>CM059575.1:65285795-66485795 GCA_030386875.1 Morinoia aosen
CATAATACTAATAACAACAACCCCATATTTTCTGTACACACAGTGAAATATGTAGTATGTGAAGAAGTGCACTCCTGTGCCCCTGACGTTCACATAGGGCCCCATCAAGAGATGAGCTGTGAGGTGTTGTGTAGACAGGGACCCTGGCAGGGCTGTTTACCCGTGTACACTGGCTTGTTTACATCGGGTAGTCCCATCGCTCTTCCTCCGTCCATAATGGGTCCATTGTATGTACATTGTGTGTGTGTGGACCACTCGCTCAGCATCCCACCATCCTGCAGCACATCAACTCTTTTTATCAACCGCCCAGTCCTGGCTGGGAAAAACCGCCTTCGGTTGCGAGTGAAACGCAGTTTTGGTGTCACGTATTCGCGGGTGTTGTGGCGCTGGGGTGCGCTACTGGACGCTGCTATTTTATTTTGGGGCTTTCTTTCTTGAACGCTTCGTTCTAAAAATAAACAATATATGATTAAGTTTTTACGATGTAAGCCGCTAATTTGTATGGATTTCTACTAACTTTTTTCGTATGTATATATGAGGAATTATCCTCGGTATTGAAAATATTTGATTGTATCTATACACAGATTCTTAACTTTTCTTGTGCACTGAAAAATTGGAAATTAATTAAAAGTTCGTGGAGGGTATAACGTTAAAATTTTAGTTGTCGTAGCTGGCGGCTTTTATTGACGAAAAGTTATTTTAAATTTATCGAAGTTTTAAATAACTAACTGCAGGAAATAGTCGCGCTAGGCGAATTTCAGAGTAAGAAAATTCTCACACAATTTTTATTTTATTGGCCTCCATGGTTGGCTAGATTTGAAAGCATATCGGACCTGACGTTTAAATTTCTACTTTGTACGCAAATCGCTGCTAAAAATAAGCAAATTCTTACTCATTTGCTTACTTACTTCTTATTTGCTTACTTACTTATTATAATTCTTACGTATTCGTATGTTGTATCGACATTTCTGAAATTTCTTGGTGATTAAACCCTTACTATCTTAACCGATCAAATATCTCAACATTTTAACGTATACGGACGTATCGGAGTATAGTATATTCTAACTCTCAGTAACATCGATGAACGTTTGGTGCATCTATAATCAGTAGTCAGTGTATTCATTACATGAAGTTCTGATTACCCCCTTCTTTAGGTTTACTATTTTATGTCTCGTCTTCATAACTTTTTATCATGAAAATTCTAAACTTAGGAAAATATCGTTCTTCTAAAAATGTCAAAGTTTAGCAAAATTAGCTTATAAGATGAGGATTACGGCTCAACATGTCTCATTCAGAAGTTTAAAAGATAAGAATTTTTAAATTTCAAAATTTAATTAAAATTAGTTCATGAGCAAAGGGTCATTACCCAACACACCTCATGCACCCAGTCTAGCGTTTTCGCCGGAGCATGCATGTTTTTCGCCGTCTAAGCGATTTAATTACTTCGACGACGAAAAACGTGTATGTAGGCGACGAAAAAGTTAGACAGGGCAGTGACAGTCACGCTGTGAGGTCTCCTACGGGCCGCACGTGTGCTGCTTGCGCATTGCTGTCGCGTGCTGCGACCTCTGGCTTGGTTACTTCGAATTGGTGAAGTATACTTCACCTGTATTTTGTGACGCGAAATTGCAAGGTGACCCTGAGGAATACTCCATGGTCGGAAGTAAGGATTTACGAGATAAAATAGTGACCTGTTATTCTGAATACCTTTCAGGGGTATGCAACTATTGTATTTATGGGAATCAGCATTCCCAGGGGGAAATGAGAGGTGCCAACTCTTTCTCTCTGTGGAATGCCTTTGTTGCAGTTAGTGAGGCTTAAACTATAATTTAATATCTGTAAAAACATCTTTGCAATGGAAACTGGCCCTCAAACTAACTACTTTATTTCTCTACTAAACTAACGTATAAGGTAATTTAATTTTCATATCCATCGTTTTTGCTGTATATCTCAAGAATAAAGTACATACTGCCAATGTTTCACTTATTATATATGTGCCTAGCCTAATATTTATTTCACTGTAAAGAAATTGTACAACTCCATGGTGTCTTTTTTCTTTCTTAGATACGCGATTTAAAATAGATGGCTCTCTTTGTCCTTCCTCTCTTCCCTTTTCTTTTTAACCTCTTTCATCCTTCCCACAACCACTTCTCTCTCTCTCCCTCTCCCCCCTCCGGCACGTCCGGCCCTCCTTGTAAACAGTCCGTGTGGAGTCCTGCCTATAGTGCCGCGTCCCAGCCTTTGCCGTGTGCGATTAATTCCTAATTTTCCATGTTTATTGTGTTCCACCTGCTGAATTTTGCTCAAAATTTCATTCTTTAGAAACTTCAGAGCGTACCTGCGCCTCATATGGTTGTTTGAATTTTTATGGATTTATCAGTAGCTGTTTTTGTTGAATTACTTTCTTTTCTCTGGAGAGGTTCGCTCAAGTTTCATCGTTCGAAGATATAATTTTTTTTTCATCCTGTCTGATGGTTATTTGATTTTGTATAGTTTCTAGTAGCTTCTTAGAATTTTTTCCTCAGGTTGAAAGCGCCACATTTTTGTTATTACTTTACTCTGCAGAACGAAGACAATTTATCTTATACGGAAGAGGTGTTTAAACTTTTTTTTCATGCGAGTTGTGTCTGGGACTCCGTGTGATGCATTTAGCGACTTTGCTAACTGGAGGAACGTGGCATCGACTAAAAACTTGAACATTTTGATTAAAATAAATCGATGATCGATGTGTTTCAATTAAAACACTTATGTTCTGGCTGCCCTTTCTTGTAAACTGCTGGATCGCAAAATTGTTCGACAACAGTATTTAACATTTTTAATTGCAAATTACGTGAATATTTATACAATGCCTAAATTAGACAAGGTAATTCAAGCATCTATGCTCTATGTATAACATAGATACTTATTCGAACGTTAACATAGTTTTTAGGCTATAATTAGCTTTAATTGCCCTCGATAGCTCTTCGGTCGTCTTGCTCACGGCAATATCTGCTTCCACGATCACTAACAAACTGAGGTTTGCTCATCTCTTTAATAATGACTTGAAACTCGCAGCTATTTGTTGTGTAACAGATACGTGAATTTCTGTATGCTCTCATTTAATATCGTAAACTACTATCTCTATTGATGAACATGCTAATGAGGCATAATACTAGTTTGCTCATTCAGCCGTAAAGTTTCGCTTATAAAATGGGAACGTTAATCATGAAGATGCTTTGTTTCAATTATCCTCAAGTAAACGTAAAATTGGAGGGTAAATATGCGTAGTGTCTTAACCCACAAAACGCCGAATTTTAGGACACTCGAGTTAAAGGCGTGGTGTTAATCGCAGGGTTGCCAAACTGACTTTTCCTAGCCAAGTTACTAACTAGGAACTGAACTAGGCCACTCTGCCTGAAAGACATATACACCGCTTTTGAGTGAAACTGTCACTTAATCTACTCTGCCAGTTTTGACCTCTGATTTGTGGGTTAGGACACTCTGCATATTTGCCCTCCCATTTTACGTATATGTATGAACGTAACTGTGTAACTGTGTATATTCAGCCATAAAGTCTCACTTGTGAGATAGGAGCGTTTATCATGAAGATGTAGCTCTGTAGCAATTATCTTCCTTGTAAACTAAGTTATTCTGTGTATATTCAGCTGCAAAGTTTCTCTTATGAGGGGGATACGTTCATCATAAAGATACTCTGTAGCAATTATCCTATTAGACGGTAAACCTACGGTTTTACTGTGTATATACAGACGTAAAGTCTCGCTCATCAGGGAGAAACGTTTATCGTAAACAAGTTTCTCTGTACCAGCCACAGACTTGAGGGCGCGACCGTTGTGTGTGTGAAGTGTGCTGTAGACCGTGTGTTGTCCTCGCACAGCTGTTACACGAGCAGTGTTTGCGTGGTGCTGCTGCGTCTGTTACTGTGGCTACAGCATTACTTGTGTACTGCAGCTGTTACACGAGAAGTGTTCGCGTGGTGCTGCTGCGTCTGTTGCTGTGGCTGCAGCATTACGTGTGTGCTGCAGCTGTTACACGAGCTGTGTTTGCGTGGTGCTGCAGCATCTGTTGCTGTGGCTGTAGCATTACTTGTGTACTGCAGCTGTTACACGATCAGTGTTTGCGTGGTGCTGCTGCGTCTGTTACTGTGGCTACAGCATTACTTGTGTACTGCAGCTGTTACACGAGCAGTGTTTGCGTGGTGCTGCAGCGTCTGTTGCTGTGGCTGTAGCATTACTTGTGTACTGCAGCTGTTACACGAGCAGTGTTTGCGTGGTGCTGCTGCGTCTGTTACTGTGGCTGTAGCATTACTTGTGTACTGCAGCTGATACACGAGCAGTGTTTGCGTGGTGCTGCTGCGTCTGTTACTGTGGCTGCAGCATTACGTGTGCACTGCAGCTGTTACACGAGCAGTGTTTGTGGTGCTGCTGCGTCTGTTACTGTGGCTGCAGCATTACGTGTGTACTGCAGCTGTTACACGAGCAGTGTTTGTGGTGCTGCTGCGTCTGTTACTGTGGCTGCAGCATTACGTGTGTACTGCAGCTGTTACACGAGCAGTGTTTGCGTGGTGCTGCTGCGTCTGTTACTGTGGCTGCAGCATTACGTGTGTACTGCAGCTGTTACACGAGCAGTGTTTGTGGTGCTGCTGCGTCTGTTACTGTGGCTGCAGCATTACGTGTGTACTGCAGCTGTTACACGAGCAGTGTTTGTGGTGCTGCTGCGTCTGTTACTGTGGCTGTAGCATTACTTGTGTACTGCAGCTGTTACACGAGCAGTGTTTGCGTGGTGCTGCTTCGTCTGTTACTGTGGCTGCAGCATTACGTGTGCACTGCAGCTGTTACACGAGCAGTGTTTGTGGTGCTGCTGCGTCTGTTACTGTGGCTGTAGCATTACTTGTGTACTGCAGCTGTTACACGAGCAGTGTTTGCGTGGTGCTGCTGCGTCTTTTGCTGTGGCTGCAGCATTACGTGTGCACTGCAGCTGTTACACGAGCAGTGTTTGTGGTGCTGCTGCGTCTGTTGTTGTGGCTGTAGCATTACTTGTGTACTGCAGCTGTTACACGAGCAGTGTTTGTGGTGCTGCTGCGTCTGTTACTGTGGCTACAGCATTACTTGTGTACTGCAGCTGTTACACGAGCAGTGTTTGTGGTGCTGCTGCGTCTGTTACTGTGGCTACAGCATTACTTGTGTACTGCAGCTGTTACACGAGCAGTGTTTGTGGTGCTGCTGCGTCTGTTACTGTGGCTACAGCATTACTTGTGTACTGCAGCTGTTACACGAGCAGTGTTTGCGTGGTGCTGCTGCGTCTGTTACTGTGGCTACAGCATTACTTGTGTAATGCAGCTGTTACACGAGCATTGTTTGCGTGGTGCTGCTGCGTCTGTTACTGTGGCTACACCATTACTTGTGTACTGCAGCTGTTACACGAGCAGTGTTTGCGTGGTGCTGCTGCGTCTGTTACTGTGGTTACAGCATTACTTGTGTACTGCAGCTGTTACACGAGAAGTGTTCGCGTGGTGCTGCTGCGTCTGTTGCTGTGGCTGCAGCATTACGTGTGTACTGCAGCTGTTACACGAGCAGTGTTTGCGTGGTGCTGCAGCGTCTGTTGCTGTGGCTGTAGCATTACTTGTGTACTGCAGCTGTTACACGAGCAGTGTTTGCGTGGTGCTGCTGCGTCTGTTGCTGTGGCTGCAGCATTACTTGTGTACTGCAGCTGTTACACGAACAGTGTTTGCGCGGTGCTGCTGCGTCTGTTACTGTGGCTGCATCATTACGTGTGTACTGCAGCTGTTACACGAGCAGTGTTTGCGTGGTGCTGCTGCGTCTGTTACTGTGGCTGCAGCATTACGTGTGTACTGCAGCTGTTACACGAGATGTGTTCACGTGGTGCTGCTGCGTCTGTCGCTGTGGCTACAGCATTACGTGTGCACTGCAGCTGTTATACGAGAAGTGTTCAGGTGGTGCTGCTGCGTCTGTCACTGTGGCTGCAGCATTACGTGTGTACTGCAGCTGATGTAGCTTAGTTGTAACATGACAGATCCTGCTTACACGCGCTCCAGATGTAACGAAATAGTCCGTGTATACTTGCGCTACAGTTGTAACGTGAAAGCGCATGTTTACATATGCCTGCTACGGAAATAACGAAACAATCGGTGTTTGCGTGTGGTAAATGTCATGGAATAACCCATATATAAAATGTATATATTATTATTTATACATACACACACACACGCTACAGCTGTTACAAGGTTGCCCGCACTTATATACACCGCAGCTGGTCCAGGATAACCCGTGTTTACACACTGCTCCGTATGAAGAGCTGTGCGCGGACGTAAGCTCCGTATGATGTCACCGTCCACTTCGTGCCCGGTGTTGTTTACACCTCCCAACAAGTGCAGTGTCTCTCTGCATGTGAAACATGCGAGAAGAGCGCAAAAACACTCGTCGAGTTGTGCATTAATGATTTTTTTTGCCCTAAGAAATAGTCGGGTTCCATGTATAAAAAAGTAAACAAATGTAACGTTAGATATGATTTAGTTAGAACTAAAAGTACGTCACCGTTATTTTTGACATAATGTTTAACTAGCTTTCTCTAAACACTTAAAATGTGTTTGTTTTCCCATTTCGTTGATGCTCAGAAAATGAAATCTCTTGTAGTTGAGAGCTTCAAAAGCGTAAATATTTTTGAGGAATGTCAACTAGGCCGCTGAATTTTATGCTTTAAATTCATTTGCAATTTTATTGGCTTAGTCAAAGTAATACGGTGATATAATCTGAGTAACATCATGTTAATTAGGTGGTTTATCACCAGCAAAATAATTGAATTCACAAAATTATGCAGTTGCTTAAAGGGAGAGATTTTGTTCTGATTCAGACTTAATATCCTTCAGCACTTTTGAAACCATAGTTTAATCACATTTTAACAGGCTCCAGCAGAACACGACTAGAAACTTAGTGTAGAGCATAACTGTGGACTCATACGAAGAGTATTACGACGAATATCGCTTGTGTTGGAGTCTTTTCACTTTTGTCCAGCGCAACAAAATTGAACTCCAAAAAAATTACATAAGTGGTCCTGTCTTTATTAATGTGCGTCTGCTTTTCATTCATTGCGCTCCCTAATTTCGAAGAACAGATTTACCGTCACATCTAGAATCATTATTGGCACAAATTTTCACATCAAGGATTGCGTTGTTGCGTTGCAGTGTGATATTTACCTAAGAATTGTACTTCATGCGAGAAAACTTCACGAAAGATCAATACGTGCCATCTCTAGAAGAAAATAAAGAATAAACGTTACTGAGAAGGTCATGATCAAACCAAACGCTTCGAATATTTGCTCATTGTTTTTATAGCTCCTGTTTGTTCATTTTTTACTAAATAAAGAGTTCTAATGAGTCGACTTATTTCATCCATTGACATCTTTTCGTACTAACGATTGCGAGATAGATCAGTCCTTTTCGATGAGATATGCTGTAGGTACAGAGAGAACTTGGAGTAAAGTTCTCTTTAATTCCAAAGTCAAGTCAGTGAAATCATGCGTTTCAACCTTCCCAGGGGGATGCAGCTATTGTATCCATCGGAATTAGCACTCCATGCATGGAAGAAAATTGAAAAATGCTAAAAATGAGAAATGTAAATGAAAATGTTTCATAAAATTCTTTCTCAACTTAGTTTCTATGCACTTCGTGCACAAATTCCACGATCCATTAACACCGTACATAACAGTGCCTTCCTCCTTCCACTCTTTGGAACGCCTTTGTTGCGGCTAAGGAGGCTTAAACTAACATCTAATCCAACCATGCGTTTCAGTCACCAAGTGTCCGAAGCTGCATCTCACTAACGTGTCCCCCTCCTCTTTCTTGTCTGTTCTGTCTTTCGTGTGAAAGGAGCCTGAACCCTCAGCTGCCCCTTGTGTCACATTCTATACAACGATTTCTCATCGAATTTGTGTCCTAATGTGTTTTTTGAAGTTCTTTGACGAGTGGTTTCGTCCCTATTCTGATTTCGGCGATAACCTGCAATGCCAGTGTTCCCTCTGGTAGATACAACTATTATATCTATGGGAATTAGCGCTCCCAGAGGGAATATGTGAAGTCCCGTGCGAAAAGTTAGGTAGGCCTTACTTTTTAGAAATGGAATAGTTTTTTGCTTCGTTACGTTTTCGTTTCGTTTGTTGTTTCTTGAGGAAAATGTGAGGTCCTGAGCTGAGAGATAGGTAAGACTTCATTTTTTAAATTTTTTTTTTTGTTACAGATCTTCTTTTTTCAGTTCACTACTGTCCTGTTTGTCAGCACCTCTGACTTCTTTAACTTTTATCATGTTTCCTAACCTTTCATCTCCACTTACTGTTTCTATACGCACGGGTCCTATGCAGGAACACACCTTGTGCATAGATTCCACGTTCTCTTAACTCTATACTCAATGGTGCCTTTATCCTCTCTCTCTTTGAACATCTTTGTTGTGGAAAAGAAGGCTGAAACTGATAATCAATCAATTTAGTCTAGTCGTAGGCTCTGCAAGAAATTCTACTCAGTGATGCAGATTATTGCTGAGAGATTACACAGGACGCTGTTTCTTTTAACGCATTCTCCCCCAAACCAACGCAAGTCTCTCCTCATGAGAGTTCTACCGTCATCGTTTCTGAATCCTCTACATCACAGCCGCTATGAAAAAAGTCTTCCTAACGCATACTTTTATCGTTTCTTCTCGGAGACACCCCCAGCTTGAATAATCATTTTTACTTCGTACCAAAAAACAAAACCTCTCACAAATCGTACGTGTTAGAATGTTCAGTGTTTCTCGCAGACCTGCAGCTACAACAAACTATAGGCGAGGTCATTAATTGTCGTATATCTTTTGCTTACATCCCCCCTGCCGTGCTCAACGAATGCAGTGTGTGTGGGGCGCGCTCATGTATGTATTTCTTCAATCTCACTGTGCAGTGCATGCTGTTGGATGTAGCTGTGTAATGTCATACTTGAAAGTATGTTTTGAATGGGTGCTATAGGTGATGAATGCATGCAGCTCCGTTATTGAAAATTGTGAAGAAAATGTTCACCGTCTCCCAGTATTTGTAATATTTCGTGGTGCTGATGTTCATCCTTGCATCGAAGTCGTTAGGTCAGCTGTATGTAGCAGAACTAATGCCAGAACAAATTAATTCTAAACTGCAGCTTGCAAGATCAAGATCGGCGTTCATCATTTAAGGCTTCTCGCTCTTCTAAAAACTTTTTGCTTCATTGCTCGCTAAAAACTGCAGTACGTGTTTGTTTTATGAGTCCCGATTCATATCGAATCAACCAAGCAGTTTGTATTATTCACTTATTTGGTTTTGAACCATAAGTACTTCGTTTGAATTTGATGAAAGATCACTGTTGAAAACCGAAAAACCATTGTTTTTCGGCTCACTGCTGTCCTGTTTTTCAGCTCCTCTGACTTTCTTCTTCAACTTCTCTTATTTCAAGGACTTTGATAGCAAAAAGAGTCCGTCATATGAAGACAAATGTTAAACACGCAAATATTAAGATATCCGATTTTCTCGGAGTTGGTTGAAGCTTTATGCGGAAAAAATTTTCTTGCAAGTGTAAAATAATTGCTTATTTTTCCGGTGAGTGTGTTTTTCTTCGTCTCGAGTAGATTTTGCGAATGAATCTGAGTAATTATTAATTCGATTTGAAGCTTAGAACTGCAAGTAGCTCACTAGTCGCTGCTCAAATACGTCAGTTCTAAGTCGCATTAAAATGTATTAATGTTATCACATCCGTGCGCCTACGCTGTTCCGCTGCCAACTCTTCACGTGAAACCATGGTAATTTTTGTGCGAAAGTGCGGTAACTTCTCTCGCTGCCGCAGCTCTGGCAGTGACTTTTGGTCACGAGACGAACTCAAATTCCGCTATAACTAGGAATTACAAAGCTGTATACTAACGTCTACTATCACTTATATATAAAGTCAACTTAGTTGAACACATGGTCACCAGTCAACATTATTTTGGGGCTGAATGAAACTTTCAATGAGTTTTTATTTTATCCAGTGATAGTGTTAATTTCCTTATTCCGTCTGCTTCCGATTTAAAAACTTCATTTACATTATAACGGATTTCGTAGCTGGAAAGTTTATATAACGATTACACCGATTTTTACCTTTTTTCTTGCTTTGAATTGCCATTTCTCTTATAATTCTTTTTTGATATTTTATTGTTCAATTGTGAATGAAATTTGATACAGCTTCTTTGAAACTGAAGCGCTCAGTCTTCTATGACTTCTAATGCCAGATATTTATAATTTTTCAGTGAATATTTTTATGTGTTTAGTACCCCAGCAACGTACGAGGTATTTTTAATGCGACGCGCCGACCCCCGTTCCTTTGTTCAGTTGAGCAAGTCATATAAACATTGGGTCGACGCGCCCGTTCCACGTGTCATGTTTGTTAATGTATGGTCAATAATTGTCTACTATACGCGATATTCTGTTGGTGTTTGCCAAGATAAATTAAGGTAGTTAACATCTGCTTGTCTCCATGAGCAGACGGGTTTTGTGATCTTCAAATGCCCCAGCGTTTAACCCTTCGAACGTCCGTACCCTGTATGCCGAGCTGTGTTTTGTATCAGAAGGGTGAATGGACTAGTATCAGTTATTTATCATTAAACTTTGAGTTCAGGATGACAGCATTGTTGTGTGTAGTGAAACTCTGATATTTTTTGCTGTATCATTTGGGGAGTTTTTAAGTTAATGTGCCGTAAATCCTTGCGGTTGTTTTTTGTCGGTTTAGTTGCTGCTCGTAAAACAAATGTTATATGACGCGCAGTTTATCCCTTCTAATCGCTCTTGACATCAGACGTTGCCTCTTAACAGAAAACTGTCCACACACGCAGTTCTAGAAGGTTAAATATAATTTTTGAACCATTCCAGGGGACAGAAAAATGCTCGCTAAATTTGCCTGGCTTCGCTAGTATAAGTTTGGAAATTTGCATTTCTGAGAGTACTTGTGGTTAGCGTTTGAACTAAGGGCCGTTTGTTGCAGGACGTAGTTAACTTTAATTCTAAGGGCTCAACACTGCCATCTTTTTTCCCTCTTTTTTTCCACTGTCGGGAGAGTGATCGTTGAAGCAATGGCTTTTTTCAGTAAGGTATCTTTCTCATTTATGTCTCAAAAACGCACACGCTGTTTCGGTATCTCTATAAGGATATAACATGTGAAGCAGTGAGAATTAGCGCACCATCAGTCCCTGTTCAACAAGTCCTCACTATAAGTCAAAGTGAAGATATAAGAGGTTTCAATCTGTCAATACTTCAAGAATAAATTTTAGTGTCTTGACACAGTTGGCGAACACTGAATGTCTACTGAAATATTCTGTCATTTGCGCGGAGCTCTGTGGTGCGAAAGCAGACAAGCTTTTCCGGAACGTGCGTCATCCGTCTTCGCCAGCTCGAGCTGTTGAGCTGCCGGTATTAAACTGAGTTGCAGCTCTGCTCAGGCCCCTCATCTCGGAGGCTCCCTCATTGCCCTAATTGCCAGCTTTGCTAGACCCTAACGTGCGAAACTTCGCGTCCTCTTGTGGTGGTCTCCTTTCATTGTTATCCCCCGAGAGTAAGTACTTTCGCGCCCCACAACAGCTCGGCGTCCTCGTAACGTGTCATTTAGTCTTTTATACCCTGATTGGCAGCTGTTGTAAGAGGAGTCAGGGCAATTGTCAGCGTCTTTGTTTTCATTGAAGTAGTTAACGTTTATGTTGCTCTTGTACTGTCGAGTTCATGTACTTTTTTGCTTCGACTCATCTCAAAATCCCCTTAGGGGACACCACTATTGTATGTATGGGAATTAACGCTCCCAGGAGGAACAATGTGTGGTCCTAAATGAGAGTTAGGTAGGCCTTCTTTTTGTTGAAATAAAATGTTTTTGTTTTGTTAAAAACCATTGTTTTTCTGCTCACTGCTGTCCTGTTTTTCAGCTCCTCTGACTTTCTTCTTCAACTTTTATCTTGTTTCACAACCTTTTTTCACAACCTTATTTCTTAATTAACTTACTGTTTCTATGCGCACGAGATCCTTTGCAGGAACACACCTTGTGCAAGGTTCCGCGTTCCCTTAACTCCACACTAAATGGTGCCGTCATCCTTCCTCTCTCTGAACATCTTGTTGTGGTAAGATAAGCTAAAGGATGTTTCATTCCAATCAAGCCTGATACATATCATCTTGTTCGTTGGTTTTTCAAATGCCTCATAACTAACACCAAACCGCTATGACTATTACCCCCCGTTCAAGCCTTCACCTATTTCCGACACCGGGGTAGAGGAGGAATTGTGGAAGAGTTCTCTCTTTTCCCAACGGGGAGAATCACCAGACGGCACTGTCGGTATTCGAACTGCCTGCACCTTCCCGTAAAACTAACTTATAATAAACTGATCAACTCATTTCAACATTGGAGTAATCCTGTGTTATCAAATCAAGAAGGTAATTATTTATATCCATCCCTTCAGGCATTGCTTGTGCTTTGAAGCCACACGAGATTGTTTATAGATGGCAATCAGCAGTTACTCTGCGACGTGTTAGTGCCTTTCGTAGAAGCTGTCTCCGAGCGTTTCGGTATCAATAATTATGATGGAAGACGTGGTAAGGGTGGTGTTGTCTAGATCACCGTTGCGGAGCGGATCGAATCCGCTCGTTTCACTTGCGCTCTGCCAAAGTGATGTTGATGGCCGCGAAGGAATTGAGACGATCAAGCACATCTGTGCTTTGAAATTAGCTCCCATTTTGCCGTTCATTTCTGATTACACGGTTCAATTGAACCTTTTTTCATTTTTTCAGTTTTACTTTACTGTGATGTCGGACAAATAAAAAATTCTTCCGTATACTTCAGTTTTTCTACTACGATGTTTAAATTCTTGCTTCTGATTTTTAACTAGAAGCCGCTTTATTCCTGCGCTCATGGAGTTGGTTTTGATGAAGGTCAGCGGTTATATGCATGACGCTGAACAAATAAGACTGTTTACTCACGTCAGGACGCTAAGCTCGCTTGTCGTTGTCGTGCGACGAGTCTCAGCCTTGGGATCTTTTCATTCCAGCTTGCGTCAGCACGCTGCTTAAGTAGTTTCTCTGATCAAGTGACAACCATAAGAAAGATTCAAATTTTAGGCTGCAATACCGTAAATTTTGTATGTGTTTCAACATCTCTGCAAGTTGAAGCGTTCTCTGGACAATGTTCTGTAAATTCATGCGCTCTCAACCTACTTAGCCGATGTTCGATTTCATGGTTTTCCTTCTTTCTTTTCATTTAAGCAATCAGTAAATTGAATCATTCTTTTTTACTGCTCTCACATTCGTAGTAGGTATTGAAACTCGAAGCGGGTGAATCGAATCATTTTCAAATTATTCTCCTACATCGCCTCTGAGAGTTTTTATTTCACTATAAATCCATTTACCCTTTGAAGAATCTATTGTTTTCTTTGAATATTTTCAAACTTCAGGAAAAGTACCCCTTCAGGGGGATAGAATTATTGTATCTATGGGAATTAGCGATCCCAGGGGGACAATGTGAGGGCCTGAGCTGAGAGTTTGGTAGGCCTTCTTTTTGTTGAAATACAACGTTTTTGTTATGTTAAGGACCACCTTTTTTCGATTCACTGCTGTCCTGTTTTTCAGCACCTACTACTTTCTTCTTCAACCTTGGTCTTGTTTCATAACCTTTTTTCACGACTTACCGTTTCTATGCCCTTTCTGCGTAGATTCCGCGTTTCCTTAACTCCATACTAAATGGTGCCTTCCTCCTTCCTCAATTTGTTGCTGCGAGTAGGGAGGCTAAAACTAACGACCAATGTAAACTAATCAGGAAAAGCATGAGAAAAATAGCTGAACTTTAACTGCTATCTTCCTTCATTGTAAAGTGTAAGCAGTAAAATACAAATAAAGAAGTATAAAAGACAGCGCTCACCAGCTACTTCGAAGCTATTGAGGACCTTAGTAACAGTTGTAGACAGGCAGTTTCACCTGCACCGTACACTGGCGACCAAATTGCCACCCAAGTCGCTAAAGTCCCAGTTTTTCTGGCCATCATTGGGCAAGATCCAGGCGTGATGAACCGCTGCTGTGCCTCGGCATTTGCATCTCACCGTCCTGAGGTCCTGGCGGCGAAAGTAGAGCGCATTGCGGGCCGCCTCCTACCCTTGCCCTGTTCCTTCGTATGCGCACTTTTCAACGCAAATACAATACGAGCACATGTTAATGCGTTATTGCATACCAAAGTACGTTTTTTATTTTACTGTGAATTAAAGCTCGGTAGTTTAAAAAGTGGTACTTGCGTTTTTCACTCTTTCCAAGTGCAGAAGTCAGATGTGCACGCTATAAAAAAGACGACTTGATTATGTCCCCTCCAGGCGTTACCTGCGCTCTGCAGCCACCAGGAAATGCTCATTGGCGTCAGCGATGCCGCTACACTGGCGTCTTGGTGGTGCTGGAGATACGAAGCGTGCTTTACGTGTCATTGGTAACTGTTAACGCGCATCTTAATGAAAGTGTACTTATTAGAACTGATTATTTATTAACAAATATTGAGAACAAAAAAGTTCAATGTTGGAGACGAAGCGATGGAAGAGTTTGCCGGAAGACTGAAGAAAATGTGAGGTCCAGAGGGTGGAAAAACAGAGCAGGAAGACTAGAATGATGACATGTGTGATCGCGATAATTTCAACGCGATTGTAAAATAATTTCATTCGAAAAATAGTAATTAAATCCATCGTGGGAAGAATAACACATTTGCTTGGAATATATCAGCGAGTGGACGTTCCATAACAAGGTGTGCTAAGGACGCACGCGTCACACGTGACAGCGCTTCACTGGAACGGCTTAGCTCTTCTCATTCTTTTAGCTCAGAGCCGGTCTGTCGATGATGGATGACTGGTTTTTGAATTTTATTTACTTAGTTCCCACGTGTATTTCATTATGTCAGCAATAATTATAAACCGTAATAGTGTCTAATTTTAGAAATGTACATGACACAAGCACCGTGCAGCCGCAGGTACGTCACTCCAAGATCCAAATTCATTAATTTACCAGTCAGGCAAGACTTGCTGTGCAGAGTTGCCACAAATCTATCCTCCGGTTCGATTTAGAGGTTCATCAAGCGTTATTTTAAGCGCTCGTGGTACTTCTGCGGCTGCTATTTGACAGATTTATGGGAAGTACTGCTATCGTTTTAAAGGAGTGCTTCAGTTTAAACATTTGCTCTGTAAATCTATGAAGATAAAGCCAACAACAGTAATGATGCATCCTACTTTTTGAGGTGAATTCGCTCATTGGGAAGAAAAACGTCATCAGTCAAAATTTGGGAAAATTGAACATCCGTACTGTTAAATTTGTCATTTCGTTCTACGTATTTTGATAAAACCGTCATAACTGTACCGTCAAATTGATCGAGAGTAAGGATTCCTTTTTTCGCTCACAACAAATTCCGTAAAGCAGTTTGCAAAGTTGAGATCACTTCTCCTGAAAAATCAAGAATTTCGACTTCTGACGTTGTTCTTCCCAATGAGCAGATTGTTCTTTCCTTCTGAACTTTAGTGAGTCCAACGCGTTGGTGAGGCAATGAATTTTTGTTATCTCATTTTCGGGCCCTACATCAAAACTCGGTGAAGTGAGGGGCTCCTTTGACATGATCAATTTTACAGGAATGTTCAAGATTTTATCGCGGTGCTAAGAGAAAAACCTTGCTAGGCTGAGGAGCAGAACTTGTTTTTGTGATGCCAAACAATATTTCATTTATTCCGTCGATGCGCGGCTGACTCTTCGGCTTCGTTAATGTATGAATGCCTGAACATCCGGTCCTGATTTCGCCCGCCTCTCCTCCAAGTTTCTTTCGTTTGTCTTCGAAATTAAATCGCCATTTCAAGACTTGTTCGTTAGTGTTTGTTAGCATTGTGCTTTGTGCAATTCTCAATGCTATTGTGAGGATTGTGTGTTATTGCCAATGAATTGTTAATCCTTTACAGAAAATCTACTTTGTGTTGTAGGTGATTTTGAGCAGAGTTGTCGAGCGGTCGTTTGCCGTTGCTGGTCGACGGAGACAACGCAATAAAAATGTGTCGTCGCATTTAATCTAAACTTGTGTTTCTTCGAGTCGAGGGATCCCACTTTAACAGACTTAATTAAACGTTCATGCTAATGTAATTTTGACCCCCATCCCGAATTCCCTGTTTCATTCTTTGATGTATTTGTGGTAGATATTTTGAATGCGTAGCGACTTCCTCACGCAATAACGGCGGTCAATGTAGTTCTTTATTATTTAGGATACACGTGTTGCGTCCAAGCTACGCAGATCTCATATAATTTAATTGTGTTCCGTTTTCTCCTTTCATTATCTGTTATTCGCCATAAATCAATTAGCAAGGATTGAGATAGTGTTTTCAAAGGTGTATGAAGATTTAAATATAATCATTTACCTTTAAAGTTTCTCAAAGTTCAGTGTCAGAATATATCACTGGAGGTGTACGATAGTTGCCAAAAAGTTGGTTCACTCCTTAGGGCGTCTAAAACAACCATCAAAAATACATCGTATTTTTCGGCGTTAGATATTCTTTGGTCTTGTACGTGAGCGAATGCAACTCACTGTTCATGTAGTGAATGCTTTATTCACTGTTCACATTGTTTAAGTTGTAAACTTCTTGTTCACTTCTCACATTGTTCAAGCGGCCAACTTTCAATTGTCTTCGGTTCCAATACTAACCCTAAGAAGAGCAGACGACATCAGGTATGCGGTAGCTGACACTTGCTGTGTTCGAGATTGATATTTTATTGTTGGCAGTCGCCATACTTCAATGCAGGGAAAATATGAGCACGTACTCGTGTCTCAACTATAGCTGCAGCGTCTTGGATTTTTTCTTGCATTCGCTACACTATACAAAGTTCTGGGAGGGAATCACTTAGGGTTAATTAATTCCACCTTCATTGTTTTTAAGAATTTTTTACACAAATGTCATTTCCTGTCTCAATGTTCAATTATCAGGGGTTTCAATGACCCATATTTAGGCAATATCCTTGTCCTTGTCAGCGTCCCATGAGTAATTAGCGCTATTTGGTGGTCGGTGCTCACAGCTTAGCCAGTTAAAGCTTGCTCATGTGTCTGTCATGGACGTAAATGAAAAGATTATCTGCCATTGTCCTCTTCCGCCCTCCCACTCACAAAGGCTAGTTGTGTGGTGTGCCACTAACTTACATACAATTTTAGCTTACTTTATTGTGTAATTCAATAATTTTCATTTCCTTAATGAAAATTGATTCCTAAATGGAAAAATTTAAAAATGCTAAAGCTGCATTTTTATATGCACTTGTAGTTCGTACCAACGAGTTACTGCAACTTGTTCTCATGTTGTAGCGCTTGCACTTGGTCTGTTCCACTTTTTAATTAACTGTAGTTTTTCCCTTGATCAATATAAGCAGCAGCTAAATATTGCAACGAATTCTTTACATGGCTCGTGATTGTTTTTATCTCGTTAGCCTAATTGAACATACGGTAAGGCCTTAATAGTTGTGTAGATTGCGAAGCCTCTCTTTTGCCCGTTTTTAGTCATTACGGCAACGAGCGGCTATGTTCTCATCTCCATAACTCCTTCTTTGGCGGTTGATACGACAGCCGTGTCCGGCACTCTGTTTTTAGCGGCTAAAAGTATACCGTTGACCACCGAGCGATCCATCACCTGACCTCTCTTTGCCACTCTATGCCATTGTTACTGCAGGCTCTATTTATATCCATGTCTACCTGTGTGGGAGTCTCCTTCGCATGTCTTTGTACCCAAACATTTAAGCTCAGAGAACATGTATTGTTCGATCGTTGTACTACATTGGTTGAGAAGCTGATACGCTACTTGTATGTTGGTGTTCAAATCGTATTACTCACCCATAAACACCTCACTTGCGATTATCTACTTCCGTATGGTCGTATTGTGATGAAATTTTTTTTTTGGTAATCATCGGCACGGCAAGTACTGGTTATGGATCAGTTGTAATGCTCCATTTGTTCGCAGAAATGTTACCCGGTGCGAAATTTATTTTATTATATTTTTCGATCGTATATTGCTACTATAGTTTACCAAAAATAGATTACCGGCGATCACCCTCAACCCGTCGGGCGTGTCGTACGTCCGCACTGACTTCCTCAATCTAGTAAATAAAGCAGCGCAAAAACCTTAATTGTTTTTGGTAGATTGCACAGCCTACCGCCGCATCTGTGCTGCGCCAGCCGTGAGTGGCAGCACGAGCGTCGCGTAGCTCTAGAGGACGGATAAGAGTTAATTAATTCTCGAGCGGGAATTAATTTATCCAGGTGTATATAATGATCCTACTTTTATGAACAGGTCTAATATGTTATTTCTTGAGGAATTTTTGCAGTAATTTGTTGTTTGAAATTCACTGCTTAGTGACAGATCCTTCCTCATTCTGACGTCGGTTGTAGTAACGGTATGATAAGCAAAAGGTTTTGGAGATGAATGGTTAAGAAAAGTACGCGTTTTAGGTGAGGCTGTTAATAAGAGTTTGATCAGTCCCTCATCATTTGGTGTAAGGAATTACGAGGTTGTGACTCAAATTGAACCCACTCACAAGTTTTCGGAAATGTGCTGAAACTCTAAGTTCAAAATACCGCACTGAAAAATTTGCGTTGTATAGAAATGATTTCACCTTCAAACTGAAATGAAGTTATTCTAAGAAATAAAAACTCTATTGAACTTGACCTAGATATGCCCAAAATTTGTCCCACCCGTTCCATGTAGAAGCGAGGCCTTGAACAAAGGGGCCTTATCGCAAGCATCACGCTTTCTTCTCCCGTCAAGCAAGCATGGCCCGCGGCCGTGACTCCCGCCGCTTCTCGCGCACTGTATTACCTACTTGCTTTGTGATAACTGACTTGATCAGCTCAGGTAATGAGCCATTATGCTGAGCTTCATTAGTGCTACTTTTACTTCCGGGGAAGAGTGGGTAGTTTATGTCGATTCTGTCGTTATTCGTAGGTTTTCAAGATTTTGAAAGACGTCTGTTTTGTGTGTGAATGAAAAAGTGAAATGATACCTTGTTTTAAATGTTTCTCAATTAAATTTATTTCCACAAGTCAAGAGTAAGATTTGCTGATATCAGATGAAATGCGATGTTCGTGTTCAGAAGGTGAGTTCCAATTATTTATTTCGTCTAGTTCTTTGTGCTGATCAGAGTTCATCAGAGGAAATTTTACAGTAATAGTTTTTTTCATATAGATTCTTAAACTGTGCCTTATTGTCAGATGAACTACTACGTTAGTTTTATGTCGCACTGGAGTTTGTATAGGGGTTTGTGTAGGGGATACCAATCTGGCATTTTATGTGGGATATGTACACGAGTTTGTGATAGCTATATCGGAATTTTTATGTTAATTTTGCTGGTTTATGTGTATGCTTGCTGATTTAATGAATATAAGTATAAAAAAATTGTGAGTTGTTGTGCAAAATTAGCTGTCATTCATCGCCATGTTGTTACCTCTTACCTCTTCATAAAACAATGGGCTAAAATCTAGGTTATTTTTTTTTTTAGTTTTTGTACAGCGGATTACACAGATAGGATCATTCTGGCCTTGATTAAAGGATGTGTCGACAGCAGCTCGGGAGGCCTGCCTATACTGCCCACCGTAGCTGCAAAGAAAGACAAACCTGACTTATTGGCTCCTAACACACACAAACATTGGAGCGGATTGTACCAGAGCCAAAAAATTGTAAGTTTTTTGTTGAACTTTTCCACGCAGACTGACATTGTTCAGTCGGAGGATTGCGGTAGCAGAAGTTGGCATCTCGACCAGTAACTGTTTGCTCAGCAGCGGTGACGTGAGTGGGAAAACCTGTTCGCAACGCGGAAACTTGACGACGTGAGCCCTTCTTCTTCCGAAACTTCCTTGCGCTGAGAAGTTTTGTCTTGATTGAAATGTATAATGGAATGATCCTTGTACTCGTTTTGTCGGCGATGTGTTTCGAACTCTTTCTTGCCTGATATTTACGAGAGCTTTGCATTGTAGAAAAATGGTCGTTACCACAAAAATAGTGTACCCGCGTATATAACGGCGTCATTTTGAAGTTATAACTGGAAAACATTTGTCAAAGCTGTTTTTATGTGGCCCCTCAGGGGGATACAACTATTGTATCTATGGGAATTAGCGCTCCCAGGGGAAAAATGTGAGGGCCCGAGCTGAGAGTTAGGTAGGCCTTCTTTTTGTTGAAATAAAACGTTTTTTGTTATGTTAAGGACCACCTTTTTTCGGTTCACTACTGTCCTGTTTTTCAGCACCTCTGACTTTCTTCTTCAACTTTTATCTTATTTCATGAACTTCTTTCCCATCTTACTGTTTCTATGCCCTTTCTGCATAGATTCCTCATTTTCTTATCTCCATACTAAATGGTGCCTTCCTCCTTCCTCTCTTCGATACGCTCTATTTTGCAGCGGTTAGGGAGGCTTAAACTAACTTATAATCTATAATCTAATCTGTTTTTATGTGGGTGGTGAACACGCTAGATGCATATCTTATCCATCTTCAATAATTTCTTCTATTTTCAAATTCGTACCGCGAGAAAAACACCCAACGAGGTTCAACCGATGAAGATGAATTTCCAAGCGTAAATAGAAACTTCCAGTGTTTATGTAGAGTTCAGGTATCCACTTTACGGAGTACGTATCGTTATACTGAGAAATTGAATACAGCAGATGAAAATAACCCAGCAGTGGACGCAACACTGCACGGAAGCTCAAGAGCCGGACGTGGCGGCTGTGAGCATGAGAAGCTCCGCACGCTCGCTACCATGAGAAACTGCATCCTGGGAACCGGCTTGGTCCTGCTGCGGTTCATGTGTCAGGGTGACATCATGTAAGCTCTGTGGACCATCAAGATCATGTGTTGTTGTCGCAAGTAAAGCTCTTCGAGGCTCCTTCGTAACCCGATCATGTTCTTACAGCTGATAAGTATAGTAAAGTGTTGCAAGACAGGCGTTTTGGGTCTGGTGAGTATGCTTTTAAATGCTGTTTCTGAAATTTTTAGGTGTCTCAGCATCACTATTTTTCTCACTGTCTAGTCGTCTTTAGGAACAAAATTTCAGTTTGACTTTAGTAAATCTTTTGGAAATGAAATAACACATCTGAAAAAAAAAATATGAAAAGGCGCTAGAAGGATAAATACATTACAAGAATGGGAAAATTATAAGTTCGGCAACCAAAGTTCCCTCGAGTATCACTAGATGGGCCTTAGACTGAAGACTTTCAGGGACCTTAGCTATGAGTCCTATGTAATTATTGAAATTGGTGTAAAGTTACTCATTGACGAAAAAATTATTATACATGTTTTTGTTCACTGTAAGCTCTGGTATGCTGGATACCATGTTAGGCTGTTATGCTTAAAATATGCATCTTCCTGCGACGGGACCTGGGTCTTTCCTACAGAGAATAAGAGATAAAAGTCACGACGAAGGATTCAAACCCTTAGCAATGAAGTGGAAAAGCACTCAAGAGCCTGAATAAATACTGAAGTTATTATGATGGGAGCTTGACAATTTGCAGCATCGCAACCGCAACTAAATACAATTTTCTGTGATAAGTACATGCGTGCAAATTTTTATGCTACACATAGATAAAAATTCATTCAAGTAATTGAGGTTAACTTGCTCCGCAAAAAATTGAAGTAATTGATTAATGAATTAGGCTCGGCAGTGTATACGATTTCTATTTTTTATCGTAGTACAATACATTAATATTCTTGATACATCCACCAATTCTCTAATTTCGATGTTCCTCTGCGATCACAAAATTCACTCTATTTTTTGGCTTTGAGGCATGTTCGTATATAAAAAAAATCGAACTGTTGCTCTTTTACAATAAAATACGAATCAAACTAACATAAACATTTATAATTATCATGACGATAAAAAATGTAATTCGAAGTAAATTTTAGTCATATGTAATATTTAAAATCGAACTTCTACTTGGAAATCAATAAGAAACATCAGATGAATAATGTTGCGGAACCTTCGAAACTATTTCTTATGAACATAGCAAACCGTGATTTCGGGAAATTTTCTCTTCGCCAAAATTTGCCAAAAATTCTATTACGTTCTCTTCGCTAACCTGAATTACATTGCGACGAAATCGTCGAGAGAAATACAGTTCAACCGCATATGTGATTGCGAAGTAAAAATCACTGATGAATATGAAATTAAAATTTTGCCTTAATACAGTAGTTCGCTGCAAAAAATTATGCATGAGACTTCTAAAAATTCTCGTACTTCTCTCTAGCCTAATGGTGTTCTATACATGCCTGCCAGCCCAGTGGTGCTCCATACATGCCTACATTTCTGCATCTCGTCTGTTGAGCTTCACGCTATTGTCATGCGTAAGTTCGGAAAGCTGCTTACACAGCGCTGCTGCATGCAGCTGCAGCAGTAAGCAGAGCTTCTCCCCTATGATAACTCGCAATGTGTTCTTATTTTAAGCTTCTGCTTTGTCTGCAACGGCGGGCACAAGTTATGAATGCTCCCAAGAGTCGAGCTCTACTACAGTTAGTGCCTTTGACCTTGTGGGCTTGTATTTGCAATTACAATTGGTGTAATTTCATTATTTCATGAATGATAAATGGTAAATTATTATTTGCTAAATTATCAATTTGTTTACCCGATTCGAAAATTTATTTTGATTAATTTCTCTTGCTGGGCGTGTATTTTTGTTTCTATTACATGCATGAAAGCGATAAAGTAAAGTATTCGTGACAGTCCACCGATGACAGATGGGGTAAATTCTTGCGGAGAGATCGCGCTTAACCCTTTAAAGTGATCATTCTTTTACTTATATTAGCGTTACAGCAACCACGGTCACTAGACTGATACTAGCATCAGGTTGTCACCGATCCCAGGATGAGAAAGAACCGCCACTCAACGGAGAACTCCATAGCGCACGTTGTGGAACAAATTTAACAAAAAATAAAAAATGTTAAGCCATTATCTGAAGGAAGGCCAAACAATATTCTGGGACGTAAAAGCGTTGACTATTGTAGTTGTGATGATTTCTCTGATAAGTTAGAAGTAGAAAAGTAAGCCCAAGACGCCCTTTATTCCCATCTACAAAAGGTACTGTCACGCGCCCGTGCGTGCTAAGCACACACGACGCATCTGGCTGTGTTTGCTTGCTCGTACCTGTCATCGCTTGCCAGGTTTGTGTAAGAAATTTTTATCTATGGCGCTAAGCAATGGGTAATATCGGCCTGGTCTTCGAGTTGCAACGTTCGAGCATAGAACACGCTTCTGCTCGCGTTTTGTGTTGCCATTTTGTGGTACTCCAATTTTTGTCCCATAGAGTACTTCCATCACACTGAGTTTTAATTTTCTCACTCTAATATAGTCGCGTAATTTGTTTTACGCTGTTACTGCGTTAATCAGCTCATCTTTTTAGTAATCTCTATTAAAATTGGTTTTCGAGTTAACGCTCAAGTTCATATTGTATGTCTTCTCGAGCTATTTGTAAACTTTGCGGGTACAAGCTAACGCAAATGTAATGTTTTAGTCGGTGCTGATGCACGCCGACGCACGAGTCCAAACAAACAAGCGCTCCTAAAACGCGTCTGAAACAAACCTCATCGTGTGTTCATGCTCAAACCACGCCCGCCTTCTGTTACTTAGGGTGCGTTCAATAGAGCTTCAGCTTGTTGAACATTGTTTGCATTCGTCGCGCCAAAAACACTTGTCAGCAAGGTAGAATGCGCCGTCAAACACGTGTAAGGAAATACATTATTCTCAAAAAAAGGATCTTGATTTTAAAATACTATATTTTTGCCTCTGTTTAGATGCTTTCGAACTTTGTTAGTGAAATATCCTTTAGAACAATAAAACTAGCCAGATGTCAGCCCAGCTGTCATAACGCTCATCCAAAGCACGTTCTTCATGTGCAACTAATACACACTTGTTAAGTCAACCGCATGCGTATCTAATCCAAGAATGTTCGCATCAATCCAAGCGTTCACTCCAAACTACTGCACTCCATAAAATGCTGGAGTGAACTTGCCTCTCCATTAACACGTATTTAATGCGGGTACTCGCTCAGTCTTTTTCTTAATATGGGTGACACGCCTGCCGGGACAAGTTTCCCATGATTTTACATGGTATACGAGACGCGTGCATTGGTGGAGCTGGTCCACGTGTGGGAGTGGAGTTATGCTGAAAGACATAATTCTCGTTCCGTGTCCGTGAAGGGAACTTGTTCACTCGACTAAGTAAAAGAACAATGATCCTCAGTTTATGAATAGAGAACTAATATTCAATGTATTTTGTACTAGTTGTTATTTAAGAATATTCATTTTCATGATCCGTTGAAATTCATTCATGTGACTTACATCTGTTGTAGCACCAGCGCATTCGTGGAGAATTGCTCATTCTTTATACGTCGATTTTATGCCATTACAGCTGTTCATGATCAACCCGAATTGACGATCGTTCCTCTGGCTGGTAACGCACCTATTCTGTTATTTTCCGTACACATATTTGTCCAACAGTTGCGCTCCTATTCCACTGTGTTCCTTGGTTGGTCGAAAGAACTATTTTCTGTTTTCGTCGTCAAATCTAAATGTCAGTATGCACTTCTAATACTCAGTTCAACGAACAATTGGTACTGTGATGTGCTGTACAACGGACGCGCAGAGAGATTATGTTCTCTGCATTCATGTTCTCTGCATTTATGTTCTCTGAGGAATATACTAGGAAATCTCTCGCGCGGTTGTAGACAACTCGTGGCAAATTGTGTCTTCGAGTAGAGATCTTCAAGTTTTTTTTCTAGAATCGAAGTAATTTCCCAGCTTGTCGCAACACTTGTTCCATAGCGCGGTCAATTTCGTAAATTGACGCGGTCATAATGGAATGGACTATTAATCAAGAGGAAAATTTTTTTTACCAAAGACATGCAATTTTAAATGCATCCATAATGTGTTTTTTTTACAAATAGTAGGGATATACGAGTTTAGTAAGTATTTATAGTGGATTTGTATGCTTCATCGCCCGCAAAAAATATAAGAAAAACTTTGTTTTGCCTACCAGCACAATTTTATTCATTTTGAGCACGAGGTCAAAGTACAAATAACGATAACTAAAGCATATTTTGTTACATCATACGAAGTACGTCTTATCAAGATGAAGCCGAGCATAAAATTTCTTTTGTGTTATTTCATCGTTAACAGAACTATTCAATTTCTATACTGAACACCTGAAGTTACTGCCCGCGCTAACAAATCATTTCGTGATAATCTAACATTATTTCTTTTTGCAGGGATCTGAGGTTCAACAAAATTCGGTCCATCCCTCCGGGCTCCTTCCGTGACCTGTCTCGCCTCGACACCTTGTGAGTACCCCTAGCGTGACCTGTCTCGCCTCCACACCTTGTGAGTACCCCTAGCGTGACCTGTCTCGCCTCCACACCTTGTGAGTACCCCTAGCGTGACCTGTCTCGCCTCAACACCTTGTGAGTACCCCTATAGCGTAACCTGTCTCGCCTCAACATCTTGTGAGTACCCCTAGCGTGACCTGTCTCGCCTCCACACCTTGTGAGTACCCCTAGCGTGACCTGTCTCGCCTCAACATCTTGTGAGTACCCCTAGCATGACCTGTCTCGCCTCAACACCTTGTGAGTACCCTAGCGTGACCTGTCTCGCCTCAACACCTTGTGAGTACCCCTAGCGTGACCTGTCTCGCCTCAACACCTTGTGAGTACCCCTAGCGTGACCTGTCTCGCCTCCACCCCTTGTGAGTACCCCTAGCGTGACCTGTCTCGCATTGTGAGGAAATACTACTCTCATAAGATGTTTTTGAGGAATTTTTGAGAAATACTCTCGTAAAATATTTTTTTGGGGAAACAGGCTTGTAAAATGTTCTTTGGGAAAATACTTCACTTTATGGTTCAAAGATGCTGTGCTTTATTTTGTGAGAGATGTTACAGCAAGGATTGGAATTTGACGGTTAGGCCGCCAAGCGGGGCTGCTTCGAGGGGGAAAAGCAGATACGTTAGCAGAGAACCTATTGTGCTACACCAATGAACGCTTGCCTAGCGATCACGCGAGAAGGTGTGTCTGAGCACACACCAATGGGAGTCCCAGACGTCAGAACAAACAAGGATCCCGCCAATCAGGATGCAGATACGGCCTCTGTAGAATTGAATGTTCTAGATCAATCTCGAAGGAAGAAAGGGAAATACTTTAAGGAGTTGGGATGAAGCCTCGAGAGGGGGATTTTCCGCTCGGTGACGCTACGAGAGAGACGCATAATCAAGGAGGGGTTTTGCAGCCGGAATACCGGCAGACGCCGGTATTACCCGGCATTATACCAAGTCCGGTGTTGACTGCAAGTGAAGAGCGCCGCCGGCACACTTTCGACATGAGCAGCCAAAATCCAACATCTAAAGTGAAAGTTAACCATCGAAGTTTCGAGAGGAGGCGTCCAGTGTATCAACAAACTTTAACACGTTAGTTGCGATGGGTTAAACCGAAGTTCAATATTCAACTTGAATTTAAAGTCAAAAGTGATAAGCAAATTTGTAAATATCAAACATTAACTGGGCCTGTTAAATACCACTAATTTAGAAAGGTTGTTAGAATTTTTCAAAACGACCCATCGATGGGTCGTTTCGCAGCAGGAAAAACCTAAGCACGACCCACCGGTGGGTCGTGTCGCAGTCAACGTGTTAAAGTACTGACGTGCGTCAGGAGTCATTCGTAGCACAGCAGCGAGGCAGCGGTAATCGGCAAGCGTAAATATCGTCAGCGACGGAGCATTCAGACATCTCTGCATCGGGACCGCTCTCACGGGCAACTTCAGCGTCAAGATTTGGAGCCATGCAATTACTAACGAACACGAGTTGTGAAGCCGGCAGCATGAAGCTAGAGCAGGGAAGGCACCGCGGCAGCGCGTCAGCGAGAGATCAGTCCAGAACAGCAGATATTCTCAGCAATGACGAAGAAAATCAGCAGTGAGCGACAGCACATCGGCCGTGAATGTCTATCAGTGAACCTCTTATTATCAAAGGAGCGAGTGTTTTATGGTGTGAGAGCTCTGTTAGGTGGTGATAAAAGTTCAATTTCAGATGTAGAACAGCACCCAGAAAAGTGCTTTTCAAAGTGTTGCGCAAAATCATATAAATTATAGGCAATCGGTTTCCTGTGTTTATTTAGTCGAGGATCGAATTCACGTTGTGAATGGTGCGACGCTTCATATGATTCGACACCTTGTCATAATTACAGGTTAAATCGTGATGTGTCATTCTCGTAAATATTATGCTTGTGTTTCTGTGGAGCCCGCGATTTTGTGGATGCGTAATGTGTTGTCAACGAAGGAGTATTGGTAACTTGAATTATCGGTAAGCATCACATTTATACCATGTCGTGTTTAAAGTTTTATGGCGGTAGAAATGTGCATACTTTCATTAACGCAGTTGTGCCCTTTCAAATCATTTCGTTCCAATGCCTTGTGTACTTTATCAACGTGTTTCCCAAAAATAAATTCATGTAAATCTTCAATCCTTTTATTCTCCATGTCTGGTATGCAGGTGTACGCAAGCATGAAGGACAATACTTTAACATGTGCGGGGGTTGAGAGTCCCTCAGCGTCTGGGAAGGGGGTCCTAAACCCGCCCTCATCTCGGTATCGCAACAGCCTCAACATCTTATGAGTACCCCTAGCATGACCTGTCTCGCCTCAACACCTTGTGAGTACCCCTAAAGCGTAACCTGTCTCGCCTCAACACCTTGTGAGTACCACTAGCGTGAAATGTCTCGCCTCAACACCTTGTGAGTACCACTAGCGTGACCTGTCTCGCCTCCACACCTTGTGAGTACCCCTAGCATGACCTGTCTCGCCTCAACACCTTGTGAGTACCCCTAAAGCGTTACCTGTCTCGCCTCAACACCTTGTGAGTACCACTAGCGTGACCTGTCTCGCCTCAACACCTTGTGAGTACCCCTAGCTGCTCTCCGTGGCACAGCGGTTAAGGGATCGGACTTGTATGCTGGAAGTCGCGGGTTCGTTCCCAGCGCTGGCGCGGAGATTTTCCCCGTTGGGTATAAGGGAAAGCTCAAGCACAATACCCCACTCAACCCAGGTGTCGGAAATGGGTACCGGCTTTACGGGGGAACCGTCATGGTGTCCTATATATAGGCTTAGTTATAAGACATTTGAAAAACCAATGCTAAGATCAAATGTATCAGGCTTGATTGGAAATAAAGCATCCCAAAGATGCCGATGTTAACCTTTTTTTTTTTAACCTAACCTAGCGTGACCTGTCTCGCCTCAACACCTTGTGAGTACCCCTAGCGTGACCTGTCTCGCCTCGACACCTTGTGAGTACCCCTAGCGTGACCTGTCTCGCCTCGACACCTTGTGAGTACCCCTAGCGTGACCTGTCTCGCCTCGACACCTTGTGAGTACCCCTAGCGTGACCTGTCTCGCCTCGACACCTTGTGAGTACCCCTAGCGTGACCTGTCTCGCCTCAACACCTTGTGAGTACCCCTAGCGTGACCTGTCTCGCCTCAACACCTTGTGAGTACCCCTAGCGTGACCTGTCTCGCCTCGACACCTTGTGAGTACCCCTAGCGTGACCTGTCTCGCCTCAACACCTTGTGAGTACCCCTAGCGTGACCTGTCTCGCCTCGAAAAATATTTCCTATCTAGCAAACTCATAAAAACTTTCTCTCAGTATTTCTGGTTAGTATCATGAAGAATGGTGCAAGTTGATAAACATTCATCTTTTTTAACTGACATTAGTTTAACAATTTCTACAACTTACTTTCCATGCTTTTTATATCAAATGGGCTTTTCATTTCCGGTTCGAGAATTTTTTGCTCCATATTGCGTTTTATATTTAGTGCTAAACGTTTATAAATTGAATAATATTGACGTTTGTGCATAATTCCTTGCTATTGATATATACTACCATGATGAACGTGTTACTGAAGGCACAATTTTTGGTTATATACCCGTAGACCTCTCTACGGCACTATATTTGAGAGCGCACGTCATTTCGATTGTGAGAACGAATCCAGCGACGTCAAAGTAACCTTGGAATTTCGAGCACGCACCCAGGTAACCTCGAAGTAATGAACGTCAAAGTGTTATGCGCGCGCTAGATACGGTCAAAGAATCGTTGAAGTTTTGTGTGCACTTTGATGTGACGTCAGAGTTGCGTAAAAGTTGTGTGTGCACTTCAATGGGACGTAAAAGTAGCGTTGAAGTTTGTGTGCACTTCAATGGGACGTGAAAGTAGCGTTGAAGTTTGTGTGCACTTCAATGTGACGTGATAGTAGCGTTGAAGTTTTCTGTGCACTTCAATGTGACGTGATAGTAGCGTTGAAGTTTTCTGTGCACTTCAATGTGACGTGATAGTAGCGTTGAAGTTTTCTGTGCACTTCAATGTGACGTGAAAGTAGCGTTGAAGTTTTCTGTGCGCTTTAAGATAGCATCAAAGAGTAGAAATATCTTATCTACGTCTCGCATGACGTTGAAATATCGTTGAAACTTCATGCACATGTTGCAGATGCCATTAACGTAAAATTAAAATATTGTGTGCGCGGGCCCTGCGTGAAACAAGCCGTGCCGTGTCGTACATAGACGGCCTCTCATGTGATACAACTGAGTCCCATTCTCATGTCGAGGCCATGACCGTGCGCAGTAAACGGAGGTTTTTCGCTTCATCTTCTTGCTTATCGCTGAAATTTATGTGCATTGACGTTGGCATATTGTTACTGTAGTAGAGGGAGATAACAGCATTTAGATTTATGGCTCAGAAGACATGAACGAAGAGACTTGTGTATGGGTAGAATAGGTGGGCGCACGATATTATTGTGTCGAAATTATCCTAAAGTTACGAACATTTTCAAGGCTATCGTTGAGAGTGGGCAGTCGTGAGAGCTATTGCGCGAGTGCCTCTAACTGTGCATCTGCTATAGTCGTCGGATTCGAATAAAATTATAAAACGGGGGAAATTTCTCGGGATCGCCTGCAATAAATCTACTCTACGAGAAACAAAAAATAAGCAAAACTGTGTGCAAAATCACACATTTTCTGAACGACTAAAACTTCATAGCGTCATCGGTGACACCGTCGGATGTGGTAGCGTGTGTCGTGATGTATTTTTTATCTCATCGATGAATATTATCGTAGTGTTCGTCCTATTTTATTGGTCGTTTTCAAGGTCGGCCTTCAGATCATAAATTTTTCAGCGGGTTTGGGTTGAGAGAAAACACTTCTTCGCATAGCCAGCACATTTAACGGTAGGGCAATGATGACAACATATCAGGGATGGATGGAGACTAGCAATCAACAGTATGACGAGAAAGTAATTCCAAATATTCGTATGAATTTCCTGAACGTCGTCGGCGACACCCTCGTTCATGAACACAAGCACAAATATTATTACAAATTGAATACTGTCGCAAATGTAAATATTTTGTTCGTGTGTCATGAGCGTTTAGTGCTACAGGTAACGTTATCTCGCAGAGGATTCAGTCGTGCGCAGCAGTAATCTTAGCGTGGTCTTCTTAATCTTAATTCTGCTTGAGCGTCGCGCGATGCCTTCCTCCCAGCGCCTACAGATGCCGCGTAATGAAGCTGTAATCTCTCGGATTACTTAAAGCAAACGCTCCTTGGTGGACGCCTGCGAAGCAGCTGGCCTCTGCTTTTGTTGTCGAATTAACCATCGTTTCCGTCAATTACGGTAGCATTTAGAAAAATCACAGGATCATTTAAGTTGGTCTAGTATTAATGTTAGACAGGGACGTGGAGTCGACTCATGTTGTAAGTTCAGTTCAACGAGCGAGCCTGTCAGATTTGCGTTGCATGCACTCCAGTCACTTTTCACTGTCAAGCTCTTCCCTTACAACCGAAGTCCGTATGGGAGATATGACCGCCATTGGATTCGTATCACGCTACACTAATGAGCGTCTACAAAAAACATGGCTTTTTTTAAAACTAAGATTTCGTATACCTGAGCGTAAAAATTTCATTTTAATTATCGTAGCTAAAATCTGGAAATTATTCTATTGGACTTTCACATACCTGATCATTGAAATCCCTTTGATGGTTTGCGTTGCAAGCCTTTCTTTCGACCTGGAATTCATTTTCGAGTCAGTAAGTTACCGGGCTGCTAGGATCCAGCGCTTTGCAGCGTTTGTGGATCCTTTGTAAGCTTAGGAACTACAGAAATTCTATTTCCTAATTTGAAATATAAATGATAATGGAGAATCGTGCAAAATATTCACCCTTAAAATCACAAAAATAAAACAAAAACTAGTCAGAATAAGACGTTTTAAGCTTTCGCTCCTCATCAGCTAAGAAAGTAAAGAATAAGAGTCATGCATAAAAGAAAGCAATGAAATTGACTTACGAACTCAGATGAACGCGAAAACAATAATAGCTGTTAATTCTTTATATCTACACGAAAATTACACATTTTATTGAAGCAGGTCAAATGAACCATCTCCGCATATTCATTTCTCACAAAAAGTTATTTTTGAAGAATTTATAACCGTGAACTAATGAAATTCAGTTATATTTTCGAGCGTACTTGAATTAATGTAGAGTGGTGACTTGAGGCATATCACATGCATTTAAAGAATTTTGAAAACTTTCAAGCGTTGTCAATTTAGGGAAAATATAATTCAACAAAGAGTATAGAGCAATTCTAGTAGATTAGAAATCTAATCAATACGCCTGATACAGTGCTGTACAAACAGCTTAACAGGATTCCGCCCAAAAACACGCCCGTAGTGTACTCGAATGTAAAACTTTCGATTAAACAAGATTGGAAGTCATGAAAAATTGTTTACTAGGTCGTTCCACGTCACGTGAAATTTACGTCCCTCGTACTTGGAGAAATTTTGAAAGAATCCCCCCCCTCAGGGGGATACAATTATTGTATCTATGGGAACTAGCGCTCCCAGGGGGACAATGTGAGGGCCCGAGCTAAAGGTTAGGTAGGCTTTCTTTTGTTAAAATAGAATAGGTTTTGTTGTGTTACGGACCATCTTTTTTTCGGTTCACTGCTGTTCTGTTTTTCAGCGCCTACTACTTTCTTCTTCAACTTTTTCTTGTTTCATGAACTTCTTTCTTAGCTTTCTGTTTCTGTGCCCTTTCTGCATAGATTCCACGTTCCCTTAACTCCATACTAAATGGTGCCTTCTTCCTTCCTCTCTTTACATCTCATTGTTGAGGATAGGGAGGCTTAAACTAACTAATAAACTAAACTGAAAGAATCCCCACTGGGCTGGTTAGCCTAAGTACTCCAATTCAACCTTAAAAAAACAATTTGGCCAGAAAAACACTCGGTATTTGACAACCCTGCAAGGTTGCCAATGCCGGGAGGTCTTCAGGATCAAATTTTATTTGAAAAATTATAATTTGAAACTTTTGCCTGGAAAAAACTCCAACATGACAACTTCACAATCCAAGGACAGCCATGCTCGTGTAGCTTCTCGAGATGTTCGCTGTTGCGCCGTGACGGTGGAGGGCCAGCGAGGGGAAGTGGTGTGGCCACCAAGACGTTTCATCAATATGTGAGGGAAATTTATTATAACAAGTGTATTAGTGGAAGGATGTCTACTCAAATAAAGAAAATACGTTAAACATTACTAAACACTATAATGCAATTACTGATATTTCTGATCGCATCCGTACGCAATTAAGTGTTTAGGTTTAGGGGGGGAATACCAGATTCATTTCTTCATGAACGAAAATAACTACCTGGTGACCTCTGGAATCAGAATGAGGAATAAAAACCCCCTACTCTATATCTGTGTATTACTGAATAACACGCGACAAACATCAGGTAGGGCACGCAGTATTAACAGCCGTGGTACCATCTCCTGCGACACTGCCACTTGCAGCAATTTCAGTCTCTGTAGTATCGGTTGTAGTGTGGTCAGGTGCAGTACTGTCACTCGCATTATTGTCACTAGCAGTATTGTCACTCGCATTATTGTCACTAGCAGTATTGTCACTCGCATTATTGTCACTCGCATTATTGTCACTAGCAGTATTGTCACTCGCATTATTGTCACTAGCAGTATTGTCACTAGCATTATTGTCACTAGCATTATTGTCACTAGCAGTATTGTCACTAGCAGTATTGTCACTAGCAGTATTGTCACTAGCATTATTGTCACTAGCAGTATTGTCACTAGCAGTATTGTCACTAGCAGTATTGTCACTAGCAGTATTGTCACTAGCATTATTGTCACTAGCATTATTGTCACTCGCATTATTGTCACTCGCATTATTGTCACTAGCATTATTGTCACTAGCATTATTGTCACTAGCATTATTGTCACTCGCATTATTGTCACTCGCATTATTGTCACTAGCATTATTGTCACTAGCAGTATTGTCACTCGCATTATGGTCACTCGCATTATTGTCACTCGCATTATTGTCACTCGCATTATTGTCACTAGCAGTATTGTCACTCGCATTATTGTCACTAGCATTATTGTCACAAACATTATTGTCACTAGCAGTATTGTCACTCGCATTATTGTCACTAGCATTATTGTCACAAGCATTATTGTCACTAGCAGTATTGTCACTAGCAGTATTGTCACTAGCATTATTGTCACTAGCATTATTGTCACTCGCATTATTGTCACTAGCATTATTGTCACTAGCATTATTGTCACTAGCATTATTGTCACTCGCATTATTGTCACTAGCAGTATTGTCACTCGCATTATTGTCACTAGCAGTATTGTCACTCGCATTATGGTCACTCGCATTATTGTCACTCGCATTATTGTCACTAGCATTATTGTCACTAGCATTATTGTCACTCGCATTATTGTCACTAGCATTATTGTCACTCGCATTATTGTCACTAGCATTATTGTCACTAGCATTATTGTCACTAGCATTATTGTCACTAGCATTATTGTCACTAGCATTATTGTCACTAGCATTATTGTCACTAGCATTATTGTCACTAGCATTATTGTCACTAGCAGTATTGTCACTCGCATTATTGTCACTCGCATTATTGTCACTAGCAGTATTGTCACTAGCAGTATTGTCACTCGCATTATTGTCACTAGCATTATTGTCACTCGCATTATTGTCACTAGCATTATTGTCACTAGCATTATTGTCACTCGCATTATTGTCACTCGCATTATTGTCACTAGCATTATTGTCACTAGCATTATTGTCACTAGCATTATTGTCACTAGCATTATTGTCACTCGCATTATTGTCACTAGCATTATTGTCACTAGCATTATTGTCACTAGCAGTATTGTCACTCGCATTATTGTCACTAGCATTATTGTCACTAGCAGTATTGTCACTCGCATTATTGTCACTAGCATTATTGTCACTAGCAGTATTGTCACTCGCATTATTGTCACTAGCATTATTGTCACTAGCAGTATTGTCACTCGCATTATTGTCACTAGCAGTATTGTCACTCGCATTATTGTCACTCGCATTATTGTCACTCGCATTATTGTCACTAGCAGTATTGTCACTCGCATTATTGTCACTAGCATTATTGTCACTAGCATTATTGTCACTCGCATTATTGTCACTAGCATTATTGTCACTAGCATTATTGTCACTCGCATTATTGTCACTAGCATTATTGTCACTAGCAGTATTGTCACTAGCAGTATTGTCACTAGCAGTATTGTCACTAGCAGTATTGTCACTCGCATTCATTATTGTCACTCGCATTCATTATTGTCACTCGCATTCATTATTGTCACTCGCATTCATTATTGTCACTCGCTTTCATTATTGTCACTCGCTTTCATTATTGTCACTCGCATTCATTATTGTCACTCGCATTCATTATTGTCACTCGCTTTCATTATTGTCACTCGCTTTCATTATTGTCACTCGCATTCATTATTGTCACTCGCTTTCATTATTGTCACTCGCATTCATTATTGTCACTCGCTTTCATTATTGTCACTCGCTTTCATTATTGTCACTCGCATTCATTGTTGTCACTCGCATTCATTGTTGTCACTCGCATTCATTGTTGTCACTCGCATTCATTGTTGTCACTCGCATTCATTGTTGTCACTCGCATTCATTGTTGTCACTCGCATTCATTATTGTCACTCGCATTCATTGTTGTCACTCGCATTCATTATTGTCACTCGCATTCATTATTGTCACTCGCTTTCATTATTGTCACTCGCTTTCATTATTGTCACTCGCATTCATTGTTGTCACTCGCATTCATTATTGTCACTCGCATTCATTATTGTCACTCGCATTCATTATTGTCACTCGCATTCATTATTGTCACTCGCTTTCATTATTGTCACTCGCTTTCATTATTGTCACTCGCTTTCATTATTGTCACTCGCTTTCATTATTGTCACTCGCTTTCATTATTGTCACTCGCTTTCATTATTGTCACTCGCTTTCATTATTGTCACTCGCTTTCATTATTGTCACTCGCTTTCATTAATGTCACTCGCTTTCATTATTGTCACTCGCATTCATTATTGTCACTCGCATTCATTATTGTCACTCGCATTCATTATTGTCACTCGCATTCATTATTGTCACTCGCATTCATTATTGTCACTCGCATTCATTATTGTCACTCGCAGTATTGTGAGGTGCAGTACGACCAGTAGCAGTGTGACTAACAAAAATTCCAAGTATGCAGGAGATGCAAGTGACGGCGTTATAGAGTTGAATGTTGTGCCGTGTGCAGTTACCACACAGACCAGAGGTTCCCAACCAGGGGTAAATTTACCTCAACCAGGGGTAAATTTACCTCAACCAGGGGTAAATATCGGCCTTATGTATTTAATACATTAAGCCGAGGGAGTCAATGATGGAGGAAAAGATGAGAATGGCTGAATTGAGACACGCTCTAGCGTCCCCAGCTCCACTCCTCAGCTGAGTGGGGCCCCCAAACCTCCTCGAGGCCCGGGCACACTGGGGTGTTCGCCTCCCCAAGGCCCGGGTACACTGGGGTTTTCGCCTCCCCAAGGCCCGGGCCCACTAGGGTTATCACTTTCCCAAGGCCCGGGCTCACTGGGGTTATCACCTCCCCAAGGCCCCGGCACACTGGGGTTATCACCTCCCCAAGGCCCGGGCACACTGGGGTTATCACCTCCCAAGGCCCGGGCACACTGGGGTTATCACTGCATCCCCACATGCGGTGTGCAGTTTAGATCTTGATGAGGTCCTTCAACACCAACACGGCTGTTTGTATTCTTTCAGTGGTCAGCGTTGGTCGCTTTCTTCATTAGAAACAATAACAGAGAGATTGATCGAACTGCTGCCCTTGCTGCACTCTGTGCGCATGGTTTTTGGTGCTGTGTGTGTGTGTGTTGCTGGTGTGTATGTGTGTGTTGCTTGTGTGTATGTGTGTGTTGCTGGTGTGTTTGAGTGTGTTGCTGGTGTGTTTGAGTGTGTTGCTGGTGTGTTTGAGTGTGTTGCTGCTGAGTGTGTTGTTGCCGCTTTGTGTCTGTGTTGCCGCTGTCTGTATGTTTTGTTCATACACAGACTGATCAGGATCCATTTTGTCGTGTGCCTCTCAGTAGTCCTGATGTACGCGTTCGTTTGTCACAAAGCTTTCCTATAGCGTCACGTTTATCATCAACTCTCATTTAATTTGAAATACTTGCATCTGGTTTTTATTGCGTCTTTTATGCGTCTTGTTGTGTGTTATGGTTATTTTTATTCTATCTTAAGACGTCTGCTTTTGACTTATTTTTCCTGCTGCTTTTCCTTAATTTTGTTTGGTTTTAATTATTCCTATTTTCACTACTTACGCGCTTTTTGACTCTTCTTTCAGCCATTCGTACTTTGTTAGTGTTGTTTATCTGATGAAGTGCAGTAAAAACTTCATCTTGTTGGAGAAGGCTTGTGCCTCCCATTCAAAAATTGCTTTTCTGTTTTCGTTTTACTCTATTCATGCGTTATAAATAGTTCTGTTTTACGTTCTTGACAAATTTCACTAATTTTTTTTCCTTTTCTGCTTCTAAAGTTTGTTCATTATGATCATAGGATCGAAACGTCCGTATTAAATGTTTCCAATAATTATCTTCCCCATCAGCTTTATTATAAACTTTACCTCCTTTTTAGTGTAGTCCAACATCATCGTGTCGAACACTACTCGTTCTCACAACGCCCTGTTCACTTCAGCATCCTGTATCATGGCCCACGTGTCACCGTGCCTGTGACTCAGACGAAGAATTTCAACAACATGAATAACGTTACGAGTCCCCAGTTGGGACAATGTTACAGCTCCTAAAATACGAATTGCCGATCATTCGACTTAATGAATCTCTGAAGGCACTTCCAAATTTCCATTCATGTTGTTCGATTTCTTAGATTTTGACGGGCTTCCGAACTTTCTGTTCATCACTCAATTTCCTAACTTCCACTGTCTCAGCGCTGTATTCGGTCATGCAAAGTAGGGAAATTTGTGGGTATTGGAAATGTGATTTCTCCTGAATTATTGGATGCTTGCTTCCGGTTAATGTAAATTTTGCCAATAGAAATCTTCAATTCGTTGCAGACTCTTTTGACATGGTATTTCAATGACGAGACCAGTTTTCACTTTTGTTTAAAATTTCATCATACTTAGAGTTAACCGCCACGACTTTCTTAAGCTTTTGCCATCAGCATTTTGGTATTCATTTTACCGTTATCACAACCACCGCCATTTGACTGGTACTAGCATCAGGTTGTCTTTGACAACAAGGTGAGGAAGGAAATACCACTTGGCATTGAACTTAAAAAAAAAAGATTGAGTGAGAAATTTAACAAGAAATACAATATAATAAGGATGTTCTCGAAACAGGTCCGTATTGTTTTCTGGGACGTTAAAGAGTAAATTGACCACAACAATTAACCCGTGGATGCACTGAATTATTTCAAACAAACTTACACCATGGGGTCTATTTGACCCCAAACCTTTTTATTAAAGTAACAAAGCACATAAAGGTTAACCAGTTTCAGTTATTTGGGAAAAGTCACAAAGATATATTCAAATATAAGTATAAAACTGACAGTTATTCGAGTCTAAAATTCAGTTAGGGTCATTTTGACCCCACCGTGCATCCACTGGTTAACTGACCACCGGAGCTTTTTAACTGACCACCGGAGCTCTTTAACTGACCACCGGAGCTCTTTAACTGACCACCGGAGCGCTTTAACTGACCACCGGAGCGCTTTAACTGACCACCGGAGCTCTTCAACTGACCACTGGAGCCCTTTGACTGACCACCACGAACCCTTTAATGACTGACCACCACGAACCCTTTAATGACTGACCACCACGAGCCCTCTAACAACTGACCACCACGAGCCCTCTAACAACTGACCACCACGAGCCCTCTAACAACTGACCACCACGAGCCCTCTAACAACTGACCACCACGAGCCCTCTAACAACTGACCACCACGAGCCCTCTAACAACTGACCACCACGAGCCCTCTAACAACTGACCACCACGAGCCCTCTAACAACTGACCACCACGAGCCCTCTAACAACTGACCACCACGACCCTCAACTCAGCATCGCGCTAAACACACCACAAGTCCAGTGGCTCGTCTGAACCTTATTAGCGCCAGCAAACCCAACAAACTGGCAACTGTCAGTTGTTGAGATAGCAGACCTGCCACGTTCCCCTCGTTATTTTATTGCTAAGTGTGTTCCATGTAGGGCGCCGCGCCCGTATCGCATTGATAACTACGTCTTTTTTCTTCCTCTTCTCAGTCGCGGAAGACACGTGCTCGTCGTAAAGACGCCGCCTAATGCAAGAATTATCTGTGATGGTGGAACTTGTCTACCCATATTGCCTTGTTTGTTTGGGCCTTTATTGCTGTCGAGCCCTGCGTCTGAGTGGTGCGGTCCCGCTCATTTGTTGTGTATCTGTTAGCTGCTTTTGCAGGGAGTTCAGTTCAGTGGTTCTTTTGTCCTTCTGTGGTTCTTTTGTCCTTCTGTGGTTCTTTTGCCCTCTGTGCATGGTTCTTTTGTCCTCTTGTGTCAATTTGTAGGTATCGCATATTTTGTTCTTGTTCGGCTGTATTTTGTAGTGAATCTGCAGCCTTTATTATGAATCTCTACTGACTTTAGTTACATAGGATGTAAACAGGAAATATAATTTTGAAACGCATGCGGGGTTGGGTATGATTTAAACTCAGTGAACGTGGTGTATTTTTCATTCGCTATCGATTAGATAAGATATATAACTGACACAAACGCGCTCGTTATCAATTTTGATATCTTCACCCTTTATTCCTCGTTAGCTCGCAATTTCAATATTTATTGAAAAGTGTGAACGACAATCGAACGATAAAATGGGTATCCCATCAGTTTTCCAAAAAAAATATTGTATTTGTGTTCGATTCTCGTCAGTAGCGAAAATCACCGCATTGACGAGCACATCACAATTATGCGACAGCACCTGTGAGGCAATGATAATATTACGGAAGTCTATAGGTAATATAATATTATGATGATAATATTACGGAAGTCTAAAAGTAATATAGTATTATATAATATAATATTATGATGATAATATTACGGAAGTCCAAAAGTAATATAGTATTATATAATATAATTTAATGATGATAATATTACGGAAGTCTAATGGTGATCCGTACATCTCGTGGACACGCGTTTCACAAGTTACACTAGGTATTGAATGCTATAATTACCGGTCGTAGTAGGCTGGAGGGGATCGATGTTTTATGTACCTGTAGCTCGGTCGTGTAGCCTGCAATATTTGTAACCATCTGTTCCAATTTTTTTTAATTAGGACTTAATTTTAATTTCCTTTCAGTTGTGAAGATTTCCTCAATCGTACTCACTTTGCCTCTTCAATTTTAATAATAGTAGTAATAATTTAAAATAATTTTCCTTAATTATCTTTAAAACTATTTTTTCCTCTAAATTCCTTTCTCGGGCATTATAAAGATTACTGACGAATGCTGACGAATGCGTGGGTGTGTGTTGCTTCGTCAGTATGTTAACTAAAATGCTCTATTTATCATTTAGCTTAGGAAGACTGTTCATTTGACTTCTCTCATTTATGACATTAGTTAAAGATCTGCAGATAAAAAAAGTAAGTAAAATAAATTCATTCAACCGCCCTAGGTAAAAACTTGTGAAAAGATGAAAATCATCGCCACTGAGCTTTTCTTCCTGATCATCACAGCTCATATATGCGTAACATGTAGCTCACAAAAAATTGTTCGGAAATAATAATTAATACGTTACTGCGAGGAGGAGACTGTAAACTGAAGTTCAATTAAACTGAACTTCAATCTTAAACTCAACTTTATACTATTAAACTGAAGTTTAATATCAAACTCAACTTAAAGTAAATTTTACAGATCAGTTTTAAACTGAAGTTTAATATCAAACTCAACTTAAAGTAAATTTTACAGATCAGTTTTAAAAATAACGATGATTAAATAGATCGTGCATTCATTTAGTTTCCATTAAATATTTATGACAATTTGATTCTGTAACTACTGGGCGGTCAACAGCATTACGAAAATCCTCTCAGTGACCACCAGTGGATCGCATCGCAGTCAAAGTGTTGACTTACTCTAGTAAGTTTGAAGTATTTTTTTTTGGAGTCATGCATCGTTAATGCGAGTGTCGCCCACCTTCAGTTCATAAAGAACTCGTTGAGAGAGCGCCGAGCTTTGTGTGTTAAGAGCGGCGTATAAAAATAGCGCCGTGGGAGTGTCGCGTGTAGTGCTTAAGGGCGTCGTAATTAGTCGCCAAGGGCCTCGTGACCGGCGCTTACATCCGAGGGCGCTATAGCTGCGACCTGAGGGCGCTAGCTGCGACCTGAGGGCGCTAGCTGCGACCTGAGGGCGCTAGCTGCGACCTGAGGGCGCTAGCTGCGACCTGAGGGCGCTAGCTGCGACCTGAGGGCGCTAGCTGCGACCTGAGGGCGCTAGCTGCGACCTGAGGGCGCTAGCTGCGACCTGAGGGCGCTAGCTGCGACCTGAGGGCGCTAGCTGCGACCTGAGGGCGCTAGCTGCGACCTGGGGGCGCTAGCTGCGACCTGGGGGCGCTAGCTGCGACCTGGGGGCGCTAGCTGCGACCTGGGGGCGCTAGCTGCGACCTGGGGGCGCTAGCTGCGACCTGGGGGCGCTAGCTGCGACCTGGGGGCGCTAGCTGCGACCTGGGGGCGCTAGCTGCGACCTGGGGGCGCTAGCTGCGACCTGGGGGCGCTAGCTGCGACCTGGGGGCGCTAGCTGCGACCTGGGGGCGCTAGCTGCGACCTGGGGGCGCTAGCTGCGGCCTGGGGGCGCTAGCTGCGGCCTGGGGGCGCTAGCTGCGACCTGGGGGCGCTAGCTGCGACCTGGGGGCGCTAGCTGCGACCTGGGGGCGCTAGCTGCGACCTGGGGGCGCTAGCTGCGACCTGGGGGCGCTAGCTGCGACCTGGGGGCGCTAGCTGCGACCTGGGGGCGCTAGCTGCGACCTGGGGGCGCTAGCTGCGACCTGGGGGCGCTAGCTGCGACCTGGGGGCGCTATAGCTGCGACCTGGGGGCGCTATAGCTGCGACCTGGGGGCGCTATAGCTGCGACCTGGGGGCGCTATAGCTGCGACCTGGGGGCGCTAGCTGCGACCTGAGGGCGTTATAGCTGCGACCTGGGGGCGCTAGCTGCGACCTGGGGGCGCTAGCTGCGACCTGGGGGCGCTAGCTGCGACCTGGGGGCGCTATAGCTGCGACCTGGGGGCGCTATAGCTGCGACCTGGGGGCGCTATAGCTGCGACCTGGGGGCGCTATAGCTGCGACCTGGGGGCGCTATAGCTGCGACCTGGGGGCGCTATAGCTGCGACCTGGGGGCGCTATAGCTGCGACCTGGGGGCGCTATAGCTGCGACCTGGGGGCGCTATAGCTGCGACCTGAGGGCAGTTTTTATATCACACATCGCGTAGTTTTGGCGCCTGTGCGACACGCTGCTCCTTATCTCAGGCCCGCGTAAAATATTATTTCCTTTATTGGCTGGGATCGGATTTTAAGCTCCCGTTCTTATCGAGCGTGTGAATTTACATATTGAGCGCCGAGTGGTCGGGTTTTCTGGTGAGGTTGTCGGAGCCTGCGTTGCTAAAGCGGCATCGCAATCACGCTATCTTGACACCTTACAGGGTGCGATGCAGGTTCCCCACTGCATGGTTTACTTCTTCATCTTTAAAGTTTAACGTTTCATCGTGTTCATTTTTTTGCCAGTTTTGTCGTGTGATTCTTACCTCAAAGTCTCTTCATTCCCATGATGTTTTCAATCGTTACTGTATGCATGTGCCCCTGGTTTAGTTGAAATATACATTTGTACTAACGCTGATGCAGCAATGATGTTCATTCATTGTAACAAAAATCAAACAATTTTTTGGCTTTAATTCAGGATAACTGTTTAACATGTTATCATCGTCTATTTTGGTCAACCTTGAAGAAACGGCTTACTCGTTCTTCAAATTGGAACTGCGGTCTCAAAGGAGTGTTGATTTGAAGCAGTCCTAATTAAAGAACTTCTTCCATGTGTGGGTTTTAAAGCTTGAAGTAAATTAAAAATTCTTGTCACTAGAAATTCTCTCTAGATTCTTTTCCTCTCAGGGAGAGACAGCTATTGTATTTATGGGCTTTATAGCTTCCAGGAGGAATATTTGAGGTCCCATGCTAAAGGTTAGGTAAGCCTTCCTTTCGTTAAAAAAAAACAGTAGTTGTTTGTTCTTTATCGATAATCTTTTTCGGTTCACTGCTGTCCTTTTTTCCAGTACTTTCTTGGCCAACTTTTATTTTGTTCCATACACTTTTTTCTCAACTTACTGTTTCTCTGCACCTTGTGCATAGATTCCGCTTTCCCTTACTCCATATTAACCCTAGAAAGACCAGCGGGCCTCATAGGCCCGTTTCAAAGCAATATTAGTCTATATTTTAAAAACCTGTTAACCTATTACAGCGAAACTTCATGACTTTATTTGCGTATTACATATGTAAGCTTTCATATAAAAATTGTTGCAAATATAATAGTACCTTTTGTTTTTTTTAGTGTTATATCATATTTTACCAGGCGGGCCTCTGAGGCCCGGATGTGATACAAGGGCTGCGGAGTCCCGTTGCGAATCCTGGACAGTTGTAACATGTTAAAATGTGTTGCATTCATTTGCAGGGAGAGTGGTGTCATTTCGGAATCTCATGCTGCTATTGCTCTTGCTTGAGTGCACACAAGTAGTAACAAGTTGAAACTCTTACGCGTTGCCTTCATATAAAAGTTGGGGGCGGTCTGTCTGTGCATCATTCTGCTACTGCTCTTCTTGGGAGGTTCTACCCTTCTTACGGAACTTACAATAAAAAGATGGCCCATGAAATTTATTGCAACTCCTCTGCTCATTGGCATATACGAATCTAAAGGAGAACCAGTTCATCAATTATGGAGTAAAGATGACGGACGAACAATCTTCAAAGCGATTTTTGCACGAAACAGGTTTCAAGAAATTTCATGCATGATGAGATTCGATTACGCTGGTGAGAGGAGGCAAAACAGGTCACCAGATAAATTGCAACCCATAAGGAAGGTATTTGACTTGTGGAACAGCACATTGCAAGATGCCTTTATCCCGGGTGCAAACTTATCTGTTGATGAACAACTACTAACGTTTCGAGGTAGATGTCCTTTCCGTCAATAAATCCCATCAAAGCCTAGAAAGTACGGAATCAAGTTCTGGGTGATTTGCGACAGTCAAACAAGCTATGCATTGAAATTGGACATTTACAAAGGCAAAGAAACCAGCGAACAAAGAGCTTCAAGTTTGGGAACTACAGTTCTAAATCCATCTGATTCTTACAAAAACTGTGATAGAAATATCACCTATGACAACTTTTTTACTAGTCTACAACTAGGACGAGAATTACTGCAAAGAAAGCTGACAATAGCTGGAACAATAAGGAAAAATCGAACGGAATTGCCGACTGCTTTTACGGTCACTAAAGGTAGAAAGCTTTTCAGTAACATGTATGTCTTTCAAAGAGATGCAACAGTTGTTTCCTACTGCCCAAAGAAAAACAAAGTTGTCACATTGCTAAGTACAATGCACAATGACAAAGGTATCGAGTCACCCGGTGAAAGCAAACCTGAAATAATTCAGTACTATAATTCTACGAAAGGAGAAGATACCATGGATCAGATGGTTCGATGCTATGGTACCAAACGAATGACTCGTAGATGGCCACTGGTTGTCTTTTTCAACATGATAGATATAAGGCCAATGAATGCCATAATTATATGGATGAAACTTCATACTTCTCTGCAATACAAGAAAGGTATCCGCCGTGCTCTTCTTATTACATTAGCAAAATCACTTGCAGGAATAACAGCTAATTACAACCCCCCTGTTCAAAGACCTGTTTCATCCCATTCGTGTCTTGCCTCAGAAAATACGAACAAGAGAAAGAGGTGTTACTTGTGCCTTTCGAAAAAGGACAGGAAATCTAAAAGATACTGCGAAGACTGTCAACAGAGCATTTGTGGTGAACACAGCGTCAATATATGCCTTCAGTGCAGGAAATAAGATACAATTGTAATGTTTGCCAACAATTTTTAAATAGGAGGTGTTAATATTTTTCAACTATTTTTATTTTGCGTGCATTTCATTTGAATATTGTTGGCCCTAGAGAATGTTTTTATTGTATGTGTTAGTATGTAACCCCAAGTAAACGGATACACCACGCTTCAAGTTTTGTAACAAAGGAATATTTTCAATTAAAGGAAGATTTTCTTAATTTTTTCATTAACTTAAATGCTTCAAAACATGCATATTCAGTATTTAACACTTAATAGAGCCTTTATATAGAAAATGTTTGGCATATAAGAAAGCCTTTGCAAAGAAAGTAGAAAGCGGGCCTACAAGACCCGGTTGGTCTACAACGCTATATATTTTTGTTGGTCTTTCTAGGGTTAAAGGGTGTTTTCCTTCTTTCTCTCTTTTTTTGGAACGCTTTTGTTGCCGTTGGGGACGTTTAAACAAGCATCTAATCTAATCTTATCTTTAGATTCTTGCTAGGATTAAAGATTTTTTTTTGCGGACTGCTTCAACACCAGCGATCAACGTACTAATGAGTATGCAGGACTGCAGGTCTGTATTGAAACGCTCAAGTTTTGAATTTAAAAGCATGACAGTGGCAAAGTTGGTGTGGTAGATTTTAACAGGACAACGGACTCGTTTTCAGGCAATAAAATTTTAGATTCGTCAACAAGGCTATTGCAAGGCCTGTGTCGCAGGAATGTGGGGCACACGTGTTGTTGGGGCCTGTGTACTGAGTCAGCTTTTCTCTGTTGTGCAATAAGCTCAGAATCGTGACTGTCCCTGTTACCCAGTCTAACTGCTTCGCCCTAGTGTCTAGAATTTTAGCTGCCCTATGCTGAAGCTGTACTTGGGCGGCTACAGTCATAACTCATAGGTGCCCCGGCGAAAGAGCTAGGCTAGGTATGGAAATCGTCTGCACACTAATTTTATTTTCAGTCTTGTGCATAGCCATGCCATATATTTTCATCTGGTGGTATGTTCAGAGGTCGTGCTTTGAAGTAGATAAATATCTTCGCATTAAGCAAGTTCTCCGATATTTTTCAGTAATTTCTTGCCACCATAAAAGTACAAAAAAGTTAATTTTACAATTTTACTTCCATACCCTGAGGACTTTGAGCTGTCACACTCATGTTGATAAGTAACTTTCTTAGTTTTCGGTAGTACTGATTGTATCTTTACTCGTCGATTTACTGTACGTGTAAGACTTGAACGTCCTAGCTGATGTGTCCTTAGCAAGACATTCTAGGACCATGTGCATGTGATGGATGCCCTGAAATCCCCTCAGGGAGGATAGAACTATTATATCTATGCGAGTCAACGCTCCTAGAGGGAAGATGTTAGGTCTTGAGCTTAAAGTTAGGTTGGCTTTCATTTCGTTGAAATAAGTTGTTTTTATTTATTTTGTTACGAATCATCTTTTTTCGGTTCAGTGTTGTCATTTTTCAGTTTTTCTGTGTCTTGCGCAACTTGTAGGAACCCACCTTGTACATAGATTGCCCGTTTCCTTAATTCCATACCAAATAGTGCTTCCGTCTTTACTCTCTTACGAACATTTGTGTAGTTAGAGAAGCTTAAACTAACTTATTATTTAATCTATAATTGCGACCTGTGAAGCCCGGTGCTACTGCAGAGAACTACAAAGCCTGAGAGTCACAATGCACGTATTGAAATTATTGCTAAAATACGGAGCTAAATTGAGCATGCGCAGGTGGAGGTATCATGTATTCGAGGTTGAGGTATGCCTTCTGATTATTGACTTTTGTGGATAAGTTGAGTGCATTCGTTTTCCAGAAGAGGAATTTTGCGGTAAGTATATCTCAAAACACTTTTACTTTGTGCTAGAAGTATAAGTAATATCAACTGTAGCGACCTTAACATGCTCGACTTCGATTAAAGTGACTTAGAAATATTGGGGAACTCATTCAAAACTCGACGCTTACTTCCGTGTGTGTCAGTATTACTTTTGCCCGTCTGTACTGACTCACACTCTTTGTAAAAATTGCGACTGATTTAGAATGGAATATGACCTCAGAAACGACCTCAGTGACCATTCTTGGGCTGCCACCGAAGTCTCCTGCCGTCACGAATTACGCTCAGGCGCCCGCCTGGATGTAGCAGGCAATAATGGCTATGACATTTACTCCATCACCAGCTTATTAATTAAAGCAAAATAAAGTGACTACTTCATGGAGACGGGGTCAAATTATTTTCCTGTTTTTTCAGCGTCATCAGTGATGATCGAGGCTCTAGAGCCGTTACATTGCCTTTTGTTCATGCACTTCCGATAGTATCGAGGCACTGAGGCACATCCGATAGTATCATGAACTCCATAATAACTCGCAGACAAAGCTAAGTGACGCATGAGCTGCAGGAAAACTCGCTTGACTGGTCCAATTGTGCTTTCTCTATCCTCGTTCATCCAAACTTGGTTTTACCCAAACCCCGTCTTTAAGAAGCATTACTCTATCCACCATTATGTGCGAGTGTGTTGATCCTTTTTCGTATCTCGTCTATTGATCGTCCAATATATTTAATAGTTATTTGCTTATGATTCTGTATTGTGAATTCCCTCCTGGAAATAATGCATTTTTCTGTGCAGGCTGCTAAACAACAACCACATCTCCAGGCTGCAAAATGGCGCCTTCGACGGCCTTCACCATCTACGATATTTGTGAGTAATAGGAGTAATTATATTAACTAATTTGTGAAATAGTGCGGTTGATCGTCGAGAAAAATATAAAACAGAGTAGGATTAGCTACTGTAAATTTTTCTTTCAGTCTGGAATTCATGAAATGAGGGACTACGAAGTAAACACCAGAGTTACTTCATGGTCACATTTCATTAACACCAAGATGTACGGAATGGGGCGTTATTGGCTTGTGCCGAGTATTTTCGCACGTGTTTAAGTAATGCGGCGATATTGGAGGCTGGTATTGCGTTGGTGGATATAAAAATGTTTTGTATCTACTGTACACGACTTCTTGCACCCTGAGGGACAGGACACTCTAAAGTGTTAAAAGTATGATGGGTGAATAACTGTTGCTTGCGACTGTAGTGTACTTAGTACAAACGAACATAGGATGTATTACATGAGAGATATTTAAATATGTGAAGGGAAAGGACCTCATGTTCAAATATATATATAACAAGCTGTTTCTACTAAACCTTGCTAGAGAATTGGATCTATCAGTGGTGATCGAAATAGCTATACTTTACTTCTTTTAAAGCGATTATATATCAATATTCTTCCTGATAGCGGTAGATATTTTTCCTGTTGTCAAGTTGAATTTTTTGTTACTGTAAACTTTTGCATTTCCTGTTCCTTTCAATATCGAGGCCATTTATTTAATCGTTCGAGGTAAAACTTAGATGTGCCTGGCATTATTTCAGACGTGTAGTGAAATTTCGAACCTAAATAATTGAATTTGTCGTTCACTACCCTGGTTCTGAAATATACCGGTAATATAAACTCTTGTACCGAAAAATAGTATTTTCTAGGAATATTTTTTTAAAAGCATTTTTAGATGTCAATGATGAAAAATTATTTTCAAATTACAATGAAAAGTGGAATATTGATATCTTAGCTTTCAAGAAATGTCGCTACTCACAAATTTACGCGTTGAGTTAAAACGAAAATGGTTTTGTAAATCGCCATGGCTGCTTTGCATCTGTATTAGCACTGCACCTATCATTTAAATTATTTTTCAAGTTTTTAGGATACTATAGAGCAACACCAAGACTGTGATGGTAAACAAGTCTGTAGAGATAACAAGGACAGGAGATAGACTTCATTTTATTTTTAGTATAAATTAAACCAACAGATAGGAGTGGACTTTATTTGTATTGTACTATCGAAAAATCCTTCGTGTGTGTATTTTTGTACCAACTTTAGTATGCGGTTCATGAGCCGTCGGGCTAAAATTTAAGAATCCGGTTTTATCAACTGCAGAATTTGTAATCGATTACGGACAGGAAACTAGCACTTGCGACCCGTATAAACATGCAGCTGCTGAGGCCATTCTGGCATCAAGATCGTGACCTATCGTGAGCAGTAGTTGACCTCAACCTGCTTCAGTTGGTCGCAGTTTTCATGGAGGTTAACGAGATTAACCCGTAGCCGCAACAACTGCAAAGCGTTCGAGGATAAATCGGATCTTGCCTCATCGGTCGTAGCCTTACACTCGGAGCAGCGTGACTTGCCGCTGTGGAAGTGAGATTTTTTTTTTTTTTATTAATAACTAGTCGTAACATACAACTTCAACTTAAGAGGAATGAAATAGAAGAGGAGACGTAGATCGTGCGGTAGCGTGTGTGAAACATAACTGGAACAGACCCCTCAGGAGCACAAGAGAGCAGTGGGTTTAGTTTAGTTGAGTTTGTCTATCCTATGCAATGGAGTCGACTAGTGCCCCCAGGTGAATACTGCTTGGTTACTTCTGATGATAAATCTTTGGAACTTCTTTCTTTCATTCCCATTTAGTTTTTTCGAGTTTTCAGGGCTCTTTCGTCATCCCAGGGGGAATATGTGAGATCCCAAGCTGAGAGTTAGGTAGGCCTTTTTTGGAATAAAATGTTTATTATTTTGTTAAGGACCATCTTTTTTTGTTCACTGCTGTCATATTTTTCAGCACCTCTAACTTTCTTCTTCAACTTCTATCATGTTTCATAGCCTTCCTTCAAACTTGTTTCTATGCGCGAAAGCACACCTTGTGCATACAGTAGATACTGTGTTCCCTTAACACTTTGACCGCATCGTGACCCACCGGTGGTACACGGAGGTAATTTTCACAACGCTGCAGACCGACCAGTAGTCACAAACACAATTTCCATAAATACTTAATCAAAGCTAAATGAAGGCACGATCCAGTTCATGTTTGCTATTTTCGACATCGCGCGCTGCAGTTGATTTTTAATTTGAGTTTGGTGTTGAACTTAATATTTAGTAGTTGCGGTTAAAGTGTTAAAGCCATTCTACATGATGCCTTCATCCTTCCTCTCCTTGGAACGCCTTTTATGCAGTTAGGGAGGCTTCGACTTGAATTTAATCTAATCTCTCCTTCGTCATCTCTTCGTCTTTCCTTCCTCTTCTTTCCTATATAGCTTGCTGTTCCAATGCTCAGGGCGTCATTTCGCAGAAATTCTCAGTTTCCTACAGTCCAAATTAAATGGTTTCTCTCTTCGCTGTCCAAAGGTCATCTTCGTTGAGGTTAAGTTAATCTAATATATAGTTATGAGAGCTGGAGCCAGAGCAATTCATTCACTTGTAGAACTACGACGTTGATTTTTCTTACTTTACTTCGTGATTATGGCTGAAATGTTTATGTTCAAAATTAATTTCACTGTGTTTCTCTCACTTCCGTAATATCATTGACAATTCATGTGGCAATGCAGGTACCTGTACAAGAACAGAATCAGGCACATCGACAGGGACGTCTTCGACAACCTGGACCAGCTCGAGCAACTGTGAGTAGAACTTCTATACTTGATGGGCGAAACGGCGGGTGGAGTTGTGTACTTACTATCGTACGAAATATGCAGAGCTCTTTATTAAAATATACAGCAAGTATTGTACATTGTTCTCACCTACTGTAATTTGTTGGACACTACACGCGTGACGGCCCTATGGTCAACTCAGATTTTTTGCAAAGTTTGTGACCTAAAATTTTCCATTTATTTTATCTGTGTATTTCATGATTGCGGCTTAAATATTGAAAAGGCGAAAATCCTAACGAGTTCACCAGTATTGCCACTTATAGTCGCTGTTGATTTTTTCCTCACTGATACGTAGAGCTTCAAAGATCGCGTGTGCGTGCCGTTGAAATTTTTCTTTCGATTTGAAGAATATGTATTTTCATAACCTATTCTAAAAATGACAATTTGTTATTTTAAAGTTGCTAAAATAATATTTTAATCCACTAATTGTAATTTTATGCAATTCAATGTCGTTTTAGTACCATATCACCAGGTATTTTTGGTACCTGGTACCATATCAACAGGTACCATATCACCAGGTAATTGGTCAAAGTTTCGTGTTTCATGATCTACAGTACTTCTTTGCGCTCGTTGGCATGAGTAAAATTGTTAGGCCTGCATGGATCCATGTTTGTTGCTATAGAAGCAACACTCAATCTTTTTGAACCTGCTAAACAAGTCCAGAAGGCATCTTGCTGCCGAGTCTAATGAGCTCATGGAATGAACGTAATGAGTCTCCTGTTTTATTCACACTCTTAAGATACTAGAATGAGTCGACTTCAAAAACTGAGTGATAATTTGGTATCATTTATTGAACTACTGCAGTTTCCTTCAATCTCTACGTAATCATGCAAATTTATCAAATTTTGACAGGTATCTTCACTTCAACGACATCACGTCTTTTGAAGCGGACACTTTCTCCTCCCTGCCTTCGCTGCAGAGATTGTGAGTTGCTGCAGTAAATACGTGGATGTTATCAATATTGTATTGAGGTAATTCCATTCTAGTGCTTCTAATACTGTAAGTCTGCGCGGCTTTTAGTGCTGATATTCCTAGGGCTATACATATTAAGATATTAGTGTAGTGGCACTATAAAAAAAGAATGCGTTGTTTTTAAAAAGCAGCATATTTCTTTCGTGAAAGCTTTATAAATTATTTAAATGCTTGACCATCATTGTTTTGGTCTCTGTTCACTGCATTTGTGTTTGAAGAGCTTGTGAAAGATTTAAATCTATTCATATGAATGAAATTAGATTTATATTTAGACAATTGGTGTCATATAGAGTTGCGGTATCCGCCGTACAGGGCGTAACTGGTGACAGTGAAACAAACCAAGAAACAACCAACAAATTACGAGTTTTATCGCCTCGGAGACATGTTGTTGGCTAAGATGACTTGGTCAACAGTTAGGCTAAGAAACTTTGATAATAATGTTGAATAATTTTGGCTAACTCCGATGTTGACTAAGATGAGTCTCATTTTCATCATATTTTTTTGTAGTGCAATTGGACATATATATAAAACACTTTGTACGTATATATCACTTTATATATATGTATATATAACATTAAATGTATGTATACAACACTTGATTATTATTGATCCCTAATATGTATAGGAAACAGTAATAATAAGTGTTTTATTCAGAAAAATCCATTTGACTGCCATTCAGCGCCTAATATTCCTGAGTAGCGTGCATGCGTTGGAATTATTTCACCTTTTAGGCTAGCTATGCTCTTTAAGCTGATTGCTCTCGGTTTATTTTACAGGTTCCTGCACAACAACCGCCTGCAGAGGGTGCCTGTTGGGGCGTTCAGAGGCCTCCAGTCTCTGCGCAGGCTGTGAGTTGAGAAAAGTTTTCGTTCATATCTGAGTTTGGGACGCCCTTAAAAACAAATTTTTCACTCATATCTGACTAGGTTTTAACTTACATTTGGAACGCGTTTACTTAGACATGTCAATGACGTGTTGGTTAGGAACCGGATACCTACTACACAACCTGCTCAAAAGGAGCAATTCATCTAGTAGTTGTGTTGGGTTAAACAGTAAATCAAAGCCTTATTTAAATCAGATTTCAAGTTTCAATCATTCTTACTTTCTCTGATAGTGTTGAACACTAGTAAATAATGCTTGTTTTAACGTTTAATTTTCTTCTGAAGCTTTGGATTTTAAGTTTAACTGTGTTTAATATGTAAGGTTTTTATGCTTACATCAAATCTCCATGATAAATAATTTACGCTGTTTGTTGACCGGTTCTTTTGAATTTGGTTCGCTAGAGATCTCATTCGGAGGTGACTATACTCTACTAAAAAGTAAACCTCCATGCATTGACTAAACATTTGTTTTTTATTGTTTAAAGCCTGCACGTAGATTGACAATTATAACTGACTATGAAGTAGCGAAGAGTTTCGCTGTTTTTCTGGGAATGCTCAACCACTCCCGATAAAATCTAACTTTTTAGCAGTTTCTCTGAGGGTGGCCTCCACTGCCGTAAAATCCTGATCGAACACGCTTGACTTCCTCACTCTCTCACTGTTCCCGGTGAAGTCACAGTGTCTACAAATCTTGATTTGTTAGCAGAATCACTCTACATTTACGCTGAGCCTTGACTGCTGCGTACACCGTTAGGATGATGCGGAAAATCTGACATCGTGCAGGTCGTTATTTCCCGCAGCATTCGTTCCACGGCATCTCACATTTACGACGACCGAAGCTTCAGTGAACTCGGGACCACTCACGATGTTCTTTAATGGGCGTTTTTTTTCTTTGCTCGATGCTTTTTTCGTGTTCGATCGCTCTTTTGATGCTCTAATCGTGTTCAGCCGCGAGTGGGGCGGTCTTCAAGAAAACTGGCCCGCTGCTATAAGGCGTTCGTTACTACCTGGTTCTGCTGGTTGTGAGGCCGGTCTTTGTATTCTACTTTTATTGCGCTAAGCTTTGTGCTCCACCAGTCCTGCAAACCTCGTAACAGCGTGCTATCGTAGCCTCCACTTTTTGAGATGTTTCACGCACGCTTGAAATTGATGGTTGTCCATGTTCGATTTCATGTTAATGTTATTTTTACTTTTCCCGACCATGATTCTGCATTTTAATTGTTATATCTTTAGAATATAATAATTAATTTTCTTTATTTTTAGTATCATGATTTCTTTTATTTCATTTAAGATTAGTTCCTTCCACTTAGACATTCAATTTCGGGCACTTTTTTCTATTTTTATTATGTTCGATGACGTTGTTGACGATAGCCAGTGATGTATGGTCGTTAACATAACTGTGGTTAACGACTTCAATTAGTGATTTAAGACCCATAGGGTATTTCTTCTAAAGACGCTGCATAGGCGTTTCATCAGGGTGCCAATTAACGTAAGAAGACCACGCTGAAGGCACTTAGTAAAGCTTAACTCGTAGTTTGTTACAGCATTCCGTTCAAATACTGCGGATGATGTACATCGTACAACTGTGATGGTGCTCGCAGTGTTAACTGTACACATACACGTTTCAAGGCACACGTATTCTTCTACATGTTAGTACTTCTGAACTTGAAAAATTTCTGCGGCAAAATGATCACCTAATAGTAAAGTGCTCAAGATGATGCGCACAACCACTGGCGATGCACAAAGTTAGATGCGTGCGCTCCTCATGGAACATAGGATAGGCAATATATGTGTGTTAGGCTAATTAGCCTTGTCTATCCTATGCTGTAAGAATTGACGCCCCCTGGGGAGGGAGGTACTGTTAAGGTACCTCAGCTATAGGTAGACCTTTCTTTCTTTCGGACCCACTTTGCTCCTTTCAATTTCCATTCCTTTTTCGCTATCTCTCGTTTTCTCGTCCTTTTCTTTCTTAACTTGCCGTTCCCATGCGCAAGGCATCATGTGTGGCAACACACGTTGTGAATAGATTCCCCGTTGTTCACCTTCCAAACCAAATGATCCCTTCTCTTTAATCTCTTGAGATCATCTTTGTTGTGACTAAGGAGCTAAGTAATAAGACGAAGTAATAGATTTATCCCGTGCGCATCTACTCATATTGTGGAGCTCAAAGCACTTGTGGCGCACGCAGCCGTAGAGGCGCACGCAGCCGTAGAGGCGCACGCAGCCGCAGAGGCGCACGCAGCCGCAGAGGCGCACCACCACGACGGGCGGAAGAGCTGTGGCCTCGTCAGCTGCCAGATTTATACCCGCGCCCGGGCCCGGCGCTGAAGGATGGCCGCGTAAAAGTCACTTTAGGGGTCGTTGCGTGTGCGACTGTCGCCGTGTGCTACACCACCAATTGCCGGCTCTGATCGGCCTTAATTTCTGGTAACTCTGGGAGTAGAGTTGATTTGTGCTGCTGGTGCTTGTAGACACCGACTCCCAGCACGTCTGCTGTAAACTGGGGGTTTTGGTCTATTGCGCCTGAATTTGGTGGTTTGTTGACTTGCTGAGTGTGATATCGAGCTGTGTTATGTCTCTTGTAACTTCATGTTGATCAACTTGGGATAATATTTTTTTTGAGTTTACCGGTAATTTGCGTGTTCGCTGAATGTAGTAAACTCTATCTGTGGATCTCCTGGTGGTACGCAGGCTATTTTTGAGGCTGTGCGTAATCAATTTTATTTGTAAGGACGAGTACGGCAAATTCAGATTAATTACAGCAAATGTACTAGGGATTGACTGTTTTTTCGGCCTGTGCAAATATTTCAGAATTATCTTTGATATTGCCTTATTGTTTCGTAATTTGTTTCATCTGTCACGTGCGCATGAGTGCATTCTATACTGAATTCATTATGCCTTTTATCTGTTTAACAAATTTCACTAATGAAAGCAAAAGGATCCGAGATATCTTCTTTGGTTTTGATTACGACAAACGCTGTGAGACCTACATTCTGTGAACCGTTTTACTTCCCTGCGATTCTGAGTTTCTTGAAACCCTTGGCTTGTCTTATTAGAGTAATCACCGTTTTAGTAAGGAATGAAGTAACAATAACCTCCCTGTGTTCGGTGCTTATTCCTCTTAATGAGGACGCCGCCGCATGTTCTCCTATTGTGGCAACTTAGAACCCGAGTCACGTCAGTGGCAAGAATCACATGAGAGACGGAAGGCAGTTGCCCTATTTGCTGGGCCCACGGGACCCAATGCCGGCAGCCCCTGACGTATCAAGGGAAGCGATATTTTCTTTCGAGTTTTCTGTCTGTCTTGACTCGTGAGCCAGTTCTTTAGAAGCTTCGGAAGTGATTTGCTGAAAAGGTGTGTTTCAAGTCTCAGACTATCTGAGTCTGTTCATTCGTTCATTTCCAAGATTTGAAACTCTTTTGGTACGAGAAAATGTGATTGACTATTGAATTAATAGCAGTTTAACATCTACAATACACGGCTGTTTACAATACACGACTAATTTCCATTTAGATTACTTTTCTCACAATGCAGGGACGTAGGGTCTCAATACGGTAAATCTACAACAAGACTTGAACATTCAACCCATCGGTACCCCTGGGCGGGCAACTCAACTGAACACTCTGGTGATCGTGAGCGTTGAATTAATTTCTTTAGTATGTCACGTAAATCTTTTTGCTTATCCAACAGACGTCTAGACAGCAATGCGCTGGTGTGCGACTGCCAGCTATTGTGGCTGGCGCAGATGGTGAAGGAGAAGCGCGACAGCACTCTCGTTGCCGCCACCTGCGAGCAGCCAACTGATCTCCACGGCAAGAGCGTCGTCAGCATCTCTGACACCGACTTCCACTGTGTCGGTCAGTGCACATTTCAATACTGAACTGCCTGAAGTGCAATTACAGTTCATCTTGATCGTACAGTGGATGCTTCTGTATCTTTGCTTTACGTTTTATTTCGTCAGTTATGCATTGCCTTATTTGGTTTGTTACTTGGACTGCTGGAGAAGCTAATGCGCTTTCGTTTTGTCGTGTTTGTAGTTTTAATGGGTTTGGGCTTTGGTCTTTAGTCCGCATTTGGATAAACTCCTATTGAATTTTTTAATAGAACCTCAAGTCTGTCTTATAGAGATCATCTAAGTTTGCGTTTTTGAAAATGTTTGCGCCTCCTCATTTCAAACACAACCTTCATTCCATGATCTTACCAGATCCATTATAGGATTACGTAGCAGGCACTTTAGCGATTGTATATTCATGGTGATGAAAATATCTTTTTCAACCGCTCTATTTATCCGATTACGTTGTAACTACAATGATCTTTCAGCTCACCTAAGGAAAGAAGTTGTGAAGTGATGTAGAACGACGTCTTGTGTAACTTCTTCAACCCGTCTTTTCCAGTTTTTACTATCACTAGTGAAGTTGCTTGCTCTGAGAAAGCAGCGCGTAGTTGCCGCACCTGGACTTGAAACCAATCTTTCTTGGCTAACTCTTCGTGAGTTTTCTTAGCACTTCGAATACTAGCTTCTCTGTAAGGAAGAAATTTGCTTCGAAGTTGTATGCCTCTCAGATGGTTGTTTGGCAGTGATAACCGAGGGTACCGTTCCCAAGAATGCCCATCTATACTGTGTTGATTCCAACTTGCGTTTTATAATTATGGTGAAAATTACGGTATCCCTGATACAGTAGTGACACGCTGATGCACTTATACGGTAGCACAGACCATATACTTATGTAAATGTTCTGTGTACGGTAGTGTTGATTTCCAACTTGCGTTTCATAATCTTCATGTTGATGCTTACGGTACGGTATCTCTGATGGGAGCGAGTCCTGCAGGCATGCCTCACATCATGGAGGGGCCCCAGGACGTGGAGGTGAGCTTCGGTGGCACGGCTTCCTTCACGTGCAAAGTGGACGGTGACCCCGTGCCGGAAGTTGTCTGGCTTCACAAGTACGTATACCTTTATGGTTATCGCGTTTACTTTCTCTTAAGTTATCGTTATGTTTATCTCCTTTCAACTTTCCTCTCTTTCAACCACTCTGCTAGCCTTTCGTGCGTTTTAATTTTTTATTCATTTTAATCCGACATGGATAATTTCTAACCTTTTCATGTTGAAATCATCTAACTTTAACTTCTGAGTACGGCCGCTATAAATTCATTGAATTAACACGCAATTTGATAAATTGTAACATATCATAACGAGTTGTACACAATATCTGATACTTATAACAAAGGTACTTCTGTGGATAGTGCGACACGTCTCAAATTCCCGTGATTACGTATCACGGTTACCTCCTATTTATGACATGTGCACTTGAGCTGCAGCAACAAGTCGGATTGAATTCAAAATCTCGTTATGCGGCTTATATCAGCCATGTATCAATTAAGTGTGAAATTAAAACGTGTTTCGAAACAGATTACAATTTCATGACCGCTTTTAGAGTTATGATGACTCAACACAATCTGAGTTTCTAAAAGATCATTGTTTTTCCGATCTCATGAAAATGACGCAATGCATTCTACATCATTTTCGTTCTTGAAAACTTGCCTCAGAGTGTGTGTTCTTAGAAGAAGTATCACCCTCGATCAGCCCTATTGTTGGTGCCTCCATTTGTCTGAGCAACTCTTATTTTTGTGGGCAGTAACGAAGTGATTGGAGAGGCCAGACCGCGCTACTCAGTCCTCAATGACGGCACCCTCATGATCAAGGTTTGTTACCGGCGTCTTGTTCTTGATCGGTTTGGAGTCAGCATGATAGAAACTTGTGTTAGAGGGACAGTGAGAGATTTTACTGTTGTGTGCTGCTTTTAATTTCTGATTTTGCGGGAGAAACTTTATGGCCAGTTTATCAGGGGGCTCGAGAGTAATTTCTTGATCGAAGGTTGGAATGTGTCGTCAGGGATGTTGTTTCGTTGCATATCCTCTACTTGAGAGCTATTAATCAGGTAATGGGAGGTAATACCTTTTCTCAATTATTTAGGTAGTTAGAATCTTTTCACAATAACTCAACTAGTTAGTATCCTTCATAAATTACTCAAGTAGTTAGTGCCCTTTCACAATTTTTCCAGTGATTAGCATCTTTTCTTGATTCGTAAGGTAATTAGTGTTTTTTCTCAGTTAGTCAATAATTGTATCCTTCCTCAATTAATCAAGCAAGGAGTACCCTCTCTTAATTGCTCTAGTAGTACAGCAGTAGTTAATAGACTCCGTGGGAAAGATTTTCTACAAAGGGAAGAGGACGAATAATTTAGGGTGGGCTAAACAAAAAGTGGCATATATCGCACGAGTACAGGATCATAGGCTACCACAGGATACCCGTGCGTACAAACTACATGTTTAATAATGAAGAAAAATGCAAAGGAAAGTTCATGGAGAAGGTATGAGTTACTCATGTACGTAGTATCTGTTTTTAATCACTCAATTAACTAGTATCCATTCTGAATGTCACCTCAGGTAATGAAAGTTTGTATTAGTTATCCTTGTGAGAAGCTAGAAGACAATGAGCAAACGCTTAATGAGATTTTGCGGTGCGATTTGCTTGTTCATTAGGAGCGAGTCATTTGCTGGGAGCTTATGAGCGCACGCGAGAAAACTTGGGACAATGGCGTGCTGAAGGTGAAATATTTATATTAATTCAATTTAAGCGTCACTTGAAATTCACGCTTACGCCCACGCACTCAGATTTTAGTTATTTGCCTGTTTTTCATACTCTATTTTCAAAGGCAGAAATTACGTGCGCCGCTTAAATTCTCGTTGTGTGTTGACTCATGTTGTTCCGTTTTTAATTTTAATTGTAAATTTTTTCAAAACAATTACAATGGCACATTTTTATGCAAAATCTTTTCGTTTTTGTATCGTATCCAATTGCTATCATTGGTCAAGGCAGAGAATGATGATCTTTATAGAATGTTTGTGTGCTCGTCCTTTAGCTACTGTATTTTAGGCCCCCATACATCTTTCTTTTCTCCTGGTCTGGTGCCTGTGCGGGATTGGTGGCTGACAACGTGGAACTATGAACCGACGCGAGAGTGGGGGGCCCTCGGTTTGTTTCTGCTATCATATTCCAATTCTATTCTTCATTCTATTTTAGCTTAAAATCAATGCGTGACTTTTCTGTTGTATTAATTTGTATTTTATCCTTATTAATTATTGATATTTTCAATATCTTTGGCGCCCAAACTTTTCATAACTATTTTTTTTTTAAATTTCAGAATGCGCAGGGTGTCGACGCTGGCTTCTACGAGTGCCGTGCGATGAACGAGATGGGGGAGGTGGTGTCGCGCCCGGCCAAGGTGTCCATGATGCACCAGCTGCGGGAGAACAGTGGGTCCTGCTCTAGCAATCGTCACGGTTGAGAGATCAGCATTATTCAGACCAAGATTCTCAAATTTTGTATTTTTTCGGGTAAAATTTTCCATTACCGGCACTCACCCTTCTCAATTTTTTCATGTACAATTTTGGTCAAGAAGCATCTCAGTATTGTCGAATTCAGCCTTTCTCGGATAAAATTTGGAATTTTCGCCTGAGATAAGTCTATTTTGATGCCCCTGGTGCTGGCGGTAGTACTAGGAGTGTTGTGGGTATTACCAAATTCAGATTTGGATTAAGAACTTATAAATTCATCCACAATAAATCATGTAAAATACCTAGCGAAGTCGATAATGGTCTTTTATTTGCATTTTGGGGTTTGTTTTGGAAGGGGTTTTCTGTGCCAACCCCGACTGAACCCGGATCTCTTAACATCAGGAAGCCCTCACACCGCAGGAAGTCAACCTCCTCCCGAAATAGAATTATGATTTACTGTGGTGACCAAATGCGGTTTGAGATTTTTGAAAATAACAGGAATATAAATCTGAAAAATTATCAATTCAACACAATTTGAGTGTGTTAAGAGGGCTCGACAGTTTGTACTGCAATGGAGCGTTAAAGCTGAGTGTGACAGCCCAAAATCTAAGTCATTGAATCACCTCCTGCTTTGTTTGTGGTTGTGTGTGGTGAGTAGGGTTAGGTATCAATGTTTTTTTTTGGCATTGAGAAGAACTCTCTAAATAGTACGCGTTTGTGCGTATTTCAGCAAATGGGTCAAAAAGTATTTATTTGGGGCGTGGAAATCTCAGTGTGAAGCGTGCGGTATCTTTAACTAAGCAAGCATTTGCGGTCGACTTGCCTGTCGGTGAGTTTATAGATGACATATTGAACGGAAGCCCTCTGACATCATGGTGTTGGTGAGGTTGCAAGCGTTTGCTTGCAAGTTTGTTCAAATTGAGAGACAAAGATATTACCGAAGTAAACTATTACACTGTGGGTCTGCACTAGCTACTTAGCTACCTCAAATTCAGTGCTAGTGAAATGTTTTATTTCAATCAAGTTAAAATGCGTACTATCCCATATTGAGTTTTGAAAGGCACTTTATTTTGATCACCAAGACTCATATGTTGGTGTTGGTTGAACCGGTACACACACCAAAAACCTAAATCGAGTGGTGAATCAAGGCCCAATTCTTCTTTTCCAACGAAGAGAAACTCCACACTCGCAACACTTCGTGCCAAACCCTCCGAAAATTGAACACTCTAAGCCAGCAGGCCAGGGTGACCATAAAATGACTTGTCGTACCAGGTCCGCCAGTGATCATCGAGGAGCCGCAAAGCCTGAACGCGACGCTGGGGGCGCGTGTGGAGCTGCCCTGCAACGTGACAGGGTTCCCGGTGCCTGACGTCGTCTGGAGCAAAGAGGGTGGCTTCCTGCAGCTCGGCGAGACCACGCTGGTGAGGGTAGAGGTTGTCGTGTTGCAGCGCGCGGTGTGGGTGGTGTTCAGAGGGGCTCTAGTGCTTGCAAAATGTTAGAGGTCGTTTCTCAGTGAAGAATTTCTGATACATAAAGAGGATACTAAGTTTCCAGGTTGTGCTGTTATTGATTTTTGTTCTGGGAATTTCCTACATGCTAGCCTTCATTGACGTAATTGTTATCCTATGATTTCACGCGATTGTTTTGCCGCCTCAATTCTTCTAGATTGAAAGGCCTCGCCCCTCTGAATTGCCGTACCTATCCCTCAAGATTGTCATGCCTGTCCCATCCTAGATTGACATGCCTGTCCCATCCTAGATTGTCATGCCTGTCCCATCCTAGATTGTCATGCCTGTCCCATCCTAGATTGTCATGCCTGTCCCATCCTAGATTGTCATGCCTGTCCCATCCTAGATTGTCATGCCTGTCCCATCCTAGATTGCCATGCCTGTCCCATCATAGATTGCCATGCCTATCCCCCTAGATTGCCATGCCTATCCCCCTAGATTGCCATGCCTATCCCCCTAGATTGCCATGCCTGTTCCCCTAGATTGCCGTACCTCTCCCTACTAGATTACCGTACCTCTCCCCCCTAGATTACCGTACCTCTCCCCCCTAGATTACCGTACCTCTCCCCCCTAGATTACCGTACCTCTCCCCCCTAAATTACCCGGCCTGTCCCCCCTAGATTACCCGGCTTGTCCCCCCTAGATTACCCGGCCTGTCCCCCCTAGATTACCCGGCCTGTCCCCCCTAGATTACCCGGCCTGTCCCCCCTAGATTACCCGGCCTGTCCCCCCTAGATTACCCGGCCTGTCCCCCCTAGATTACCCGGCCTGTCCCCCCTAGATTACCCGGCCTGTTCCCCCTAGATTACCCGGCCTGTCTCCCTAGATTGCTGGGCCTAAATGACCGTGCCTGTCCCCCTAGATTGCCGGTCCCCCTAGACCGCCCTACTTGCCCCCAGGTGCACGTGAACAACTCGCTGGTGTTCAGCAGCGTGGAGGCGCAGCACCAGGGAGTGTACACCTGTCAGGCCCGCAGCGCCCTCGGCCAGGCCACCGCCTCCGCCGCCCTCAGGGTCACCTGTCAGTTGCTCCTCCTGCGTGGCGTGTGACTCTCTCATGGCTCCTGCCGAGTGTGTGGCTGTGTGTGTGTGTGGTCGAATGTGTGGGTTGTTATGTGGTCCAATGTCTGGGTGAATGTGAAGCCAAATGGGCGACTGTGTGGCCATATATGCAGCCGATTGTGAGGTCAAATGTGAAGCTGAATGGGTGACTGAATGTAAGGCCGAATGGGTGACTGAATGTAAGGCCGAATGGGTGACTGAATGTAAGGCCGAATGGGTGACTGAATGTAAGGCCGAATGGGTGACTGAATGTAAGGCCGAATGGGTGACTGAATGTAAGGGCGAATTGGTGACTGAATGTAAGGGCGAATTGGTGACTGAATGTAAGGCCGAATTGGTGACTGAATGTAAGGCCGAATTGGTGACTGAATGTAAGGCCGAATTGGTGACTGAATGTAAGGCCGAATTGGTGACTGAATGTAAGGCCGAATTAATGATCGAATGTGAGGCCAAATTGGTGACTGAATGTAAGGCCGAATTGGTGACTGAATGTAAGGCCGAATTGGTGACTGAATGTAAGGGCGAATTGGTGACTGAATGTAAGGCCGAATAGGTGACTGAATGTAAGGCCGAATTGGTGACTGAATGTAAGGCCGAATTGGTGACTGAATGTAAGGCCGAATTGGTGACTGAATGTAAGGCCGAATTGGTGACTGAATGTAAGGCCGAATTGGTGACTGAATGTAAGGCCAAATTGGTGACTGAATGTAAGGCCAAATTGGTGACTGAATGTAAGGCCAAATTGGTGACTGAATGTAAGGCCAAATTGGTGACTGAATGTAAGGCCGAATTGGTGACTGAATGTAAGGCCGAATTGGTGACTGAATGTAAGGCCAAATTGGCGACTGAATGTAAGGCCGAATTGGTGACTGAATGTAAGGCCGAATTGGTGACTGAATGTAAGGCCGAATTGGTGACTGAATGTAAGGCCAAATTGGTGACTGAATGTAAGGCCAAATTGGTGACTGAATGTAAGGCCGAATTGGTGACTGAATGTAAGGCCGAATTGGTGACTGAATGTAAGGCCGAATTAATGATCGAATGTAAGGCCGAATTGGTGACTGAATGTAAGGCCGAATTGGTGACTGAATGTAAGGCCGAATTGGTGACTGAATGTAAGGCCAAATTGGTGACTGAATGTAAGGCCGAATTGGTGACTGAATGTACGGCCGAATTGGTGACTGAATGTAAGGCCGAATTGGTGACTGAATGTAAGGCCGAATTGGTTACTGAATGTAAGGCCGAATTGGTGACTGAATGTAAGGCCGAATTGGTGACTGAATGTAAGGCCGAATTGGTGACTGAATGTAAGGCCGAATTGGTGACTGAATGTAAGGCCGAATTGGTGACTGAATGTAAGGCCGAACTGGTGACTGAATGTAAGGCCGAATTGGTGACTGAATGTAAGGCCGAATTGGTGACTGAATGTAAGGCCGAATTGGTGACTGAATGTAAGGCCGAATTGGTGACTGAATGTGAGATCAAATGTGTAATCAGAATATTTGTCTGCATGCGTGTCTGCATGCGTGTCTGCATGCGTGTCTGCATGCGTGTCTGCATGCGTGTCTGCATGCGTGTCTGCATGCGTGTCTGCATGCGTGTCTGCATGCGTGGCTGCATGCGTGGCTGCATGCGTGTCTGCATGCGTGGCTGCATGCGTGGCTGCATGCGTGGCTGCATGCGTGGCTGCATGCGTGGCTGCATGCGTGGCTGCATGCGTTGCTGCATGCGTGGCTGCATGCGTGGCTGCATGCGTGGCTGCATGCGTGGCTGCATGCGTGGCTGCATGCGTGGCTGCATGCGTGGCTGCATGCGTGGCTGCATGCGTGGCTGCATGCGTGGCTGCATGCGTGGCTGCATGCGTGGCTGCATGCGTGGCTGCATGCGTGGCTGCATGCGTGGCTGCATGCGTGGCTGCATGCGTGGCTGCATGCGTGGCTGCATGCGTGGCTGCATGCGTGGCTGCATGCGTGGCTGCATGCGTGGCTGCATGCGTGGCTGCATGCGTGGCTGCATGCGTGGCTGCATGCGTGGCTGCATGCGTGGCTGCATGCGTGGCTGCATGCGTGGCTGCATGCGTGGCTGCATGCGTGGCTGCATGCGTGGCTGCATGCGTGGCTGCATGCGTGGCTGCATGCGTGGCTGCATGCGTGGCTGCATGCGTGGCTGCATGCGTGGCTGCATGCGTGGCTGAATGCGTGTGTGAATGCGTGTGTGAATGCGTGTGTGAATGCGTGTGTGAATGCGTGTGTGAATGCGTGTGTGAATGCGTGTGTGAATGCGTGTGTGAATGCATGTGTGAATGCATGTGTGAATGCATGTGTGAATGCATGTGTGAATGCATGTGTGAATGCATGTGTGAATGCATGTGTGAATGCATGTGTGAATGCATGTGTGAATGCATGTGTGAATGCATGTGTGAATGCATGGCTAAATGCATGGCTAAATGCATGGCTAAATGCATGTGTGAATGCATGTGTGAATGCATGACTAAATGCATGGCTAAATGCATGGCTAAATGCATGGCTAAATGCATGGCTAAATGCATGGCTAAATGCATGGCTAAATGCATGGCTAAATGCATGGCTAAATGCATGGCTATATACATGACTGAATGTGGGGTGTGAATATTTTACTGTAAACGTGTAACCAAACAAGTAAGAGATGGTGCGACAAAATGAGTGATAGAATAAGTGGCCGAACGTGTAACATTTTGCTTTATCTAATGGGCTAGGAAACTTCTAGTCTTTGGACGTAACATGGTACGTGTGGAATGTTTCGGCAACATTCGAGTTACTGGTGACAGGTACACATTTGTGGCTGAGGTGACTTGAGCCAACTCTGGCTTTATCTCTTTCGGGTTCTGTGGAGCGATTAACCTAGGAGCTTGGCCTACTGCCCAGTGTTGTGTTATATTTTCATAATTTATCTTAACTGTCATTAAGATAAATTCTCTCGAAAATATAATTTTACCAAGGCTTCTTAACCTGGTTCAGTTATCACGCACAGCTCGCTGTTAATCGTGAAAATATTTGTTTCATAATTTCGAAATAAATGCACAACACAATGTGGTTGCTCTGAACTGGGGTGCATTTCACGCCATAAAAATGTTCGTAGTAGTTATTAATTAATTCTTTGAATGTTTTTGTAGCCAGAATTTAACCCTGTAGTAAGTGCGGTGTCTTGGAAATCTTAGCGATATTTCTTTGAAAATCTTGGCGAAAATCTTAGCGAAAATCTTTGCTCAAATCACAATGATATATGTTCATAGCATTATCTATGTAGTTCAATAAATAGTTTAGATGATTTTTCAAAATTTTGTATTCAGGTAACAATGAAATAAAATACAAGCATTTTGTTGTTCGTGAGACGAACAATCAGAATACGGTATAAGTCCGTCCTAGTACTCTCACCTCCCCCTTCTCACCCCCCTCCCCTCTCACCTCCCGCCCCCTCTCACCTCCCTCCCCCTCTCACCTCCCTCCCCCTCTCACCTCCCTCCCCCTCTCACCTCCCTCCCCCTCTCACCTCCCTCCGCCCCCCTCCTCCAGCCCCCGTGCGCCTGCTGACGGAGCCGCAGGACCAGACGGTGCCCCTGGGGCGTGCGGCGCACTTCACGTGTGAGGCGCACGGGTTGCCGGTGCCAGACATCAAGTGGCGCAGACACGGACGCACCATCGGACCCTCTCCTGGTGTCTCCATAGCTATTGGCGGTGCGTGATGAGCTCTCTGCTGGTGGGTTGTTCTCAGTGATGATGCTGCCGGCGTTTTGGTTCATTGCTGTTCGTGATGTGTACTGAGGCCTTTTTTTGTGTTTTATGCTCAGTAATGATGCTGTCATTTTTGTCTTCCGTTATCGTGGTGGTGGTGGTAGTGGTTGTTTTTTAAGAGCACAATTGTTCTTAAATCTGTTCATTCCTTTATTGGGGGATGGTGCTGACACAGTCCACCTAGGTGCTTATTTCGTGTCGCCGCTATCGCCGAACTCTAAATTTTTTTATTATATGTTGACTTCTTTTATGGGTAGTTATTTTATATTGCCGTACCTCGGCCGCATACAGTGTTTACGATACAGTTAAAATCTGTAGGAAATTAATGGATTATTTCTCTATCTCATCCGTAAATTCTCTGGACCAAGTCACAGTTCTGAATTTCGGAGGACAGTGGGCGATGAGATTTCATACAACAATTATACAAGTACGAATGATGAGTTTATAGTATTAGAAGTCAAATCGTAGTACGTTATGAAACTACGAGTATCTGTTTCCTAGCTCTATAATATGGCATGAATATGGCGGTACAGGAGGAGCGCTGCGGCTGCTACATGTACAGAAATCAGACGAAGGCCAGTACACCTGCACCGCCCACAACGGCCTCACCTTCGCTGAGGCCTCCGCCAACCTCTTCGTCAAGGAGTCTGTGAGTTTGCGCTGCGCTTCTGAGCTAGTCTGTTTCATTTAAACTCGTGATACCCTAGCATTGTTCCGAAGGGATTATGTTGTCTAATTTTTGAGATGCGATTTGGGTTGTTGGTGTGGATGAAGTATACACACTGCTACTCCAGGCATCGTTGAAATAAAAATCGTTTGTTGAATTTTTTAACATCAAGCACGCGGATGTTTTCTGTTCCAGTTTTAAATCATCTTTGAAACTAAAATTTGTGGGTCCTTATTAATTGTCCCTCGAGTGTTGCCCAAACCACTGTTATTACGAACATTTGTGCGTCTTTTGTTCCCCGTGTGGCGCGCAAACAACTATTCCCAAAATTTGCGTCTCCTTTACCCCCTCGAGTGTTGCCGAAACCTCTATTTTTATGAAAATTTGTGTCTCCTTTGTCCCCCCCGAGTTGGGGCCTGTCACATTGCTGAAGTGATCCAGTCATTAGTAACATTTACCCCCAGCTGCCGCCCGTCATCATGGACAGGCCGCTGGACCAGACGGCCCTGATGGGGCAGGCGGAGGTGCGCCTCAAGTGTGCCGTAGAAGGTATTCCTGCGCCCACCGTCATATGGCGCAAGGACGGCTTCGTCATGACTGACTCCCACCATTACAGGTGCACGTCATGAGCAGGATAGGCGGTATAGAACCCAAACAAGACAAAAATCTAAAGGACAAAAACACATCTAAAATCCTGGGCTTTGGACATAATTGTCGGATTTTAAGATGCTTTTTTGAAGTATTAGGTGTTTTTGACTCTTGTGCGTTTTTTGCCATCCCAAGAATAAAAGGCGAGTATGCAAGCACTCACTCAGCGTGCGTAAACATTTAGATGCGACATCTTCGCATGGAACTTGATTTGAATATTATGTTATTGCATATTTGAACACAAGCATTACGCTAACCCCTTAGGGGGATAAAACTAGTGTACCTATGGGAGTTAGTGTTCCCTGGGGAATTGTGTGAGGTCCCGAGCTAAAGGTTAGGTAGGCCAGCTATTTTCTTGAAGTAAAGTAAGTTCTTGGTAAGTTACGAACCAACTTTTTCGGTTCAGTGCTGTCATGTTTTTCAGCACCTTCTATTACCTTCTTCAGCTTTTCTCGTTTCGTAAACTTTTTCTCAACTTACTATTTCTGAGCACCTTGTGCATAGATTCCGAGTTTCCTTAACGCCATACTAAATGGTGTCATTCTCCTTTTTTTTGGAACGCCTTTGTTGCGTTTAAAAGGAGGCTTAAAATAACATCTAACCCTAATCCCATTTTTGTTTCACACTGGAACTCACCTGTAATTCATGATTTGCACGCGATAAAGTAACATTGCTCACTGCCTGTCCCCCAATCATACCTGATTGATCATTGAGCTACAATGGTCCTGCTTGCTGTAATAGTTCTAGATATGTGAGAACTTTTCTGACGTCACGTTTGGATAAAAAAATAGGTTACTACAAAGTAACAAATTACTGACGTAGTCTAGGAAACCCATATTTACTTATGCCCAGCCTGGAACTTTACACACGCGCAGAGTTGAGCGTGACGGTTCCTTGAGCGTGTACAACGTGTCGACGTCGGACGCGGGCATGTACGAGTGCAGCGCGCACAACAGCGAGGGCCACGCCACCGCCAGGGCGTCCCTCACCATCGCTGGTGAGAGATACTCCTGTTATGCTGCTCCAGCTTCTGTGTTTTTTTTTTTTTTTGCTTGCTACAAATTTAAAAAATTATCTATTTAGTGTGTATGACGAGAATACGCGGTGATCTTTCACTTTTTTTAATGCCGTTTTCTCTAGTGTATCTTTTTCGCTGTAGAGCGGGTCTCTCTCGGTGCAGAACCACAGGTTTCCCTAGAGATGCCGATGTGTGATACCTAGAAAAAGAAAGAAAGAGAAAGAAAAGCCGTTTTATTTCCGAAAACGTTACCACATGAGATACATGCCAACATATTGGCTTTTAAAAATTTCTTAATATAAGACGTCCTAAGACAAACGTTCCATACGAGGAGTACTAATCGACAAACTATCCGAGGTGTACAAATAGATAAACCATACGAGGCATACTAATAGATAAACTATACGAGGTGTACTAGAGAGTAGGAACTAATGCTGGAGCACAGTCAGTATCGTTAGCTGTGTTTTTTCCTTCACGAATTCTATCCTTCACTTCTGATGTCCTGTAATTCAACGATTGCCGATAAGTGTTAATCAAAATTTATCTTCTCTCTAGTTATTAAGAAGTAAGTGGCTCTGTTTTTAGCGCTCTTTGTCGGGTTTGTTTCCAAGCTCTGTATATCCTGCTTTGCAAGGTAGGTAAAGTTAGTAGATTCTATTTTGAAACTTTATAGCAAACTTTCGATAGCAAAACCACTCTGCCGCTTGATCTTATGCTAGTAATAGACTACTTTACTACAGATTCTTCCCTGAATAAGTTGTGTGTTTTTTAATTTATTTTATGTTCCCCAGAGGATCCTGGCGTGTCCGGAGTTGGCGACGAGTTTTTCAGAGAAAGTTTCCTGGAAGCCAACGCCAAAGTGAACAGGGCTCTCAACATGACTCTCAAGTGAGATCAAATTAATTATTTCTCAATCTAAAAATTAGTTCAACTTACTTTCAATTTTGCACCCATTAGAAAAACGATATTTGTTCTAAATTTTTTTCATTTCCAGTAGAAACAAAAGAAATTATTCTCATTTTACTCACCGTTTAGGATATTAGTGACGTAAATTTTTTAATTTAGGCTTGGAATGTTACCAAACGCCATTTGTTTCTGTAAACGCGTGAAACATCGCTTTTCGTTTTTATATCACTGTTAGGAAGTCTCCCTGACGATGTCTGTCCTAATAGTGACACTCGAGGTTTTACTTAGCATTTGCGTTCATTCTGTACTCTATTTTTTCTATTCTTTAAATGGAAGCGATTGATTTTTCGGTGCACTGTTACTTGTACTTTTGTGCCTACTTTATCGCCTTGTTTTGTTATTCTGAAAACGCACTACGTCCTCGCTAATAAAGAAAACTTTACGATGACGACTGCTGAGTTGAATAAAATCACATATTTTGAGTCTTGCTTTTTTATCAATCGATCACACTGATGATAAAGCTATTGGCTTCAACAACAGTTGTACGAAGTTGAATGCATGAACACTTATTTGAAGGGATTGAAAACTTCTCTCCGGCATATTCATTACAGTAATGCACTAAGTCATCTCATCTGCTCCCCCAGCCAGCTGTTCAACAGAGCGCGTTCCCAGCAGCCACTCCCCCACGAGCTGCTGCGCCTGTTCAGGTTCCCCCACGCTGAGGCGCGTGAGATCGCCCGAGCGGCTGAGAAGGTCGAGCAGACCCTCGCCATCGTCCACAAACACGTCGAGGACGGCATGCAGTTCAACTTGACAAGTGCGTTCGCTTTTGTCATTCACATTACCGATCTTTGTTTATGGCAGGCTTCATTTAACTAATTTCAATTACTACCCTGACCTTTGGTTTCAGCGTTGATTGTGTCTTCTCCAGCGTCTCTTTCATAGGTATTTGTCCCTTTGCAATGCGCGCGTTTTGCATTTTATTGTGATTATGGTATTTTTTTGGTTATTTTTCTCACGTACCAGCTGTATTCCTTTTTATTAATGTTCATTTGTGGGCACATGGGTGGTGTGAATTTCGGTTCTATTCTTTTTCCATCACTCAGTGCATTTCATTTTCTTGATAAAAAATGTTTGCTGCCTTTCATACGAGTTCAAAAATGTTTATTTATTGACTGCACGTTCATCTATCATTTTAGTTGTATAATTATTTGTTTATATCTCTTGAGATGCTACTAACATTTCAGAGCCATAAAGAGATCTTTGGAATAAGGTTGAATTGTTTTTGCTCCCCTCAAACACAACACAAGTAGCATTAGGCGTTGTAAGCCAAAAGTGATAGGTTTTTCATAAATTAAATCTCAAGGAGCGGCGAAATGCCGTTTTTAGATCTTACTGCTTAATTTTATTATGAATGATTGAAACACGTGTTGTTTATCTTTTTTACTTGTGCTCGTCATAGCCGTGTCGCTTTAGGACCCGCCTCCGTACGGGCAAACGAGGGTTCGAGTCCCGGTGCTGGTGGCGATTTTCTCTGTTGGGTATAGGAGAAAAATTCCAAGCACAATACCCCACTCTACCCAGGTGTCTGAAATGGGTACCGGTCTTGACCGGGGGAAAGCGTCATGGCGTCCTGGCGTTAGGTATAAGGCATTTGAAAATCCAATGTACAAGGTGATATGTATCAGGCTTGATTGGAAATAAAGCATCCGTAGATGCCGTTGTTTGTTCGTTTAGTACAGAAATGTAGGGTCAAATTGTACTGAATTGTATTTAAATATAAACATTCTTTCTGTATTTTCATACAGGAAGCTCTTTGGTTGAACGATGATATTTACCAAGATACTTTTAATTTCATCTTTCTCATTGAAACGAGCCGTTTGAATATTTATTTTTTGCCCATTATATTTTTTACCATATTTCATTGAAGATTATCGTTTGAAAACTTCTGCCTCAAAATCCAGCTATCACGAAGTACTGTTCCTTGGAACTCCTAGCTTAGACACTTTCTGTTTCCGTGCTCTTTTTATAAACGAGCATTTTGGAAATTCCCTGAAATCCTAACTTTATTTCGAAGATATCGTATTTTACCGAAGATGATTCATTGAGAACTTTTCCCTCAGAGTTCAGCTACCAAGACTTGCTATCTTCGGAGAACCTCGAGCTCTTGACAAACCTGTCCGGCTGCCTGGCGCACCGTCGTACCGTGTCCTGTAACGACATGTGCTTCCACCTCAAGTACCGCACCATCGACGGCACCTGCAACAACCTCGACAACCCCATCTGGGGGTCTTCCCTCACGGGCTTCAGGAGGATCTTGCCTCCCATTTACGAGAACGGATTCAATAGCCCCGTCGGTACGGGTTTAGCTCTTTTGCATTCATGGATTTTGAGGAAGAATTATAATTTTATGAATTTTTTCGTTCACCGTTAGGCTATGATCTGCATATTTTAATCATATGCCAGGTGCTCAAAATTTTGCGCTTAAAAATCGTCCCGAATACGTCTCGTGTCTTACGTCTGCTCGTCCATACACGTTGGTCACAAAATTTAGAACCTGTACTGTATCTCATGTCTCTGAAAGCGAATTATTTACGCATATGCTTAGAAAAAGCTTGACTCTCTTCTCAACGTATTCACTTTAATCGTCTGTAACGTCATAAAATTTGAATTTGGCGTATGAAATATTTCTGATAAATTCTTTACCAACTCTTTAGTATTCCCATAGTGAATCGAAAACTTTCTTGATATCTGACATAATCGTTTATCATTAAATGACCAAAGATAAGGGAAAACCTTTTAAAGAGGTATCACCCGGCAACAAAGGCTACCTTCTGTGCTCAACTTTTTTCAGTCATGGCTCAATAGACTGTTGTGAAGAGATTTATTTTTAGAAATCACGTTGAGTGAACATGACATTTTCCGATATTCTCACTAATAGCTTTTTAGCGACATGAAGTTTTGACACTGCAGCTACAATCTGTTCATGCTACACCGAGAATTGAATAAAATGTTTTTTGAAGTATTTTATCTAGTTTACAAAGAGCAGACAAGTAATCTGAAAGAAGGCTTTCAGCCTTTGGGATATTAAAGATGGTAAATTATTTAGATGTTATTGAAATTCTCTACGCATGCTCTTCTGAAGGTATAGGATATACAATAGGCTTAGGGTAGTTAGGCTTGTCTATCCTTTGCTTTGAGTAGAAAACGAACATATTAGTACTGTACGAGTGACACCGGCAATACAAATTTTTAAAAGATCTAAAAGATAGTGACTGTCTATTATCCAACGTGAAATAAAGATGCAGCTAAAAACATTCAGGCAAGCACACACAGTCTTCAGTTTGATACTGTCGTAGTATCAGGGAATCGGCAAAAATTGTGGAAATACATGGATATTAGCTAAAAAAATTCCGTCATATATCGTGAAGCTAGTCACACGGAAATGCTACACGCAGTGTGGCCTTCACCATTCCTGCATGTAAGTGCTTTTTCAATTTGCCATCCAAAACGTGCGCAACCCAAATGTGCGTCAAAGATTGAAGGTGTAACGGCTTACTGCTACTAATTCTGTTTATTTCACAGATTTTCGAATTTTTTGCACTGAATTGACGGATATATTTATGTTCCTTTTTTCTTCCCTAGTAGTCTGCAGTGTTCTATTTATTTCATAACCATATCTTGTTCGTGATTGGCTAGGATAAGAACGATACGACTGAACACGTTCCTTTCAAAAAATACATCCTCTCTACAGATAGATACCTTTTCTTCTTGTCTTAAAGCAGGGGTCCCAACCTTTTTTTCGCCCCCACACCCCTTAAAAATTTCATTCGAGCCTCGCACCTCCTAAAATAAAAATGCCAACATACTAACAGTCACTAACCCAGGGTAAATAATAGCCAATATCCTATTATTCACCTGGACTTTTCTCGCATCTCCAGGAGGTGCGAGCATCTCAGTTTGGGAACCCCCCAAAACGCTTACCCTGTTAAATTTATCCACACAGTTGCCGATGAGACACTAGAAACAAATTTTAACTCGAGTTTTTGTAATTACCAGGTTGGTCGAAGACAAAGTTGTACCATGGGAACTTCAAGCCCGGGCCCCGGCTGGTTTCGACCCGCATCATAAGCAACGAGGCAGCCACAGCGGACGAGCAGTGCACTCACATGCTCATGCAGTGGGGGCAGTTCCTTGACCACGATATGGACCACGCGCTACCCTCTATATCAACCGAGAGCTTCTTGGACGGCGTCGAATGTAAACGGTAAATGCAAGTTGAATCAATACATAAGTAAAGAATCCAGATCCTTGAATCAGTACGCAGAAAGAGAAGCCAAATCCTTAAAGCGAGGATTCCTGAGTAATATCCACTTGCCTAAGCAAGTTCGGCTGTTATTTGTGTTTGATCTTTAGCTGTCCTTATATCTCTTTAAGTGCCATTCCTCAGAAAAAGTTATCAACTTAAAATGTTGACAGCTCGTGTGCGTACTCAGCCCCATGCTTCCCCATCGAAATCCCTTACGACGACCCTCGAGTGTACCGCCACCGCTGTATGGAGTTCACGCGGTCCTCAGCAGTGTGCGGGTCCGGGATGACGTCCGTGTTCTTCAATACGGTGCAGCCACGTGAGCAGATCAACCAGCTCACGTCCTTCATTGACGCATCTCAGGTGATCACCCTTCTTAGTCGTTAATGTTGTTGTCAGTGTTGATTTGTGCCAGTTAGGCCAGTTGGCGATTTGTGGGAATCATTGATGTTGCCATCAATACTGATGCATCAGAGGTAGTGATTTTTCTTAACTGTTTTTGTTGCGATTAGTATTGATGCGTCCCGAGTATGTAGTGAGTTTTCTGAGACATTGATGTTGTCATTAGTGTCTATAAATTGCAGGTATTGACTTTCTTTAATCATTCATATTTTCATAGGTATTGATGAATTTCAGAACGCAATTTTCTGTTTGAGCCCTTCCAAATAGTGTGCTTGTATTACCTATTCTAGAGGTTTGCCAAAATGGATTTAAATATCAGATTCATAGGTGCTAATATGAAAATTTATTTTGAGTGGCTGTCAGAATTGATGGATGTTTTTAGTTTATCCTTGATTTTTCTAGTATGGGAAGGAGTGCCCCATTGCAAATACAGCCATGTGGGGTGATTTTTTGCTGCCGATTTTTTTTTATCTTTTCATTGTCTGAGCAAATTGCTGGGTTAGCAGTTCAACGCTAATGCTGTTCCTATGTTGTAAGTTTTTCTCATTTCTTAATAAATGTATTTCGAATATGATTAACTCAGTCGTGTGTGCCCATTATGCTTCATTTAGCCCTTAGACACATAGATTTACTTTCAAAGAGCTTTCATGAGCGCTGTAAGCCTTAGTTTAAGAGCTGTCATATATTTTCCAAAACTAATTTTCAACTTTTTATGCTTTATCTTGGCATTTAGGTTTATGGGTCGAGCTACGGAGAAACCCAAAATCTACGGAACTTCTCTGAAAACTTGGGAGACCTTCGCATCGGGATATCGATGCCCTCTGGCAAGCCTCTGATGCCCTTCAGCGCAGGCGCCCCCATAGACTGCAGGAGGGACACCACCGAGAGCGCCATCGACTGCTTCCTCGCAGGGGATGTCAGGGCTAACGAGCAGGTGCTGCAATGAGGTTCCTTCCCGTAATTTTCTCTTATACCGAGCTTTTTAAGTTAATTTCTTTGGTGGCCCGTCTATTGAGTATGGTAATGATTATGTCAATGGTCTAATCTTGTCTTTGAAAACTTCTTTTTTAGTGCAAAGAAAGAAAGAAAGCAGTGGTGTGTTATTTTTGATAGGTTTGTTGTCTGATACAAGACTGATTTAAGAAAATATTTGTTGAGACTGCGCTTGGATTACATACCAAATGCTCATTTTTATGAAAATTATAAGCTATTACTAACCCATCCCAGATAAACTAGGTTTCGTAATTTATTGATGTCCTCAAAGGGTCATTCATCAGAAATGGAATCAAAGAATATGAGAAGTGACTAAGCTGCCCTAGCGATACGAGTAATGGATAATTTACTGAAGTTCTCGTGACACGCTTCTTTTGATAAGGGCCTTATAATAGATAATCCCACTTATTAAATTGCTGGCTAGTGCGTGCCGTAGCTTCAGCGGCACTTTCAGAGCGTCGTAAAGCATATAAATAGTTGAGTAACTGTTCATGCTAACCTTTCAAGTATTGCCGTGTTCTGTGCTGGGAAATCATGGGAGACTTTATATTTTATTCCTCTAATTGACGTTTTACACTACTACCTGCGTGAATGGCTCCCTAAGTGTATTCTAGCTCTCAATTTTTTGTACAGAGGAAGTGATTTCTAATTATTTTTTCTCCTTCCTTGGTGTAATGGTATGATAACGTGATCTTCTCAGGGGGCATCGGATGGGCGATAGACTAAGATTAATTACGTAGGTTTGTCTATCCCATGCTATGGGAACTGGTGCCTCTTGGTGAATACTGTTAGGTCGCCTCAGCTAAAGATAAGGTTTTGAGATTTTATTTTTCGAGCCCACTTTATTTCTTCTAGTTCTAGTTAACTAGTTTTAGTTCCAGTTAACTTGCTGTTTCTATGCTCGTGTTGCAAGGTCTCTAGAGTGCAGAGATTTCCCGTTTTCTACAGTCCGTACTGAATAGCCCTCATCTCTGTTCTCTTGAAATGATTTTCGTTGTGGCTAGAGGGACTAATATGAAACGAGTAATGCTGTTGTTTTTGAACGGGTTAGGAAACAGACGTTGTAAGAACCGAGTGAGCGACCGATTCTGTTCTAGCAATTTCCTTCCTACTCGTTACTATTCTCACACACTCTGACGCTGGACAAGAGCACCAAGCATGACAGTGTAGTTCTCTCGCAGACGGCGCTGCTGGCGATGCACACGATATGGTTCAGGGAGCACAACCGCGTCGCTGCAGAGTTGCGCGTCATCAACCCACACTGGGACGGCGATACCGTCTTCCACGAGACCAGGAAGGTGGGATATCGTGTAGGGTTCATTTTTTGAGATGAATATCGTGTTCTTGATAATCCCGAAACGAGGAATCTATCGTGTGCTAACCTGCCTTAGTCTAGGTGGTTGTGGGATCCTTTTACTAGTTCGGTGTCTGGCTATGTAGGTAGGCCTTATATTTCTTTTTCCATTTTTTCTTTCTCGTTAGGACGTATAAATACTTTGTCGGCACACTCGGCGCATGGTCATTTGGCTTCGTTCCTGTCTTTTCAATACTTTGTTCTGCCACGTTATAGTACTATGAGTCAATGCCCATAAATTATGCAAAATCAGACCATGTCTTGTTTCAAAAAAATATTGAAAATGTTACATAGCAGAAGCTAGTAAAGTGAAATAACTCTACTAATATCCTCAAAATTAGAATTAGACTTTCTTCATTGCGAAAAATCAAGCTTACTGGCAAAATAAAATAAAGAACGTGTAACCAGCTGCTGGGCGCAATGATGCAACACATCACCTACACGCACTGGCTGCCCCACATCGTGGGGCCCGAATACATGGCGAAACTGGGCCCGTATCAGGGCTACGATTCCAAACTTGAGCCCACCATCAGCAACGCCTTCGCCACCGCCGCATTAAGGTGAGCTCCCAGCGCAACCAAGAGCAGCAGGATGCTCTTGGTTCTTCTATATGAGGAGATTAGCTTGTCTTTGCCGGGCATGCTGGGTGGTGTACCTCAAAATAGTGTCAGGCAAATGCCAGCGCTTCGCAAACTAAGTATTATCGTGCCGAGAGTCACTAAATTTACTTTTTAGATTAAATAGATCTGCTTATTATTTGTGTGCTTGTAGGTATCTGTATCTATATTTACCTTTGCATCTTTTCTAAGGTTTAGATAATTTTTGAAGTGTTGTCACTTAGCTTTACGGTACGTATCTAGGTTTGAGATTTAAAATTTATTATTTTGAGTATTAACTTGATGTTTTTCGGTAACATGGGAAAAATGTGAGGGCCCGAGCTGAGAGTTAGGAAGGCCTTCTTTTTGTTGAAATAAAATATTTTTTTTTTGTTATGTTAAGGACCACCTTTTTTCGGTTCACTACTGTCCTGTTTTTCAGCACCTCTGACTTTCTTCTTCAACTTTTATTTTATTTCATGAACTTCTTTCTCATCTTACTGTTTCTATGCCCTCTCTGCATAGATTCCTCATTTTCTTATCTCCATACTAAATGGAGCCTTCCTCCTTCCTCTCTTCGATACGCTCTATTTTTGTAGCGGTTAGGGAGGCTTAAACTAACTTATAATCTTATAATCTTATAATCCTATTTGTTTTTCATTAAGCCGAATAATTTTCCGAGTGGATACTTCTGTTTACTGGCAAAAATGCTACACAAATATGAAAATTTGTCTTTTATTTCGTATTACATCCTTTAGCTTAAATAGCGATTAGTTTTTCTCAAGATTAATTATTTTCGTTTGATTGAATGAAATGGCCACTTTATCAAAAAGGTTATTTTATGAAATAACCATGAAAATACTAGAATACACGTGCCGTCACACTGGTCGGTACTCCTATCATACTTGCTTCAAGCGAGATGCCTCTAATTTATTTGTACTTTCAAGTCCGTATATCATTCATTAAGCGAACATAGTACGTACCCTAACATTACTCTCGTTACTTCCTTAAAAAGTGAACGAGTGATGAGCGTATTCTGTTACCGGCTTCACTATATCTTCAATTTTCCTTTCATTAATCATCCAGATCCGGACGCGAAACATGTATGTAAATAAATGGCTTTATTAAGATAGATTGTATGCAGTGCACAATATTGCTAGCGTTACTGAACGAAGTCAGCGACGTGGCTTGAGTGAAAAATATGTTCGTAATTAACGGATGTTCTTAGAATGCATCTTTTCACTTTAATTTAAAAATATTGAAGTTCAAGTTAGAATAAGTAAAGCTAGACTTAAAATAGTTTAAGTTATATTTAGAATAATTGAAGTTGTATTAAGAATAATTAAAGTTTTTTTGAAAACTATTAACGGTATATTTAAAACAATGAAAGTTATAAATCAAACAATTTAATTTTAAATTAAAATAATAAAGGCGTAGACATGATACGGTGTACATTGGTGATGTCACTAAGCGAGGCGACTGACCAGGTTTGGGCACACGCTGGTGAACCCCGTCCTGGAGCGCCTGAACGCCTCGTTCCAGCCCACCAGGCACGGCCCGCTGCCCCTGCACAAGGCTTTCTTCAGCCCCTGGCGCCTCGTGCAGGAAGGGGGCGTAGACCCCTTGCTCAGGGGACTCTTTGCCACGCCCGTCAAGCTCAAGGTAGGCAACTGACAAAAGTGTGCCTTTGGCAGGATTTCGTTGTGCACCTGAGGAAATGTTTGTCCCGTGAAAATAGCGGTTATATAAACATTGAATAGGAAATATTGGGATTTGTAGGTTGATCTCGGCGGTTGTGTGAGTGTTGTTGGGGCAAGATTGCTGACGATGGATTTAGGTAGGTATTATTGAGGTTTGGTAGATATTGTTAGGGTCAGGTAGGTGATGTTGGGGTTAGGTGAGTAATAAACGGGTCTGGTAGGGGATCAAGGGGCTTGGTAGGTGGTGATGGTAGAATTGAAGAGTAGTTAGGTTGAAGAGTTAGATCGGCAATGTTAGCTAGTTAGGTAATTGCTCTTTTACATGATAAAATATTTATTCTGTATGTAAAGCTGGTGGCTTCTTCTAAATATTTTTCAGTTATTTTTTTGGATTTATTCTAAGACTGGTGCCTTCAGGGAAGAGACTCTAAGATTAGATTACCTCAACTATGGATAGGTCCTCTTGACTTCTGTCGTTCGTGCCCCCTTAGCTACTTTCAGTTTTCATCCCTTTTTCACTTCCTTTCGTTTTTTCTTCCTCTTTCTTCACGACTTTTTATTTCTATGCGCAAGGTATGCTGTTCAAGAGCACAAATTTGTGTATATATTCCCCATTTCCTTCCATTAATACTAAATTATCCCTTTTTTAGCCCTAATGAAATCTTCGTCACAGTAGCTAGGGAGTATAAAACTTGCCAACATCATGGTAAAAATCTCCTCTGTTCTTTGCAAGTATTTTAAGTTAGCCTTTTATTATGTGTATGAATTTTTGTTCAGGCGCGTAAAACTACTTGATCATTCGTTAAATTCTACAGTACGCTTCATTTTATTAGCTATGCCCCTCGTTGAATAGTGAATCCAAGCTAATTTGAATTGCGTACATGGGGGAGCCGTTACATCTGTCGGATGTTTGATTCTAGTTAGTTATATTTATAACTATAATCTATAATTCAGTACACTTTTCATGCATGGCATTTAAATGCTTACCAAAGCGTATTCTGCCGACCAGCTTCATTTGATGCGATCGAATGCTTGAAAATTATGTTTATTGTGCGCGGGAAAAAAGTTATTTTTCAGTAAGTGTGTCTTTCACGCGGAATGCAGCTTGCAGCCACATTTTAATGCGCACGCACCTCGTTGCAGCAACCTGGCCAGTTCCTGAACACTGAACTCACTGAGAAGCTGTTCAGGTCTGCCCACGAGATTGCCCTCGACCTCGCCTCCATGAACATCCAGCGGGGCCGGGACCATGCACTCCCCGGTACATATGGGTTCTGGGAGAGAGAAAAGTGTGTTGCCTAGTTAAGGATGTGGAAGGTTTCATGGGCTATGTTCCCCTAGAGAAATAGATTGGATCGCTTGGTTGAGGTTATAGGAGGATTCACAAGTTGTTTTCGCCTGAAAAAAAATGGGTTGGGTCGCAGAGTTGGCTATATGGAATGTTTCATGGACCATGTTCACTTGGAGAAATGGGCTTTTCCCTAGTTAGGAATAGGGGAGGATTTACTGGTCGTATTTGGCTGTAGAAATGGGAAGCCCTTATCAGCGGCGTTTGAGGTTCAGATCACTTTTTCATCCTTCCTACATTGCTTGAACTTCAGTATTCTTTGATTGAGGAATCTGACAGCTGTAGTAATGATTGGTGTAACATATTTCGAGGCTTTTGTGTTCGGTGTTGACGACGGTCTTTGTGAATGCTAAATGCTGCCTACACAATGCTTTGTGAAAACGCCATTCCCTCAAGAGGATAATTCTTGCTGTATTAGCGCTGACGTAAGGCCTTAAAAATTGTATGACCCTCGAAGTACTCGTATGTGATCGTATAACGAATAGCTCTGTATTATTTTACCATTTTTTTCTAGCATTACACAATACCAGAATTGTAGTCGTTACATGCGTCTTTAATGAGAGGTGCAGGGCATAGAAAGGAACGAGAAATAGTACTAAGAACTAGAAACAGGGTATAGAAAATTGAAAAATATGTATCACTTGGAGAAAAATATGTATCACTTGGAATTTTATTATATGAAAATATGGTTTAACATTTTCCGTCTCGCAAACTCAACGAGCTCTCCTGGCCTGTAAGCCGCAATGGCCACCAATTAAGTGACGCTCCTGATCTACGTAGTAAGCTGTTATTTAAATAAGGTTGTTCCTTTGCGTGTTTCGCTTCCACTAATTGAATAAAGAAAACCAGGAGGGAACTTAAGCTTCAAGCTATTTCATATCAATAGTTCCTGTCGATTATCGGTATCGGTACAATTGACGTACGGTAAATAAAAAAATTATTTTCAGATTAGGGGCGCGTTAGAATGAGTTGAAGTATCGCACAACAGGTTGTAGGTAAATTAATTTGAATTTGATAATTAATTTGGTAAATTTGATTGAATAGGCTAAGTTTAAGATAGGCGGGAATATTGAAATTAAAAACAATAACAGTGACTTTTTCCACGGATCTAGCCAGTGAGCTATAATTGATCAGCTTGGTTGCAGGCTACACGGAATGGCGGCGCCAGTGCCAGCTGTCCGTGCCTGAGACGTTCGACGACCTCATCCCTGTGATGGCGGACCGCGGCGTCAGGGAGAAGCTGCACGAGCTCTACGGCCACCCTGGTCAGTGGACCTATGTTTTGGTGCTGTGTCTGGTAGCCCGGTTTTGTGTCGCAAGAAACGAGTTTAACATAGTTTTGTTTCAGACTCAACTAGAAAACGTTTTATTTGACGCTTTAATTCTCGAAAAGATCATGAAGTATTTTTTTAAGATCTAATGTGTTGTACTTCTTGTGGAATATGTGCACTATTATTTTCTTTGAAGAGTGCTGCCGAGAAGCAGTTCCTTCATCATTCCTATGTTAGTGAAAACCTGACGTCATTGCCAAGCTAATACCGTAGTTGTAATACCGATTATATGAGGAAATAAATTAATTGGTAAAAATTAAACGTTCAAGTGGGTCGTTTAAATCAATTTTCCCCTGAGATGCTCACCGTTCTATCCCTGAGTTGCAATGAATGCTTCAAAGTATTAATTATAGAGTTTAGCTACCTGTCCATGAGGCGTGTCTGTTTTGATTGTATAAAAAATTAACTTTGATAAAGCAATTGGTATGGTTTTAAATAATTAAATGTTGATCACTAAAGTTCAATGTGTTTCAGTTGAGTGTCTTAATTCCAGGTGTTATTATTTCTGACCTATAGCAACAAAATAGCTTCAAGTATTCTTTTGTCGTATGCTGTAGTCATTGAATGATTACGTCCGAATTTGAAAAATATTTCTGCTATAGACGCTCTATATTACTGAGGAGAGGAACATTACTCTTGTTGTGACAACTTGAGAATATTATTGAATTAAAACTTCCATCTGAATTTTTTTTCATATTTTTTGTTAAGTGAGAGCATTCTTTTCACTTCAGCACGGTATGCACACTGCGTACTATTGTAACCAACTTCACACTGACAGTACATGCTTAAAGGATTCGATGCGTGAAAAATATTTCTGGTCGTCAAATTCTAGACGCTAATTTTTGTTTCCAAAAATTTTTCCTCAGTGGTTGACTTTCATGTAGAAGTTAGAGTGTGTGAGTTCCAAGAGTGTAATATGTCTTATCGTGCCAAGGTATCGTATTCTCTTGGGAATAGAGTAACAATGATACCTAATTTCTCAACACGAAAAGAAGTACTGGGGTTTGTTGAGTGCTTGATGAGTCTCTCTGCCCTCAGTCTCACTCTGTTCGCTGGATGCCTGAACACTATGGAATGAGTGCTCATTTCTGTTGAGAATATCTTATTTCCCCTCGTTGGGAAGTGATCCTAATAATAAAGGAACAGTAGAAACAGAAAGGACATGCAGTTCAACAGCCAATTTAATAACAGTTTTAACTAATGAATTGTGGCTCAACGTTGAAAATAACGCAGTAATTTTAGAAACATGATTACATTATATGTAATCCAGTCTATTGTGTACTGAACAGGTAACGTGGATCTGTGGGTGGGAGCCCTGCTGGAGGACCCGGTCGAGGGAGGCCGTGTGGGGCCTCTGCTGGCCTGCCTCTTGATCGAGCAGTTCACCAGGCTCAGGGATGGTGACAGGTTTGTGCGCTTTACTCTATGTATAAAGTTGGAGTTTAACTCCTCAAAATTGTACGTATTTGTATTTTATTATTTGAGAAGTGTAGTAATTTTTTGATGGTTCTGTTGGTTCTGTCATTTTAATTATGCTCGCGTTTTCGTTGTTGGGAACTGTACTTCTTCTAAGTGTGTGGTAGTAATTTTTTGTCGCTCAAATTACAATACTGGTAAATTTGTGGTGCCATCGCTGAGAACTGTACTCCTCTTCAGTTCAAATATACTTAAGGTCCAAGGTTGTTCGTAGTACTAGTTTACCGTCTAGTGACAGTAATTTATGTGCTTCAATATTCCAGGTTCTGGTACGAGCACCCGTCTGTGTTCAAGCCCGAGCAGCTGGACCAAATCAAGAGGGTGACTCTGGGCAGGGTGCTGTGCGACAACGGTGACGACATCAAGGACGTCACAAAAGACGTGTTCGTGCTCCCTCACCTGCAGACTCCCTCCTTCGTGCCTTGCTCCGAGCTGCCCCACGTCCACCTCAGATTCTGGGCCGAGTGCTGCAAAGGTTACATTTCGCATGTTTTAGCCTGATTATTTTCCTTTATCTACTGATGCTGTTAAGAAATCAGAACTTCTAATGAGGGACTGATGTTACATCTTAGCACTGTTACACTAAATACACAAAGTATTTAATTCTTGGTATCACGAACTCCTCTTGGTGTCATACTTTGACAGCTCTCAAATGTCCTACGAGTCAGCCAATTTCACCATACAATTCAGATTGGTGCCGGACACCTATTCAGATTGGTACCAAAACATGATTGGTACCAATCTCACTGGCCAGTCCAGTGACTGTTTTTTGGCTAGAATGATGATGTTTGAAACGTGCGTCTTTCTACTGTACAGAATATCTCTGACTCATGCGTGAAACAACCTGGTCACATCAAGCAATAGTTCCTTTATTTTAAGTAGAATTTACTCAGAACTAAGAGCAGTAATGAATTTCCCTTGAAATATGTACTCCCATGATCCCAGTTGAACGTTTAGGTTTAGTTCCAAACCATTCTGTTGACATCATTTGTGTCGTTGACCAAAATCTGTTTGAAAGTTTGTTGTTTCAGTCGCCCAGAAATGAACTTCTCTCTTTGAAGAATCAAAAGAGTTCTGTTAAATTGTCTCGCGTTATCAGTGGACGTTCAAGACCTCGAAAATATATGTCTAAATATATTTGAACCCAATATTTTCCCTTCCTTGATTTTCCAATATGAAGTGGGTTGAATTTTTTTTTGTCCTGCCAATCACGACTCTCTGTGGCCAGAACAGCATAAAAAATAGTTTTTTTTATGAATGTGCACTCCTGAACAGGTTGAGAAGTGTTGGTATGGCTCTATTTTTACTCATTTGAAATGTACCTTCGAGTCATTTTGTACCGTTCTTTTTCACAAGTCTTCATATAAGAGTATACATTAGAAAAATATTTTGATATAATTTTATATCTTTCTTCTTCTTAAGTTTTCTTTTTTTCCTACTTTCAATTGTGCAAATTTACAGACTGCCGGAACGCCGGTTACTTCAACAGCCTCATCCGCACGCCGGGACTCCGTCTGCGTCGTTCCGTTGAGGACCAAAGCTACTTGGAGGAACACGAAGACGCTCTTGCGTTCCGCCAGCGCGGACACTCACGAACTACACAACTTGAAGATCGCTTTGACTTCCACGATAATTCTGTCTTCAATGCTTCGGCTAATGCCTTCCGCATTAGGAGACCCGTGGTTGATGTTCACCACGAACTTTTGCAAGATCTCCATAGAAACAACAAACTGAAGTTTGGATCAGCTGAACTGGAGCAGCTTCTTTCCACCGGAGAGGAGAATAACGCTCAGGTGGAATCACACCAGCAGTTCGGTTTCAAAACGCTCCAAAAAGAAAGCGCACCTTCACTGTTCGTTTCTCAAAATTTAGCAAAAGATATTAGCTCCTCCCATGGTGAGTCCATTGGTGTGGATGTGCTGTGAATGAAAAGTCTTGCGTTAATTTTGCTGAGAACCTGAAGCTAAGTTTGTAAATTCATGCAAAATACCGATAAAGAAGCTTGACCTAGGTAGCAAAATGAAGCACAGCTGAAGCGCAAAATTTTCAAGTTCGATATTTTCCGTGTCCCATTTTGCATGAAAATTCTGAACTACATTCATATTTATGCTGTATATAAAGTTTGGAAATCGTCAGTACTTTTTAATAATCGTGTGCACCGTTACAATTTCTACTTCTGTTTTTAATTTACTGTTAGAGTACGTCATGACTGTGATATATGTCATGTCATGATATATGACTGTGTCGTATCTTTTCTTTCGTTCGTGTACACGATTTTTCTGCAGTTCTCACAATTCTTCAATGAATTCCTTGGTAATGTGGTTTGAACGACAAAACTACACATTAACATTGATTTTTGCGAGAAAAAATATTTTTTTGTAAATTTTTAATCGAAACTCTAGTATTCATTCTCCCTGAAGTCACGTTAATTAAATGTTGATAATCTACAAAGTTTTGCTCTGATGACGGTTTTCAGTGAAGGGAGTGAGTTGTGGGAACGGTTCTCATTAATTTTGTTAGTACGAATTTGCAATTAGAAACATGTTGTAACTGAGGTTGAAACTCCGATAGTTTGTGCAAGGCTCCTTAGATAATAAATATTGTACTATTAATTAATCTGTCCTACACGTAAGTTTACTTAATGACAGCAATTCCAGAATGTCAGCCTTAATGTGAGCTTTGTAAATCTGCAGGCCGGGGGATCCCCAGATCTGTGAGCAGAGAGTTCTCAGAGCTGGACACTCCGGCCACCTCCTTCGACCATATCGAGGATACACCGAGGTAACCTGGTCAATGTGCTCATATTCCTCGCACTGGGCGTGTGGCCCATGCATTGTGGGATTGAGTGGGATTACAGTGGGATTGAGTGGCCTTATATGTATATTTTGGGTTTCTGTTGACGGGGTTACTTTTCTTTTAATGCGCTATTGGAACTTTTAAAAAAGTTAAGGACTTTTAAAATGTAATATGTAGCAGAATGATATGTAATAGTAATAAAAAGAGGCCATTGTCTAGATATCACCGCCTTTTTTAGAACTTTTTAAAAATAAGAACCCGAATTGAAGAGCTTAAAGATATATTTATTTAAGTTTTGAAATGGCAGCCCCTATCTTCCATTACGGTTATGAAGCATAAATGTTTAATGCCACGTTTGTTTCTTTCAACGCTAGTGAAAATTGCGTAGTCGTAACACCAACTATATCGTGGCCTGGAATATGCTAGAATCTAGATGATGCTTGATATGCTAGATTATGTCCTGAGGTTAATGGCTTTGCTATGGTCAGGGTCGGGCCCGCGTCGGACGCTGTGGAGGAACGGATCGAGGGCGTGGAGGCTGTGGTTGAGAAGCTACTGCACACCATGCAGCAGCTCGCGCGCAAGGTAAGCGCAACCGGCGGGTTTCCCAAAACTCATCCGCTACAGAATGCGGGTAGGTCTTGATTTTTCAGATGGAAAAATCTTTTTAACTAAAAGACGAAGTTCGAGATCGGCATCGTATTTCACAACAGCGTCTTCAAGCTGCGCGCTTGAGAACAGCGTTGAAGTCGACCGCTCCTGGCCATAGGCTCGGCCTTCCAAAGACCTCGTAAAATGTCACCTCGAAATTATTCCTCTACTCGCTAAATTCTTGTCGGTTGAGTCTTGTCTACATCTTGGACGCGCTCTATAGAAGTCATTCCATTGTATTATTATCTTCTAATCGCATGTGCAGATAACTGACTTTGTTTATTTTCTCTGGGTACGAAAATAAATGAACTGTTTTTACAGTACTTGATGTTAGCTGCAAATTTAAACCAGCGTATGAATTGAAGCAATATTATAACCTGTGTTTTGATATTTCAGGTAGAACAGCTGGAACAAACAATCGCAGGTAAAAGCCGCGGCCGACCTCGCCCCACGACCTGCATCGACAGCTCAGGAGCTGCCCGCAGGCTGAGGGACAGTTGGCTGCAGGATCCTTGCACCAAGTGCTCGTGCCGGGTGAGCACTCAGTATTTTTTGTTCCTCTTAAGCGGCCCATAGACGATCAATTTAATTGTCAATATCATTGACTCAATATATTGATGAATTTTTTTCTGCCCACTAGGCCAATTAATTGACGATCGACAATCAAGACCACAGACGATCAATGAAATTGTCAATATTCATTATTGTCAATAATATTGACCATGAAATTGACCGTCTATGGGCCGCTCTATGGCTTAACGCTTTGTGTAGGGAAATTTGACACTTTGACCACAACGTGAGCCACCAGTGGCCACGGAGGGGATTTTCATAATGCTGCGGACCGACCAGTAGTCAGATTAAGTATTTTCATAAATACTTAATCAGAGCTTAATAAAGGAATGATCCAGTTAATCTTTGCTATTTTTAAAATTTATATCTACAATCAATTTTAAATTAAGTTGAATATTGAACTTCAGTTTACACCAATTGTGGTCAAAGTATGAAGGGGAAAAACTTTGAGGAAACGCTTTCAGTGGCATTGAATATAAAGAAAATCGCCCTATATGTGGGAGGGGGGGGGAGAGTGTTAGCCTATGGAGACGCTTACTTATTTATTTTCGTGTGAAAAATTCTGTTTTTTAGAGATAAATGGTGAGCGAGAAAATGATTTCCTATACTAAAAATGTATCTCCAATGCCAAAAATGAATTTATTTCTTACCTTCCCTTATTAGCTAAGAATGAAATTTGTTAAATTTGTTGCACGAATCATGTAGCTTGGATTTAATAGAAATTAATTAAAAACTGCAGTTACCTGGCTTTCACAGAGGGTTGAGAATCATGATTTCAGGAATGCATTCAATTGCCGTAAATGATGGCATTCATCCTAAAACCTCGCCTTCTTAATTAAATGACTTACACATTCGATTAGTTGCTCCAAAGTAGAAATCCTAAAGTTACCCTAAAATTATAGTGTTGCACTAAACTGTAGTTAACGTCAGTTCAAAAGAGAACTTTATGGACCCGTCTATCTAGACGGACGGGTTTCTTAACTCGTGGTTTTACTCATGAAAAAGTATGCAATATTTATTCAAAACCTCGGCTACAATGCGAATGCTGAGAGTGTAGTGCTGATCTTGTGATGATGTGGGCCTGTGTGAGGCGCGAACTAAGTCACCTGTGAATGCAACACAGTGGATAATAATTTTGAACTTTAAAACTTTCCCCACACATTTGTATTTTGTGTTGCTCATCAGGAGGTACAGCATAAGCCGTTGGCTTTGGTGAGGTATGTGTATCATATGCTGTGGGGAATGGCACCCCCAGGAGGGATACCGTTATCACTTCGGCTACTGATAAGCCTTCGGGACTTCTGCCTTTCGGGCCCACTTTACTTCTAACAGCTTTTATGCCTTTTGCATCTCTTCTTCATCTTTTCCTCTTCCTTTTTAACTTGTTTCTCATGAACCTCTTGCCTGAATTGTTCCCCTCTGCTTTTGCGTCACTAGGAGACAACTAACCCTATGCACAGCAGAACGAGATGACTTTCGTTCTTTTTAAGACACACTTAAAATTTCGTAGGATCGTAGATCCTGAGTAGTTTAGTGGACAAGTCTGGTACCAGGCGCTGAACTCTGTGTGAAAATTGTGGAGGGAATTGTAGGCCGTTACAAAGGCCCCGACACTGTCGGCCCTCAAGTTCAAGTTCAAGAACATTTCAAAAACCAATGATGTATTGTGCATCATCTTTATCGGAAAAAACTGTTTTCTTTTCTGCAGAAGCGAGGCGTAAAGTGCAAGGTGATGACGTGTACCCCCGTCACCTGCTCGGCCCCTCACCACCCTCCGGGGGAGTGCTGCCCGCGCTGCCCTTGATTCTCTCTCCCAGCTCTACCAAACTTTTTAATTTAATTTAGAAAATCGTTTACTTTCTTTGCATAAGCAAGCTTACAATGAATTTATTTCGGTGAAACATTTCGAGGATCTTGTCAAAGAATTTCCAAACGCTGTTTTCAATGGAAATCAGTAATATTAAATTAGATAAAAACTTATTCCTTTAGTATTTACTGAAGTGAAGAAATATTACGACTGTGTTCCTTTGGTCGAAATGTGTGCAAATTACAACGATTTGACGGTGTCTTAACTTGGAAAGAACTATTCGTAAACGATACAGGTTGGCATGATCATACCTCAAGTACTCTTGATTTTGTGTTGAAGCTGTAAGAGCTTTTGAACGTATGAAGAGTTTCATTCTTAAATACCTACTAATTTAGTGTTATTTCATTAATACTACGTCTCAATCATCTATATATTCATGATTATACTACTTTACTTACAAAATCAGCTCTTAGAGCTTGTGTAAATTGTTAATACGGGCAATACGGAAAAGGTACAGCTTTTTTTCTGATTTTCTGACAATAGCGCGTATGGAAAAGTCAAAGTTTATAAATCCCATGATTTTCACCGTAGCACAAAATATTTTTCTCCAGAATTTGTGTCTTTTTTTATTTCATGGAATAGTATTTGCGAATAGTAAGTTTTTCAAGCTCTTAAACTATCAATTTTAACGTGCTGCATTTCTTCACCAAGTTATATGAGGCAAGTTGTTAGCCTTTGTCTGTCTCCCGGTCATAATTGCACGGTGTTCAATTTCGTACGTTGCGCTTGGAGACCTGCTTCTGAAACTAACTATGCGCTGCGACGTCAGTACTCCCTAAGGTTCTGCTTATTCGCCAAACTGTACAATCCTCATGTAAATCGGGAGGTTTTCTCTTATATATTCAAGTTATTGCGCTCGAACCGCTGATTTAATTTTCTGTTCAAATACATTTTATGTCTACTTCTTTACCCAAATAACTTTATGCTCGTCGTTGATCGATTTGTTTACTCCGTGCAGTTAGTAATTCACCCGATGTCTTTGTTATGTATCTAGTTTCTACTCATTATAGGCGTGCGCAATTTCAACTGCACCACTAAAACGCTAGTAGGAGCGCCGAGATCTCCGCCTAGCAAGCGCGTAGATCTGCGTTGGTTATCCCATCACAATTTTGCCCACGTTGTGGCTGGCACAGCACCGCAAGTGTGGAAGTGTGTGTTAAAACAATACAATTATATAATAATTCGGCGGAGAAATGAGCGAAGCTATTCTTCCTGCTGGTCACAAGTGAATAGTTTGTCTGGACCGACATTTTTTTGGAGACGAGAGTATAATTTTACATCGAGATGAAGTTCTAGAGCGGCTGTGCACTTCACCTCGGCCGCGAACAAACATGCATTCTCGGTCTAAACTCCTCAGTTGTGCCCTCTCTGTCAAACGTGTCATGTGTGTCTCCTAGAACGAACGTGATACGTGTCTATTCAGTGGAAGCAGTCATGTGTGTTTGTTTAGTTAGACTTACCCAATGTTCTGTAGCGCCTTGGTTAGTTAATCCCATCTGGCGTTCCTTTTCTGTTAGACCTGTCTGGCAAAATTCAATCCATTATCGCCGTGCTGTGTGCATGCCCAATTCAACTCATCACTCGATTGTGTTTAGTAGGGCTTTGTCAACTGTTGTTATCCTTCTAGAGATCAAGTATTTCTCAAGCTTAAAAAAACGAGTTCATTCTTAGCTGGTAATCACAGCGTGGGTGGCATTCACTTCTCCTGTGAGATGCTTTTGCCAGTCTTTCTGAGGTCTGTCAGGTCGTTTGGATAGGTGTGGCAGCCCTAACTTGCAACCTACACAACGCTTTGAACTTAAACCGAAATATGGACTTGATCGGAGCATCCTCCCAGTAATCTAAGTAAGTACACGAAAAATAAATTAGCACCTTAGGAATTAATTAGAATTTAAGAATTAGAATTCTTAGTCAAGAAATCAAATTAAAAATTCCTATATCCGGAAAAATTAAATCCTAAATATGTAGCCTAGTTGAATTTAAAGTATAATCAACTTAAATATTAGGTTTTTAAATATAAGGCGTCAACAGTGGTAACTAGGCTTAGGGTAACCATTATAAAAATTCGTCTCAATCTATGAATATTAGTTAACGAGACCCGTTGCGGTTTTTGAAGGCTTCACCATCGGGTAATGAAGAGGAGGAAGCTAATTATGTATTTTATGCTGCAATATTACGGTAATAATGCCGTGTGTGTGCGCTTGTTCCTGTCGCAATTGTAGCTTAATGTCAGTACATTACTCTCTAGGCATTTTTATTCACAGCTGTAGCATCCCAAAACTTGGCCACTCTAAATAAGTCAAATATTAGCTCGCGCCTCCTTTTCCGATAGGTAATCCTTAGAATATCTGCACAACGTCAAATTGGCCGATCGAAGTTGAACGTGAAACCTATCACTGCTTCCCATGAAATATTCGGTTGTAATCGTTTATAGAATTTGAGCTATGCATTTCAAGTTTACTGTTAGTTTTAGTCGAGTTAACGTAGTCCACCGTTGCACCGTTTGTGTTCGTCCCACCTAGTTGAAGCAGAACCCGCCGAGTTTAGGAGAGCTTCGTTGCGTTATTTCTAGGTTTGTGATGGCTTTTGGGTTTTGTCCTGATCTCATTACCGGTCAGCTGGGAGCAGGAGTTGCTGGCATTCAGACTCGTTGTGCAGGCGATGATTCTCATTCGCTAAATTTGATTTCACCAGGCTATGAATTTGCAGAATGCGTAAGTAACGAATCTCATGCAGTGTGTGTGCCATCGACTTATCGTCCACGTCGATATTTGCGACCATCTTCGTAGTTTCGGAAAATTTTACTATTTCAGTGCGGTCTAAAATCTGCTACTTAACGAGTACTGCTTTTAAAAAGAATTGAACTACCAAGAAAATTGTTCAGTTGTAAACACGCACGAGGAATTATACGGCGATACTCGACTTTATTCATTTTAAAAAGATAACTACTTGGTGTCTCCCCAGTGGTCCCAGAGGGTTTTCCAAAATGTGGGAGATCCATCGATAGTCACACGCTGAATTTTTACATGTACTTGGTTAAACTAAAACGGAAGCCCATTTCAATTAATCTATAGTTCATTATAGTACTGAAAATTGAAACGGTTTAATTTGAGTTGAGTATTGAAGTTCAGTCTAACCCACTGCAGAGCGTGTTAATTTGCGTTAAGCGATCGTCGCCAGTCACAGAAGGATTTGAAAGATAAGGTATTCCTGCACGACTGTGCTCTGTGCTGTACAACTGTACGCTGTGTGAGCTGGAGAAATTTCTTTGAGAACTCCTTAGGACTTTCATCTAATATATTTTTGAAGATTTTAGCGTAGTGGAGTTACCATAGCGAGACATGATGACAGTTAAACAATGAACGGTTTGCTCTTGTGTCGCCGGTAGCATCGCAATAGCAACAACTTTTTGTTCGCTGCACAGAAAATTTACCTTTACAATTGAAACGATTATGCTCGATTTTTTTATGGGACGTTAAAATGGTACGAAATTGGAAGTTCTTTGCCTTGTATTAATTTTTGAACGTAAATAATGCAGGATACGGTAGTTTGAAACATCTGGTTAAGCTGACGGCACTCGTAAAATTTCAGGCTTTTAGTTTTGCGCAGTGTTGGTTTTGATATGAGAAAACCGAATTTTCAGGTTTAAATTCATTGTAGCTGACTTCTAAGGAACTGTCATCATGTTACTCCCCTCGTCTTTTGCCTGCTTTTGTCGCTTTCTCAAGGGCATGAGCCTGATTCCGGATCCCAACTTTTCAGGATTTGCTGCTCGTGTTACGTTGGAATTAGACCGCGTGATTAGACCGTTTTCTTGTTTGTTTTTCGTTCTTCTCTGTGAGCGGGGAGATTTTTTGTGAGCCTCGTGCTGACGCTGTATGCGAGTGATCTCCCGTGGAGTGCATGTACTTCACAGTTAACCTCTTTTCGAGTAGCTAAGTTTTGTCCCGTTAATTTTGTTTGAATATCCCATGAAAAGCTTGCACTGGGACCGCGGTAACAAAATTTGCTGCATTTTTTGTCGAATTTGTAATATAATTGATTCGATTTCATTGGTGATCACTTATGGAATGGCCTTCTGTGGGTTTTTTTACAAGGTTTCTTCAATTTAGTTACAAGGTATCTCCTTTTGATGTTTGTTTCTGTCCACCATTAAGCTATCAGAATATAGATGTGTTAAAAGTACCATAGAAATAATGCCTAAATACGTAGTAAGCACGTAACCTTAGCAATTACCCCTCAGTTTCCTGTGCAATGTTTACCCAATAAAGCCATGACTTTTCGTAAGTATTCCTATTTTCTCATCCTTCATTATATATGTTTAAATGGTGCGGATATTCTTTTTGGTGTTACTTACAGCGCTGTTTCTTTTGGGTTATTATTACCTCTCCAGAATCGAAATACTGACGCCTCCTTTCACCAGAACAACTTATTTTTGTACCCTCGTGGTGGCACATTAATTAACTTGAGCTCAGCCGTTTTTTTTTTTTTTGAAGTTATCACCGAGGAAAGGCTTAGGATAAACTTAAAATATGATAATAGGAAGAATAATGATAATGATTCTCTAGCAGAAACGCAATGTCTGCGTGGCTCAAATTCGTAAGCAGCGACGTTCTGTGGTTTTATTTCACCTCCGTCAATAATCGAGCTTGTAGGGGAAATAATAGCATAGTCATGTAGAAAATTTGTCGACTATTTATGTTAAATTTGATAAAAATATTCATATTTTGCGCTTCTGGACGTGTGAGCGTCTGTATCCGTTGTAGGCAAATCATCTATGCCTGGTATTTTATATGCCTACTTTTCATTGGTACGTGTACATGTTCCTTGAATTGAATGTGCATTTTCTGATGCCATGAAATCTCTCTCTTTCTCGTCAAGGTATCTTACGAGCTTTCGTTGCATCTGTGAGTGCAGTTCCAATCAATCTCGAAAACTCGAGTAGTGAGAGGTTAGGTTAGGTTAGGTTAGGTTAACATCGGCATCTTTGGGATGCTTTATTTCCAATCAAGCCTGATACATATGATCTTTAGCATTGGTTTTTCAAATGTCTTATAGCTAACCCTATATATAGGACACCATGACGGTTCCCCCGTAAAGCCGGTACCCATTTCCGACACCTGGGTTGAGTGGGGTATTGTGCTTGAGCTTTCCCTTATACCCAACGGGGATAATCTCCGCGCCAGCGCCGGGATACGAACCCGCGACTCCAACATACGAGCCCGATCCCTTAACCACTGTACCACGGAGAGCACTTAACCACTGTACCACGGTGAGAGTAGAACAACAACCATTTAGGTGAGATTTAATATAGGCAATTTATTATCTAACCATGGTCGCTTTCACTGCAAGAGCTAGATCTGCCAATTTCAGTCTTCACTCGAGAAACGGAAGCAAAGTCGATATTTCTTCAACAGTGCCTGTCACGTGCAGCTTTTGGTTTGGCTTCAAACTTCAGGGCTGAAATGCACACAATATTTGGGGCTTAAATTTTCCTAATTCTCGTACTATCCACTGCAAGTAAGTCGCACGAATGCACTGAAGTGTTGGTTAGGCCATTCGCCGTGAAGAAAGTTTTCCGTCTAGGTATACGATTTGAGATTACGGTCTTTGCTCGGGTGTATAATTGTGAGAAATGGCGCAGATTTAACAGTCCAGTATAATACTTAGTAATTTTACTTTGTAGCTAATTATTTAACACATTAAGACTATGCCTGTGATTCACTAGGTGTCGTTAATTTATGCATTAAGATTGAGCCTATCATTCAGCTAGGTGTTGGGTCAATTAAGACTTAAAAATGAAGCCTGTCATTCAGCTAGGTGTTTGGTACGTTGCCTATATTTCTCTCCAGGTTCGTGGTTTCCTATCTCTTAAATACTACTCGAAGATTTAGTGAAAGAATGTTGATGTTGCTTAAATATTCTGTTATTTTATTCAGTTTCGTTGAAAGCTTTTATTTAAGATGAAATTGCCTCAGAGATTGCAGTACATTTTCATTAATTTTCTGCGTCACTGCTTACTGCTTTCGGGTGCGGAATATTTGAGCTGCTCTCCCAACCTTTGATAAGATAAGCTGAGCTGTCGTTCATTTCTATTTTTTTAAAGGAGTAGCTCGAAGATTTGCCTCTCTGTAACTAGGGGAACCTCTCAGCACTTCAGTTAAATGCGACTGAAAAATGAATTGCATAGCTAAGGTTCAATGTTTCTTAAATCTTGTGCGGAATTTCTATTAGCATTTCTGCCAAAATTCGCAGCGATAAAAAACATCCCTTGGAATAATTACAATTTAGTTACCAACTGCATGTAAGTAATTCTTTATTTATTCGATCAGTTCGAAAGAACGTGCTGGAATTCCTGGAGAACTTACAAAAATTTGCTTGCCGTAATTCATATCATACAGCAATTGCTGCGTCGTGTTCTTCATGACATTCACGCATTTTTATTCGTTTGCTGCTCGTGGTGGTTCAATTTTTTTACCACGCAGTTTTTATGAGCTCTGAGGTCTAGTAATGCACTGAGGTATGTATGCCCTGTTCATTATTGATACTTGCAGATCCTCGAGAACTAAAATGAGACGCATCTTTTTCTGTATAACTTTCATATGCGGTCCCTCTCTAATCAAGATGAATATATTAGGCTATACTGTCCTATAATAACAAATACAAATATTAATTACGTACTCATGAACTGCGTAAATAAGACCAATTCATAATTTTTATCGACTTTCGGTATAAACCTAACATTATATGCCTATAGACGCGCAGCATAAATCCTGTAAATAATTTTCTACTTCTATTTAATGCTAAATAAAAGGCTAATATTCATAAATTTTTCATAGAAAAGTACACTATAATGTTATCAGAATATTTTTAAGAAACTTCATTCAATTTCTGTGACAGAATGCAAACCTGCCGTTGAAAAGAAAGCGATAACGCATGTCAACCTGGGATCGCGAGGACGCAAGAGCAAATAGAGGTTATAACTGCATACTGGTGTGTTAATTATTTGATAACTTCAATTTGTTCAAGTTTAATTAAAATTCATTATTACCCTCAGCAAACAACTTCCACAAGAAGATGTGCAGGGCTGGAGATGTTTCTTCCAATCCAAATAAGCCTGTATTGTCCACCTCACACTACGTCACGAGAACTCGGATATTAAAATGGCCTTCAACTGGTTGGTTACGGGTGATTGAATGCTGTGGCGAGCCAAAATAGCATGCATTGAAGTGGTTTTTAAGCTTCGGTAAGAGGGAAAATTTACCAGGTCTCAAGAAGTCAGGAGGCCGAGGAGGTTGACAGGCCGCAAGAAAAATTTTAATGGCAAGAAACTTGTTGACTGCAATTGCTGTATGACTAGTTGCATTGATCAGATTTTTGCGCAAATTTATCTCGTCTCAATTCTTTGGGTAAAATCTGATGAACGGTGAAATGAGTCTAAATTGACTCTTTGCCCCTCATTCTGACTTTCACCTGATGACCTGAACGCTAGATTCGGTAGACATTTTTCCTGTTTTCGAATATGAAGGATTTACGCTAAGTGATCTATCTTAATAATTATTGACTCGCTTGGAAATTTCACTGTTCCCTTTACCACATTTTACTGGTATCTAATTGAACTGATTATAATTGTGATAAGGGGAGCATTAAAACAAAATAGACAAGGATTTGATTGTATGGTACCTTCATTAATTTGTCTGTACCTAGCCGACCCGCACCTTCCCGAGGTGATACCGTTAGGATAGCCAGCTGCGTTCTTGTACAATCTAGATTGTAACTGATTATATTGCTTATAAATTTTTCCATTCAACTAGTTTTCTGGCTAGAACCAACACGGGCGGTGCCCTTTACCATCAGGGTCTTTTTCTGTATTTTTGGAGTAGTATTAAGAAATCTTAATTGTAATATAGGGTGTTAGTACGTAAATTTTGTTTGGGGGCCCTTGCCTAGCAAGGACCCCTCCCTCTTTTTCTGTAAAACTTGAAAGATGGAACCTACACAACCGATGGAAACGTCAGTGGAGGGACCTCTGAGAACGTCAGTTGTCGGAGGAACCTACCAGAAGAAGAAGATAAAATGTCCCTTTCCAACTTACTGAAGAACAGTACTTCCCGAGGTACTTTGCTCTAAACTTCGAAGCACAGAAGAAAAAGACTGTAAATCCCTTTGCAATCATAGAAGAAATCATGACTCTAACCGGAGAAAAACCCAAAAGACTCTTCAGTGTGAGCAGGGAAGTGATGGTGGTGGAGGTGCGGAGCGAGCGTCAGGCGGGGAGGATGGCGGAGCTCACCAGTGTTGAAGATGTGCCGTGCCGGACCGAAGAGTATAATAGTTTCAACCACTCGGTGGGACTGATATACATTAACGAATTTGACATCACTGATCTAGAAGACTTCAAAATGGGACTTCAGGAGGAATACAATGTGGAAGATGTAACCCCAGCAACTTTTATCAAATCTCGAAATCCTGAAACGCAAGCTTTCCTTGTATCATTCAGACAGCAATATGTACCATACAATATATATATTCCAGGAGAAAGACAAGATACCAGAGTGTACCCATTCCAAAACAAACCCATGATGTGTCATAACTGTCAAATGTATGGACACACAGCGAAGAGATGCCGCAGCAGCGTAACCATTTGCAGGAGATGTGCAAGCATCGGCCACTCCATCCACAACTGCGAGTCTAACGAAGAGAAATGCCACCATTGTGGAGGCTCACACGCAGCAGGAAGTAACCTGTGTAAGAGAGAGTTGGAGGAGAGGAACGTGTTGCAGATAATGCAAAAAGAGAAGGTAACTTTGCGAAGGGACAAGCAAATCAATGAGGGTACAACAGAAACTGGAGCAATGGGACCAGCCAGCAAATATATCACACATTTCGACTGTAAAATGAACGAGTTCGACAGGCGAAAAATGTCTCCATGGCATCTAGAAAAATGCATTGCAAACCACCTTGGGAGCAAGCCGAAATCCATAAGATCAAGTAGTAAAACGGTGTTCACCGTGGAAGTGAATAATGCTGAACAAAGCCAAAAAATGAAGCAACTTAAAGAATTGAACGAACTGCCAGTTACTGTGGAGGAGAACCTCAAGTTTGGTATCAATAAAGGTCTGATTTACATCTACGAATACAATATGAACAACTTCGAGCAGTTCAAACGAGGGCTATTGGAAAAATGTGGAATACAAGATGCCGTTGAAGCAAGTTGGATAAAACCCAGCAACGTACACGCGAAACCCTTACTCATCTCCTCCAGACAGTCACCAATACCGGAATACCTCGATATACCTGGGAAACAAGCAAAAACAAAAGTTTATGAAAACAAACCAAAACCAATAATGTGCAAAAAATGTCTTGAATATGGCCATGGGGTAAAATACTGCCAAGGAGAAGAAACCTGCTCAAGATGCTAGTGAGCCAGGACACGCAATAAACCGCTGTAGCTCTGAAGTAAATACCTGCTACCACTGTGGGGACGGACATATGGCGGGCGATAAAGCTTGTCAGAGAAGGAAGGAGGAAGAGGAAATAATGATCATACAGAGTAGAGAAAGATTTTCCAAAGGACAAGCTAAACTGTTGTTCAAACAAAGAAATCCGCATTTTACAATGAATTACTCAAGGGTTGTTACTAAAGGTAGCATTGGGGATGCAACTGGTACCGTCAACGCTAAAAAGCGACAGCGCTCAGGAGACGAGGAAGCAGAAATAGCAAGCCCTAAACAAAAAGCAGAAGATTCTGGAGACAATGTGGTGGGCAGAGGAAGCGGATGGCAGGCTTTTCGTGAAAGAACGAGCGGTAGGACGGAAGTAGTCTGCGAAAGTCCCACCACTGGAAGAATGTACACCACCACAGTCGACCTTCATCTAAAGTCGACCACCCCAGAGGAAGAAAAGAAAAACCGAAGCAAAGATGAAGATAAAAACTCCGGGAATAAACACAAACAAGAGATAAGTGGTACAGACGCTGACAGAGACATGTATGAGGAAGAGCTGAGACAATCTAATTCACTGGGAAAGACCAAACCACACTTTAAATCGCGCGACACATCAGGAGAGAACCGTGGACGGAAAAGGCCGAGTAGGTGAGAATGATCAACGAAAACATGGAAATCGCGGAAGGAAATGGGGATAGGAGCTGAAGAAGGAACCGAAATCTTTTACCAATGGAATCTCCAGGGAATGACCTCATCCAAAGAAGATCTAATTCACTTAATAGATACATATAAACCGGCTGTGGTAGCAGTCCAGGAAACTTTCTATGGCAATAATTTTATATCTCCAATAGCTGGATACAATGGTTTATGCAAACAAGGCCACTTTAATAATAGATTTTATGGAGGAGTAGCTCTGTATATTCACTCATCAATACCAACCCAGGAACTCAAGATTCAATCATCCCTTCAAATCATAAGCGCAAGAATACACCTAACTTGTTATAAAATAATTACAGTTGCATCTATATACCTGCCGCCAGGTTCCAATGTTAACCTCAACGAGCTGTCTGCCGTTTTGAGCGAATTACCAAAGCCGGTCGTTGTGATGGGAGATTTCAACGCTCACCACACCGACTGGGGGAACAAAACAACTGACCGCCGTGGGCGCTTGCTGCAGAACATCCTCAATCATAATAACATTAATATCTTAAACGACTTCTCGGCCACACACATATCAGGCACGGTTATAGATTTAGCACTGACATCGTCCGATATGACCCCTGACTTAGACTTCGCAGTGCTTTCTTCTGTATTAAGTAGTGACCATTATCCAATAACATTGTCAGTAACTATACATTCAAAGGATGGGAAAGGAGAAACCGAAGGATGGAACTTCAAAAAGGGATAATGGAAGGACTACAAGCTGGATATCTCGTGGAGACACGTTCAGCTTCAGCAACTGCCAGAAAGTCCCAAAAAGGCAATAGAGGAGTTGTACAACCGCTTCGAAGGCGTTCGGGAAAAATGGGTACCTCAATATAAGGTTAGACGCCACTTTGTAAACCTTGGTGGACGCCCGAATGCAAGAGGGCGTTGCGAGAACGGGAAAAGCGATACAGGGACTACAAGCGAACCGGTGAACTGCAAGATAAACTGAAGTGGACAAAAGCGAGAGCAGAAGCAACACGCACTTTCAGAGAGGCGAAGCTGAACAGCTGGCGTGAGTACGTGTCATCGCTGAACACCACCACTCCAAGCAGTTGCATTTGGGAACGGATAAATAGAATCCGCGGCAGAGCTAAGAGACAAATAAATATGTTAAAAGATGGAAACCGCATCGTCTCAACCACTCCCGACATTGCAGCAAAACTTTCAGAAACATTCGCGCACACATCGAGCGAGGAAAACTATTCCAGTGAGTTCCGCCAATACAAACAACAAGTTGAACAAATTCCAGTGGATTTCACGAGCAGCAATGACGAACTGTATAATATCCCATTCACCATCCTTGAACTAACATCAGCAATCAGGAGCAATAAAATCACAACCCCAGGACCGGATAACATAAGCAATTTGATGATAAAAAATATGCCTGATAACGCTCACGAGTACTTATTGAAAGTTTATAACAAAATATGGATGGATGAATACATATATCCTCCATGGAAAGAAGCAATCGTCCTACCCATACCCAAACCAGGAAAAGACCATTCCGACCCCAAAGATTATAGACCTATCTCGTTGACAAGCTGCCTGTGCAAAACAATGGAAAAAATGATAAACCGGAGATTAACTGAGTACCTAGAAAATAATAAAATTTTTGCTGACATACAGTGTGGCTTTCGGAAGCACCGTGCTACTATTGATCATCTTGTCAGATTCGACACATATGTACGACAATCACTCGCCACCGACAAGTATGTGATGGCTGTCTTCTTCGACCTGGAGAAGGCGTATGACATGACATGGCGTCATGGCATATTGAGGGACATGTACACAGCAGGCCTGAGAGGAAGGCTGCCAAACTTCATTCGGGAATTTTTGAAAAACCGCACTTTCCGAGTAAAAGTAGGAGATATAATATCAGCACCTAAGGAACTTGTTAATGGGACGCCGCAAGGGAGCACGTTGAGTGTGACTCTGTTTGCTATGAAAATTAATTCACTATCAAAAGAAATTCCTGAAAGGGTTTTTAGCTCCCTATTTGTCGACGATCTGCTCATTTCATTCGCAGATTATAGTAAAACTAAAGTACAAGAAACCTTTCAAACTACAATCAACCAAATCACCAAGTGGGCAAGATACAACGGATTCAGTTTTTCAACGACCAAAACAACAGCAATGCAGTTCTACAAGGGAAGCGAACCAATAATTGTTCCGACTCTACAACTTGAAGGTCAAAACATACCGAACGTCGAAAACACAAAATTTTTGGGGCTTGAGTGGGACAGGAAACTCAACTGGACACTACACATTCAGAAAATCAAAGCAAAATGTTACAAGGACTTGAACTTGCTCAAGTCGGTTTCCTCCTATGCATGGGGAGCGGACCAGGAAATCCTGATGAGACTATATAGGTCCTTGATCCGTCCAAAAATAGATTATGGTTGCCTAGTTTATGGATCAGCAAACACCACAGCGCTAAATGAACTGGATGTAATCACGAATGAAGCGATGCGAATCAGCACAGGAGCCTTTAAAACTACTCCAATTCAGAATCTGAACATCATAACTAATGAACCACACCTTGAATTGAGGAGAAAGGAGCTACTTTTGCGATACTATTTCAAATTAAAATGTCACTTCCTTAACTCTGCTTACCGTTGTGTTAACGATTCAAACCTGGAATTATTCTTCCGAAGCCGTGAACGCTACCCGAAGTCAGTCATCACTAGACTCCACCAAACTTTGAATGTGTACAGAGTTCCAACACAGCCAGTCCAACCTTTTTTCACCCCTACAATATATTCTTGGATTCAGCAGCGACCGAAGATTGACGGAAATAGAGCAAACCTGAGAAAAGATGAAATAAGTCCAGTACTACTGAAACGCATGCATGAGGAAACTAAAAACAATTATGGTGATTGTAAACTAATTTTCACGGATGGCTCAAAGTCGCAGACCGGGGTTGGTGCAGCAGCGGTGATGGACAACGTCATAAGAAGAATCTCAATACCAATAGTCGCAAGCGTAATGACAGCAGAAGTGCATGCAATCAAACTGGCTGTTAACATAATCAAAGAAACACAATTTGACAATTTCTTGATATTTAGCGACTCGATGAGCTGCATTCAAGCAATTGAAAATAACAGCACTGAAGACAACCAACTTCTCAATAGAATATTGCTAGATATGCATCGAATCATCCTTGAAGGGAAAAACATCACCATCTGCTGGGTACCAGCCCACGTGGGCATTGATGGGAACGAGAAGGCAGACAGAGCAGCCAAGGAAGCAGCTACGAGACCAGCTGAGTTCGCCCTCGTCCCATACAGGGATTGGTTTTCATTGATCAGAAGGAGGACATTTGAAATATGGAACGATGCGTGGCAGATGGAACGAAGCGATCTGAGAGAAATAAAGAACAACCCTGGGAGGTGGAAAGTGAGCAAGCACAAGTTGAACCGACAGGAAGAAGTTGTTATCAATAGACTCCGACTAAAACATACTGCCTTGACCCATAGCTATTTGTTAAACCCAGATGCCCTTGGCCTGAGACCTAAATGCGGTTGGTGCGGTGACGCAGTTTTAACGATAAAACACATCATTGAAGCATGTCCAGCCCTACAGCAACCAAGAAGGAACATCCTGTGTAATAGTACCAATGGGAACAAAGTTGGAGACTTACTGAAGGACGGTGGCCCAATAGGTAGAGTTTTGGAATACGTTAAAACAATTAATGTATTTGCTAACTAATAAGTTCCATCATTCATTCTAGAATCTGTTTGGGTATACTAAAGGACTTGCTCTGTAAATTGGGAATAATTTCCTTGATCTAGCGGTGTCTATAAGAAGTCGCAATATGGCCGGGCACACTACGTTTCTACCCCTGGGGGTTTCAGCGTGGGCAAGGCGCCTGGCCATAAATGGGTGGGCAGCTGAAACCCCCATCGGAGCCTGGCTGCCCTATGTGTTCAGGTGTACTTGAAGTGGTGGATTGTAATACCAACAATCGATTGTGACTTGCATATGATACAGGTGATGTGTGGAATTTTGAAATGTACTTTGTGGATACTTAGCGATGTAATGTAATCTGAAGTCCTGGTAAACTTGTATTGTTGTGGTTTAACTTTGGCCTGAATGCCAAAGCGACAGCTAAATAGTTTATGACCGAAGCTGTCGTTAAATGAGTTATTGTTATTATTAATTATTGACTCGCTTCCTCCTGAAATAATTTGAACCACTGTAAAGCTTGGGCTTTTGACAAAATATCGCATCCGTAGGCCTGCTGAAGTTTAACAAAGAGTCTAGGTTGTACTGTACATTTGCCAAACATACTGACAGCTTGAGGGGAAGAAATGAGGGTAGGTTGTGGCACAGGATCGCCGATAAAATAGAACGCGACGTAATTACGTCGTGACGACGTAATACAGTTCGGAGATTGAAGAAGAATGAGACTACTTCTAAATAATTCTAATCATGCATTTAGCAAATAGAGAGTGAGAAAGCGTGAGCGAAATTGAGATGTCACGTGGACTTTACATACTACGAAAATATTTACACACCAGGCGTGTCTCCCCTGTACGTTACTTTTTATTTGAGCCTCTCATTATTCAAATTTAACTTCAGTCCAGGCCTACCGATATCGTTCGCTGGATTCTCGCCGTCGCCAACACCGCAGGTGATGCACTTTTGCCAGTCTTCGTAACACTTGAAGTTTTTCTATAATTATTACAAGACTTCATCTGAAAGTTGCCACGGCTTGTACAAACTTGTACTTGCAAATTTGCTTCGAAAAATGTTCGACCTATATTGAACATCTCAGGACGGTTGCCTTCAAAATGTGTCGAACATCTCAGGACGGTTGCCTTCAAAATGTGTCGAGCATCTCAGGACGGTTACCTTCAAAATGTGTCGAACATCTCAGGACGGTTGCCTTCAAAATGTGTCGAGCATCTCAAGACGGTTGCCTTCAAAATGTGTCGAGCATCTCAGGACGGTTACCTTCAAAATGTGTCGAACATCTCAGGACGGTTGCCTTCAAAATGTGTCGAGCATCTCAAGACGGTTGCCTTCAAAATGTGTCGAGCATCTCAGGACGGTTACCTTCAAAATGTGTCGAACATCTCAGGACGGTTGCCTTCAAAATATGTCGAGCATCTCAGGACGGTTGCCTTCAAAATGTGTCGAGCATCTCAGGACGGTAGCCTTCAAAATATTCATCAGAGTTTCCTCACGTTTGATAGTGCAAGGGTTCATCTTGAAACTGTCGCTCGGATTTAATGATAAAAAATGCACCTCCACATCACATTTGTTTTTATTAAATGATCTCTTATCAGCGGCGCTTGTGTACGTGCGTTCTCAATTCCGAAGGCAGGAGGACAACTGCAATAACAAAAAGAAAAACTTATCATTATCTAACTTCAGAGCCATTGGTGTTGAAATAGAAAGAGCGATATTTACGATGGGGATTGTAAACAGTTACTCGACTCTTCAGACCTAGCATGAGACTCCGTTACATGAAGCTCATCTGGAGTAATATTATTTCTTGCCGGCTATCTGACTTCATCACTACTCCAGTGTAGAGAAGAGGTGATGGAGATATCAGTTAAGAGTTTGAATAATTTTTACTCTGGTTTACTGTCCCTGAAATCGATAATAAAGACACGTAGCCGAGAGGAAATCCTCACTTCCTCGCCGGCTTTCTCTCACACAGCATCTTTTGATTTGAGCTCACGTGTTTAATTCATTACTTGAGTTAGGAAGATCCCAAATGGCGTCCGCCATCCGAGCGGTTGCTTGGGGCATTTTAATACTGGCCTGCTTCACTACGGAGATTACTGGTAAGTACAGCGAGTTGTTTCATATGCTGAGTTGACTTTCAAAACGTTTTTACATTTTGTACAGGATTTTCTTGATCTGGATAAAACGTAGCATTCTTCATGAACTTTATTTAACTATGAAGACCCTCAACACCGAAAAAGTATGGCAGATTAGGCAAAAAACTGCTGGACTCCCAAGAAAGTGGCGCTTGGAGCTGTAATGAGATCCTTCTAACAAATTATTGCAAAATTAATATCAGCTCCAATTTCAGATTTTGAAAAGTTTTGTACTTCGTGAGATACACGTTCTTGTTGAAAACTGCTTGTAAATTGACAGTGTGCGATCAAGATGTTCATAAAATGCACTATCTTCTCTTCATGAGACCCTTTATTTGAGTAACGCAATTCGCATTCTAATTTCACGTGTGGTATCAAAATATGATAAATACTGTAAAGCGCACAATCGTGCGCACTTTAACCAATCTGCGCAACTCATTGATCTGGCACATTTTGCAATTTTTTTTCGCTGTCGAGGGTCTTAAATGTTTGTTACCTTATCGCTCCTCGAGATATTTGGATAACTTAGACAGATTTCTAATTAATTAAGCGCTATTTTTCTTAGTGTACAGAATTCTTTAGTGGAGGGGCGTATTGTCAGTGATTCTCATCCATATTTTAGCGCATCGTACTATTCAATTGACTTTTATTTCTTGTGGCTATTACGGTATGTTAATGCTATGCTGTGAGTGCTGATCACAGTGATGAAGTACAGAAAAAATTTACTCCTTTCCTGGATTTCAAAATATTTTTCCTCTGGTAAACGGGAAGTCCAAAAATATTTCTCCGCACGGAAACTTTCAGGCTCATTACCCATAGTTTAAGTTCTAGCCAGGTATCACTCAAAAAAATCTCTTCGCAGTGAATTTCTTTAATTTTGTACATGCGCAATTTGGAGATCACTAGCTGCGTGAGCGGACAAGTGTCACCCCCCAGCGTGTTGACATGTCAATCAGGACAAGAGTTTAACTATGCATTGAAAATGAACGACGGTTCTTTTAATACCTCTTGTTAAGTTGCTCAAAGTTGCTATAAAGAGGAAACAATTTTTTTAATAACTTAGTATAAGAAATGCATGACAACGTCAGAGTTAAAAAATATTAAAAAATATCGTAATATAGGTTATTTGTAAACCTACCTTCAATAGTATCCCATGCATGTGACTGTGTAGATGACAACTGCCCTGTAAGGTGGTATCGATCATGCGTCTCACCGCCTTCTTTACTATCGCCAAAATTTTCAAGCCTGTTCAACTATAAGTATGTATACTAACCAAGTTATTTCATTTTTAAATTTTTCTCATAATCTTCACTTCATTAACATGACCATTATGATTGACAAGGGCATCGCGATGCTGCGATGATCAACGACGGTATTAAAACTATGATCAGTGTAAGGCCATGATTATAGTTTCAATACCGTCGTTGACCGTCGCTTTTTATTCCTACATCATTTGCAGACATTTACCCACATAGGCTTAGCGATAATAATGTAATTGAGCAATGTTTAAAAATAACAAGATGATTTTTTATGCGTAAAATACTGTATTTAAAGAGAGAAAATGCCTGTGGCTTAACTACCTTGCATCAACTTTAGCGCATACTTGCCTGCAAGTAATATCACATACAAGTGCAAGCAAGTGCCTTGATCGATAATTTTAAACAAAGTAAAATAATGAGAGGAGGTACTTTTTTACCACGTCTTGTGTATGTACATACTAGTATTAGAGCATACAGTTAATTACTATTTTTAAAACACAAAATAACGTGCGGTATTACTGGTCTTAAATTCTCTCACCGATTGAAATTTTTCACTCAGGTATTCAAGGAGAAATTTCATTTCATGTTGGCAAAATTTTTGTCTAACGTCAGATGAGTAGTAGCTCAATAAAACACCGTCTCTTCTATTTGTTTTTAGGTTCGACATCGTGAGTGGGAATTACTTTTGCGGTCTGAACTTTAATATTGCATCACCTCACAAATGATTCCCCCTGTTCGTTTTGAATTTTTTGTCAGTATCATTTTCTTGGGAAAGGGAGTTGTTAGGCTTCAGTTTTTCTCCAATGCTCTTTTCGTGTAGTACAAATGTTTTGTAAAGTACTGTCCCGTTTGTAGTACCTCACGCAAATTTTCTTTGTCCCGTCAGTTTTTTAATATCTTCAAAGTTTGACGCATTTTTCTAACTTTTTATTTCATCTAATAGATTTTATATTGCAATTAAAGTAAGAAGTGCGGAGAAATATTTTGAACTCCTCTTCTAGCAACTATATCTTCACTTTTATAATAATTTAGTAGATGGATCAGAGAGGCAACCTTTATCATGGTTAAGACCAGCTGACACTTCAATTTTTATTCTCTAGTTTTCATGTCGGTTGACAGAGGATGGTTCATCATTAAATGTTCAGGATTGCGACCCTCTATAGTTCTTTCATTAACAAGTTGACTACGTATGTATTGGGACACACAGTATGTGTCACACCAGGTAAATCGCGCCTTTGCACCTTTGCATACCGGCATAAATGAATGGCATTTCAATTATTTCACTACCTTTTTCAAAATTGATTTTAGCATACGAGGTAAAATATTATCGTGCAATTATATTTTCCACACTTTTTAGAAACAATAAGTACGGATTTGAGTAATACAGTCGGTTTTCAATTCTGCTACTCACAGCCTATCCGAACCAACCGTACAAACGTCGTCAACGTGTTATTAACTATGCTGCTATAAGGATGCAAAAAAATTTTGTATTAGGCTAAATGCCCCCACCATAAGGTCGACATTTTTGAGTGGCAGCGGGCATGAATGTGACGAGCTTCGCTTGGGCTCAAAACTAGGCAACGACCGGGGTTTGTAACGGAGGTTTCGGGACTGAATAACTTGAAAATATTGTATAATTAAGCTGGTTTGTTAAAACGAATTGGATTATACGAAAGTCGATGACCGGGCTGTATGACAAAAGTATCTAGACGTTGAAAAATAGGAAGAATTGTTATAAAATACAGCTAGATCTTATTGCGAATGTTAAGGTGGATTGAATATTACGAAAGACACGCAGAGTTTCCCAGCGCAGACACGGTGTGCTTTGTAATATGGTCTTGCAGGACGGCGTGCTTCTCCGTCACCCTGAGCCACACACTGCAGGCACAATAGCACCTATTATCATTATTTTCTTATTTTTTCTCTTTATTGAAGTAACCGAAGAGTCGCTTCAATGCCCTCTTTTTGTCTCAATGCTCTTCATTTTATTTTTTGCCTTCATTTCTTTTGACGAAACAAATGTCGAAGACCAAAACTCCTCTAATAAATTGGTAACGGTTCTACTAGACATTGCAGAATGTTATGATTTAAGCTATGATTGATAAGAAGTATCTAGTTCATTCAATAAAATTGCACATCTGTGCCTAGTCGTACATACCAGTATATGTGCACAGTGTGTCGAAGTTCTGTATTGGAAGTTCTGTGTGTCGAAGTTCTGTATAGAGAATCCTTACCTGTCAGTGTTGCGTATGTTCAGAGAAAGAAAGCGTATAAATTATTATAACATTGCAACAATACAGTTTTTATTGCACTTACATTTCCCTGTTTGTTCTCGAGCTACCTAAGCGGCTACGCTACCACGAAGCATCTCAATCTAGCTGTAGCTCTGCTGCACATTTCAAATACCAAACAGTACAGCACACTGTCATGACCCAACACAAACGCTCTACCACAATGATCAAACATTTTGAACCATCATTTGTTTGAGAAAGTTTGCGTATTCTATTTCATTCAATACGAATTTATTGAGTTTAACCCAAGCTGTGCAATAAACTGCGCCGAGAAACTCTTGAAGTGCACTTGAGGTTTACCGGCGCTTATCTCCTTATCGCTCTCGCAGATAAGTGGGGGCCGAGATCTGTCTCTGCTTCGCACTTCAGTAGAAATATGCAGTGACGTGTCTACTTTATGAGGCTATCATAAAGAAAAATAAACTTATTCTAGTATATCCTGATGGAGTACTTCACGCTGAACTCCAGTGTTTTTTTTTTAAATGAAATGCAGTTACATGAATTCAAAACAAACATGGAAGCTATCCCAAAGAAATTTTGAAACTATTTCCTTGTATTTTATAAACTGGAAGTTATAATATTGTCGTACCAGAAAGGTAACGAGCCATGGAAAGGTTTCTAAAAGGATAAAAGAGCTTCAAATTCGCCCGCTGTTGCCCTGACAAAATACCGAAGACCTCACAGACAATTGTGTTGATAGCGTCGGGATTGTGATGTGAACATTGTGGGGCAAAATCATTCGGATTACTGATGCGGATAACTTACCTTTTCGCTCGCTGCTATCATAGAAACAAATATTGCATGCAAGAGACCCTTATGACTCAAATTAACTCTAATATTTTAAATAACCTGTAGTTGGTAAGGATATCACAAACCTCGGCACTCAAGAGTCACCTTCAGTAATATTCTTTACGCATTTAAATTCCCTGTGTATAAAACCTTAACAATCAATTCCCACCGATTTGGTGTTGGGCGACTGATGTATGCGTACTTTCCTCTGTGGATTCAAAGAAATTCACCTTCTTAAAAATCACAAAGAGAAAACGCTGAAACTCTGGTTCTCCCAAATGCGGATTAAATTCATCGTGTACATAGAAGGTTTTTTTCGACTTCAATGCTTAGAAAAAATGAAAACCTACGCCAAAAGCTTTTTAACATTGTTTTTCCTTCCACCACATTAAATGGTGCTGCTGCTTTTCACATTAGTTGAAATACACGCAGTTGTAAGTTGTTTAGCATGAGTAATAAACTCATTCAAACACTCGTATATTTCTCGTTAATTATTATTTTCTGAAGTTAAAAAACTTCAGATGATACTTTATTAAGGTTTTCTTAATTTCTTAAACTCCCGCTCCTAATTTCTACAAACTTGCTGCCTGTGAACAGCAGCGAAATGCCGGTCCCTTCAGTGCCCGAGGAAGAACGGCTACTTCAGCCACCCCGAGAGCTGCCACAGCTACGTAAAGTGCGTGGAGGGCGTGGCGCACGAGGAGGCCTGCCCGGCCAACCTGCACTATAACGCCCGCACCGGCATGTGTGATAAGATCCGCGACTCGGGGGTGAGTCTTCATCCGCCTGAATTAATATGCAATGGCGATAATTTTGATTACATGAACTAGTGACTCGGGAGGTGAGCCTTCGTCTTGTAAAATTTAATCAATTTTCAATAACATTAAATTGTTTATATGAACATTGTGATCAGAAAGTCAATTGAACTTTCATTGTGGTCAACTGAAAGCGGTATGTTTGAGTATTGTAAATTCATAAACCGTTTCAACTGTCATCACAAGTGACAAAATAATCTGTAATGTAATCTCACAATTTCCCCCCGCCGCCAAATGAGCCGTTAAACTTCTGGTTAAAAACTTGAGGCAAAGTGTTTTTATTTTTTGTCAGAGATTCATTTACAAGACGCATAAAGCGTGACCGAATGAAAAGACATAAATGGAATTTGTTGGAGACAAAATCTTAGGCTGCTATTCAACCAACAATCCCGCATGGAGAGTGGGAGTAGAGCAATATAGGGGCGAGCGGAAGGAGCGGAAGTCAAAGAACAGTTAACATCACCACCAAAGTTTACGGTGACCACCATTACTATAGCTGCGTATTCCCGCACCTCTACAGAGAAAAAGCTAAAGTAACGCAGAGTAACTCACTCATACAAAGAAGGAATACCACGCTGACTATCACTCACCCAGTCGTGTCACTTGTCAGCGTGCCTAACGTTATAAATCAATATTTGAAAAACTAAGAAAAACTACTTTTACTGGTATTTATTAGTTGAAATAATTTACCAAACTTTTTAACACTTAGACATCAGCGTGTTCCTTTTTATCAAAAACACGGCCGTGTCATAAGCGCGTGACCCCTTCATCACGATCAACTTGAAAAATAATCTTTAACCATGTTTTTACTTGCATGGTGAGAGGTAAACGTCCATTTCTGACATATAAGTCATAGCAACTGTTATGAGGTGGTAATCCAATGCTGTAAATTCGCTTGAATTTAGAAAAGGAAAAACAACAAATACATCCAATATAACTTTTAAGAATACATCAAAAATGCACGTTGGATCAAACGATTTAAGCTTTAAATGAATAACATGCAGCCTTTACACTTCCGTCACGAAGCTCCCAGCCAACTTTATGTAAACGTGTAAAAATGGTAGTGTAGAGATACTCTTAATGGCGCATGTAGGTTACCGTTATTATCGAGCCAGTCGTGGTAGTCGTCAGCGTGTTTAGGGTAATAAGCCAATATTTGGAACTACGGAAAATTGAAAAAGGCAAATGCTGTCATTGACACCGACTTGTTGAAATATTTTATAAAATTAATTTTATTTGTCTATGTTTAAAATGACAAAAACCTAGTTCCCAGTGTCTCAGTGAAGGGTATTGTAAAAAAGTTTCAAGTGCAATGGAATCTTGTCATATGCAGAATACAGTCAACGGCAGAATATAATTAGAAGAAACCTCATGAAGTACGATTCTTCCATCATTTTTAAGATGGTGAGTTCTCTTTTTTCCTTAAGATTTCCAAAGTTGTAAATTGAATCAACGTCAACGCTCTTGATCGACGAAAATTTTTCCCCAGGTTGAAATGAGCAGGAAAACTCGAAAAATAAGACAAGGTGTGAAGGGAGGGGCTCAGACTCGGAGACAGCACAGCGCCGCGCAGCGCTAGCTTTTATGACTTGTTCAATGCTGAATAAATTTACGCTTTTTCGTGTGAAATTTTCACTTTCTTATCTTGCTATTAGTTTATGCTATGTTTCTCCTCAATACGCTGTCTTGTTCAAGTGTTTTATGAGCAAGTGTTATATGCTCAAAGAACACATACTCGTTTGTTTTTATTTTTTTATTTTTTGAATTATATAGATTCTTGTTTCTTCGTGTTGTATTAAATTACCTGATTTTTTCTCCGTGGATCTCATTCTCGCAGAATAAGCCGACATGCCTATTGTACATTTGTCTTTTTCCCAACAGCAGAATATTAATAACGAAACTGAAATACAACCCTGTATGGATTATCCGTCCAATTTGAACGTTTTTTGAAATCTACTTGATTTTTCTTGAACTTGTAATTAATTACATAGAAATCTACCCTCGACGAACCTAAGCCTAACCAAGAGTTAATCCATGATGTCAACCTATTAAGCTCTTCTGACTGAAAAGTAGCATTGATAGCATGCAACATCGTGTATCATTACACTGCAGTCACTCTAAAATTACAGTACATTCGAAGTTTTAGCAGACTAATTCACTAAACCTTCTCAACTCTTTATCCGAAATGTTCAAAATCATGCAGAGTTCGGTAATGGGATAATAACACCCTACTTATCAGAGAATTCCTCCGCATTAACAATGTGCTATCGATAAATCACGCAAGCCCAAGTACAATATTCATATATAGGTACAGCAGTAACTCAAAAGAAGTCTTCAACCTTCAGGAGCGACGTGGATGGAAGTACAGTTCCTAGTGAAGAAAGAGCTTTCAAGCGCATGTGCAATTAAATCATTTTTGGGGGATACTTGTCTAGTTAATTTATAGCTCGACTTCATTTATGGTGATTCATACAGAATTGCAATATTGTCATTGCATTTTGCTGCGCCTGCTGCAGTTACTGTTATTTCCCTCCCATAAGTTGCAGCATATTGGTCAGTGCTGGTTTCGGATGTGGTCTCAAGAGATCTCTCGTTCCACTCGTTCCTTATGCAATTATTTACTCTGATAGCTTACGGCCGCTTTAAACGAATACCCGCGTGCTCTCCTATGCGCCAGCTTGGTCTAAATATAAGGTCCGATTTTAATTTTCTTACGGCCATAAGCTCATCCATGTACGCTCCAATTTATTTCATTGGTCTTATGAGGCTCAGTCTAGTACTACCAATCCTCGAGTTATGAATCATCTTATGATTTTCAACTTATAAGGATGAAAATTATTCTCAGTTATTGATAACTAAAATTTAGCATCGTAGTGCTAACTGGGACCAGTTTATCTGTATATGTTGAGGTTTGTACAGACTGATGTACAACTCGAAAATCAGCTGTAATCTTCTCATCTTCAGTCTTCTTTAATGATCATTGTTTAATATTTCTGCCCACCAGTGTGTGGAAGCAGTGAAGAAGCGCACCACGAGCTGCGTGGTGGAGGATGCCCCCATGGTTCGGTCTGCCCCGGTGCCGGGTGTGGACTGCGACTGTGGCGAGTGTTGCAGGAAGCCCAACCCGCTCGACTGTTCCTCCTTCTTCGAGTGTGATGAGGTTAGTAGTACAAATATGTGTTTGTGTGGATGCAACCTAAAATATTCGTATTGGATAATTTTGATTTCCCTGGTACTCATGAATAGACGAACTCTAAATGCGCATTGTCACTGAAATATCGTCTTGCAGTTGCGTTTACTCATATGTGCACACACACTAAATACTGGTACTTCCATCGCTTCACCAATTTCGTCCGACAGTTTTGAGAACCATAAGTCTATTCATCAATCAATAACTTTATCATACTAAAGCGGCTGATTGGTTGATGTAAAATAGCCCTATTGATATTCGTGGTTAAAAGCAATACTTTTTGGTCGTGATAATAAAGTATGAGCAGCTGAAAAAAAACTATCCTAAAGTGCGCACGGCAACATTTGGCGACTGGGCTTGATACACTCGGGTGTCATGTTTACGGACTAGGTTAGAGGAAGCTGAATGATATCCAAGACAAAGATATGGAGGGTATTGTTTATCCTAATAGTTATTAACCTTCAGCGCTGTTAGTGGAGGTTACTGGTAGTGAAGCAGCCAAGCTTAGAAATTGCGTGTCGTTGAGTTTCCTGGCTCAGGAAATCTGAAAGCGATACCAACGTTTCCCTGTTTCCATTGTTTAGGAAAGTAGTACGGGCTCTTTGACGTAGTTGCTGTAGAGAATCACGGTTATTGATTAACTGAGGGAGCTCGGGGTGGTGACTACGCTGCCTTCGTTGACGGATCAGGATCTCGAAGGCTGTAAGTGTTGGCTGCAGAGTACATAAGCTACAGTTTGCTGCGAAGTACATTAGATTTTAGAGAGGCAAAGTGTGATAATAGCTGAGCACGGGGCGCGTAGCTGAACACATGACGTAGTACAAGCTGAGAAGATGGAGGGAGCTCGGCGAGAGCCGTTAGCTTCAGCTATACGAGATGAGCTCTTGCTCTGCTCCCTAGCTATAGCAGAGCAGGCTGTTGGTGTTAGTAGACAAGGTGCCATGAGGTAGTAAACTTTCTATGTTCATATTTGAAAGCAATGAACAGGCTCCAAAGTGAGAACAGAGGCTTGACGTTGTGGTTTCGCAGCGATGAAAGAGACAGTGAGTCTTTACGAACCTCTTCCATAGCCCGCGTCTGAATGCGCTAGTTTGTCGTCCTGGGTGCAGAGGTTGGTTCGCATTTAAGTTGCAGTGTGGAGTCAGTGTATGTGAATTTACGGGCAGCCTACACGCTATAATTGGCCTGCCTGGGGTGTCGGCTTCATTCATGGTTATTGCCACAGGTAGTTCGTGCTAAATTTATAGTGTTAAGGCTTTACACGTGTTCCTCAATTTTATAGATAAAATCACTCGATGTGCAAGAAATCATCTCTCATATTGAACCATCGAAACTTATTTTTTTGTTTTCTTTGGTATTCATGGTGACAAGTGAGGATGGCACAGAATATGCAACGGTAGTTTCCATGCCCGCAAGTCTTTACTTCCAGATACCAAACTAAATTCATCGAGATAACATGTGAATTGGTTTGCTTGAACAGATCCTTCTTACCAAAATTATGTCTTGAAAACCTTGCTTGCTTTTATCATTTCATGCTCTTCAAATTTCCCCGTATCGCCAGATATTTTTTAACTTTACCTCCTGCCGTAGAACGGGAATGCTTACTCAAAGACATGCTCGGGGGGCCTGGTCTACAACCCCCTGAAGGAGGACTGTGACTTGGAGGTGAACTACGAGTGTCAGCAGCTGCCGACCTGCAGCTGCAAATGCCGCTACCCCGTCGACAGCGAATGCGACGCTTTCTATATGTGTACGTACACGTTTTCTCTTCCGTATATCTGATCTAAGATAGTGATGAATTACGTTCTTCTCGGACTTCGCGCAGGTAGTGATTTTTAACCCAAATGTGTCATTTGAATTTTGCTCCATTATTACCTACAAGTAACTTTGTCTTTTACGAGCCAGTTTAATAGCCGGCTATGTGTAACTTCATGTTTTACAAATCATAATTAGTGGACGTCAGAAGAGTTGGTTAATGTATGACGTTACGAGAGAATTGAATGCTCAACATCACCGCAGGCGATGAGGTGGGCGAAGTGGTTCAGAAGCAATACTGCACCGAGGGACTCACCTTCAACGCGGACACCGAGATGTGCGACCTGCCCGAGAACGTCGATTGTCCAGCCCTGCCCGTACCCACAGCCGCCCCTGGACAATGCAAAGATTTTAAGGTGGGTTTTGAAGTCGGGCTGACTAGTGAGACGGAGATATGGGCATTCAATACATAGAAAAGCATTCAGTCGAAGAGTTTGTGCAATACCGTATGTTGCAGAGGAAGGAAGCATGAACTACCAGAAGCCAGCGTTGTTAAAAGCATATCGAGTAGGAAAGGCTAGTTGATGATTTAGAAGCTATGGCTATACACTAACCCCAAGCGATTATCTCGAAAGAAACTCTGCCATATCCAAATGATACTTATTTATTAATGTGAATGTTCATTTTTAGATATTCATACCTGAAAATAATCCGTCGGCAGGCGGGATGACTTAAATTGTGCTAACAAATGGTTTATGCTGTAACGTGACGCTTCGTCACACTTCAATGAATAAAATTTTACCACCCTATACTTTGATGCATCATACAGTTTTTTTACTCTTTTTAGGAGGGAAAGTTCACAGATGCTTGAATGATGTCACTTTAGTGCAAAATAGAAATAAATCAAAAATTCTTTCCGTTAATCTTGTCAGAACGACTGCAAGTACTGGGTTGCGAACGGAGACTGCGTGTGCGACCCGTTCAAGAGCGGAGACTGTTCGTGGCAGCACTATGTGTCCCGCAACTGCCCCGCCTCCTGCAGCAGCTGCGGTGATTCCAGCGGCGGTGGCGATGGGGGAGGCAGCAGTGGAGGGGGAAGTGGAGTGATCGACGGGTGTGTGGTGACCTGCAAGCTTGGGGAATACCTGCCTCACCCCACCGACTGCACCAAGTTTATCCAGTGCGCGCCGTACGGGCCGCAGGAGATGCCGTGCGGACCAGGCACTCGCTGGGACCAAGACATTCTGACGTGCAACCACGAGGCATCGACCGAGTGCGTCACCGGCACCTACGTTGACGTTGACGGCAACAGCTGCGGCGGTGGAGGAGGTGGTGGTGGTGGTGGTAGTGGAAGCTCAGAGACTGGTGGAGGAGGTGGCAGTGGAGAAAGCGGTGAGAACGGAAGCAGTGAAACTGGCGGTAATGGGAGCGGTGAAAATGGCGGAGGAAACGGAAGCGGTGAAAATGGTGGAAGCAGCGGAAGCGGGGAAAATGGTGGAGGCAACGGAAGCGGTGAAAATGGTGGAAGCAGCGGAAGCGGGGAAAATGGTGGAGGCAACGGAAGCGGTGAAAATGGTGGAAGCAACGGAAGTGGTGAAAATGGTGGAAGCAGCGGAAGCGGGGAAAATGGTGGAGGCAACGGAAGCGGTGAAAATGGTGGAAGCAGCGGAAGCGGTGAAAATGGTGGAGGAGGCTACGGAGGCGGCAACGGAGGAGGCCATGGAGGAGGCCATGGAGGAGGCCATGGAGGAGGCCATGGAGGTGGCCATGGAGGAGGCCATGGAGGCGGCAATGGAGGCGGCAATGGAGGCGGCAATGGAGGCGGTAATGGAGGTGGCAATGGAGGTGGCAATGGAGGCGGTAATGGAGGCGGTAATGGAGGCGGTAATGGAGGCGGCAATGGAGGCGGCAATGGAGGCGGCAATGGAGGCGGCAATGGAGGCGGCAATGGAGGCGGCAATGGAGGCGGCAATGGAGGCGGCAATGGAGGCGGCAATGGAGGCGGCAATGGAGGCGGCAATGGAGGCGGCAATGGAGGCGGCAATGGAGGCGGCAATGGAGGCGGCAATGGAGGCGGCAATGGAGGCGGCAATGGAGGCGGCAATGGAGGCGGCAATGGAGGCGGCAATGGAGGCGGAAATGGAGGCGGCAATGGAGGCGGCAATGGAGGCGGCAATGGAGGCGGCAATGGAGGCGGCAATGGAGGCGGCAATGGAGGCGGCAATGGAGGCGGCAATGGAGGCGGCAATGGAGGCGGCAATGGAGGCGGCAATGGAGGCGGCAATGGAGGCGGCAATGGAGGCGGCAATGGAGGCGGCAATGGAGGCGGCAATGGAGGCGGCAATGGAGGTGGAAGTGGAGTCATCGATGGATGCATCATCAATTGCGAACTCGGCCAGTACTATCCTCACCCAACAGACTGCACCAAGTTTATCCAGTGTGCTCCTTACGGGCCCCAGGAGATGCCCTGTCCTGCCGGCACGAGGTGGGATCAGAGTCTACTCGTTTGCAATCATGAATCGCAGACGCCATGTGTCACTGGCACGTATGTTGACGAAAGTGGAGAATCTTGTGGAGGAAGCAGTGGTGGTAATGGTGGTGGATCAAGCGGGGGTGGGAGCGGTGGCGGTAGTGGTGGCGGCAGTGGTGGCGGTAGCAGTGGTGGAAACGGCGGCGGTAGCGGCGGCGGAAACGGCGGAGGAAGTGGAACTATTGACGGATGTGTCGTTAACTGCGAGGTTGGCCAGTACTATCCTCACCCAACAGACTGCACCAAGTTTATTCAGTGCGCCCCTTACGGGCCTCAGGAAATGCCATGCGCTCCCGGCACACGCTGGGACCAGGGCTTGCTTACCTGCAATCATGAATCCCAGACGCCATGCGTCACTGGCACGTATGTTGACGAAAATGGAGAACCTTGTGGAGGAAGCAGCGGGGGTAATGGTGGGGGATCAAGCGGTGGCGGTGGAGGTAGTGGTAGCGGTGGCGGAAACGGTGGCGGTAGCGGTGGCGGTGGCGGTAGCGGTGGCGGTGGCGGAAGTGGTGGAGGCAGCGGTGGCAGTGGCGGTAGCGGCGGAGGAAGTGGAACTATCGACGGATGTGTCATCAATTGCGAAGTTGGCCAGTACTATCCTCACCCAACAGACTGCACCAAGTTTATTCAGTGCGCCCCTTACGGGCCTCAGGAAATGCCATGCGCTTCCGGCACACGCTGGGACCAGGGTTTGCTCACCTGCAACCATGACTATGCTACTGAATGTGTGACTGGGAGCTACTTCGACGAGAACGGAGAACCGTGCGGAGGTTCGACTGGTGGAAGCACTGGCGGTGGTGGAGGATCCGGAGGTGGAAGCGGGGGATCTGGAAGTGGAGGGTCAGGTGGTGGAAGTGGAGGATCGGGTGGTGGCAGCAGTGGCACCATCGACGGATGTGTCATTGACTGCACAAACCAGTACTACCCACATCCTACGGATTGCACGAAGTTCATCCAGTGTACGCCTTATGGTCCGCAGGAAATGCCTTGTTCCTCAGGTACTCGATGGGACCAGGAAATTCTAACGTGTAATCACGAGTCTACCACGGAATGCGTCGTTGGATCGTACGTGGATGAAAATGGAGAAGCCTGCGGAAGTTCTGGTGGAGGCGGAAACAACGGAGGAGAGTGCGATATCAAATGTCCCGAGCCTAATGGTGAATTCGCTCACCCGTCTTACTGCACCAAATGGGTTCACTGCTCAAATAATATTCCATACGTTAAAGATTGCCCGAGCAGCTTGCACTTCGACCCAGTCCTGCGAGTTTGTAACTGGGCCGATCAAGCTGCGTGCATTGCGGGCATAGAAACTGAGTGTCAGATCCCTGTGATTCCGAGACCTCCTGTTGTCGAGCCAGTTGTTCCTCCGGAGGTGTGTGACTGCGAATGCTGTCTGCGCCCGCATCCAGAAGATTGTCAGTCTTACTACTATTGCGACGTAAGTACGCTTCTAGGGGAAATTTATGAGTGATTTATAATTTAGATTCATTTGATTGTTTTATAATTTATCAAGTGGCGTAGTAATTTAAACTAAAAAAGTGTTGGGCTCATCAATTAAAAACGATTGAATTTATCCTCAAATTAATTTGTCCGATGTCCATATTTTCTTAACATTCCTCGGTAATCGTTTTATTGTCAAAGGCAACATAACTTGCTATTTGTCAGGCCTAACCAATGTTTATTAAAGCTAATGTCATTATTATAATGGCACCATTATTTCTTTAGTTGAAAGTAATTGTAAGACAACTAGAATTATGTATTTTGCTATTTACTCTGTTATTTACTCTCATAACTAGAGTAAGAGTCGCCATATAGGATAAACTTGACGTACCCGCAATTCACAGTCGCATAACTTTGTGTTCCCAATCGAATTATTTACCAATCGGGAACTTTGGTGGCTAATTCTAAACTGGTCTCCAGGGCGCCAACACCGAGTTCCACACCTGCTCAGAGGGCCTGGTGTTCCATCCCGAAAATGAAACTTGCGTCTTTGCCGCCGACTACCCCGAATGCGAAGTCATAGAGCCACCTCAGTGCGAATGTGAATGTCTCTACCCCTCGCCCATCTGCTCTGAGTACTTCAAATGTGAGTAGAGGAACTTATCACCATCTCGGGGCATTCTACTTTCTATCAATTTTGAGACTCTGGCCTTTTGACATTTCGGTAAGTTCTAGGGAGTGATTTCATCGAGCTAATTTGGGAAAAAATGTTGATAGTAGATCTAACAAAATACTTGAATTATTGTTACTTGGGGAGATAATGGTTGAGAGAAACAACATTTTTGTTGACCGTTTTTTAGATTATTTGAAAAAATGATAATTGAACGTAAAACAAGCGACGTAATTTGATTTTTTCCGGGTAATTTTGAGAAGGAAATTTTTTTTAAGATATCTTGAAAACATAACTCTCATGCAAAGATATTTTGAAATCATAAGCCTCTACAGTGAAGGAAGAGATCACTGACTTTTTTTTTCTTTGACAGTATTTCTGGAAATCACCTCACCTTAGTTACTACCCTCACTTCTTCACTCAGTTACTACCCTCACTACTTATTTCTACCCTCAGAACTATAACATCAAAAACGCGTTCCTGTTCCTCTAACCATCTCTTGTTTTTTTTTTCTTCTTAACATGCTTCTCCGCCGATTCTCGTTCACTCAAGAAGGAAAATGCACGTTCTAGTGTTCTGTACTCCAGTAATATCGTCAAAACTAATTTTGAAAAGAGTTCACAAACCCTATAATAAATCATTGAGAATGAAAGTAATGAAAGTAATTGTATTTACGTAATTTGAATATGAAACTGATTAACGAGTACGACAAGCATGTCTTAATCTTCTCGCAATGAATTAAGTCCCTGTATATTGTAATCACATCTATTGATCAATATCATAACGTTTTCTATACTCGCATTATATTTAGCATTGTCGTCAAATTTGTGATGCTGAAACTTCCAAACACTTCAGAATTTTTTCCAGAGAAATGCAAACTGAATTACTTTTATCCTGTGAATCTTCCGCTTAAAAAAATGACCCTGTACTTTCCTTTGCATGATCAGGTGTGGATGAGAAGCCCCAAAAGCTGGAGTGCCCTAACGGTCTCTTCTTCAACAACCGCACCCACGCCTGCGACCTGCCGGAGAATGTGCAGTGCCAAGTCGAGCCCTACAGGCGCACTACGGGGGTGCATGCGCCGGCCATTGACGGTAGGAGTTTTGTATTGTTTTATGATTATTGTGCTTCATAAGTTACTGCAGGAAATTTTGTCTTATAATTATAGTGCTTTGCTGGGTACTGCCTGAAGGAAATATCTTACAATTATTGTCTTCTGCGAGTTACTGTAGGAAATGTAGTTTTATAATTATTATGCTTCGCTGGTTATTGAAGGAAATATCTTATAATTATTGTACTTTGAAAGATACTGCAGAAAATTTTGTCTTGTAATTATTATGCTTAAAAGTTACTGCAGGAAATGTTGCCTTATGATTGTTGTACAGCCACAATGCAAAGTAACTTAATCTCGTTATCATTATGTCTTGTGAGCACTGCAGAAAATATTATCTTGCGATTATTATGTGATACAAGTTACTGCAGGAGATTTTATCTTATAACTAATGCGCCTTTAAAGTTACTGAAGGAAATATCACGTAATTATCGTGCTTTGAAATTCCGATAGGATGCGGCGTTATCATTTAATTATTGGTCCTTGAAAATTAATGCAGAAAATATTATCATACAATTATTGAGCGCCTTGCAAGATACTGTAGGTAATGTAATCTTATAACTATTGTGCCGTGAAATTTCGATAGGATGTGACGTTATCATTTAACCATTACGCCATGAAAGTTAGCGCGGGAAATAATGTTATGTTTTAATTATTTATGTAATTTTTATATCAATATTTTTTACCTAATTTAATATGTATACAATTTTATACTCAAGCTCTCTTACCGTTGTTTCAATGATTGGAGTTATATTTTTAATTTTTTTTTCTTCACGTAGCATTCATATTTTGAAGTGACATAACATTCTTATGTTCCCGTTAATTTTTTTTCTTTCATGCATTCTCGTTTAAGTCGTCCATATTTTACGACCCGTGTTCTTATCTTTTCATCCTTATACTTTTGTTCGTATTCTCATGTTCTTATCCCCTCACTCATTTTCTTGCTTTCATTTATGCGCACTCGTATTCTCATCTTTATATCCTCACATTCATTTCCCAAAAATTATTATCTGATTGTCACATCCTTCTACTCATTTCTCCGTTTTCATATTCTGTCGCTCAACTCCACCTTCCGCCGCCACTGCGCCCACAGGACACAGGTCTGACCCACCTCTTCCTGTCCTCCCTCAGGTGCTGACTGCAGCCGCCTGCCCAACGGCCGCTACGCCGCCAAAAGCGGCAGGAGCGACTTCTACCACTGCTACAAGGGTGTCGGTTTCATCCTCAAGTGAGTTCTTTTCACTCTCTCTTTCTTTAAACGCATATTTTAATCGTTCAATTTGCGTTCTTCAAGAATTAACCCTACATTGTCTAGGGGATTTCTAGTGTTATGTAGTTTATCAATCGACTAACTCCAGCCCTAATGTGTTCTTTGAATTCCCGCGTAGAGCGAGTGGCAGTTCCTCCCTGATTCTAATGTCAGTTAGTGCTGATCTTACAACGGTGTTTGTAATACCGGAACTTTATGGAAAAAACTGCAGATTTTAAACTTGTGTGCTGTATATACCAGCATATCGCACTGCTTAGTACAGTTACACCGAATAAAAATTAGCACACATTGTGCCGCTGGGCAGAAGCCAAAGGACATAATTTGTCACTATATTAGCTGACTGTACCTCAGTACATAAAATATGTTTGCTTCTGTATTCTACTAGTAATCATCACCGTAATATATTTTCAGGTGTACCGACGGTGTCTTCAACTCCAAGACAAGGCGATGTATGCACGTAGGAACGAAACATAACTGAATTCTTCAGCGAGGCACGTTGTGCAAGGAGTGATTGAAGAAGAAGGGGAGGAGGCACGTGGTGGAGTGAGACAGATTGATGATGGAAAAAAAATTAAAATTAATGTAAAATTATGGTGGAGGGATGACAATATTAAGCTCTGATCTGACGTATGAGCGAAGTAAATATCGAAGGTAGTAAAATTATGATCCCAATCAAGGAGGGGACATATGAAAGCTATAACTGTTGAACGTTATGATCCAATTGAGATGTAATATATTAATACATTTATTATATTCTTCTGGCTTTGGCACGAATATGGTTTCATGTTAGATTCTAGTCTGTGCGTAGGCTTTATGATCTTTCTTGATTTTTACCATAACAATGCCCATGCTACCCTTAGCTTAATAAGATTTGTTTGCGAGTTTTTATTGAATTTTTTAGTATACTATATACTGGTGTGTACTATAGGTTTCAGATTGATGCGATTTATGTGTTTTATCTCTAACTGCTCATCGTTATTGAAATCCCTGAACTCGTCCTGCAGGAAAATTTTAGGGCAAAAATTGTTAAGTTTTATTTCGACCTTAAAAAACTGTAGGAATAGGTCGTATCTTTTTTATTTTATATTCTAACGTTATTGTTTGAATTAACTAGTTTCTCCGGGAAATTGCTTAATTCTTCAATACATCGTAACCTACTATCAGTATTACTAGCTTCTGGATTGTTCATCACTTACTAAGATAGGTTTGCTTTCGTTTTCAGTATTTTTTAGAAAGAATTGTTTTTTTGCGGTTCAATGGGGTAGCCATTGAGAATCTAATTGTAAGGAACTTGTGAAAAAAATCATCAGAGCATCTTTCCGAACTTAATACACGACTAGCTTAACATAACAGTTTCTTTAAGCGTTTTCAAAATTCAGAAGAAATTTCGTAGATAGACAAAAATTAGATTAATAATTCAAAGTCAATGTGATCAGAAGGACTTAGAAGATAGAGTGATGAGATTTTACAACTTTACGAGTAATTGCTCAGAACTTCGGTGGAAAGATGATTTGATTCATATCACAGCAACTTTAAAATTGTTTGATGCATTCCGGATTATGACAATTAAAAATTTTATCGCGCCAAAAAAATCGCCTAAGATGTTTTGTGCTAGCTCGTGGTACCTGTTGAAATAACGGAATTTCAGGTTTGTCATGTGTAAAATTTTAAAAAACGTGTATGCTATGAAAATTATCATTTCTATCGGGAATTGTATATTAATCTCAAAAATATTTCTTCACATTCGTTGAAATTATGTAGATCCTAATCTTATTTCAGTTTCGATTTTTTAAATAGTTTTTTGTATGAACAATTAGTGTGTTTTTTTGCCATCAGTTCGAGGAACTAACCTTGTTAATTTGCCTTGCGCTTTTTGTTGTGTAATACACCTTTACTCCATTCTTTTGTGTTTATTTTTGTATAATTTCAACTGCACGAGCATTCTTGCATTTTTTAGAGAAATCAAACACCATATACCTCGGCGTGTTGAATGTACGCTCTACTCCTACTTTCCTGTATAACATCGGCTTCATACTTTTATTTAATTCCGATTTTCAAACTTTGGCACAAATTTTTCTTATTTCAATTACGTGCTTGGTTTTACGTGGGGAAAATTCTTCTAAAGTACCCATTAAATTTATTGGCAGTCTTATATTGCACAGAATGCATATACTGTTTAAGCATATTAGAATTTTTCGTTTTTTCTTAAATGCATTATGCATATTTGAAAATTTCATGTTTGTTTTTCATTCCTATGCAATTTGTTTTTAAATTTATCAAAGTCAAGTGCTTTACTTTTTCCCAATTTTTACCTCGACGTATTGCAATGAAAAAACAAAGAACCTAATTTTCCATCTCACGCTGGCTACCATTTGCTCCGCGTATGAAATATACACCCACATCCACACATTTTTTGTCAGTGTCATTTGCACCTGTCGAGTGTTTAGCCTTCGCAAGAAGTTGAGCTCTCGAAAGATTTTATTTGTTCAAATCATTGGGCGAAATTTAAGAAAATTTCAAACAACACTGAAGCCAACGAAATGTATTACAGTTTTTGATGGCTGTAGGCATTCGTCGAGGTATCTATCTCCGTGCATTTACAGCCTTTCACACATAGGTAGGATAGCACTGATCTGTACCAGTGATACATAACACTATGATAACATGCGGTTGTCCACTAGTCAAACACATGATATCCTTCACGCTGAACTCTGCAAGAAGCGCAGTCGCGTAGCCAGCTGGGCGTTGATTATGGATGCTTCGTCCGCCGTCACTGCCCGCAACTGCTGCATCTCGCGCAGCCAGGTCACCCTCTCTTTGATTTCCTGGCACGCTGCTCGTGATCATGAAAACATGAGAAAAATAAAGACCTTAAAATCTTAAGCCCTGATACTAATAGGAGTCGTCTCATTTTTGGTGAAAGATGATAAAAATTAGAAATTTTCAAGGAAAATAAACGTGAAATTTTTGAGCCAACACAATGGGTAACTAGTACCGAATATTTAAAGCATAAAATACTTAACATGGGACAGCTGATTTTCAGGAGTGAAAGGGACTTACATTGTCAAAGTAGCCTTAACTGGATAGATTTAGAAGTCAAATTTGAATTGTGCCATAAATTTACCTCAGAGATAGAACATTATATATTACAGGGACTTCCGAACCGGATGCTAGAAGTATGAAGTATTTTACAGAGGCGCTTTGGTCATTTGCAGTACCTAAAGTTTGCCATTCCGCGTTATTATTAATGAGGTACATCTCAAACTGTTGACAGGATATTAGTTATCTTTTGGAGCATCCTTCGTGAGTTTGACTCATAGATGACGACATGTATCCATTTGGCCATAGTTTGCTGAAAATCATGGTACTGTTAAAGTTTGTCAAAACACTGTTAAGATATTACTATAAACTGTGCAAACTGACCAAAAGCATCACGCTGGTTTATTTTCTCTCCATTCAGTTGCCAGTTTAGAATGATAGTTTTATTTATCTCTCTCTATTACTTTCACAACAGCACTTTAATATCTTATGTACCGTAATTCTAATTGACAGGGTCGTTCAACGTTTGTAATGTAGCTGAGCAAGCAATAATAATTATAAAATCGTAAATAACCACGCAGGGCTTACTTTGTTCAGTCTTAGCTTTCAAAATAGTTTCGTTAGACTCCGGTGCATTTTTCGGCTCTGGTTGCTGTTGCTCGCATCGTTTTCTTGCGATTTTGGCCATGGCCAATCCTGACATGAGGTCCTGGCAGCGCTCTTTTGAATCCTGGTTGTACTCTGTGAATATTATAAGTTTGAGTTCTTATAAAAACTAAAGTACGAAACAATGTTTGAGCAAATTTCCGACTTCCACTTTCGCAGAATTTCTTGAAATGAAACTTAAAATTTGCTTTCGCAAGCTTTAACCATAGTGAAAACAACGCACGTTTAGAATTTACTCTACTAGGTACACTTATTTAGACAATGAAAAAGACGGATGTAATAAAAAATAGTAGTAAGAAATTCAGTTATCAGGATACCGAGGTTTCTCTCCTCTTGCAAACCTGTTTGACTGGGTAAAAAAATGAGTAAATAAGTGGATAGAAAAGTATATACGAGTTAAAAGTTATAAACATGTGACAAGAATAGTACAATTTCTACATAGGTGGTGATTTGTAGACATTCATCTCAAATAAATCGCTTGGAAAACAAAGCCTGATCAACGAAGTCTACTCAGTGGAAGCCAAATAAAGCTACATGACAGAAACCATTCATAAATAAAACTACTCGTACTTGGAAAAGGCGGGCAGTACTGCAACTTCGGTTCGGCCTTTAATTCCGCGCAAATCTGTTGTAGCGATCGCTTCCGAAGCATCGTGCCGACATTGCTCCGATTGCGGTCTCGTTTTCCGTCCGCTGAGCTAACTGAGAGCGAACGGCCTTTTTTATCCTTCAGTGCGGCATCCGTCGGCTTCGGCTGACTTTTCCGTTGTAAATCGCGGTAAAACTGCTGCCGGGCGTCCACACTGGCGCCTGACTCGAGGAGCAAATCTGGGAACAATATTTCAACTACTGAATAAGGTGTAAGGTCGTAATTATATCCACAAAAAGAATAAATAAAAATTGTGTATTCTTAAAATTTGACTCACAACAAGTGTCAAAGCATTCAGATCTATGAATATTTAAAAAAAATAAGTAGTAAATGAGGAACTTCTTATAAAGAGTGCCCTGATATTTTCACTTGAACAACAAATTTCTTAATCCTACACACTTTCGAAATTCCCTCAACTTCAAGTTTTTTTCCGATCTTTGTCTCTCAAATGCGCCAACAATCATAAAATTATAAAGACCAAGGAAAAATTCATCAAACTTTCTCTTATTTTGTAGGGTAAAATCCCCTGACAGTATGGAATTAGCAAGTATTATAGATAACAAATCAGTTCTATTAGTGGAACGTGAGTAGCATCGAGAGGGCTACTTCTCATCGTCGTTAATGTTTATTTTATTGTTCTGTTTGGTTTTCCTTGTGCAACAATCCTTTCTCGTTCATGACTCTCGGGATTTTTTGTGTCAGTATTATTCATAAATGAAATATAAATTTGTTATATGATAAAGCGTACTTGCTGAGCTAGTTACTAGGTATTTGTTGATACCTATGCTGGAAAATATAATTTAAAATTCCTGTCATATCAACCTTTTCATTTTAAATACAAAATAATTGACTTCTTTTTAATATAATTTTCAACAATAAGCCCTGACATTGCAGAAATCAAAGCTCAAGCGCTATTGTAATAGAAGACCATCTGTCTAAGCGCTCTTCAGCCATTAACGTGGTTTTTTATGATAACCTTGTACATTTAACAACTAAAAATCATTACACTGAGACATTTTAAAAATCGATGTTGAACATTTTGTGAAACAATTTGATAAATATAAGTTGTTTTCCTTTCCTTTTTTTCTTAAACCATATACTCGCGGCAGTGACCGTGTAATTTCACGTAACATGGTTTCTATGGTTAAATTCTCATAGCAAAGAAGAGTGTCATTATTATAACGCCAGAAATAGCAGCATAATATCCTCACACCGTAAAAATTACTATGGCAATGGGACAACTTGTGAAGCAAATTTAAATTGGATGGTATTTCTACCTTTCAACAACGCCGCTGTTCCTGGCGAATACGTAGATTTCACAGAGTCAAAAGCTCCCAGAGCTTTTGTCGGACGCTCGACTAAAAGCTCCATTGTATTTATATTTGGCTTTTATTTTGAGAACACATACTTTCTTAGCAGCCGTATAAAACTGATGGGAGTGATAACTTCTCAAAAACTTCTGAAACACATGAGATATTAGCGTCACTATCTGTTTCTATGGTTACCGGAGCATGAGCGTTAGTAGGATCTGTGAGTCATCCATTCCAGCAGAAGCGTGAGTCACGCGTTCAAATAATCCTTTCTTTAACAACCAAAATAAAATATGTTCCTATAAAGCCGCTTTTAAATTATTTCACGCTAATATTTACTTTCAACTGAGGTTTTATATAACAAAAGCATTTCTCAAAAGTAAGACAAATTACTTCTGATACCATATGATGATCATGAAAGATAAATAAAACAATGCCTAAGTGTAAAATCAGGAATAAATAATGAAAATTTACATACTTTTCAAGTTTTTAAGGGTTTCTGTGTCAACCATGTTTATTTAGCCTTATTTTAGAGCGACAGGGTTGAAATATTCCACCACTAATTCTTAGTCTTCACTACTATAAAAAAAATCAACAGTTAATTCCGAGTCACATGGTATGCTTTCATTTTTCTAATCGTACTTAAACAAGGGTTATAAATAGTAATTACTACAAGCAACTCTCCATTCAACAAGTTGCGGAATGAACGAACGTACTACGCAAGAACGTAGGTCCAGCGTACGGTTCCGTTTGACTGAGGTGTTTTGAGTGGTAGTTAAGCTTTCTTTGCATATAAAGAGTATAGTGTTTGACATTGTAGAGAGTGACTGTGAGTAGTAGGAAACGTTTTTGTTTCTTTTTTTTGATAACCTGATTTTCAGTAGATTTGGTGAGTGAAGACTCCTTCTGCCTGTGAAATTTGTACTGAGATAGAAGTCTGTGTTTGAGGATGGCAAGAAATAGGACTGGTCGTAGGAAGGGAGGTGCAAGTGGAATGGATGAGGAGATTGAGTGCATGACTTGTAAAGAGTGGGTAGATATAGATGCATGCAAAGGTTTGAGAGAGATGAGTCGGAGGAAGTTGAATGATCTTGTGTTTACGTGCTGGAAATGTTTGAATGACAAGAGAAAAAGGTTGGAGGAGGAGGTTGAGAGATTGACAATTCTGATGGTTGCTTTAGAGGCTGATTTGAAGGATGAAAGGAAGTTGAATGAAGGAAAGAATGAGAATGGTGCAAATGCAGTGAATGAAGAGGTAAATGGTGGTGGTGCAAGGAGTACAAATGAAGTGGATGATGGTTCAAGGAGTGCAAATGAAGTGGATGATGGTGCAAGGAGTGCAAATGAAGTGGATGATGGTGCAAGGAGTGTGAATACAATAAATGAAGTGAATGGTGGTGCAAATGTGCCAGATGAGAGTAGAAGGATGAATGAGCATGATGAAAGAAGTACGAATGGGAAGAGAGTGAAAGAGCAACCTGTTGATATGCCACATGAGGTGCAGGCGCCTGTAGTGGAAGTGAATGAAAGGAAGATGGATGGAAAGAGTGATGTGAGTGGAAGAGTTGAACGAAAGAGTAGTATGAAAGGGAGAGTGAGACCTACGATTAGAATATGTGGTGACAGCATGGTGAAGAATGTGGATAGGTTTGTGAGTATGACTGACCGTAGTGGATGTACGAGCATGAGAGGAAAGGGAGTGAATGAGATTTGTAGGCATGCTGAGGAAGTGATAGATAGAATGGATGAAGGGATGGTTGTACTGCAAGGAGGTGGCAATGGATTGCTTGAATGTGGGAGAGAGCGTACGGTGAATGCAATTATGAATGTTGTTGAAAGGGCGCGAAAGAAGAATGTAAGAGTGGCTGTGACCAGTCTGCTGAGAAGGCCTGCATGTGGTGAGGAGTATGAAAGGGTGCGAAAGGAGGTGAATAGGGAAGTGCATGAAAGGATTATGAGTATGAAAGCTGAGAGTATGAGAAAGCGTGAAATGGGTTCCAGCTTCCTTGATATGGATAACCTGATCCAGAGTGGGTGTTTTCGTAGAGATGGAGTCCACCTTACTCAAGAAGGTGAGATGAAACTCTCCAGGAGATACATCCAGTGGATTGGGTGTACTCATATTGTAATGGAAGGTGGAACTGGATGAATGGAAAGCTGTCAGAGAAAAAATGAAAAATGTTGTGAATTGTCCACTAGTGTTGTAGGGTTTGGATGTATAAATGTGCGTGGATGGAATGCAGGAAAGTTAAATGACCTTGTAGCAGAATTTGAAAATGGAGATTTGGATTGTGTTGGTGTAGTAGAGACCCAAATGCGTCAGTTTAAAATGTAAGGAGAGTAAGTACTACATGATTGGAAAAGGGCTTGTAAGTTGGCAAAAAAGAGGTGGTGGAGTTGGTCTCATTGTAAAAAATGCTCTAAAATGGAAATTAGAAGAAATTCCTGTTGGAAATGAACCTGAGAGTGAAGATCTGTTAGTAATAAAGTGTGAAAGAATGCATGCCAGAGAATGTGTTATTGTGGTTGTATGCTATATGACAACTGATGGTATTTTAGCTCATCAAGAGAATGTAAAAAAGTATGAAATATTAACAAGAATTGTGCAAGAGCATTGCAGATGCCCTCTGATTTTGATGGGTGATATGAATGGCCATGTTGGTATACTTGGTGAGCCTGTGAATGCAAATGGACAAAAATTGATTGATTTCTGTGATGAGAATGAACTTGAGAACCTAAATGTAACAATAGGAAATGGCTTGCATACATGGCAAAGCAGGGAATGTAAAACTGCAATTGACTATATGATAGTGAATAGTAGAGCAAGAGAGTGTGTCAAAGAAATGTTTGTAGATGAAGATGATTTTGAAATTGATAGTGACCATAAAATGCTTGCACTAGAATATAATTGGGGTGGAAAGGAGCCGATGCAGAAGGCCAGCAGAGTAAGAGAAAATTGGTGTATTAAAATGGCAAACTGGGAAGAATTTAGAAATGAATTGAGTAGATGTAACTGGAACAGGTGTGGAAATGTAAATGACCTAAATAAGGAGATTGCAAGAACCTTGTATGATGTGGCAGAGCAAAAGATCGGTAGAATGAAATGCAGGAAAAGTACAGGGAATGCTAGGTGGTTTACGAGTAAGATAAAGGAAGAACGAACGAGAAGGAAGACTTTAAATAAAAAACAACGCAGTATGAGGAAAAGGTATGAAAGACGCAGAATTACTGAGGATGAATGGCAGAGTGTATGGAATGAGTACAAGGACCAGCAGAAGAAAGTAAAGAGAATGATCAATGAGGCTAGGGTTAAAGAAGAGAGACACCAAGTTGAAAATCTAAGAAAGAAAGGTCTAGATGGAATAAAAGATTGGTATAGGTTTATACAAGGTAATGATAGAGGTAGTGAAGTTCAAGTTGATGAATTAGTAGTCAATGGTTGCAGTGTGCAAGATAGGATGCAAATGGTGAAAGCAGTTGAAGAATACTGGGAGGACATTGGTGGAATGAATGAGCAGGTTACAGATGATGAACCAATAAATTTTCTGATAGATGAACATGAACTGCAAATGGAAGACGAAATCACTTGTGAAGAGATTGTAAGTTTTTTGAAGAAAGTGAAAAATGGAAAGGCATGTGGCCCTGATAAGATACCATATGAGTTCTATAAATGTGGAGGAGAGAGTGTAGTCAGTATGTTGAAATGTTTATTTGATGAGATATGGAAGAGTGAAAGAGTACCGGATGACTGGAACAAGTGTAATGTAGTTCTGTTGCATAAGGGTGGACATAAGAGTATGAAAGAACTTAAAAATTACAGACCAATTGCACTGGGTGACACCGTATGTAAGATCTTTTGTGGTATTTTGAATGAGAGAATGAAAAATTTAGTTGAGGAATTAGGAGTCCTGGGAGAAGAACAGAATGGTTTTAGGCAAGATAGACGGGGGGAGGATAATCTGTTTGTAGTGAGTGAAATAATTGAGCGAATGAAGAAGGATAACAAGAAGGTATATTTAGCATTCCTGGATATTGAAAAGGCGTATGACAGAGTGGATCGGGTTAGGCTGTTTGAAATTTTGAGAAAAGTTGGTTTTAGCAGAAAAATAGTGAACATTGTACAGAGTCTGTATGAGAACACAAGTGCTATCTACAGGTTAGGAAATTTGGAAACAGGGCAAGTGAGGAGTGTTAGAGGAGTGAGACAGGGCTGTACTCTGTCCCCCCTGTTGTTTGGATTGTACACAGAAGAATTAGCAGTTCGACTGAGAGGGAGTGGTTTAGGACTGAAAGTTGGTAATGAGAGACTGAGCTGTTTGTTGTATGCTGATGATGTGGTTGTGGTTAGTGAATGTGGTCATGAACTACAAAGGATGCTTGACATTGTGAATGGATATAGTACAGATTTCAAGATGAACTTTGGTGCCGATAAAAGTAAGGTCATGGTTATAAATAGTGATGAGACTGATAGAGACAGACTGTGGAATATTGGAGAAATCAGAATAGGTAGAACAAAAGAATACAAATATCTAGGTTGTATGATGAGTGAAGATGGATGTACTAGAACTAAAGGTGAGAAAGTGGCTAAAGTAATGCAGTGGAGTGGACGGTTAGGTAGTGTGGCCAGATACAGAGCAAACAAGTACGAATGTGTGAGAGGAATGTGGAAGTATGTTGCTGTACCTAGTGTCATGTATGGTATGAGTGCTCTTGCCTGGAATGGAAGTGATCTTGAAAAGCTGGATGTGATACAAAATAAGGTAGGACGTGTAGCATTGGGTGCTCCGAAATGGACAGCTATAGAAGCCATTAGAGGTGACCTAGGGTGGAGCCTATTTTCAGAAAGAATGATGAAAGCTGTGCTGAATTATAAGGTGAGAATTGAAAGAATGTAGAATAGCAGGTGGGTAAGGCGAATCTTTGAATGGAATCTGAGTGTAAGCTATTGGGAGAAAGTATGTTGGGGGCATGCAAGGAAACTCAGTATGCAAAAGATTATTCATGTTAGAATTGGGAGACCTGTGGATGACTGGAGTTTAATAAATGTAGGAGGTGTAGGGCCTGAGTGGGACTGCAAGAGGTGGAAGAAAGAGATTGAGAGACAAACAAAAGAGTATGGATTGAATAAGTGGAAGCTTAGCATGATGCGGAAGCCTACACTTAACTGGTATATGAAAAAGAAAGCACCTAAGTTTGAGCTGTTCTATGATGGTAGTTTTGGAAGTCAACTCTTGTTTGCTGTGAGATGCAAGTCATTGAGTGTGAACAGACGTACATGGAGATGGAATGAGAATAATAACAGATTATGTCAGCAGTGTAATAGTGGAGTAGAGGAAACTATTGAGCATTTTGTGCTGGAATGTAGTAAGTATGAGCAAGAGAGAGAGAGAGTTTTATGAATGTGGTGTCTGAGCAGTATGGAGAGAATGAGTGGAATGCCAGATGTGCTGAAGATGATTGCGGTATGAGCTGTCTTGCTGGATTGGATCAGGAGTGTAATGCGAGTATCACTGAGGCTATGAAAGTGTTTCTTGTGCGTGCCTGGAGTAAGAGACAGTGACTGGAATGAGCCAGTCTGGTAGAATGGGCTGTAATGACCCAATGTGCTGGGGGATGGTGTTTTGACACACTGGCTGTCCCGGTGATGCCTTCCATTGGAGGCTTGTGACAAGGATCGTAGATCCTGAGTAGTTTAGTGGACAAGTCTGGTACCAGGCGCTGAACTCTTTGTGTGAAAATTGTGGAGGGAATTGTAGGCCGTTACAAAGGCCCCGACACTGTCGGCCCTCAAGTTCAAGTTCAAGTTCAAGTTCAGCGTATTTAATTGAGTTAAGGACGTAATGAGGTGTGGTTGCGCACCACACAGCAGCTTGTTAGCAGGTGTGTTGAGTTGTAGTAGACTCATTATGATTACTAAAGCGTGTTTTAATACTGTAATAGCCCGGTAGTACGTTTGAAATGTTGTTGGCTTTAGTCGAAGTGCGTCCCTGTGTGAACCGCCTAGTAAAGGAAGATAAACAATCTATCAAGGATAATCAAGCCGAGTGAAAAGTAAACAATCGTCAGTTGGTTAATTCTACAAATAGCTTACGGTGTGTTAGCAGCCAAGATCTTGGCAACGTGAAGCATTTTTGGTAAATCTGAAGGATATGTCAGTTGTCGATTTTCCACTTTTTGGTGCCTGAACCTAATTAATTGAGTCAAAATAAACAAGTTTTCTTCTATGCACTTTCCGTCTCAAATGAGTATTTTACGATTTATAGCGGTAAGTTTAGTTTCGTCTTTGATGACGAATGCGCTCGAATAAACAGCTACTCATCGATTTTCGAATTTTTGTTGCTTGAATCATGGTAATAACATCGAAATAAACAACTTTTCTTCTATCCACTTTTTTCGTCAAATGAGTATTTAACGAGGTATAGCGGTAGGTTTGGTTTCGTCTTTGATGACGATCGAACTAGAAGCGAGACGGCATTGCAGTGTTGCCGTCCGACGTGCTGTTTGAATTAGTTCTCGCTTCAAACACTGGAGTTGCGGTAAGTCATTTACCGCTATAACTAATAAAATACTCATTTGAGACGGAAAGTGCATAGAAGAAAACTTGTTTATTTCGATTTAATTAACTATGCTAAGGCATCGAAATTTATAAAATCGATAACTGACATATCCTTCAGATTTACCGCATTTTATCTATGATTCTTTATTTAATAAATTTGATTATATAACTGAACAAATGTTTAATCATGTACCTAAGTTTTGTCTAGGATGTTCTATAATCCTTCACTTACCTAGTTGGGTCAATATTGAATATAATGTTGTCAACAAATTTCACAATTTTGTAGGTTTAGATAGGTAATATAGTCGATTTTAAGACGTTTTACACGAATGACAATGTGCCCAAAAATTCTTATTTTTGGAGATATTTAACTTTGAAGTTATAGGAACGTCGTTTATAAAATTGAACAAACGGAGAGGTAAATAAGCAGAAACCCGGTTCTGACGTAACGATAGGTAAGGTTAGGTTTGGTAAAGTTAATTTAGTAAAGTATCCTAACCTGAGTAAGCCTAAAATATCTTAATTTAACTCAAGCATACCGAGGCCGATGACTCCCGCCAAAAAAACTTGGCGTGGTCCGCGTCCGCAAAACGCCGGAAGAGCCATATCGAAATTGCCGTTAATGCTATTCTTACCTGGCGTTGTTTATCCTATATCTCCTAAACTAAGCATTTCCGGGCACATTGTCATTCGTGTAAAACGTCTTAAAATCGACTATATTACCTATCTATACCTACGAAATTATGAAATTCGTTGACAACATTATATTCAATATTGACCCCTAGTTGTCCCTGCATAACCATGGAATGAGAATGATTGCTAAAAAGGCTTCTAAGTTATGTTTATAACTTCAAGTTTTATTGAAATCAATTGTAGAAATTTTGTTAAAACTCACATTCAGTAAATGAGTTACTTAATTTTTTAAATGAATTACAAGAGGCAACAGTAATTAGTACATTATTTACCTAGCAAATGAAAGAAAATTCGGTAAATCTGAAGGATATGTCAGTTATCTATTTTCTACTTTTTGATGCCTGAACCTAATTAATTGAATCAAAGTAAACAAGTTTTCTTCTATGCACTTTCCGTCTCAAATGAGTATTTTACGATTTATATCGGTAAGTTTAGTTTTGTCTTTGATGACAAATGCGCTGGAATTAACAGCTACTCATCGATTTTTCAAATTTGTATTGCTTGAATCTTGGTAGTAACATCGAAATAAACAACTTTTCTTCTATACACTTTTTTCGTCAAATGAGTATTTAACGAGGTATAGCGGTAGGTTTGGTTTCGTCTTTGATGACAATCGCGTTGGAAGCGAGGGAGCAGTGCAGTGTTGCTGTCCGACGTGCTCCTTGAATTACTTACCGCTTCAAACACTGGAGTTGCGGTAAGTCATTTACCGCTATAACTAATAAAGTACTCATTTGAGACGGAAAGTGCGTAGAAGAAAACATGTTTATTTCAATCTAATTAACTATGCTTAGGCATTGAAATTTACAAAATCGAAAACTGACATATCCTTCAGATTTACCGAAAATTCTAGTTGCTGAACTTGGTAGGTGCATTTGTTATGGGAAGAAGCTTTGTTGAACAATCAGCTTGTTTAGCTCGGGTTAGTTCTCATTGTCAAGGTAAAAAGCCATTAAGTTGTATAAAGTTTTCAAATAGTATAGGAATAAAAATATATAGGCCTACCTATATCTGAAGGTTTTGCAAATTGTAAAAAACTCATTTAGTGAATATTTTCTAAACCTTAGCATTATAGCCTAATGGAAATTTTGATCAAACACTTGAACTTAAAACTAGCATAAGGCTTATAGGTTTGTACTTTAAGATTAAATGATGATAGGTAAAAATTGGGTAAATGTGTAGCGTTTGATAATTATCGATTTTATAGTTTTCGAGGCATTAACATAGTTAATTAGGTTAAAATAAACAAGTTTTCTTCTATGCACTTTCCGTCGCAAATAAGTATTTAATGGGTTATAGCGGTAAATTACTGACCGCAACTCTAGTGTTTGAAGTGGCAAGTAATTTAAACAGCACGTCGGACGGCATCACTGCAATGCAGTCTTGCTTCCAGCCCGATCCTCATCAAAGACAAAACCAAACCTACCACTATACCTCGTTAAATACTCATTTGACGAAAAAAGTGTATAGAAGAAAAGTTCTTTATTTCGATGTCTTTACCACGATTCAAGCAACGAAAATTCTAAAATCTATGAGTAGCTGTTTATTCGAGCGCATTCGTCATCAAAGACGAAACTAAACCTACCGCTATAACTGGTAAAATACTCATTTGTGACGGAAAGTGCATAGAAGAAAACTTGTTTATTTTAACCTAATTAACTATGTTCGGTAAATCTGAAGGATATGTCAGTTGTTGATTTTCCACTTTTTGGTGCCTGAACCTAATTAATTGAATCAAAACAAACAAGTTTTCTTCTATGCACTTTCCGTCTCAAATGAGTATTTTACGATTTATAGCGGTAAGTTTAGTTTTGTCTTTGATGACGAATGCGCTCGAATAAACAGCTACTCATTGATTTTTGAATTTTTGTTGCTTGAATCATGGTAATAACATCGAAATAAACAACTTTTCTTCTATACACTTTTTTCGTCAAATGAGTATTCAACGAGGTATAGCGGTAGGTTTGGTTTCGTCTTTGATGACGATCGCGCTGGAAGCGAGAGCGCATTGCAGTGTTGCTGTCCGACTTGCTCCTTGAATAACTTGCCGCTTCAAACACTAGAGTTGCGGTAAGTCATTTACCGCTATAACTAATAAAATACTCATTTGCGACGGAAAGTGCATAGAAGAAAACTTGTTTATTTCGATCTAATTAACTATGCTTAGGCATCGAAATTTACAAAATCGATAACTGACATATCCTTCAGATTTACCCTATGTTCATGCCTTGAATATTTAAAAATTGATTATTACCAAACGCTACACATTTACCAAAAATTGTATTCAAACTTGCTGTTAGCTGTAAATAACATTGAAAAAAAATGAAATTTTCTCAAGTTGTGTAAAAATGCTCAGCAAATATACATTTATTTTACCACAACCATCGTAAACCAATATTGAATTGTAAAATAATTATCTCAAAATATATTTTTCAATTGCAGTTATGTAACAATGGAAATGCATAGTTGAAGAAACAATATAAATGAAAATCAATGGGCAATTCCTTCCTCAGGTGCTATGGTTTTGAAAATTATGCCACTAACAGTAAATCAACAAATTTTCAACTACAGCAAACTGGACTGCACATTTTATCAAAGTAAAATACTTTGTTGATATCCTTGTTACTTTATTTTCAGAAAACTTATGATTATTAGATTCAATCAGCATCACATCTTGTTTTTTCTTTAATATTGAGTGAAATTCTAACCTACATAGGTTATTTTGACTTGGCTAATTTTAATGAGAATATATTCTTTCAGGCTAAATTAGCTTGTGAAAGCCACCCAGTAGCCACAGCATAAAATGGCAGAGAGGAGGTTTACTCGAGGGCTCACCAAGCCTGGGACGGCCGCTCAGCTCAGGGAAAATGTGTCTCAAGCTGTCAAAGCTACAGCAATTCAGGTGAGAAAGGAAACAATTAGGTAATTAACTAGTCTTACATTTATAACTTTATAATTTTTGGTCTTAGCTTGTTAATGTGCAGAAGTTGGTAATTTATGGATTTGTATAGTGCTGAGTTGAAAAGTTCATTGTGATGTAAAATACTGTGTCCAAAATTTAGTCTTGCATATCTATACAAGTACATTTTTACATCAGATAAGTTATCTATAATGGAAATTGGTGTTTTGTTATCAATAATAAATACCCTCTGAATTATTTTACTACATGCTATTTTTTGGTGTTCATTAAAGAATGCAGCTTCATGTTTCTTGTTCTTTAACTGCTCTTTTTGGTGAAAATCATGCCCAGAACCAGACGTTGACTGATATGCGTTGTCCCATTGCAGCAAGCAAGGTCTCGGCTAGTGGAGCCACTGGACTTTGAAGAGTATATGGACAAGAATAAAGTGCTGCTCAACAATGATCCTGTGCGAGAAGTTCTGCTGGTTCCTCATGATGCTGTACAAGTCAGTCTAATGATGACTGTGTCCCTTGTCTCATATTTCTGCTGTATTTATGCATATCAATCTAAAAAAGGCTAAATTTTTACAATTTAAAAGGGTACTTAGTCGTACTATAAATTCTTTTTAATCTTCTTTTCTTATTTAACCTTTGATTATCTCTTCTCAATTCACACTAGTGTACACAAGTGTTTAACTGTAGTTCATTTTGGTGCCATTTTATGAGAGCATCCCCTTGAGGGGATACAACTATTGTATCCATGGGAATTGGCGCTCCCAGGGGGACTACGTGAGGGTCCGAGCTAAAGGTTAGGTAGGCTTTCTTTTTGTTCAAATAGAATAGGTTTTTGTTTTATTATGGACCACTTTTTTTCAGTTCACTGCTGTCCTGTTTTTCAGCACCTACTACATTCTTCTTCAACTTTGATCTTGTTTCATAATCTTCTTTCCCAACTTACTGTTTCTATGCCCTTTCTGTATGGAGTCCACATTTCCTAAACTCCATACTAGATGGTTCCTTCCTCTCTTTGGATTGCATTTGTTGCTGCAGGTAGGGAGGCTAAAACTAACGACTTAACTAATCTTATCTTTATGAGAGCATTTTTATTCTTTTTTTCTGGAGGTTTTTGTTATTGAATTATCACCCTAGTGGTAAATTCCATGCACGTGTACAAGCTGTCACTTGGTAGCTTGTGAAGAGACTAGCACCCCAACCACCAAACCCTAAACTCTCAATCTCTAGCCAATGTTACCACACGTTAGTTATATTGACTTAATAAACATGATATTTAAAAAAGTTAAAATACTGTCATTATACACCTGCTAAAGAAATACCAAACTCAAAACCCCATTAAATACAAATTAAAAGGACCTCTACTTAAATCTATGGTAAAGTTCTCAAGCCTGTAAAATGCTCTAATCAAGTTTTGGGATTATTTCAACTATCATTTCTCAGTTTATGAAACCAACTCAACACTCTTGACATGCTTAGTATGATGGTACCCAGGTAATTCATAATTAATTTAGATGATCACGCTATTAGAAGTAAGTTTTTATTATAATAAGCACGCTGTGTTCAGTGAATAGAACATTTTATAGTTTATTTCCTCTTTTTCATTACTGTATGACTCACTTGTAACAAAGTCTTAACCATGTCCAATCCTACTGAGATGGAAGCAATGCTGAGTGTCTGTATTGAGTGTTTAGTTCCTATCAGTTGCTGATACATTACCATGAAAGCAAGGTGAATGTAATTTTGAGCAATAAGCCCATTTTCTCTGCAAGAAATCTAATACTTTGTGCTGCTCCATGTCAATCACATGAGAAAATAGTGTGGCTACCTCTCTTCTGCTGCCATCCACACACATCTCCCAGATGGTGTGTTGAAGTAGAACTAATTCCAAACAAGCGTCAAGTAAAATGTCATATTGTTTAGATAAGAATTTGAGGAATATTTAACATTTTCTATTGTACCTGGTACAACTAAAGAAACAATTTTTCTATGATGCATGTTCTGCATTTGTGCACCCATTTAGCAAAAATGTCTGTAAATCAAGATTAATATTTCAAATTCATAAATCATAATCAGTTCTTGTTGTACAATTGCTTTTAAATTTTATTTTTAACTGTATGTTTCTGTCTGCTGATTATGCTAGTAATTAATTTATTGCATTTACAATTTTAGTGATTTTCATAATTAGTTTAAGAATGATCTGCTGGAACACACTAAAATAGACAGCAATCTACCTTTATAAACTGATTCTTTCTGCCATAAAATATACCATACTGCATATTTCTTAAATATTCTGATACAACAAAAGATATCAAGTGTACTTGCATTTTAGTTGATATAATGTAAATACATACTCTGCTTTACTTGCAGTACTCGACAATACCCCGGCAGCAGCGCACGCTGCACTGCCTGGCCTCAGTGGTACAGTCAGGGGAGGTGCAGAGTCCCCTGGTGCGCCAGTGCCTCCACACCTACACCGCACCTCACTCCTTAGTCACCTACAAGGACAGCTCTTATGCTGGCTCTTACCTCCAGCTTCCAAGGTCTGCATGGACTGTTGTCTCGAAGCATCACTGTCTTAAACCTGCCATTTAGAAAGTCTTGTTAAAGCAATCACAGTTTGTTTTTGGTTGTATGTATTGTCTGAAAGCTTGCTATTCTGCCAGCCTTGCTGACTACAGCAAAGAGGTTTTTGTTTGTGTCAGGATTTTACTGTCTAAAAGCTACCTATGATGGCTGCTTTGTGTAAGAAGAAATGAGGTTGGAGTGTGGCTCTTAACATTACTGTCTAAAAGCTTACTATAGTAAAAGCTTTTTAAGCTAAATAAAGAAGATCTTAGTATGATGAAAGTGAACATAACCTCTAGTATAAGCCCACATAAATAGAGTTGATCGTGTTTTATGGGTAATGATAAAGTTAATCTCAGGGGTTATCATTATTATTTTCTAACAAATTTAGGTGAGCCAGTGTCATGAACTTTGTGTGTTACTGAACTCTATTGAAAGAGAGTATGTTATCCTGCCTCGGATCGATTCATGTGATCTTATCTTGGAAATTTTCTACCATGCTACTGCGTTTTTCTATTACTACACCAATATATCAATAAGTTACTTGAAGCATAATTCACTATTTGATGTCGAAATCTGATATAAATTACGAGGTACTCAGGAGGGCACAGGATAGGTTTAGGTTAGTTAAGTTCGTATATCCTATGCTATGGGGACTGGCGGCCCCCAAGGGAGGTACTGTACCTCAGCTATTGTCAATTTATCTTTTAGTTTTCACACCTTTGTCTTCTCTTCCTTTCTCACTGATTGTATGTGTGGGGTATTCTGTGTGGGAGCTCGTAGCTCATAGATTTCTCATGTCTTTCAGTCCATGCTAGATAGTCCTTTCTCTTTGCCCTCTTGAAATTGCTTTTGTTGTGGCTATAAAATTTTGAAATAAAGGACCAAATCATGGATCTTATTGAGTGAACCCATGAAGGTAGTATAAAATGCGTATAAACTCGGTAATGATATGTTCTTCTCATTTTTTATGTCATGGGTGTTAATCTATATATTTAACTGGTTTGATTATAAATGATCACATTGTAGAATATCTAATCACCCCGTGGTTACTATTATTTTCTCGATAGCATTTCATTTTATTTTTAACAGGTTACCCAAGCTGGAAGACTTGAAGGAGCAAGTTTATGAAGTGGACACTGACATTGAGCAAGGGGACATGGTGAGTCACATGCAGAGTTTCATATGTTACTTAAATATCTGTTCTTTATGTAACTCAAATGCCTGTTCTTTATGTTTCTCAAGTACCTACTCTTTATGTAATCTTTTTGAGTTTTTGATTTCCTTGTCATTACAACAACCACAATAACGTATCATAGTCAAGAAAATCTCCTCTGCCTCATAGGAGGCCCAAACCATCGCCAACGCGCATGCCTGCGACTAGAAACATTGTCGCTCCTCCGTCAGACCGAGGCTGACACACCACGGCACTAAAACGGGTTTGGGATGACCCTCATCCCCCGCAAATTCCCAGGATAAGACCTGAATGCTACATCACTACCAAAATACGCTGTGATTTCGCCTGGGTATCAAAAACGGCGGGAAAACTCAAAGATAACAAAAACGTATCATACATTATATATCTATTGTATCTATAGGGATTAGCACTCTTAGGGGAAAAATGTGAAATCCCCAGCTGACAGTTAAGTAGGCCTTCTTTTTATTGAAATGATACAAATTTTTTTTGTTTTGTTAACAGACCACCTTTTTCTGGTTCACTGCTGTCTTCCTTTTTCAGCAACTACTACTTTCTTCATCAACTGTTATCTTGTTTTATAAATTTACATCCTAACTTACTGATTTTATGCACATGGGATTTTGTGTGGGAAGTAACCTAGTGCATAGATTCCGCGTTCCCTTAACACGTTCACTGCCGATTTATCAGTAGGTAAATCGCGAATTTGCGTATCGGGGTGAAAGAACGTTTAAATTATTTCAACATCTTTTTCACCAGAGATTTAAGCATACGAGGTAAAACATCAAGCTAATACACCTTCACACTTCTTATGAAAGACAAAGTTTTTTTTTAGCAGGAAAGTTGTTTTTTAAACTTTGCATCTTACAACCTTACTTCCCATGAGACCGCTGGACACACATGTGCGTGTCTAGGAAAGCTTAAACTAACTTATAATCCAATCTAATTGCGTTTTTTATCGCCTGATCGGTTTTTGAGTGTGTAGAAAAAAATTTTTAATTTGTGCTACTTCCAGCTGTGGCAGCTTCCTTGCTCCAAGGAAAGTCAAAGCTGTATAATTATTGATTGGATAGAAATCTCAGAAATTGTTTTTCTTTCTCATTGAGTGTGCTGACTTTCAGTTTTTCAAAACATAGAGCAGCACACGTAATATTTGAAAGGTTTATTTACCACATGTTTGTGCAGTGTTATGAGTTGAAACAAAGGCGAACGTAATATGTAGCAATGAGCAATAATTTTGTGTCCTGCAGACTGTTCTCAACACGGGGGAGAACATCCTCAAGAAAGGCTACTTGCTCAAGGGACCAGACACTGCTAATGAGAAACTCTTCAGTAATTTCTCGTCAAAAACCTTCAAACGACGATTTGCCTGTCTCAGGTTAGTGGGGAATTGTCATGAATGTTATTATTTTACCGGCTTCACACATACTCGACTTCAATATTACTTGGTTAGCATTTTTCATAATTTTTTAGTTTTCCATTGTTGTAGCAAAATATAAATTTTGAAATAGTGTTGCAAAAGTTGAATAGTTTTCATCTTATGTCTTACAAACTATTTTATTTTATAACTTCAAAAGTTGTCTCTCAATTTTGAAAAGCGTATGCAAAAATTTATTTATACAAGAGCAACCAAACCATTGAATATCACTCTAACATTAAAGGAACCAAAATTATTTTTAGTTTACGTAAAAAAATTATTATTTAACGTCTTGTTTGACAATAACATTTCATTCACATTATTTTGGTTTATGCGCTGGGGCGATCGATATTTTACCAGTAGTTAAAAGCAACTTAATGCGTGGTGTGTGTATTTTGATTTATGCACCGGGGCTACTATCGAATTGTTACAACAGGGTGTCTACTAGGTAGTAAAGTAGTAAAAAGTAGTAAAATTCGGAAAGTAGTAAAAAAGTAGTAAAAAGTAGTGAAATTTGCCTCAGGGTAGTAAAAAAATTGTTGAGTGGAATTATTCTCTGAAAATTTAAAGTAATGTTACATATTTATATAGAGTATGAAAATTTTTTAAATTCATTTTTCCCATAATCAGGAATTTGCCTCAATTTATGGGAAATATTCCTGTAGAGTGGGGTGTATTTTAGGATTGGAGCACACAAAATCTAAAAAAGTTTCAAAATTTTTGCCAACAATAGTAAAAACAGTTTAACTTTTTCTTCTCATTCCGTTTGATCTGAAAGTTATCTAGTTGTTTTATGATGGAAGGTTCATTTGAGCCATTTTATTATTAACAAATTATTGAGAGAAAACCATAAAATGGCTTTTGCTTTGATGCGGTAATCGAGGTTTTATAAATCGTATAAATGTAAATTTTAAAAATGTAATACCAGTGGCGATGCATTGTTGAAAACACTTCTATTAGTGCGCATTTACATTGGGATACAAGCTTAGGAATGTGTGATATCAGGGATTACTATTGAAAATAAAGTAAGGATTTAAAAATTGTGCATTTATGATTATGAGGTCAACATTTAACATCTTTTATTCTTACGTATCAAATATGCATTATACGATCTCAAGGAAAAATGGAATAGCATAGCTACACATTTTCTTGTGGAAGCATATCAAGTAGCTTTGATTGAAATATGTTTGTCAAGTAAAATAATTTATGTTGTATTGAGAATTACGATTCTTTTAAATGTAAAACATCTTGTGAACTTTTTCTTTTAATTTTTATGAAAATACATTAACAACTAGCCAAAATTTTTAAATAGGTGGTCGTACTTATCACTAAATAACTATTACATTTTATTGGATTTCATCTTCAGTGAATGCAGTTACCCGTAAGATATACATATAGCATAGTTGGCATAATTGTTCTTTTTGTGCACTTGCTCCCTTCAGGGGGATACAACTATTGTTTCTATGGGAATTAGCGCTCCCAGGGGGAAAATGTGAGGGCCCGAGCTGAGAGTTAGGAAGGCCTTCTTTTTGTTGAAATAAAATGCTTTTGTTATGTTAAGGAGCACCTTTTTTTGGTTCACTGCTGCCCTGTTCTTCAGCTCCTACTACTCTCTTCTTCAACTTTGCTCGTGTTTCACAATCTTCTTTCATAACTTACTGTTTCTATGCCCTTTCTGCGTAGATTCCGCGTTTCCTTAACCCCATACTGAACGGTGCCTTCCTCCTTCCTCTCTTTGGATCGCATTTGTTGCTGGGTAGGGAGGCTAAAACTAATGACTAATCTAATCTTTGTGCACTTGATACTAAAAAATTAAAATACTATATTCACAAACGTAAGCACAGAAATAGTTATTCTCAATTAGCTTTTAGAGTCCCGCTGCAATTTCAGATGAGCAAGTCGTGAATCAAACTTATTACATTTCAATTCCTCCTAATGAATAATGTTTAATTCAAAGTCATGTATTTGACTGGTAAGGTCCTGATTATCATAAACTTGATGCAGCCTTCCAATTCTTATTCCAAGAAAAATTTACTCACACTCCAAGTTGTTGCGGCAGGATAGAAACATTACAACGACGTCAAAGGAACTTCTCCGCAGTTCATTTATGTCCAGAAAGTGTTTTTTTGGACCTGAGCTGATTGTGAGCAGTATTATCTTCCTGTGGAAAGACGAGTTTATTCTGTCCACTTCGATTTAGGGAAACAACGATTGACTGAAACTATAAATGTTTTTTTTTTAATTACCTCTTTGTCAAGCTGAAAGTTTTTTTCCCAGTAACGTTAATTTATGTCCTGATACAGAAAGAGTTATGCTATAAAATTATCTTTTTTAATACAATGTGTCATCATTTGAACGAGAGGTTAGTTCCTTTGAAGTTCCTTTTGGCAGTCATGGCGATTCAGTTTCCTCCAGGATGTCGTCATAGCATGGAGATGCTCCATGTAATCAAAGTTCATTCTTCTACTAAATGTATATAGGAAAGCTACATGAAATAAGCATTTTCGTGATTGGTTCCGTAGTATAACATGTTCATAACCTATTTATTATTATTGATCGCAATTAGGATGCCGATTTAGATTTTGAGGGACGGTAGAAATAGTTTACGAACTCATATTTCCGAAGTGCCATAGTGTTTGGTCATAATGAAATTCCTTGATATTCTACCCTGCTGTAAAGAGATCTGACACTCCCCTGGTGTCTACTAGTTTCCAGTCAGTTTATTTTTTCCATATGATGAACTGTTTCCATCATAGTTGAAAGATGTTAAGACAAGGTCTTCGCCAAACTTTTGTTAGAGTCCATTTAGGACGGGGTACCCTAGGAATTTAGGTAACTTTTTTGCAGTAAAGCTTTGGTTGCTCAATTTAGTATTAAGTATTTTAAGTATTAAGAAACTTGGAACTTTTTTTGAACCTTTGGTATTGCGTATACTATTGACTCAAATTGCTCATTATAGGCCAATTACTCACCTCTAGACATCGGGGGGACAACAATCATTGTGTAAAAAAGGTAGTAATTTTTTGTCATTGAAGGTAGTAAAAAGTAGTAAAAAGTAGTAAAATTTGGAAATGAAATATCAGTAGTCACCATGTACAAGAAGTAGTCAAAAGCATCTTTATGCGTGGTGTGTGTGCATTTTGGTTTATGCACCAGGGCTACTATCGAATTGTTACAAGAAGTAGTCAAAAGCATCTTAATGCGTGGTGTGTGTGCATTTTGGTTTATGCACCAGGGCTACTATCGAATTGTTACAAGAAGTAGTCAAAAGCATCTTAATGCGTGGTGTGTGTGCATTTTGGTTTATGCACCAGGGCTACTATCGAATTGTTACAAGAAGTAGTCAAAAGCATCTTAATGCGTGGTGTGTGTGCATTTTGGTTTATGCACCAGGGCTACTATCGAATTGTTACAAGAAGTAGTCAAAAGCATCTTAATGCGTGTTGTGTGTGCATTATGGTTTATGCACCAGGGCTACTATCGAATTTTTACAAGAAGTAGTCAAAAGCATCATTACTGCACGGTGCGTGCATTTTGGTTTATGCACCGGGGCTACTATCGAATTGTTACAAGAAGTAGTCAAAAGCATCATTACTGCGCTGTGTGAGCAGGCAAGAGGTGGACGGCACGTACCTGCTGGAGTTCCACAAGGACGAGCGTCGACACGACCCTAAAGGCACCATCGTCCTGGACTTCTGCACTGCCGTCTGCAAGGTGAGCTTCACGACCAGGTGAGCGAGAAGTCTTGTCATACGTGATATACTCATCCCTTCTTGCAGCTGTTCTTTACCTGGGATTGTTCCTTTGGGGATTTATTTTATCATATTGTCATTGTCTTTTATCAGTCATGTGCCATGCCTCTCAAGCCAATGGCCACAGCAACAATCAGTAAAAATTTGCTTTTCGTTTTTTCGAGTTTTTCTACCAGTTTAACAAAGATATTAAAAGTTAATAAGTCTTTAAATTCATTACTAATATAACAGGGATTCATTAAAAACACAGTTTTATTTGATCACTTCATTAAAAGCTGGTTAAAATCACAATAGGTCATATTACACGGCAAATCATCACAGACAAGATGACAGGCAGAGACAAGACTAGTCCCGAGCGCGACTGCTATGACGTAACTTAGGGTATAAAGAATGTGAAGCATCAGCGCGACTGCCGGGACGTAACTGACTTAAGGGTCAACCCGGCCGCTGAGGTCCCAGCACTTGCGCCACATTACAGAGCGAACCGTCAAGCAACCCTGAGACAAACATCGCAGGATCGCGCGGTACAAAAGTCTTCTGAACAGAGCTTAAGTGGACGACCCTGTCCTTCACAATATCATGTATTAGAAAACGGACATTTTAGACATGAATTTACAAGTAAAATGTGTAAAGACTAAGAATTTTGACGTATAAGGCTTCCCAGTTAAGAGTAAACTATAAATGCATGTAGAGCATGAGGGTGGATGCTGTTGACAGAATCCCGGACGCGGTGCATGCTGCTTTGAGTTGCGGCTGTCAGCTGCGGGTGGAGGAGGCGTCAGCGTGCTATCAGCAGAGAGCCTCGCTGATATGGAGGACTGGACTGACAAGCTCACCAGAGTCCTGCATGCTGACAAGTCTGCCGACCTCGCTCCTGACGTCCCAAGAGATAAAGGTGTGCTTCTTTTTGTTGTCTACATTGTTACTCGATTATTACCTCTAGCTGGACTTTTGCACTGTTCTGTCGGGGGCAATTTTTTTACATTATTTTTTGCTGATCCTGCGGTTTAGTAAAAATCCAAAAACTTTATGCATAAGCTGACAAAGGGGGTTTTCAAGGTACTCTTCTCGTGGACTACTTTGCGTATAAGACGGTTATATCAATTGTTATGGAGCTCATCAGCCATGGTTGGTTAATTTCTATTCTCCATCGCAAGATTGACAGTATGCTGCACTATGGCCACTACTTGCTGTGTCATGTATGCTGGTAATCAGCCCAGGGTAAATAAGTGTTGACTTCAATGCATTCGGAGGAGGAACGAGTTTAAATTCTTTTCTTTTAAAATCAATACTGAATGTTTGATGCTGATAGATCATAAAAAGATGAATAAATTTTATAGTCTGTTTAAGCTTCTGTTTTATAATTTTATAGTCGGTTTGCTTAATTTAATTAAAGCTTCCTTAACCACAACAAATGTGTACCCAAGAAAGGGAGAAGGGAGGCACCATTTACTATGGAGCTAAAGAAATGGAGTAACTCTGTGGAGCTCTCTTGCACTGTACGGTGGAACAAAGTATTTTATTTGGAAATTTCTCATTTGTATGCACATATTTCTAGTGAGCCCATCATCACCATCCTCAACATCACTGGCATCGACCACGAGCATGAGCAACGGCGTGTCTCATTATGGTACGCTGCGCAGTCTGCAGCACAGCCTCAGCCCGCACCTCGCCAAGCTGGCCAACGAGAACAGCTACAGCAGGCAGCAGGGCAGGCTACAGGCTCGCACCAGCCTCTTCAACTGCTGTCCTGACCTCAGGGTGAGCGGCTTTGGTGTCATCTCTGGGAGCTATTTGATGATATAGGCTAGGTTAGCCTGTACTGCTGCTGTCCTCACCTCAGGGTGAGAGGCCTTAGCATTTCATAAAGTTATAGTTAGTAGGCCAGCCATTACAGCTGCTATTTTGGCCTCAGGACATATGAGAAGACAACATTTTGACTAGGTTGGTGTAGTTAACTGGGTAGCCTCTGTTACTGCTGCTGTGGCAGAATGAGATGACTTTGCTGCGGTAGATCTAAGTTATAAGTTGGTTTCATCCTTTGTGCTGTTATCCTTGTACTGTTGAAAATATGATGTGCTCTCTGTGATGCTAACTAAGATGAATTACTCCAGGGCTAGAAGCAAAGTCTGTGAAAAGCTTATGTTGACAGCACAAACTGTGATGTCAGCAGTGAGACTGTAAAAGATTGCCTTAAATCTGAGGTAACTGTTTCTGATGTAGCTTGTCAAGTTGATCAAGTACGGTCTAATTTAAATAGCGTGGGTTTCGTTTCAATTAAGTGGAAATGTATATTTTATTTCAGCATAATTAGTGAAAGTGTACGCACCGTTTCAGCTACCGAAGTGAAAATCAAGGAATTGTTCATGACGTGGGTCAAAACTCGTTTATTGTTAAACACTTGCGCCTAAAGAAAGGAATGCTAGTAGTGAAATTACATGGAAATAATTTGTATCTAAAATTAACTGAAAATGACCATTTTATCACATTCCTATGTTACGCTCAGACTAAACATTTAGTTAGAAAAGTAAGTTAATAGAAAAGTTTTCCAGGATCGATATATCAATTTGTAGATTTGCACAGCTGTTTGCACGGGGACTGATAGTGACTGAACTGAGTGTGTCAACAGTAACAGTGCTATAGCTCCCTCTTCTCTAGCTAATGTGTCACCAAGTTATTATTGTGTCAAGCCTCATTCATTGCGCATTTTAAACCACCGTTCTTCTTTGGCGTGCAGCGTGGTGATGACCTGTCGTACTCGCCCTTGGAGTGCTGGGACGAGTCAGGAGTGAGTGCTCCCCAAGAAGCGAGCGTGGTGGGAGTGCGGGTCAGAGCTTCCTGTGAGAGCCTCAAGTTCAGGCTGCAGGCTCCTGTAGATGCTTCACTCGATGGCCCCATGTCGCAGGTGTGGTTATCGTCTGGGTTGTAACTGCTAGAAATGTTGTCCTATTATTGTTTAGTGGGTCTTTTCCTAAAGTGCGTGGTAATGTTCGAAAGCATGTGGGCTTTTTTTGTGATGGTCAAATTTAGCTAAATTGAGAAGAAAAAAAAAGTTGCGTTCTCTTGGCGTTCCAGCTGGAGCCGTACATGACGCACATGGCGCTGTACAACGTCGCTACAGGCTGCAAGATCTCAGAGGACTTCCATTTCGACCTCAACTCTCCCATGGCTCGCAGCTTGCTGCAGGCAGGAGGACCAGCGGCCGGGGCTGCGAGACCTCGCTTGGACTCGGCGGGACCTCGAGGTAGAGGCGGTGATGGAGGGGATGTGGGAACTGCGAGCTGTCCTGTGACTGTACCCCTCAACCTTGCTGGAGTGCCTGAGGAATGGCTTGCATACCCCAAACAGGTGAGCTCTGCTCGGTTTGTAAGAAATATGTCTCTAATAAAGTAAACCAAATAAAAACAGTACTAGGTCAGGTTTTCAGTTTTTGAATGTTTTTTAGGCTTTTGTGGGTGGGCTTAGCATTTTTAGGTATTTCCGAGCTCTTAGTGGGGGTTTTCTAATTCCAAGCCGAAGCTATGAGGTAGGTGGCATATTAGTGATTGCTGTACCGACCATTCCCTCAATGTGGTTGTGCTGAAAAAGTTGAACTTCTAGAGTCGTACAGTCGCCCTCAATTGTTGCCTAGGTACTCTTGTGTCTTGTTCAAGACACTTGTATAACATTTAGGCGAATGTGACAATTGGCCAGCTTTGACGAACTGCTGTTCACATCGGATTGAACAGAAAAAATTGTATCAAATTTTAGTTCAGGAAATAGAAGTTGATGGTGCAGTGGTGATGGTAGTCACCATGAAAGCACAGCATGCTTTTCAAGTTCATGAACAACGAGTTTGATAATTCCAGCTTTCAAGAGTTAAAATGTGGAGGCGAAAGGATTAGTCTTCTTGAAAACTGAATGAACTGACGTGTGAGTGCTATTTTACTCACCTTTATCATGCTTGGTTCCATCTCTTTCCTATCTTCTGAAAGAACATTCACTCTGAAGTATTCCTGGTTCAATCTCATTGATTTCAATCTGGAAATTTTTAATCCTTTAACGCCCAAATGGACTGTAAGGTCCTCTTTCAAAAATAACAACAATATATTGTATTTTTTATTCAATTTGTTCACTAATGTGTCCTTTGAACTTCACTGCCGAGTGGCAGTTCCTTCCAAATCTTTATAACAGTGACTACCTAATGCAAGTGTCGGTTTAGTGATAGTGGTTGTGATAACGGTAATATGATAATTAAAATGTGGGCGGTAAAGGGTTAAATTATATAGGCTAACTCAAACGCGTGTTTTGCACATCATTCTTTTAAACAATCCCATGAGATTATTAGTAGTGCTACGGATTTAACTTATCAAAATCTGTTTGGGACACATTTAGATATCATGAGGTATAGCACTTTCTCTTTTTCGTGTTCAAAAACTTTGATTGTGAGTATGGGATGTTATATGTAGTGTAATGCCCCTGGTATACGCGTGTGTGTGTGTGTGTGTGTTACTTTTACAAGAGTATGACATGGGTACTAACGATATCCATGTTCAGATATTGTGCAACTAATGATGGTAGTTGCATAATATTTATTAGAAATAAACTGTTTTTTGTGAATACATTATGACAGCATTATTTAGTAGTTAGTTAATTTCACGAATTACTCTAATTATGTAAAAAATGTTTCAGTAAACATTGTACAACAATTCATTTTCAAATTTCTGACTTTGGTGAACTTTTTTGTGCTAGCATCATTTTTGTAGGAAATGTCAAAAATTTCTGCTGTAGAAAAAAATTTTCATCGATCTCGTTATTTGACTTACTAGTTGATACGTAAAAGGGAAAAATATTGTTCCAAATGTCGACCTCATAGACTTAGACGCAGAATAATTTAAATCGGCTCATTTTACTTTCAACGTCAATAACTTTTAGTTCAACTTCCTGTGCTCGTTTTTAAATGTGAATACAGTCTAACAAGAGTGTTTTCAACAATGCGTCACTAGTATTATGTTTTCTTTGTTACTTGTATTTATATGCATTATCAAAATTATATTAACACAATAAAGGGGAATGCATTTTCTCGTGCTTTTCTCCCAATCATTTGTTTTGACAATTGACGAGAGTATCACGATACCCATGTGTGAATGTCAACTAAGGATCTTAATGTTAAGGACATTTCAAAAACCAATATTATACATTTCCTTTATGAACTTTATTGGAAATAAACATTTTTTTCTGGTACAGTGCGTGTTGAGCTGCGCCCGCCCGTCGCCGCACGTGTTCCTGGTGGTGGTGATCCAGAAGGTACTGCAGGGGGGCGTGCCTGCCGTCGTCGAGCCCTACCTCAAGCATCACCAAGACCCTAAAGCCCTGGCCAGGCTACAGAAGACCATCAAAACCTGCTGCTCGAGGTGCGTTGAGGCTCCTTTACTCCGGCTCTAAAGTTGCAGGTGTTCCACACCACGGTAGAGGAAACGAGGTAGGGTCATTTCTTTGTTAGAAAATACACCTCCTCTTGTTCGGCTAGCTATTAGAAAGGCTTTATTTCAAACAAACTTTATGACGTCACCAAAACTCCATGTTGTTAGGCCAATAGTGGAGCTAGATTTGGGGGTAGCAGTACTACCAGATGCAATATGAGCGCTGATGTTGGTTTGTTGCCGTGACGTCAGCAAAACCACACCGTCAACGAAAAAATACTGGCTTGAACCTACCTGGTTTCCTCTACTAAGTTCCACACCTTCTGAGCTCTGAGTGTAGGTACTATTGTGTGAACGAGGGTTTTGGACTAATTCTATGTTTCGTTTTTGAATACATACAGCATTATACATTAAAAAGACTTGGAGCAGCTTCTGAAGGCCTTGAATATTGGCAAGGTTTTAAACATTAAACACTAATAAACAATTAAACTGTAAATTTGCGAAAAAAAGTTTTGATACCAGTTACATAAATCGGAGTTAAATAATAAAGCATTCGACTACTTTCTTTATACATAAAGTTTTACAGCCTTTAATGTACATCTCGATTTGTATTTGCAAATCGAGCACAACTATAGTGACAGAAACCTGTGGTCTGCTTGGCTATGCATAGCCCTTGATGTGTATGCTGTTTTTTTTTTAACTTGGACCTGCAAATTAAGGAAAGATCATCAGGTGCATCTTGCTCAAGTGCTCAATATCAAATTTGTGAAAAATTTAGTTTAATCACTCATGAGCTTAGGTACTGAAGCTGGTTAGTCTACTATAGTGTATTTTTTGTGTTAGGTATTGCTATTGGATTAATTTTTGCTAGAAACAGCTATTTGTCTGGCGTGCAGGAGGGGCTAGTTCCAGATGCTCCTTGGCAGAGTGTTTTTTAGTATCTTCCATTGTTTTGTAGAGGAGCAGTGAAATTTTTTTTGTTAGATATATTGTGTTTGGTACGTTGATAGTGTCAACACTAGATGTTCCTTGGCAGAGTGTTACTCAGAGTCGTTTAAAAGTTTGGAGTAAAGTAGACAAGTTTTTTCTGATACAAATCGTATTTGGTGTGCAGATTGGGCCAGTACCGAATGCCCCTGGGCTGGTCTGCCCGGCAGCTCTTCACGCCAGATGGCAAGCTTGACCCCAACACCGACTTCTCTCCCATCTACAAATTTGATGAGAAGAAGACCAGCGAGTCTGAGATGATCAAACTTCTCACGGAGCTCAAGAAGGCAGACAAGCTCAGCAAGTTCACCGTGATCCCTGGCAGTCTCACAATCAAGCTCAGTCTCATGGAGGTTACCACACCAAGTGAGTCCTGCAACGCATATGTCCTTTGGTTGTCTTGGCAAGCTGATGCTGTTTATAATTGTGTCTAGTTTCGCGGAAGGGAATCCACCTGACTACAAACTTTTCACAGTACGTACAAACTAATGAATTCTCCGTTGGAATAATGTCTCTCAAAAGTCTGGTATTGTGCGTATGAATGTTTCACTGGAATAGCATTTATTTCTATTTAATATATCTTTCAAGATTCTTAAGTGAATGTCATCCACTTGATATGAGCCTCTATGTAAGACAAGTTATTCTACTGATAGATAGGAAATGTACATTGAAATATTAGGTACTCCTGATATGCCGCAGCTCGGAAGTTGAGTGGTCTGTTAATTTTATTCAATTTTCTTGCGTATTGATCAGTCATATTGAAATAAAAATTAATATTACCTAGTAATTTGCAGACTGTCACAACTGCGTATGACTCTGGATTGTGATTGTGAGTTTTCAAAATATTTGTCTCAATAAGGGCTTTTTCCAAAATTTGTGTTTTATGCTGTCAATTTACCCTACCCCGGAACACAACTGCTATAACCTTGTCCACAAAGAAGTACAAAGTAGTAGCTCAAGCACATGGAGTGACCAGTATTCATTTAAGTGTATTAGTGCAGTAACAAATCTATCATTCTGAAATAAGTTACTACAAACTCACCTAAGCATGCACCCTCAATCCCTCATTCTATCACTCAAAGCATCCTTACTTCAAATTCTTGCTCACACTGAGTGTTCTGTTACAGATTCGCTGACGCCGTCTCTAGAGCCAGTGGTGCCGTTCCCTAACCCTCCAACACACGAGCCCACCTTTGAAGTGCAGGAGTTCCCGTCAGACCTGCTGGAGGACGCTCAACCCTGCTCGTCATACGTGAACCACCTCTACGTGTACCCCCGCCACCTCAATTACGAGAACCAGAAGATTTTCGGCCGGGCCCGCAACTTGGTGTGCCTTATAGAGCTGCGGGATTCGGATGCTGAAGGAGCGGCGCCTCTGCGCGTCATCTACTCATGGCCGTGCCAGGGTGGCGGCTCAGCAGGCACCCTCACCTCGACTGCGTCGACGGTCGTGCTTCACCACAACTCCTTCCCCGAGTGGGGCGATGAAATTAAGGTGTGGTCTACATTTTGGTTTAACGAAAGTTGAAGAGCAACAAGATGTATTGAGCGTTGCCTGTTTTGCTTTATCGTTTTTATAATGAGTGCTCTCCCCTCAGGGGGATACAATTATTGTATCTATGGGAACTAGCGCTCCCAGGGGGACAATGTGAGGGCCCGAGCTAAAGGTTAGGTAGGCTTTCTTTTGTTAAAATAGAATAGGTTTTGTTGTGTTACGGACCATCTTTTTTTCGGTTCACTGCTGTCCTGTTTTTCACCGCCTACCACTTTCTTCTTCAACTTTTTCTTGTTTCATGAACTTCTTTCTTAGCTTTCTGTTTCTGTGCCCTTTCTGCATAGATTCCACGTTCCCTTAACTCCATACTAAATGGTGCCTTCTTCCTTCCTCTCTTTACATCTCATTGTTGAGGATAGGGAGGCTTAAACTAACTAATAAACTAAATAAACTAATGAGTGCTCTGCTCCCTGATATTTTTCATGGTTAATGCAGTTGTAGAATGTTGAAATTTCAATATTCGTATTTTTATGAGGTATTGCTCAAGCCAGGCATGTCTGTTCTATTAAGGATGAGTGCTTTATGCCCCAAAAAGTAGAGCGTAAGTGGTGCTCTTTCATCAGATTGTGGGAGAATAAGTAAAGGCTTAGGGTGTATTTTCTTTCACGGTTTTATTTAGTGGATGCTAGAGAGAGTAACTGTTGTATTTTATGCTTGAAATGTGAGGGAAACGCATGGTTGAACCGACAAATACAAAATTCTACTTGGAAAACTGGACGATTTCTCTTAATATGGAGTTAGTATGTTCTTACATAGTTTATACTAGATGTAATTTTCTAATTGACTGTAATAATTGAAATCCATCATTTAAGATATCAGTTTGCAACGTTTCTGCTTTCTCTGTAAAAAAAAACATTTTTTCCACTAAATGTTCCACTCTGGCCAATTTACCCCATGTGCCATGTTACAGATCGACCTGCCCCACTACTACATCATGTTACAGATCGCTCTTCCCCATAAATACTCCATAATACAGATCTCTGCCTCTTAACTACATCATGTTAGAGGTCGCCGTACCTCACGCCTACTCCATGTTACAGATCGCCTTGCCCCACAATCTATCGAATGGCCACCACCTACTCTTCACGTTCTGCCACCTGGCCATCGAGGCCGCGAAGGCTGGCAAAAAGGACGAGCCCGTGGAGGTGGTGGGGTATGCATGGGCCCCGCTGCTGTTCAGGGGGCGACTCAATACTGAGGACCAGACTCTGCCTGTGGCTGCCCACCTCCCTGCTAAATATCTCTCCATCGAGCCCTTTGGGCTGGGGAAAGGGGTGAGTAGCTAGCTAGCACCAGCAACTCACACTTTCTCAGCAGAGAATTCAGTAAATGTAGATGAGGAGCTTGTGTGCAAGGAATTTGATTTCTTTGACATATGAGTTCATGATCTTGATTGTGTTGCGTCTGGTCATCATGCTGTAATGGAGTAGTTAGCAAATTTTGTTGCTGTGCCAAATTTTTGCATTGGACTCTTCGTTGTTCTAAAGATTCTATAAATATTTTTTGCCCATTTGTTTCATGAGTATTTGTTTCGTATTTTAAAAGTTCATGTATTTAAAATATATTCATCTATTTTGTTTTTAAAATTATTAAAAATATTTAGTATTTAATGTTCGTTCTTTAACGCCATGACGATAAGTATAGCTATTTGATACTATTTTCATTGTTCCATTGAAAGCCTGCCACGTTCGATGTGTTATTTTAATCTGTAGAATGAAACAAAATAAATTTCACTAGGGTGTACATAAACCTATAATGCGTGCGTAAACGTAGTTCTATAGTACTAAATATTTTCTAGAGTCCTCTCCTAGCTTAAAATTTAAAGTTATTCTTGTGCAGCGCGAAAATACTAACAAAACGTGTTGTATAACAGCTACGCTCATGCTCACAACAAATATTTTCTCCTACTCCCGCAGTTTGCAGGCCCAGAAGTTAGATGGGTGGACAGCCAAAAGAATGTGTTTCGCTTCAGCAGCCGCCTGGTCTCGTCCGTCCTGACGAGCGACCAGCACCTGCACAACTTTTTTGTGATGACTTCCGCGCTGCTGACTCCCCCTCAGACGCCTACCGCGTCCTCTGGCAGCTCTGCTTCTAACCCCTTCGCCAGCGCCTTCAGCAGCGCCATGAACGGCACTCACCATCCTGCTGGAGTGGTCGAGAATGGCTTTGGGGATTCAGTGTCTGGGGCGTACAGAAAGCGGACAGACTCAGGCTCTGAAGCTGGCAGCCACAACAGCGACGAAAAAAGCTCTAATGTAGCAGCAAAGTCCACAGCTGTTGGCAACAGCAGCATGCCCAGCGCCGACACGCTTAGTGCCATATCGGGGATATCGGCGATATCAGCTATATCCCCCGCGATATCTACACCGAAATCCAGTAGAAGCTCCTCTGTGTCTACACTTGTTGGTTCGGGCTGCATGAAAACCGGCCCATCTGAGGCTGAAACCGTCCGGAATGTGAAGGTTTGTGGTTGAAAGTGTTTACCCTTCATTTGCGGTTTTGATGGTCTGGCTGCGTGAACGAAACTTCAAACAATATTATTTAAATAAAAAGCATGGGCAAGGCTCCTCTCAATCTGATAGTGAAATTTTTGCACGAGTCTCAATTCCTTCGAAAAAGAAAAAATTGGCGCTTCTACCACCGCACTGACCGCTGATTGCACCCCACAGGCGCTGCTGGGGCTGGACACGGACACTTTCATCAGGTTCCTGCCCTCAGTGCTGGACAGGCTGCTGCTGGTGATGATGGCGGGAGGTGGTGAGGTGGGGTGCAGTGTCGTCACCACACTCGTTGAGCTCCTGACGCGCCTGCACGCCGCTAACAGGCTTGACCTCGTCCACACCTATATCAAGGTGCAGATTTTAATGTATATTACCTGTATTTTATGAGTGACTTAATTTTAACGATGCAGTAGCGCTCAAGATGGTTATATTTTTAAAATAAAGATGATTTTGATGGTTTTAACCCTTAAACGCCCAAGTGGACTGTACAATCCTCCTTCGAAAATAGCCTCAATATATTTCTCGTAAAATTAGTTCCCTGATGTGTTTTTTGGACTGCATTGTCGAGTGGCAGCTCCTTCCTCATCGTTAAATCGATAAATATCTGATGCCGGTGCCAGTTTAATGATGGTGGTTGTGATAACGGTAACATGAGTAGAAAATGTGGACGTTAAAGGGTTAATGGTTCAAGATGGTTTCAAAGATGAATTTTTGCGATACATTAGAGGTGAGGATTAACATAACTTAATGACTAAAGATATTTTATGCCCTAATTTCAACACTACTTCAACAATGACAATAACTTAATTTTATATCCTAATTTTAAAGATACAGTAGCAGTAGGAATAATTATACTTCAATCTTAGTTTTAATGATGCATTAGCTTTCAGTATACTGAAAGTTTATTTATTAATTTCTCAGTGGAGAATGCAGTACGTGTAACTGAGGAGTTTGTGTGCATGGAATTTCATTTTTTGACGAATGCATTAATAATTTTGACTGTGTTTTATCCACCTCAGCTATAGGTAGGCTTTCCTGACTTCTATCTTTCGTGCTCACTTTGTGTCTTTCAGTTTTCAGTTCTTTGCTTTCTTTTTTTTCTCTACTATACTATTTTGCTGTTTTTATACTCTGGGTATCCTGTGTGGGAGAGAGCGCATCTTATACATAGATTCTCCGTTTTCAGCATAGCCGATTAAAAAATCCTTTCTCTTTGCTTTCTTGATATCGCCCATGTGGCTTCGGAGTGTGAGACTAACTAATATGATTATCAAACGTCCTTTTCAATGTACTGTGCAATGTACTGTACAGTTTCAGCGTTACTTTTTCTACTTTGTGGCAGTACGAAGTAAGCATAGAACAGCGCAGCAGCCGCACATTCCAGAATCTCAGCCATGGGCCCTCCAGCCTGCACGAGGCACTGAGCCGCGCCCTCGCCACCGTACTGCGGCCTCCCGTCACTGACCAGGTGCCGTGCTCGTGCTACATTCCCTGCATCTTTCTCATGGCTCCTTGCAAGGGAATCTCTATAACTTATATCTCTACAAGTTTATTCCTTTGTTTATATAACTGTCGTGGCTTTTCTTAAATAATTTTTTATTTTGCTATAGACGAGTAGCATAAGTGATACGATTTGGTCTGTATACCCAGAGAGAGGATCAAATTCCTTTGTGCCCATGTTTGAGTACATTAGAGGTACAGTATTATTTATTACTGGTGCTTATATAGTGGGCCTTTACGCGTTCTTCGTGTTTTTACTTTAACAAATCATTAACATTTGCCCACTGAAATTTCAGCTAGTACTGGTCAAAAGAAATCAAATCTATCCTCTTATCTAAGGCTGGCTTTATGTTTGTGTGACGCTATTTTATTATTAATTCTAAGATTCAGGCTTCCAGTACATATTACTTAAACGTTTGACAGACATGAAGATGTAGTGCTAGTTTTTTGTTACATCTTCGACGATGGGGATCTTTGTCTTCTGGACTACTGCCGTGAGGGTTTTTTTATTTTTAACACGAGAATCTTCATACCTGTTTGTATCATCACTTCCATTGGGATGTTCAAACACTAAATGGCCTTGTATCTTTTGCTGTATGTGAAAATAACATCCGGGAATTTGCCCGTAGAGCGTGTGTGATGCAGCCCTGCAGCAGACACCTCTGCTGCTGCCGCTGCTCCTCAGGGCTATGGCCACGTCTCTGCTCACTTCCAGCAGAATCAAGGTAGGGTTTTTACCCTAGATATTTTTTCAACAATAGAATAAACTGGATACGACAAAAAGTACGAAATGACTGGCCCATTGTAGAATTACTACACTAGTTCCATGTAATCAGGCACCAGTCACATGCAGCACCTGAAGATGAGTAAAGGTGGTAGAATAACAGCCACACTCAGTCTCCAGGCTTAGCTTACGAAAGAATGTGAAGGCCCGAGCTAAAGGTTAGGTAGGCTTTCTTTTTTGTTAAAATGAATAGGTTTTTGTTTTGTTACGGACAATCTTTTTTGGTTCACTGCTGTCCTGTTTTTTTTCGGCACCTACTACTTTCTCCTTCAACTTTGATCTTGTTTCATGAACTTCTTTCTCATCTTACTGTTTCTATGCCCTTTCTGCATAGATTCCGCATTCTCTTTACTCTATACTAAATGGTGCCTTCTTCCTTCCTCTCTTTGGATCGCATTTGTTGCTGCGGGTAGGGAGGCTAAAACTAACGACTAATCTAATCTAGCACAAGAAAGCGGCCTTTTCACAGATGTGCTTCTCTGCAATTTGACAGTTTTGCACTGTCTGGGATAAAATCGTAACATGTTCCTTTCTCTCATGTTAACACTAGTTTGGAATGAAGCTACAGTCATTCTTCTGTGTTTAATTTTTACTGTATTATGTAAATTAATTAGCACTATTTTTTATGAGATGGGTACTGAATAATTTTTACTGTATTATGTAAATTAATTAGCACTATTTTTTATGAGATGGGTACTGAATAATTTTTACTGTATTATGTAAATTAATTAGCACTATTTTTTATGAGATGGGTACTGAATAATTTTTACTGTATTATGTAAATTAATTAGCACTATTTTTTATGAGATGGGTACTGAATAATTTTTACTGTATTATGTAAATTAATTAGCACTATTTTTTATGAGATGGGTACTGAATAATTTTTACTGTATTATGTAAATTAATTTGCACTATTTTTTATGAGATGGGTACTGAATTTAGAGCATATACGCAGGGTAAGAGACTTATAATATTTTATTACATCATTTTATAAATTAAGTTATATTAGTACATTTCGGGGATTTATGTCTTACATATAGATACACCCAGGAGGTGAAGAGAGTGATAAAATAAGTCTCCAGTTTAGGTTCAAAAATGTGCTTTGTGACGCGTTTGAGTTAACCGTGCACATTTGAGGAGTAAGAGCAACATTTTGTGAGCTGTGCATAGTGAAACAAATTAATGCTTTCTTAATTGTTTGCCAGATGGACCGGCGCGAGCGGTTCAGCTCTGCCTTCAACTCGTGGGTGCGGAGCCTGGTGGAGTCTCTGACGCACCACATCACGCAGCAAAGCAAACTGCCCCACGCCCGCACCGCCAACACCGCACTCGCGCTCTTCATCAAGGTTCATTTATTCTTGTTTATTCCATTATTGATTTATGACCGGTGATGCTCTATGCCTTTTGCTATGTCTTCCCTTTGGAAGTTCTGCACGTATTGCTCATAAATGTGTAATACTTTAAATTTAAATTGTGTGTCAACAATTTAGGTTCATCATTCCTTGGATATTCACTCAAGCATTTCAAAGCAATGCAGCAATTTCTCCCGGCATTATATAGATCACTATGCTTAAGTTAACCAATTCATTATAAGCAGCTTTTGGGGAGGTGTGTTTGAACACGTTGACTACGTATTAGGACATATGTGTTCCACTAGGTAAATTGTTCATTCTCATACTAGTACAAATGAATTGCATTTCAATTATTTCACTACCCTTATCAAAACTCATTTTATTATACAATGTAAAATATTATAGTGCAATTATATTTTTCAGACTTTTTAGAATGGATAAGAATGCATTTGATCAGTAGTCAGTTTTCCAATTCTGCTACTCACAACCTAACCGAACCAATCGTAACAACCTAATCGTGTCAGGTTTAGGTCCCCTCTTGTTTGGTCCTGAATTATTCAGTAAACATTCGTTGGTTCCAAGCCCTTAATTCCTCGCTTAATTCCCATCCAAAACGACGTTTCTTATCTTTCTTACTTTGCTGTCATAGATTTACTCTAGCTCTGTTGCGATCTGTTGTAAAAGTTTTTATTTTACAAAGGATATTTTAATAAAATTAATTATTCAAACAACCTGATTTCTGCAGGTCGTGTCTTATATTGTACTTCTACATAGTGTCCGCCCCTCGTCATAAATGACGCAATCAATCAAGTTTGACAAACAGCGCAAATTATTTAATTAGTTTAGTAATATAGAATAACATTACTCTTTTGCGTGGACATCAGTCAGTGTTTGATGACCGTATTTATGACATATCCTTTCAAATACTTTTTGTCTTCTGAATTTTCCTTTGATTAATCTATCACAACAAGATAAATAAATCTAAGTTTAAATATTTTATTCAACCCATGAAAAAGAGAAACTCGTATCACACATACACTCATCAGGAACTAACAGGTATGCAGTCAAAAGTTTCAGGCGAAAAAGGAATTATATACTTAGCCCACAACAGCTATTATCATTATGGAGAACTATTACGTTGGCTCACTTGGCTATATGAACTATTGCAGCGGCTATTGAGCCTGATGGACCGCGGGTTTGTGTTCAGCCTGATCAGGGTATACCTGGAGGCATTCAGCCCTGGTGACCGTGTGGGACTCCAGCTGCTCAAGCTCTCCTTCCTGCGCATCGTATCCGCACACCCCCATTATGTCCAGCTCAACTTACCTGTATTCGACACGGCCCACCTCTCTAAGGATGCCGCAATACGCATCAGTGAGTAAAGAGTTCCCCTACTTGTGCTTGGAGTTTGTATGACAAGATTTTTTTTGTGAAGCCATAAATTTGAGACTTGGTGTGTCTCCCTAGAGCCATGTACAGTGTTCTGTTTTTTCCGGAAACTAAGATGTTGATTGAAATTAGGCTTTTTTGTGCTTAGAAATTAAGCTGTGGAAGACTCTGTAAGTACATAAATTGCGAGTTTAACGTTTGGTTAACTAAGTCTAACCACTGGTGTAAAGGGATCAGCTATTTTTGCCTTCAATAGCTTCGTCATTGAAAAGCCTGCCTTTGGTGGCTGTGCTAGGTAAGCGAGGAAGATAGTAACAATATTCTAGACTGATAAAAATCATCAGTTAGCATTCAGTCTCATTTTTTCAGAGCATGTTTCTTAAAATTAGTTTATAGGAGTTGTGTTTCTCGGACTAAAAAGGACTAAACATGTACTGCCTGTCAGTGAGTAATTTACAAAATACTTAATTTTGCAGCTCCAGAAGAGTACCGCCTAACATCGTGGTTCGTGAGCCGCCACTACCCGGTGGGTGTTGTGTTGGGTGCGGTGGTGGCGTGCTTGGGGGAGGTGGGCGAGGTGCAGCGAGCGGGTGTGTCTCTCCTCAGGGACCTGCTCACCAAACACTCCATGGACGATAGATACACCCAGGAGGTGAAAACCATTTATTACTTTTTTATAACTGATGCTATTACTGTTTTTTTTTCTTTTTTGTCTAATTGATAACAGTTGGATCCTAGGTCCAATTCATAGATGGGCTTCTTTGTCAGTTTCTTGTAGATATTTATTTTGAGCTACTTACCGTTGCTATTAGATAAAATGTAGTCAAACGTTAAACTAGATGGTGAAACCGGATCAGTTGATAAATACTCCAACAAAACTTGCTTACCAGTTTGCATTTGTGATTCATTACTACATCCTATACTAAAGTTTACAATCTGTGTAACCTTAGCTGACAATTCCAGTGCATGGTATTTTTTCTTCAGAACCAACAAGGCAGGATCGCATGCCTGTACCTGCCTCTGGTGGGCGTGCTGCTGGACAACATCAACAGACTCACGTGGCCGAGCTCGCGCGCCCCACACCAGCCCCCTCCTGCCGCTGCTGGCGGCCGAGCTGCGACTCCTGAGGGGAGCAGCAGTAGGAAGAGTGAGGGGCGAGGCAGTGCTAGGAGTAAAAGCAACAGGTGCGTATTGGTCTTCTTTGCATCGCGCTGTGCCTCTTGTTCGTGGGCCCGGCAATTGTGTCCACGAGGTTGTCCTCTCTTGTATGAAACTTTAGTTAGACAATTTTAGAGCGTTAGGTAGGCTGATCATTGGGTGGAGAATGTGGGTCAAAGTAATTCACGCTCTTTTAATTTTTTACTCTAATGCTTCGGAAGTATTCACGGCAAGTTTTATTGACGAATTTTTATTTTGAATGTTTACAAATTGCATAGTCATGGAAGCAATTATTAGTAGCTTTTATTCTTAGCTGGTTATTATTCCTGTAAAGTTCAAATTTAATGGTGTTTGAGATACTCGTTCTAAAACAAATGCAAAACGAATTGGTTTGTTACATGATTTCTTAGCTGTTTTAATTTTTTGTTTATATTACCGTTATAACAGTTTAACACCCACCGTTGTTAGACTCTTGCAGGCTTAAGGTTGTCAGCGATATTTGAATTAATAAGAAATTGCTCTTCTGCCATGAACATCAAGAATACAATACGATGTAAAATATAGTACAGCATTTTATAGTAATCAATTTTGCAATCCCCCTGATGAGTGAAAAGTTAAGAAACTTTATTCACCGCCTCCTAGTGAATCCACCTAACATTGATTTGAATTTGACAGAGTGACCTACGCGAGCAGCGTTGACGGCGGCAGCAGCAGCACGCCCGTCACACAGACACCGTCGCGTGGCACATCCCTGCGTCTCGAGATGAGCACCCCTACCCCATGCACCCCTCGCACTCCCGCTCCAACCAACCCCCTCTCCTCACAGAACAGCATCAGTTCTCATAGCTCCTACCCTTTCTCTACTGTTTCCCAAACGCCTTCCCATCGAAGTGAAGCCTCATATTTGTCCCTCATTGCTGGCCCGGGTGGGTTTGGGGTTACTCCCGGTGGTGGCTACTTCATGGGACGACCAGGGGGCGTAGGGGAGCTATTTTCAAGGGGAGGAGGGGCAGCTGGCTTGCTACTCAGCCCTGGTCGGTCGTCTACGAGCCTGGAGAGTGAAGACGTGCCGCCGTCAGTCACGGCATCAGAGACAACACTGGAGGAGGACAGTGAAGACAAGGATGACAGAGAGTCAAAAACTCATTCCAGGCGAGTCCTTTCAAATTTTATCTCTTACCTCATCTACGTTCAGGTTTTAGCATGTCTTTCTTGTGGCCACGGTAGCCGAGTGGCTTAGAGCGTTCGAACTTCAAGTACAGGGTTCGGAACCCTGCAGATTCCGGAGATTCCCTTTTAGGGACGAGAGATGGCCACAATTCCCTTCTTCCCCCCGGTTTATGGAATGAGTGTCGGCTCGACCGGAAGTAGCGTTCATTGCGTCGTGGCTTAGTTATTGGGCCTTTTAAAAAAGTGCAAACAATGTATAAAGTTTGTTAAAATAAAACTTTTAAATTAATTTTATTTTAGTTTTTTAGTATTTCCACAGGAAGCTCTTGGTACTTGTACCTTGGGATAAAGTTACACATGGGTGCACGGGTGTAGGAGTCAACATTCGCTATCCCTCTATGTTGGTAAGTCACTATTTATCCTGGGAGGATATAACGTTTTTCTTTCTCTTTCATCTTAGTTCGTAAGATTTTCATCCGTCAGGTTCACTTTGAAATTCATAGAATGGCTTTGAAAATTTCAACATGAAAGTTATTGTATTACATTTAGCCTAATTGATAACTATGTAAGTAAGGGTTAGATTTGAACTTGTAAGTAAGGGTTAGATTTGAACTTTGATTTACATCTTTGACAACCTGAATTAGCAACCCTAATTTGATAAAATCATGAAGTGTTAATTTTTTTGGGAGGTCATGATATGAATTTTATCCACTATGCAGCCTATGTTGTTTTGTAGTGCCATTAAAAGGTGGTAGATTATTACATTTAGGATGTTCTCATCGTATAGGCACGTCTGATACAAAATGGCAATAATGTGTCAATTGTTCGTTATATTGATAAATGACTATGATCTTTTTACATTGCTGAGAAGAGTTTCTGTACAATTCATACTTCATTTTGTCATTTACAGTATTTGGAGGCTTATAGTTATTCTGTTGTCTTCATCTCAGTCAACATATTCGACACCTGTAACGGTATGCAATGACATGCAAATCAAAGGGCTTTTCCTAAGGGTCCCCTCAGGGGGATACAACTACTGTATCTATGGGAAGTAGCGCTCCCAGGGGGACAAAGTGAGGGCCCGAGCTAAAGGTTAGGTAGGCTTTCTTTTTGTTAAAATAGAATAGGTTTTTGTTTTGTTACGGACCCTCTTTTTTCGGTTCACTGCTGTCCTGTTTTTCAGCACCTACTACTTTCTTCTTCAACTTTGACCTTGTTTCATGAACTTCTTTCCTAGCTTACTGTTTCTGTGCACTTTGTGCATAGATTCCGCGTTCCCTCAACTCCATACTAAATGGTGCCTTCCTCTTTCCTCTCTTGGAACATCTTTGTCGTGGTTAAGGGAGGCTAAAACTTTCTTATATAATAATAATAATAATTTCTAAAGTGTTTTCTGTAATTCCGAAAAATCAAAATTATTTGCAGTCAATACGTGTTTGAAAGTGTAATTTTTCTTGTGCCGTTATTATATATGAACCTTGTCGATGATGACCATTGGTTCACAGGCAGCTGAGCGTGTCGTTTGCTGGGGAGTACAGCGGCGGGGCTGGTGAGCTGTGCGAAGTGAAGCGGTACGACAAGCTGCGCCCCACGCCTGAGCTGCTCCTGTGCTTCCTGCAGGTGCTCAGGCACGTGCCCCACCAGCACCTCGTCGGCTACTGGACCACCCTCAGCAACGAGGCTCTGCTTGACTTCCTCACTCTCCTGCAGTACGTTCTCAATGATGAATTAACTTTGGCTTTCCCACACTCCCGTGAGATAGTATTCACACTCAGCAGTTTCGAGCTATTTGATTCGGTGTCTCTCAAATAAGAGGAGAGTGCATGCTTAGTGTTTATTTCACCTCAAAGTTCCACGAACCTAAATAAAGTACCTCTTTCTTAAGCCTGCGACTTTTCTTTATCTGCTGAATTCGCTATATGTACATGCCACGTTGGACTGAAATGTAACTACACTATTTTAAAGTAAACACTATTTCTATCTTGTCTAGTGGTAACATTCCTATGGGCACTTACAATTTAAATATGTACTTTCTAGGCATATTGGAACACGTGCAACGTGCTGAACTGCTAATGAAATTCATTGGTTAGAGCCGCATTTATGAGTCACTTCAACGCGTTAAAAAATTTTCAATTTTCAGCTTATGCTTGGAGCACTTCCGGTACGCGGGCAAACGTGCGGCGCTGAGGTCTGCCCAGCAAGGCACTGCCCCCCACAGCAGCCACCAGCAGCTGCAGCGCGGCACCAGCGGCCGCAAATCCTCCACCCTGCCCGCCAAGCTCCAGCCGCCTTACAATGCTTCTGGCATGGCTCCTGGTAGCACTGATACTTACCCTGGTGAGTGATGTCAGGTGCTAATAAGTTGATCTGCTTCTTAGCGTTTTCTTGAGGTGGGAGTAATTCTCTGCTTTGTCCACTACTTAGCGGTTCAGAACTGTTTCTATTGTCAGCATTAGTGTATTAGTTAGCATTTATTTTATAACGTCTACATAGGTAGTTGATATGCCAGTAATCAAGCGTTGTATGCGTGTGTTTTTCACTCATTTTGTCGAAATATTGACATTTTCACCCTTAAATGAAATCTTTATTCTCAAAAACTCTCTATTTGAATTAGTGTCAATTAAGTTTTTTATTTGCTCTTGGCTGGAAAGCCAGTTTTTTGAATAGCCTTTAATGTGTTTTTTTCACCATCTTTTAGTCAACTCTTTTTGAAGCATTTTGCAACGTGCAGATCAAGTTCTTTGATACAACACTTTGTTAGTTATTTTTGGAGTTTCAGCCGCTTTAAAAAGTGACCATTAACCGTACAATATATATGAAAATTTTAATTTAGTGCTCATATCTAACTTTGGTACGCCAGGCCCTACATCCTCGTGCCTGGTGAACAGCAACTCGACCAGCAGCGGCGGCGGAGGGTTTGCGTGGCAGAAGTCTTTGCAAGAAGCCAATCTGGCTACTCAAGTTGGCCTTATTGTGCTCGACACGCTCAGCACACTCATGACCCAGTGCACCGACCGCCTCATTGAGCCTGCTAGTGCGCAGCTTCTTAACAAGGCAAGCCTTACTTCGTTTTATTCATGTCTATGTCATAATATTTTTTAACGTAATTCGGGGGTGTTTGATCGTTATCTCGTTACCAGGTACTTTATCTGTAACTTTTCTTGTAAATGTTGAATGTATGGTTATTTGAGCTTTTCCTGCAAGGTGATTGTATTAAAACGGCAAGTATTCTACCATATGTTCATGGTTGTTAGATATTAGTTTGGCTGATCCTTCTTGGGCGCCAAATTGTTAGATAGTTGGTTTGGCAGTATCCTCTTGGGCGCCAAATGTTAAATCGTTAGGGCGGCGAATCCTGTTTGGCTGCTTGCGAAATTAATTAGGCTGGTCCTGCTTGGAAGCCAGAGATAGATTATTTAGGTGGGCGAGTCCTGTTTCGGTCCGATTTGAGAATTATTTAGATTGGTCCTTCTTGGGAGCCACCTTTGATAGTTTCCCTATTTTATGGTTCTGAGGGCCGTAAGTTCAGAGGCCTTTATTCCGGAGAATCTTCCTGATTTTTCAGGGATAAGAGAAAAGTCAGGTTCTGCTGACTTAATTTTATTGAGTGGGGGATTGCCCACAGTTTTCAAGTTGCGAATATTATTCGGTAATTTTCGGAGTCTGATCTGATCACAAGGTTTAAAGATTTTGAGCTGTTTTTCAAGCTTTGAAGATGTTGAGCTGTTTTTCAAGCTTTCAAAATTGGAGCCAAACGAATTCGAGCTAAGGAGTTTTCGCGCTGGTAATACAGGCTTCGAAAGTTAAGAGCCGAAATGAAATTCGAGCTGTGAAATTTTGGAATCTGAGACTGATATATGTTTCGCAAGTATCTGTGATACGCGAGTTCAATTATTTGCGAGAGAATTATTTTCCCTTTTCCCTCCCGTTAAATTACAAGGCACTAGTCGGCATCTTTGACAATAGCCTGACAATGGTGTTCCCCATTCAGACAGCTGGACTGCATCTGATTATGCTGCAGCTGGGTCAGTCTGAGACACTATTGAAGCACATCTTCGCGGCGTTACGAGGGTACATCGAGACTTTCCCCGACTCACTCTTCCAAGGTAATCTTTCTTCTAGCTGAGGTAGGTTGTTCTGCTTCTTGCTTAGTTTTGCCTCCGGGAGCGGTGTTTGTAGATCATCATCTAGGAAAAACTTATGTGATACAGCAGTGTCAATTGAAATATGAATTACTTCCAGATAAGACGATGAAAAACATTAGTACATGTGTAAGGAAATGATGCAAAGATTGCTAGCAGAATTTGAGTGTTTGGCAATAGAACAGTATCCTGAGCCTTCATTTATCGTAAGGGAAATTATCTGGATGGAAAAGACAAAAGAAACCTGAACAAAATCAGTTTTTAACTTCCTATCAATATTTGCTGGACGAAAGAAAAATCTCTTATTCGTTAGAGGATGTGGTGAAGTAACGATAGACGAAATATTTAGCTAATATGGCATTAAAGGAAAGGTCTTTTGTCAAGATCAGTTCAGCTTGAGAGTAATGATTTGAGTGAGAGTTACGTGTAGGACAAGTGGCTTTGTGGTGGTGACGCGTCGTGGCGCAGTGGATGTTGTTATGCTGTTTTGAGGAAAAATACCAGTTTTGCGCCTCACCATATAGATTTATCACATAAGTTTGAAACCGAAGTTAAAATATTTTGAATATCCATTTCACTAAGACAACCAGTGGTACATTACGCAAAGCATTGTATTTTACAGAAAACTTGCAAATGAACTTGAAATTTTTGCTCAAGTTGAGCTTGTAAACTTTCATCAGGTGACGCGAGCGTGTGCGGGTGGCTGTGCTTCGAGCTGCTGAAGAGCTGCAACAGCAAACTGTGCAGCGTGCGGCAAGAGAGCAGCGCCGTGCTCTACCTCCTCATGCGGGCCAATTACCTCCACTGTCAGCACGCAGGCATCAACAGGGTGCACCTCCAGGTCAGTCACTTTTATTGGCCACCTCTGTCCCCTCAGAGGGATAAAACTATTGTATCCACGGGAATTGGCTCTTCCAGAGGGAAAGTGTGTAAGGGCTCGAGCTGAAATGTAAGCTTTTTTATTTTTGTTGAAATAAAACGTTTTTTTTTATGTTAACTAAAGACCACCTTTTCTCGGTTCACTGCGGTCCTGTTTTTCAGCATCTACTTACTTCTTCAACTTTTATCTTGTACCATAAACTTCTTTCTCAATTTACTGTTTTTATGCCCCCTTCCGCATAGATTCTGCGGTCCCTTATCTCCACACTAAATAGTGCCTTCCTCTCTATGAAACGCTGTTTTTTTGCGGTTAGGGAGGCTTAAACTAACATCTTAAACTAACATCTAAATGGTCCTTTCTCTTACCTTCGTGAAAACATATTTGCTGTGGAAACGGGGCTTAAAACCAACTTCGTCACGACACATCGAGTTATAGTTTCTATTATTCGACCATAATGGCTGCTGTTGTTCAGGAACTCCCTAGAGCCATTATTTTCAGTTAGTTGTCTGTATCATTATTTGCTCACTGTCAACTGTTGGCCGTATCAAGCTGTTACTTCACAATACTTTATTTACAGTGCGGTCATCAGTAATTGAGGGCTATGATGTTCCAGTAAAAATTTTCAGCGTTTTTTACTATACTACCATATTTTCTTGATAACTTTCCATTTTATGAGTTTTTCTAAGAAAATATTCATCTTTAGTGTTCTGTTTGGTTTTTGTATTTCTGTATTCATGAGCATGTTTAATTGAGACTTGATTAAACTGGGATGTCTACTTCCAGTAACCATTTTTAGAGCTGTTGCAGGCATGATTTGGTTTTTGATTGATTAGATGCAGCGTCCCATGGCTCATGTTCACTCAAGTCATTTCTTTCAAAGTGTTAATGGCTGTGCTCTTACTTTTGATGTGATGTGAAAAGTTTTTTCAGAATTATATCAAACTCCCTGTAGTGAAATCATTTGCTGTAATTATTTGCGTTTCATGCTTACTTGATGTTTCTATTTCTATTTCTCTTTTCATTTTCTTTCTTGTAGAAGTGGAACATTCCACTGACTGACTCCCATAATGATACTTTGTTTTTCCCTATTTCCTTTGAATAGAAATTGTGTGCAAAATGCTTTTTAAATGTGACGATAATCTTTTTGTCTAAGTTGTGCAAATACACAACGCCATTTGATTCATGTGGTAGCGATGAAGTCAAATGCATTCGTCCCACAGGTAATCATCTCAGTGTCACAACTGCTAGGGGAGGCAATGGGGCTGAACAACGCTCGCTTTCAGGAGAGTTTGGCGCTCATCAACAACTACGCTCACACAGACAAGGCTATGCAGGCCACAGGTAAGACTAGGCCACAGTTCATTCACTGTCGACAGTCTGTGCTTGTACACTTATCTTCTTGGTGCTAGTGTATTGATTGTATTTAGGCTCTATTTGGGTCTCCCCTATGATGCTTTCCTATTATGCAAACTTCGTGATAGTCTCATGATACGTTTATGATGTAGTGCTATTAAGTGAGGTAATATTTTATATAAACATTGTTGACATGGGATGTTCACTGGTTTCACTGTGAAATTAAAAATTTAGGTTTTGGGAGCTTTGCCATCTTTGCTAAAAAGGCTGAACATAAGATTCTTTAGCACACAGTGAACAGTGGACTCTTCTATTCTGGGGAATCGTCCCTTCAGGGGGATACAATTATTGTATCTATGGGAACTAGCGCTCCCAGGGGGACAATGTGAGGGCCCGAGCTGAGAGTTAGGTAGGCCTTCTTTTTGTTGAAATAAAATGTTTTTGTTATGTTAAGGACCACCTTTTTTCGGTTCACTGCTGTCCTGTTTTTCAGCACCTACTACTGTCTTCTTCAACTTTGGTCTTGTTTCATAATCTTCTTTCACAACTAACTGTTTCTATGCCTTTCTGCGTAGATTCCGCGTTTCCTTAACTCCATACTAAATGGTGCCTTCCTCCTTCCTCTCTTTGGATCGCAATTGTTGCTGGGTAGGGAGGCTAAAACTAACGACTAATCTAAACTAATCTGGGGAATCGATACAAAATAGAGACTAACTATCTTCTCTGCATCAGTGTTTCGCTTCTCTATGGTACACTGAACTCACGAAAACATTATTCTTCTCGCTGAGAGTTTCTGTGAATGACATTTTTGTTCAGTGGTTTGTGTTCACTCTGAGTCTGTTTTTTCATGTAGTATATTACATCATTTTATGCAAATATCAACTCATATACTTCAGAATATAGATAATATTATGAAAATGTAATTGTCGAATTATATTAGAATTAAAGAATTTTATCAATAAAAGATTCTTGTATAGATAAAAACCTTTTATAGATAAGAATGTTAATAATAATTATTGGACCTAGTTTCTAATGACTTGAATGAAGCATCGTGTTAGTTAAAGAACTGGCCTTAATTTCCATCTGTATAAGTTGAGGGTCGGTAGAGATAATCTCGTTTAACTAGAGGCTGGACTGTATGTATATAAGTTACTGTGGATGCAGGCCTGATGAGCGAGGTGAGGGACCTAACCACCCGCGTGCGGACGGTGCTGGTGGCGACTGCGCAGATGGCGCAGCACTCCAACGACCCCGAGATGTTGTGCTCCCTGCAACACTCCCTCGCCGCCTCCTACGCCGCCACGCCTCAGCTGCGCATCACCTGGCTCCACGCCATGGCTAGGCTGCATCTCCAGCATCGCTGTCTCTCGGAGGTGTGCACGCTTCGAGCTCCCTCTTCTGAAATTTCTAATGCACTTATGTTTTTTTCATTTCTGTTTATTTTTTTATCCATTGTGTATTTCCATTGCAGCTGAGAGGAGGAAGTTGGATGTGTTTGAGATGAAGTGTTTGAGGAGCATGTATGGAGTAACAAGAAGAGATAGGATCAGGAATGAGTTGGTTAGGGGGCAGACGGGTGTTATCAAAAAGTTGAGCACGCGAGTGGATGAAAGAGTGTCGGAAGTGAGTGGTCTTCGAGCGCGAGGTAGACCACGGATGATGAGTTGGATGGATGGGGTGAAACGTGTTTTGTATGAGAGGGGTCTGACTGTGGACGTGGCGAGAGGGATAGCTGCAGACAGAAGTGAGTGGGTGCAGTGCATAAGAAGGTTATTTTATTTTTGATGCGGTACTGGAAGTTGCCCGCGTGTGATGGGGTTGACCTGTCCTGTGCGGGGGGAGGGGCTGCACTCAATGAAGCGGTCGGGGTAAACCAGCTATGGCTGTCGGGCCTGACTGTGGAAGGTGGTTGTGCTGGGCTGCTGCTGATCCTGGCAGTTCAGGTGCGGCCAGTGCTGCCTCTCTCGCCTCCTAGTGACTAAGTGCGGTGATTGTGGCCTGCTGTCGGCTACCCTCCCATAGGGAGGATAAGTCCGGTATATGTATGTATGTATGCATGCATTGTGTATTTGTTTGTGTTTGTTTTTTATCCATTTTGTATTCATTTTCTCTTAGTATGATTGTTTTGATAATTATTCATTGCGTGTTAAGCCTTGAGAATGGAAATAGAAGTAATATGTGAGAAATAGGAACGTGTGAAGGGCGTGTGGCAACAGTGTTGCATATTTTCAAGGACAGGCCTCAGCGAAATTGTTTGTTTTACGTTGTGTATCTTCTGAAATTATTTTCCTTTTTCTGCTCCACCAAAATTATCTTATGATTATGCATCCCGTGGATGACATTGTGTTCTTTCAGGCAGCGCTGTGCGAGGTGCACATAGCTGCGGTGATGGCCGAGTACCTGAAGAGCGAGGGGCTCTACAGCGAGGGCTGCGCGGCCTTCAGCATCATCAGCCCCAACATCCTCAAAGACGAGAACAACACCCGCACTGACCACGCCGGTGAGTGATACTTTAGTGAGAGATTTTGACGTGATGCCTTGCGCAGTTTTTTGGAGCAGAACTTTACGTTGTATGTCGTTGGTTCCTAGAGAGATTTAGTAACATGACGTGATGTCTTGCAATGTCTTTCTAGAGCTAAACCTTGCATTGTATGTCGTTGGTTCGTTTCTCTGTGCGTTGCTCTTGAACAAACTAAGTTTGTTGATCAGTGAAAAGTTTACTTATTCTTTTTAGCTACAGTTATTCTATATTATTTGTATTTGCCTGACCGTATTATGCATCATGTATTTTTGTGATTAACTTTGCGTTGTTTGTTCAATATCTTTGGTCTTACGTTCATTTTTTACAATTAATTTTTTACATTGATTTACCTGCATGCAGACATGGTATTCTCGGCCCGTAATTGTGTGACTCTGAGGTTGTCTCTGCTACTTCGTGTGCATTCCTGACTTTATTTTTCTTATCTTCGGTCGCCTTCGTGAGGGCCGACCGCCCTGACATCTTCCGTCCTCCTCTACGTGGCATCCTTATCCCTACGTCAACTTTCTATTTAATTGCCTGGTTCTCTCTGAATCGTTTCCTCGTTCTTCTCCTCCATAACTGAGTTCGACAAATATTTCTTCACACCCACCAGCTTTCTTCGCCAACGAGTGGCTGGGTGAGTTTTTCTAACCACGGGCCAAGGCAATTTCCTTATTCGCTGTTTGTCTTTGTCTGAAGAGAGTTCTGGCATCTTAGTTTTCTAAATGTTGCTATGTCACAAAGACAAATTTTATGGAGCAGCAATTTTTCCTACTTCAAAGGCATAGATATTACTATTTCGGGTTTGTGTCTACACATGCAGGTGAATAACCGTATAATTGGTTACATGGTGCTTATAAACGAGTGCAGTGGTGTAATGGGAGTTAAAATTTACTAGATACCTTGTGTTCAAAATTTTATCTTTGGGATTTTACAAAATGCTTTGAAAAATTCATATTTTGCGGACATTGCCTAGTGAATTACAGTATTTCAGTAAATTACCTATATTTGTATGATAAACTTTATACTGGGATTTCATATACCTCACGAATGTGCCCTCATTCTAAAAGGAGTTAACGTTTAATGTGTGTGATGTATTTTTAGTCTCATTAACTTCATGCCAAAGACTGTACTGGTCTGCCTGCAATTTAGACTCACGATACATGGTCATATTGCAGGGCTTCGATTTTTTCCATCTGTCAATACTCTGTGCTGATTTTACCGTTGCTTGTCTTAGAAATTACGTTTTTGTTGGCAGCGTTATTGGCTCTAAGGTGCCTGAAGGTGGCTAAATATGTACTTATGGCCTTATTTTTGCTCGTTTTGTTTTGTTTCAAAATGCGTGGTGCTCAGTTTACAACTTCCAGAATTTCTCTTAAAGTAATTTTTAGTGATTTAATGAAAATTTGAATGACTGTTGGCTCAATGCTTTGAAGGAACTGATGAGTGGAACAATTTTATTGTCCACATTCTTACTGTTGCTAAAAATGTTTTACTATGACTTGCTGAATTCTTGAACAATATTCCTTATCAAATAGTCCTCAAGAGAGAGAAAAAAAAAATAGCACCAAGAATCTGCATGTAGTCCTCTTTGTTATCTGGTAATCACAATCTTTGATTTCTTGATCTCAAAACGTAATTTGAAACCAGTAAGTAGATGAATGTTACTTGTTTCATCGTTTCCATGATAGTTACTGTGCACGTTTTTGCAGGAAAGCGCGTAGTGTACGTATGCTGGGACGCGATATTCTTAATTTCAAGTTTTTTTCTAGAGATACCCTCTTTGTTTAATTACTTCCTATTGTAGAAACATTGCGCTTTTCTGCACTTACAGCCGTTTACTGTGTCCAAAGCATAGAATTCTTTATATTAAGAAACTTCATCGTTTTTCAGTGTTAAGTTGAAACATATGACTTCATTAATCCATGTTGTTCTCTCACTGGCGACTGAACTCCTGCGAGCATTTTGTTACGTGTGTGTAGTGACGTGTTGCGGTTGTTGACAGGCGGCCAGACAGACACGGTGTTCACGATGGACTCGCTCATCACGCAGCTGGAGTGCTGCGCTCTCATGCTCGACCGCGCCGAGCGCTACGAACAACTCGGTTAGTCGCTCTCGCAACCTATTCCAGTCTTGAGTTGGAAAATAGAATAAATGTGTGCGTGTACGCATGAGTCACATCGTTTGCACGGTGCAGTTGGGAATTCTTTCAACAAGACCTCAAGAAGGGTTGCTCTCGCAAGCTGTTGCAGTCTTTAATTGGATTTGAACGAACGAATATGTGTGCGCATGGGTGTTGTGTTTACGATGTAATTGAGAATTTTCCTTAGCATTCAGAAGACATACTTAACCTTCCTCTCAAAAGTTCAGCTTAAATGGTGGGATAACTGGCAGACTGCTAAACGTTGGAGACTTAGTTTACAGGAGTTTCATGTACTTGAGTTTTCTTGTGGTGAGCGAAGTTCTACGTCCCGTTTTACATAGTGTTGTTTTGTATTAAGCATAGTCTTCATATTATAATGAGTATGTGTATGATAGAATATTGAATTCAAACAAAAATATTCACACTTATCCTCCTTTCCATCAAATTTCAATCGTGGAATTGTAAGTAAAGTAGTTGCGTGAAATTACAAGTCTTCGTATTGTTCTTTCTCATCCGATTGTGAAACTAATATTCAACTTGAACAATTCCTGTTTGCAGGAAATTTGTATCGTATTCTGGTTCCAATATACGAAGAACGACGCAATTACTCTGCTCTGGTGCATTGCTACTCGCACCTCTACCAGGCCTACACTCGCGTGGTCGAGGTCAACAACTCCCAGAGACGGTTGTTGGGCACTTACTTCCGCGTCGCTTTTTATGGTGTTCTGCACTTCGAAGACGAGGCCGGCAAGGAGTATGTGTACAAAGAGCCTAAAGTAACCTCACTTGCTGAGGTGTCAGAGCGGCTGTTCCAGCAATATTGCGACAAATTTGGCAAAGAAAACGTCAAGATGATTATGGATTCGAATACGGTAGACCCTGAAGAGCTGGACTCTCGTCTCGCTTACGTGCAAGTAACGCACGTCGTGCCTTATTTCAGCGATGAAGAAAATCTCCAACGACAAACCGAGTATGAGCGCAACAATAACATCAATCAATTTGTGTTCGAGACGCCGTTTACTCGGCCTACTGAAGACGACGAACTACGTTTAGACTCGAGTAGCTTATCTAGTGGGTCTGAAGTGAGAGTGAAGCCTAAACCAAAGGCACACGGGCGTTTGCAAGACCAGTGGAAGCGAAGAGTCATCGTGACGACGAGCTATTCATTCCCATACGTGCAGAAGCGTATTCCAATCGTGGACAGTAAGGTTAGAGAAATGTCCCCCATTGAAGTGGCAATTGACGAAATGGAAGGGAGAGCCAAGGAACTGAATGATGTCATCAATAAAAAGCCTACGGATATCAAGAAACTTCAACTCAAGCTGCAGGGCAGTATTAGTGTCCAGGTGAATGCTGGTCCTCTGGCCTATGCGACCACTTTCTTACAAGAGCCTCCAGCCCATTCGCCCACCCCGTCTTCTGTGACGGGCATGGACTCCGTCTCGCTAGCATCTGAAGGCACAGTGTATCCTGTTAACCAGGTGGCGCGACTCAGGGAAGTCTACAGGTCAGATGGTATTTTTGTTCCTCATTCTAGCATGAACAGGTTTTTCCGAAAGCTTGAAATTCAGTTCATGCGAAGTCAAATCACCGACACTTAGAAAATAAACCTGATTCTATTTATCCAAAACTATTCTGCATTTTAATAATCAGCTAAGAATTGCAAAAAAGAGATAAATACTCATTTAAGATGTGATACTTACGAAGTAAGGTTCGAATGGATTACGCTTCTCTGACAACAGGTCCATTTAGTTTTTGAATGTGAGTTGAGGCTTTAAATTTGTTTCGAAGTGTTTCATAATACTTAAGATATTGAGCTAACTAATATTCATTTTTACGACAATGTGCTCTTTGCTTGAGAAATTTTGGTGTGATTTTGTTGATTGATTAGTATGCTTGTTTTTATTGCAATGATCTTAGTGTTATTAATTCAACTTGAATGACATATTGCAACGGTTTGTTGGCTTTGCCTGTCTATTTTAGCAAGTTTGTTCATTTCAGGCAATTCATGGTGACGTGCAAAGTGGCACTGGAGCTAAATGCTGAGCTGATCAGCTCCGACCAGAGCGAGTACCAAATGGCACTAGAGGCGACGTATGGGGAACTACAGAGTGCCCTGGATGCGGTGTTGGGTGTCGAGGGCGGCGCTCTCCTTTATTCTGATGTCAAGAACAACAGAACGAGCTGTGGCAGTCATCCCGGTGCTGCTTACTACAGCGTCTTTGGTGTTCACGGTGCTTCAAGCATGGAATGCTGAGCAGTGCTTGGGTCTTTTCTGGGAACGTCAGTCACGTAAGAAATGATTTTGCCTTTTTCCAGCAGCAGTTACATTTTACATGTTGCATCAGATAACTGAGTTTGCATTCTATCAGTACGGCGGTAGACGACGCTGCTAACGTTAGGCCTGTCATTTGTTATGGAAGCGTCAACATGAAGTATCCGAAAATATTAATTTGCTCAACGGTCTATGGTGTGAACAAAGCTTTTGACCCACGAAATGACTGTCTTATGTGTTATCTTGTTGAACCTTGTTTTACTTTTGTGTTGAGGGAGTAGAAGGCGATGCTACATTTTCTCCATGGAGTATCCTTTACTGAGAGTAAGCATCAATGTTTGGGCTTAACAAATGCTTTGCTGAGCCCATATCGGGGTTCCCGACATTCAAAAATGTTGCTGGAATGAAATTTTTAAAAATGCACCATTTCAATATTAAGGAAGCTGGCTATCATTTTTACTCCATATTGCAGCCTCGGTATTTGAACTAAGATTTATAAATTCGACAGCTCTCATTATATTTTAGTTTTTGAAGAGGACTTGGAGATAGGAGCTTATTGTTGGAGCTTATTGATTGGAGATAGGAGCACCGAGCAGAGATCTGTGCTGTTGTATTTATAAACAAATACTTAGATAATTTTTAAAAGTTTAGCTGATATTGATTCGTACTCGAAAGTCTACAGCACTTGTTGCTCAATTCTGTTGAATAGCAAAATGGTTCTACTGCAGAGGTACTACAGCCATTGTGTTGTTGGATTTTTATACTATTATTAAAAACGCATTTGGTATTTCATCTGTGCATGCAATATTTCTTAAGTCAGCACCGTAGGTCCCCGATAATGGGAGAGTGCATGCATGCATGTTCTTTGTGCTTGAGAGAATCTCTGTACAAATATTATGACTCACTTACGACGACAGTGTGCTCGTTGTGTAGCGATTTGACCTTGTTCAATGTGAGAGGCTGCTCTGACTGCTGGAATTTACTGATTTATTAAATTTAAAATTTACTAATCTTATACACCAGAGAGAGTGTGCATGCATTTGTGTAAGTTAAGCCAAAGTAAATTGCTTAAATTAAACCAAAGTTTGAGGTGGCAGCTCTTCCGTACAAATGTTTAGTGTTTGGTATTATATCTTCCACATTAATTGTTAAAATTCAAGGTGCTTCTACTGCTCCTAATTTAGTGCTCTTTGTTTGTAGACGTAGAAGAAACGTTAGCATGAGTCAGAGGCTCTAATACGAATAGTTATCTAGGAAAACCCTGTGAGTTTATTATATCTTGATAATGCTTCCTCGGAACAATTATCATGTAGGAGTTTTGTTTTGAATATTTCAAAATATATCTGCTTATGACGACTGTTCGTAAAATTGAACCACTTTCCCTTGAGACATATTTTTGGTCTAGTGATGAATTAATGTTGATCATGGTAACAAACAGTAATTGATAGTTTTTTATGCCTTATCTTTGAAGTTGAAAGTTGAAATGTTTGTGGATTGTTTTATCTTACTAAATTGATATTTGATTATTTACATAGAATTTTCTAAACTCATATGATAAGTTTCATTTGCTATTTCATTTTTAAACGGGTAGCGAATTATAGGTTACAAGCTGAGATCACTATACACTATTCAGGAACTATAAAACAGTTATAATTTATGATACCATGAGATACAAATAAAACGACTGCACATCATTGCTAATATCGCCGGTATTAAAAGTAATGAAGTAAAATATATAAATACATAAATTGGAGTATCTGATTCTTAGTAAATTCAGCCAATTCACTTTTAGATTACCACCCATATTACTGCTTTAAAACTTATTCATTCAAGCTGATTAATTCTTGAATCTCTGTTCTTTGTATAGAACACAATGCTATATAAGAATCTAACTATGCTGAAGGGAAGTGTACCCCCAAAATATCGAATTCTCTGTAGATATTGGGTTTTAGATGCAATAGGAAGGGTGAGATGTCAGGTATATCATGTGAAAAAATGAAGTTCGTACGTTCATTGGTTCGCCCGCTACGGGGGTTTGAATTATGGGGGGGAGGGGAGGGGGAAGTGATATTTTATCATGTTACACCTCCCCCTTGGCTTTTTCTTCACAGCGCAAAGTTGCTATGTCATCTCCTATGGCTCTGGATTACTCTATAATGATTTCAGGGGTTTAACTTGAACCAAAAATTTTACAAAATTTTTTATTTGAATTGTTTATGTTTCTTTGTTTTGCTTATAATGTAAACAATGGTTTTTGGGGCTTCAAAATGTATCTCCTCCTACAGTTTTTGAGCTACAGTGATGATTTTGGTGTCAATGGATGCGGAAAGTCAGGGGCATTTCAAAAACTAAAAAGCCATTCGGAAATTCATTTTCGATCGAAATTTGTGACGTCATAGAGTATGAAATGTTGAGAAATTTTTTTTTTTTCGAATTTTTCAATTTTTTTCAACTTCAAACTGAAGTATGGAGAATTCCAAGTTAGTTTTTGATATCTACATGTATTTCCGCATACAATGACACTAAAATTATTACTGTAGCTCAAAAACTGTAGGAGGAGATACATTTTGAAAACCCCCCCCCAAAATCTCGTTTTCTATGAATATCTCATTTTCTATGGGGAAAATCGCATTTTTTCACAAATGGAAAACGGTTCTAAATTGCATTTACAATCTGTAAACCAAATTTCATTACTATAGGTTCAATAATAAAAAAATTTTGTTTAAAGGGGTACACTTCCCTTAAGTCGAGCATTTGCAGAGCTCTGGTGAACAGAGTAGGTTCTTTGGAGGAGTTGGTGATTAATTGGAAGCGTCAAAGACTTCATCACTTAACTGCAGCACTTGCGCGTTGTCAACCCATTGCATGCCAAGAACTCAGATCTGATCGTCGCCTGGCTGGCGCACATTTGATAAACGAAAGTACGTGCAATTTTCGGGCGTAACATTTGTTCTACCTATAAATAATACTCATTTCCACTGCCCTGTCGGTAGAAACATTTTGTTCATCGTATGGGAACCTTTTGTGCGTCGTATAAGTGTAAGTCGTGAATTTTCTTTTATTTAATGACATGCAGAAGTTAATTTTCCTCTCTGAGTATCAGTTACTTCTTCCAAATAATTCTTTAACTAACCAATCTGATTGCTTAACTCGATGTCTAATAATGCGTCATGATTTGTTCCTGTTTTATGCTATTTTATGATAGGTTGCAAAACCTGTAGAAGTATAATATTAGTGTTTAATTTTAATTTATTTCTTTGTGCGTGTTTTGATGTATTGTAAGCTTGCATGTTGACATTGGTGTGTTTAATAATTTGTGCAGTAACCTCATTTCCTGAAGCTCTTATATGTTTTTTTCAAGGCCGGAGTGTTTTTATTAATAGCTTGAATTTTCTGTTAGTGGGGTCCTGCTTTGACAAATTTTATGTGCATTTCATTTTTTTGTACCAGCTTCTGAAGAGTTTTTTAAAGTTTATTTTTTATCGTAAAAAGTTGAACAAAATTAGACACAGTCGCTTATTTTGGCTCGTCGTAAGTTTAATAGATTAATTACCATTGAACTTATTCTTGTTTGGATCTTTGTGAAAGATCAAGTTCTGATGATTTTAGTTGTTGATGTTATTTATCGTTTTCATACCTTGGACGCCCAAAGTTCTTTTGAGCGTACGGGATCCTTTGCGGGAACACCCCTTGTGCATAGATTCCACGTTCTCTTAACTCCATCCTAAATGGTGTCTTCATCCTTCCTCTCTTAGAACATCTTTGTTGTGTTAAGGGAGGCTAAAACTAATTTATAATGAATCAATTAACCCGTCTCCACATGGTCGCCCTACCAAGAGGTTTGAAAAAAATGGGTCAACTGTGCAACTTACTGTACATTCATTAATCATGTTAGAAGTTTCATTGGGGGTTCATTGTAAAGAGAGAGAGTTGCTCTTTCTGTCAGTGGGGAAAAAAAATACTGCTACCCCAATGAAAATCTACGAAATTCGAGTTTTTATTTCGGTAAAATACAAAAAACAGAAATCAAAAAATCACTGGCCATTTTTTATTTATTGCACTTTTATGTTTTTTTATGATGCATTTTCATAGATTCTGAGTTGCTGAATCTTGTGGTATGTGAATTTTTTTTCAGGTCCAATAGTTCCGGAGTTATGTGCACTATATGTAAAACAGTTTTTATTTTTTAGTTCATTTTGTGTATAGGCTGTTATCAAGCAGTTTCATTGTTTATACAGAGTTTGATATGCATAGAGCTTTTCCTCCCGAATACAATGGTGGTATTATTTTTTACGTAGGAGTAAATCTGTGGATTTGGACTCCCACTTTTGGAACAAAAAACATTAGAAAATAAAAATGATGGCGACCTTCTTAGAGGCAAAGTGTGCGCTGGTATGTCTCAGCTACACTCCTGGCCTTCTAAGAGGTTGTGCAGCGCCGGTAGCTACACTCCAGACCGAGCAGAAGAATTCATACAGATTTGAGCTTGATACCTCTCCTTCCCTGTTCCTCCCACCTAATTTTACCTTACATTACTGAATAGCGCTCAACGAGACGCTTAAGGCCATATATGGCAACCCTAGGTTTGCTGATGTGAAACATGTGCTAGCTTTGCCGACCTTCTAAGAGTCCAGGACGTGGCGACGGGTTAATTCGAGTGTCCCGAGTCCGTGCTCTGGAACTCAGCCGTACTCACAATTTAAGTCTTTTTCATCCAAGCAAATTTCATAATATACTTCCACATTTTTCTTTAGGCTTGCATTATAATGTATTCTTTGAAGTTCAGAGCCGAGTAGTAGCGTCAGAGCCTCACTCTGTCGATGACAACCTGATGCTTGTGTCGTCCAATGATTGATATTTTCCAGCAGCAGTTGTAGTAATGTTAGCGATAGGTGAAACAGAACGAGCTGCGGCAGTCATCCTGGTGGTGCATCCCAGACGATTAAGGGTTAAGACTTGATTGTAGGACCCCTCAGGGGGATGCAACTATTGTATCTATGGGAATTGGCGCTCCCAGGGGGACTATGTGAAGGCCTGAGCTAAAGGTTAGGTAGGCTTCCTTTTTGTTGTAATGAAATGGGTTTTTGTTTTGTTACGGACCCTCTTTTTTCGGTTCACTGCTGTCCTGTTTTTCAGCACCTACTACTTTCTTCTTCAACTTTGATCTTGTTTCATGAACTTCTTTCTCATCTTACTGTTTCTGTGCCCTTTCTGCATAGATTCCACGTTCTCTTATCTCCATACTAAATGGTGCCTTCTTCTTTCCTCTCTTTGGATCGCCTTTGTTGCGGATAGGGAGGCTTAAACTAATTAATAATCTAATAATAATCTAACTTTATTGTAGGAAAAACTGACTAGCACCGTCCTGATGACTTAATGCATTAGTGGTTCAGTTTTTCCCGATGTAAGAAAACTTCATCTGTATAATTACTCCTTTTGTTTCTTGTATTCTGAGTTTTTAACCTCATGAATAGTCTAAAAATAGTCTGCTAAAGCTGAAAGCGTTAACTTCTTTCAAGTCAAAGTCACGCAACAATATCTTGTCCTGAAGAGAAATATCGTAATTATTTTTACTAAACTAAGAGAGCTAACTGACTTTCAGGCAATTCATTGGATGAGAATGATGGTTTGGTAATGCGCATGTTTATTTTTTGGGCGTAAAAGTGTATGGTGTTTAGTTATCATAAGAATTTTAGTGTTAGTATCCTATTTAATTGTTCCGGTGCTATTGACACATTCCCTTTTTCAAATACGTTGTCGTTTATTTAAATGAATGCTTAACAATTTTCAAAAAACTGTTGTTCAAACGCCAAAAAATGAAGTGGGTTATCGCGTCTATGTTACCAGGTGTGAAATAATGGAAAGTGTAAAAAGCAGCAATTGACATTGTCGCCAATTGATAATTTTCATTATTTTATGACACTGATACCCTTTACAACAGTTAAACAATTTTTAGAGAAACTTTTGGAATTAAACTCACAAGTGTGTTCAGTGATGTTGAGTGCTTTTGAAGATTTTGTCCTAGCTTTTAATTAACTGTATCAATCTATGTTCTGCTGCAATTTTATGCTTTTATGCGTTAGGTTAATTAGTTTCATTCATAGCTACTAAGGCATTTAAGTTTTGGAGCAATTACGCTTTCTTTGCAATAATGTATCCTCAAGAATCTCATTTTGATTTGAGTGAAGACGCAACTATTGATACTGTACAAGAGGTAGATGAGAGCGAGCGGCGGCTATTGAGGCAGGTGTTGTTTTAAGAAACTAACCACTTGAACACTTTGGCTAAGGTATTCCTTTTTTTTTACTAACTGATGAAAAACTTCTTTTTAAGGTAACAAATTAAGGAGCCCGTCAAAATATGTGCTGGTAAGGTCTTTGTTTTCAAGGAGTTATAGAACAAAATAGTAAATAAGAATCTCAATAATATGTTGGATCCGAGTGCTATCAGAGCTGTGGAGAAAATAAGAGGTTCTGCGGTAGAGTTTGTGAGCAGACATCAACCATGCCAAGCATGAGGGAGTATTTGAGGTAATTTATTGAAAATTTACTTGGGCTTGAAACAGTTATAACTGTGTCGAATTTTTCTGAGAAAAGGTGTGTTGATTGCGGTGAACGCTGGAAACCCTCTTGTCCGTTGATTTAAAATGTCTAAAGACGTTATAAATACTTTTGAATAGAAATTACTTGTTTTATTGCACAGCAGAGAAAGCTTTATTCAGTCAAAATATTCAGAACAATTTTCGAGACGATTTTTAATATGCACAGTACTCGTAGATCGACTAAACTGCGGGTAATTTCAAGCAATTTGTTTAATACCACTCCCATATTGACATGCCTTCATGGCATTTTGGAATGTTAGTTCTTGCCTTATCCTGAAAAGACAGTGTGAAAACCAACGACCTTGGTGTGTTTTCAGTTTCTCTGGTGGAACGCTTTTATTGAGTGTGTGGTAACTTCCTCATCCAACGTAAAATATTGAGCGATTCGTGTTTTCCCTCATTCTGATCTTTGTTTTTCGTTCGTGTTCATCATGTTTTTACCTCATACACGTTGACGATTAAATACTTTTGCTATAAAGATAATTTTTTTACAAACTCGTACAGGTGGGTCGGTTGTATTCTGTTTTGCAATTAGTTTCTTACGATTCGTCACCGAAACAACTTGAAATGTACTCTTTCATGAGGTATTTTGGACGTACTGATTACGGTGACAGGCATTGTCATCAGACATTCTGTGGTCATACACCTATGAGGGACCCTTTAGGATGTCTTAATCAGAGTTGACTTGAATTATCCGCAGCCGACTAAAATAACACTGGTGGTTAGGGTCTTCTACGAATAATTTTATTGTTGTTTTTATAGCTTCAGTTCATATTTTACTTTTATCATAACCTAAATAGCTGCTTTTTCATTCCATTTGCCTTTTATTGCAGATTCTTTCCGTGCTTTCCAAGTTTTTCGAATTTGTTGATGTGACGCGATCTTTTGTGTTTGAAACACATTCTTTCGCTCGGGTTCATGAGGCTCCTCGGTGCATGCCATTCCTCGTTGAATTTGATTTTTTGATCTTGACGATACTCAACTCGAGTATGTCTTACTTAGAAGAGCAGCAAGAAAATACACTCGTTAAGAGAGTGAATCAAGTGCATCAATCAAAAACTGCGTGTTTGAGCACCCCTAGCACTTTAAAAGTTTTTAAATTGTTTCTGGAACTTGTTCTTGACGTAAACCTTTGCCTGTGCATTTTATACCGTCAGAAAATTTTAGTTTGCTCCAGTCAATATGCAGAAATGAGATGATTTTAAACTCCGCTCAAGCACCTTGTGGCTCCAATCGATGCCCTACATCAAATTTGAATTAATCACTCTGAAGAACGCTGTCTCCTGTGGTCTCATGGAAGCTTGCATAATTTCGGTAATAAGAGAGTAGGCGTTGTTTGAACACTGGTGCTGTGTGGCTTGTAGTACTTTGGTTTTTGTTTTGTGACAGAGCGCATCCATTAATGCTGATTGATCTTGAGTGAGCTCACTGCCGTAGACTCGTTCAGTTTGTGAAAACTATTGGAATTGAAGGGTGAAAGTCAGAGTAAGATAAACGTAAATTTTCCGAATTTAAGTCTACCACCATATCAAGCATGAGACAATATTTGATACAACTGCTCTGAGTATAACGGGCTGCTTGATGTCAAGTAAGACCAGCACGAAGCTGTTATTTTCTTAGCTGCTATGTTATAAAATGAGTATTCGCTGGCATCTTCTACCTATCTTTTATACCACAGCTCTGTCCCTCTGCGCAAGGCGGGTGGGCACACAAAAATACATCACGTCAAGGCCAAACTTCTTTGACCTCAAACTTTTTATCCTACCACAGAGCATCCTTAAATATAAATCAACTCTTCTCATTTCACTAGAAGTGCCCTTGTTTTACCTGAGCTAACCAAGTGGAGCAAATTGCTCCAAAATTTTTAAGTATTACGTGGCATCGCTCAGCTTACAAGAGCTACGAGGGTTAAACATGGACTCTTCCATGCTTGGCACGTCCAGCCACATGCCATACCAACTAGCAAAAAACGCGCTTGACTTTATGGTTTTCACCCTTCAATTGTACACTAATCATGAATGGTAAGTGTTGAAACCAAGTGCTAGAAATAAATCTGAGTGCCCTTACTGAAACTTCATCAGTGATTTTTTAGTGTTCACCTAGTTCAAGAATCTCGATGTAATTCTCATTTTACTATTAACATTATTCCTATCTGTAAGCAATGTTTGTTAGACAGTGTCCCGTGAAATTTAAGTTTGTACTTCGATATTATCTAACGTAGTGTATCTAGAATTTATAAATGTAAAGCGGAAAGTTGCGAGCTTTAATTTGAAAAGTTCTTGTATGTCTTATCAGAGATGTCGCGTGTCAGAAGTATCTTTTAAACTGTTTTTCTATTGTTATTCGTTCGTGTCCTGTCATTAGCCATAGCAATTCAATTTTATGGCTGCATGTGCTGAATATTCATATCGTTCTTCCATGTCTCGTTTTGTCTGGACTAGTTTTTGATCACTTGAATACGTAAGATGTATTTTTTCATTTGAAAAAAAACGAAAGTCTGATACAACTATAGTATCTGTAGGAATTAGCACTTAATGTGGGGAAAATGTGAGGTCTCTGGGTGGTTAAATAGGCCTTTCTTTTTACTGAAGCAAGTTTTTGTTTTGTTACGGACCACCTTTTTCCCATTCCCTGCCGTTCTGCTTTTAGTATTTTCTACTCTTCTGTTGAGCTTTTCTTTTGTTTCGAAAACATTTTGATCTTTATCTTTCTTTGTGCTAGGTGTGGGGAACATAATTTTGTGCATAGATTCGTTGTTCCCTTAATACCAGATCCCTTCAACTTCCTCCTTCCTCTCTTGAGAACGCCTTTGCCGTGGTTGGGAGCTGAGAATGAATTTCATATGCTCAAATAACAGAACCTAATCAATTTGACTGAAGAGTCGGTTTCATTTTTCATACAGTATTGCTATTCATGGAACTGAAAGGTAAAACTTCGTATGGTCTGCTTACCCTAGCCGCTGTCACACTCAGCAGCATTGCGTATGAGTGTTCCTTTCAAAAAAGTAGGCCGTAATAATCTTGCAAGGGAGGTACCCTGACAAGTCTCTCTTAGTTTGCTTCTTACGTGCGTCAATATTCCTTAGTTTTTATTCTCCTTCTCCCATAGAATTTTTTGTTACTTTCTTCCTCGTGAGCTCTCCGAGCTTCAAGGTTGACTTTTTCAATACTCTAGTTCTTTTCTTTCTTTATCTTGGAAGTTTGTTTTCTATGAGCACAGGAGCCTAAATCAATGAAGTGCGTACAGAAAATGTTTTAAATGTTTTCCGAGTCTAGGGGAGACTTTGCTTTCATTAGAAACGTACGTCTTAATTACCGCTTGGGAGTGCTATGATGTTATAGCCTGCTATCTAAAATGTGCTCATTTTGGTGTGTTACTCTGTTGTGTCTGTAGGATTTCATGTACACAAAAGATAGATGTGAGGTCCACAGCTGAAGGCTAGGTAGGCCTTCCTTTCGTTGAAAGATTTAGTGGTTTTGTAACGCATTATTTCATCAATTCACTGCTCACATTTTCCCCCCTATCCTCAGGGAATACACTGTTGCATATATGAGTATTAGCTCTCCCAGGGGCGTATGTATGGTCCTGAGCTATAGGCTAGCTTTTTTTTAAATGAAATGTTTTGCTGCGGACCACTTCCTTTCGGTTCTCTGCTGTCTTGTTACGCAGCCTCTACTTCTTTTTTTTAAAGTTTATTTTGTTTCTTCAAATTCTTTCTCAGCTTACCGTTTCTATGGATCTTGTGGATTGATTCTGCGTTCTCTCGACTCCTACTAAATGAGCTACCCTCCCTTTGAAACGACTTTTTACAGCTAGGGAGGCCTATGTGTTACTTTTTCCTATGTTTGTCACGTTACTTTCGTTTTCGTGTATCTTTGCGTAGGGTGCGGGGCACACCCAAGGAAGTTGGATACATGGAACCGGCATCGCTATCTTTTGCCAGTGTGTAGCCATTTTTGCCGACCCAAGCCCCGCCCACCCGGCATCGGGTCCCAGTGTGGAGGTGGTGTTGCAGTGGAGGGGTAGCACCACCTCCATCATCAGAAACTGAATACCGCGCTGTTAAATGGCAAACTTGCGCTACTCTGTGCTATGCGTTTTTTTCTTAGGCATATATTTCAATTGCGTCCTTGAAACGCGTCATATTGGAAAAACTCGTACTTGACCGCAGCTTGGATAAGCGGCGCCCTACCACGCTGAGTGTCTGAGCTGAGCTCCACGCTGAGCCCCATTTCCGTGTGTGTGCCCGTATACCCTACAGCTACCAATAATTGGCTTCACTTAATAGCGCTGATGCCGCCTCCATTCTTAAACCTCCTTGGGCACACCTAACGTAAAGATTGTTCTTTCCCTTGAAATAGTGTTCCTTTTGAGAATATTGTCTTAGTTTGGGAAGTATGAGCTTTTATTCTAATCCAAGATGTTTTTTGTGCAGATAGCACTTTGTTATAGAATCCTTGACTGCTTGTATTAGCAAAATGAAAGTCAGGGACACTACCCTCAGGGAGATACAATTATTGTATCTATGGGAACTAGCGCTCCCAGGGGGACAATGTGAGGGCCCGAGCTAAAGGATAGGTAGACTTTCTTTTTGTTAAAATTGAATAGGTTTTTGTTTTGTTACGGACCCTCTTTTTTCGGTTCACTGCTGTCCGGTTTTTCACCGCCTACTACTTTCTTCTTCAACTTTTTCTTGTTTCATGAACTTCTTTCTTAGCTTTCCCCTCAGGGGGATACAATTATTGTATCTATGGGAACTAGCGCTCCCAGGGGGACAATGTGAGGGCCCGAGCTAAAGGTTAGGTAGGCTTTCTTTTTGTTAAAATAGAATAGGTTTTGTTGTGTTACGGACCATCTTTTTTCGGTTCACTGCTGTCCTGTTTTTCACCGCCTACTACTTTCTTCTTCAACTTTTTCTTGTTTCATGAACTTCTTTCTTAGCTTTCTGTTTCTGTGCCCTTTCTGCATAGATTCCACGTTCCCTTAACTCCATACTAAATGGTGCCTTCTTCCTTCCTCTCTTTACATCTCATTGTTGAGGATAGGGAGGCTTAAACTAACTAATAAACTAATAAACTAACTTTCTTAGCTTTCCGTTTCTGTGCTCTTTCTGCATAGATTCCACGTTCCCTTAACTCCATACTAAATGGTGCCTTCTTCCTTCCTCTCTTTACATCTCATTGATGAGGATAGGGAGGCCTAAACTAACTAATAAAATAAACAGTCAGGGAAACTTGGTAAAGAAATAAGGCTGTAGGATACGTGTTACCTGCTTTGTGCTAATATTTTTACCACTTGTTTCGTGTTCCTCGAAAAATTTAACCTTGACTGATTTTCTTTTCAAAATTAAAAATTTATAACGAGAAGACGACAACGTATGTGCCCAAGTTCATTCTTTACTTTTGTTTCTTGGCTCATTCTCTTGATAAGAATCCGCAAACGCACAATCATGGACAATTCTTATCCTTCGAAAGGCCTTGTGTATGATCGTGCGTTTGAGGATTATTAAGAAAATGTGCCAAGTACCATTTGCGTAGCATTATTTCCACTCTCTACATGAAATTTGTGTAATATCACTTTAGGTGACAGTAGTTCACTGGAATGTTGGTACGCATAACCTTGTTTTCGACTAAGTCTGTGCCATTAGTACTTTTAAGATGTTTAGAGTATGATATTTAGACAATACAGCCCAGGATCATAGCTTAAATCGCACAACACCGGCAATAACTTTCCAGACTAACTTTTTGTAACGCGTGCTGATATTCACTTGCTTCATCATGTACACAACTTTGAACGAGTAACCAATAGGGAGGATATCAAGAATCGGTTTTCTATTCTAAAACTCTATTGTAACTTGAAGTTGACTTATGCGTTCATACGATAATCTGATTTATTTCCCTGAAATAAACGTGAATGTTACAATTCAGAAATTGATCAGTTAAGTAAATATTTAGCAATAATTAACACTGAAATTCAACTTGATAAATGCAATGTTACATCGATATCAAGGAACTATTGAATAAAAGCATAAGTACCAATAGCCACGTTTTATTATAGAACGTAACTACTTTTTCTTGGCAAGCCTCTTGTCTCGCTCTTCAGCAACAGTGAGCTTGACACCCTTACCCTTGGGCAGAGAAATGTAAGCCTTTGTTCCCTTGCCAATAACGAACACGTTCGTCAATCTGGAAAAAAAAATTCAATGTACCAAGTTTGAGCCGAACTACAAAAGAAGAGTCTCGTTACGACACGGTCGTGTCACGGTTGAATTATGCTCATGAATTAGCTTAGGATTTCAAGTGTCTCATAACAATGAGCAAGTGAAAAATCACTACTAACATTGCTATGAACTTCATCTGTGCTATTTTGTCCCCCACGGAATTCTTACAAAACCATGGTCTACAATAGCACAACTTTAGTTATAAATACACTCAATTACGTTACGTATGCAATATTAACCAAACAGGAGCAGCAGAGGGCCTTTTCTCATACCAACATGGAATTGATTACTACCACACAATTTTGCGCACACGTTAAAAACTCGCACACATGTCTGTGTCGAAACTAACATGATCGTGGACAAAAAGACCGGTGAGAGGTGCGGCAAACATCTAATGCAAAGCTTTTACAAGCATTTACATTTCAGCAAAGTTCCTTTCAAACTCGACCCTTTACATCCCTAACTTCTCGTTTGGTCCACATCTTCCTTTGCGACTCTAGTTCTTTTTGCATAAATCTACTTTTCTTTCCTCATTATTATTCGCTCTTGAGAAAGACATCCTTTAACCCTTTAACCCTTTAACGTCCGAATTTTTGTACTCATATTACCGTTAACACAACCACCGTCACTAAACTGGCGCTGGCATCTGGCAGTCACCGATATCAGGATGGGATAAGAACTGCCACTCGGCAGAGAACTTCAAAGAACACATTAGGGAACTAATTGAATAAGAAATAAAATATATTGAAGGGGAATTTTGAAAGAGGACACTGGTGTCCTCTGGGGCGTTAAAGGGTTAAGGTGTAATCTAAAAAAAAATTAAAGGTTTTAAAACATTTGTGCACCTTCCTGCTCGCTATATCAGAAAAAGGTTGAATGAAAGAGCGAGGAAACTGAACAATTAACGCACGCATACCTGGTGGCGAAGACATTGCCGACAGCATCCTTGATGCGCACGATATCGAAACCTCCTGCGTGGTGATCACGAGCGATGATCACACCGATACGACCCAAGTTGCGACCGCCAGTTACGATCGACAAGTTGCCTGATCAAATAAAAAATTATTCAAAACCGCCGCTTATCGATTAAAAAGAAATCTTAAGGTCTTTCCCACAATTATGTTGAAGCGTAAAAAATTACTTCAATCTAAGTATTTTACATCGCCGTCAACTGAGAATGCATAAAATCAGAAAGGAAAATGCAGTTCTTGTGGCGATACTGACCCATTACGAACAACATGAATTTCTGCTCGCACCCAATACCTCAGTTCCTTTCCCTTCATAAGCAAGTATCATTTAGGCGACTTCCAAAATTTTCTCGACGTTTTAGTTATGCTACGTCAAATTTTTGCTCTAGTGGAGACTTTGGAGTATTAGCTGCAGACTACGGCAAAATACACTAAATTCAGCCACTTCCGAGTCGTTCTCTTATGAAATTTGTGAAAAAAGATTCAAGTGAAAGAAGCAGCAAATGCTAAAAAAATAGGAAAGCAGTAAACAGTAAAAGGTTTGTCTTTAATATAACTAAAAATATTTTAGTTCAACAAAATAAAACCCTACCAAACCTTAAACTAGGGACTCCAAGTATTCCCCTAGAAGTGCATACTCCCTTAGACTATAGTTGTACCACCCCACCTCGAGGGACCATATATTCTACTTCAGTATTGAAAACCTAAGAACAATTTTCGCATATCGATTTATTGGAAATATTTGTACCGACTGTCAGCCTCCTTGGTATGTCGCACACTCTTACGAGCGGCAACGACCGTATTGAGACTTGTTACTCTTGCTCAATTTTGACTATGCCAAACAACAAGGCAGACACAGCTTCGATATGAGCATCGCACCAGAACTGAATTGAAAGAAGCTATGCTTTGCTCTCTCCACGCGAGGCTTTACTTATGAAACATTGACTATTTTATACATTAGCGCTTCAAAAAAAATCACTGACCAGGTTCCAGGCTCATGAAGTCCTTGATTTTGTTCTCCTTCATGTCATAGACGATGGTATCGTTGATGCGGATCATGGGGTCGGGGTACTGGATGGTGCGACCATCTGAGGTGATCACGATGGGAACCTTCTTGGGACCCATGAACTTTTTGGTGATCTTGCACAGCTTGAAGTTTGCCTCTTCTTCAGTGATGCGGTGCATCAAGAAACGACCTTTCACGTCATACAAGATGCGGAAGTTCTCCTTCACACGGGCAATCTGAACCACATCTGAAAAATAAAATGTTCGAAGTTGAAGAGCTTTCAACTGAAATTTGAAGAAAGAAATGAGTTGGCTTTCATTAGCGAAATAACTACAATAGGTGGAGACCATTTTATACACAACAGTTCAACATACGAGAGACTAATGTCGAATTACTCGATATGCAGGTGAAATGACCGAACAAATGGATAGGCAAATTTTACCATGATTTTGGTGTAAAATTATTAGTTTAATCATATTCCTGGATCAACGACAACGACCACGATTGGTATTTCTGCAAGTAATGAAAGTGTTCAACTGAGTCTGTAAGCTTCTTTGGTGAGCCATAAACTGCAGGAGTCTCAGCGACCGTATAGAAGCTGCATTATTATTGCTCAGTTTTGACCATGGTAACAGCTATGTCAACACAGCTTCGATATGAGCATCACGAGGATTTATGTCCACATACACAATAGCGCGGTCATTGAAACACCTTATTTGTCAACTTCTTGCCGCGAAGTTGAAGTGTTACCAATGATGGTGATACCAGATTCATGTGTACAGCTTTTCAACTGGGATATTCGTCAATTTTTTACTGGCCTACGTCCATACTCATTAATTCTTTTCCACAAGAAACATGACCGATTCGAAATATTGATCTAGCAAAATTCATCTCAATCACCGAATCATGGAAAACTTAAATGAATATACCGAGATAGATAAAATAACGAGAGCGTGATGCATCACATCACCAAAATTAAAATGATATTTATTGGACAGAGAAAATCTCTGCTTTTTAGTGTTCATCGATTCAATATTAGTGAAACTCCACGTTACTTGCAAGTTTTAGCACATACTGAACAATTTTATCGAAATTCATTCAATGGGCAAATGCATCCATCCTCACACATGGAGAAATTGGAACGGGCTGTCAGATAGCGTTTCCTTCAGTCAGTCAAGAAAAGATCAGAAGAAGAAAAAGTATCCCGAATGGACACCTACAATCATTACAGAACAAGTTTGCTAGAGATTAAAATGTATGGTAGCTCTTGACTTACACTCACTGATCCGAAACTAGTAACTAAATTTCTCAACTGCCTCAACAAAACCACAAATTTGGCGGCATTTAGTATAATGTCAATTGAAGCTACCAAAAAATTCAAGTAAAAACATGTAGATCTGTACACTTCCTTGGTGAGCCATAAGCCAAAGAGCCCCAGCGACCGTATGAAAGCAATTTTATTATTGCTCAGTTTTGACCATGTCAACCCTAAGGCTAACACAGCTTCGATATGAGCATCAGATTGATTCACTTTTCCATCAATAGTAATTAATAGCAACGCTAATTTCCAGTTTTGCACAAACCATCTGAGAGAAAACAGTTTGAACTCATTCTCACTTGTAACTTTCAAGACTTTCACCAAAGCAGCAATACTAGGAGAGGCTTTTAGTGTCTTCTTTGGTTGAAAAATATTCCTGAAACTGCCAACACTAAGTTAAAGAGCATAGGAGTCGAATACAAATTCGAATTTGCGAAAAACCTTCAGATATAATGAATGAAGGCCTGTAAGCTTCCTTGGGTATGCCACTGACCACATTAAGCGAGTCCTGGCGACCGTATAGATGCTATTTTATTCTTGCTCACTTTTGACCATGGCAACAATGTTAACACAGCTTCGATATGAGCAGATACCGACTCACGCTACTAAAAATCAAATCTAAGTGTACTTCCCGATAACTTAAAGAGAAAATGGGAAAAACTTGCAATAAACGACACTAGCAGCCATATCCTGGGCTCATTATTGAAGTGTTTCAAGACTTGATTGAAACTTTCACCTCATTTTATACACATGCCCAAGCAGAGCATTCTTGAATTAACAGGGGAGCCTGATATCAGCTGTCATCTAGACCAGGACGGAACGAGTACAAAGAACACGACGCAAATTTATAAGTAAAAACGCAAATTTATAAGTAAAAACGCTAATTTATAAGTAAAAACGCTAATTTATAAGTAAAAACGCTAATTTATAAGTAAAAACGCCAATTTATAAGTAAAAACGCCAATTTATAAGTAAAAACGCTAATTTATAAGTAAAAACGCTAATTTATAAGTAAAAACGCTAATTTATAAGTAAAAACGCTAATTTATATAAGTAAAAACGCTAATTTATAAGTAAAAACGCTAATTTATAAGTAAAAATGATTTTAAAATTGAACTAAAATTTACCTGCTGGCAGACAGCACTTGAATAAAACTGGTAACCATGAACTAAAATATACCGAGAAGCGTGGTTACAATGTGTAGCCTGACATTCTTAAAATTGGTGGGTCAATTGTTGTGCAAAACTGATTTTTGCCATGAATAGAAGCTAGAAACATTTTTTTTAAATGCATAAATAATCAAGAGCTGAATTTAGGCAAGAAACTTTGCCACAGTGGAAAATTTTTTATAGCGTGACTGAACACCTTTAGGTGCAATTTCATTATTTATCTTGCAAGAGTAATTTGTACAAAAAAGCAGGAACTTACCCATAATACCGGCAGGGAAGTTGGGGTCAGTGCGGACCCTGTGGTCAACCTGCACCAAGCGCTGCATAGTGATTTTCTTTGCCTCATCGTAATTGAGGGCATATTTTAACCTGTATAAAATGTTATAATCAGGAAAATTTGAAGAAATCTTTTAGGCTACACAAATGCAAACAAATCATTAGTTGAACTAAAATTTGAATTTAGATACCGAGGGCATCTATGACAACCAAATATTTATCAAGAATATTTACTTTGCATTCAATTAGAAACACAACTGAGAAATAACCCTAAGAATTTCGTTTTAATATCATTGGCTCAGAAACAGCTAACTCCACTCTTTCAGTTGCATACATTTCAACTACTCAAAGCAATAACTTTATTGTATGAAATGAGCATGTTAGAACTGAGCCTGATGTTCAAAATTGAAACTATCCCACATCCAAAAGGAGCAGTTTAAATCTTAAGATAAAATACTTCTGCCTTTAAAATTAAACCACATACTCAAATTTTTTCTGAAAAAAATATTCTTACAGAATGTAACTGAAGCCTAACAATCACAAAACCAAAGTAAAAATTTAAAACTTCGGTAGTCATGCTCCTATAAAACCCCACAATATCTCCAATTTCACACACCCTTACCATAGAAATGAATTTCATATCAAACTAACAAATAAATACCCTCATTTTTGAACGTCATACATCATTAATGACAATCTTGTTTCATTTAAGTTTTCTTTATTGCCCATCAAGTGATGATTTACTTCAATCTCACAATAACTGTGCTCTAACAATGGATAATTTATCCAAATGCTCTACTGCTCCTCAAGATATTAGTTATCCCTTTTGAGAACTTAAGACTATGTTCCTATCTACTGCTCCTTTTTTTCCAAGATATTAGTTATCCCTTTTGAGAACTTAGACTTTGTTTTTATCTTCTGCTCCTGAAGATATTAGTTATCCCTTTTGAGAACTTAGACTTTGTTCCAAGCTCAACAAAATAAATTCTCCCGCAGAGCATTTGACATGCACAGCACAACGTACTTGTTCCTAATGAGCAGGACAATAGGGATGGACTCCCTCAGCTTATGAGGTCCAGGGGAAGGACGAGGTGCAAACACACCTCCAGTCTTGTCCAGGAGCCATGACCTGGGAGCACAAAGTCTCTTCAAATGCTTCTTAGGGCCGCGCTGAAATGAGAACAGAAATAGGTTATTCTCCAATGCTAGTCATATCTGGGTATGAGTAATCATTCCCTAAGTCGATTGTGTGAAAACTGATTACATTAAACTATGTAACTCAGAAGTTATAAGGAAATCTTAATCAAAGACTTCTAATCAGAATCTAGTTGTATGATTAAATTATAAATAAATTGCATAAAATGATACTTTTTTTTTAAGCAACCTGATCTGATAGATACCTTATTCATTGAAAAGCTAATTCAGCACCAACACTAACAATTTCTTAATATCTAAGACTGCATTAGGCATTATTAACAGAAATATTCACCATTCATTACAGATGACCATTTTAGTAGCAACAATTTTTGCCTGCCCTACACATAAATTTTTCCCTCAGACATCTTGCAACTAGGTATAAGAGAAACAAACAGATAGCACGATTGTAATGCACTGCATAGCTATGCAAGAATTAATTTATAAAACCACAATTAATACATTTTAAAATTGCTTTGCATTTATAATGCATCAAATACAGACACCACTTATCACAATTTCATGCTAAGCCTTGGAATTTAAAATATTTCAACTCAAAGAAATACTGAAAAAATGGACTTATTTTAATTCTGCAACTATCTACGATAACAAAAAGTGGTCAATATTGATGTTATGCATTTCACGGATATTAAGAATTCTGTTCCAAACAATTACTAAAGGAAAACATTTAAGCCTTTAACGCCCAAGTGGACTGTACAGTCCTCTTTCAAAAATAACAATAATATATTGTATTTCTTATTCAATTTGTTCACTAATGTGTCCTTTGAATTTCACTGCCGAGTGGCAGTTCCTTCCCCACCTTGATAACAGTGACTACCTAATGCCAGTGTCGGTTTAATGATAGTGGTTGTTATAACGGTAATATGAGTATAAAAATGTGGGCGTTAAAGGGTTAAAAGCGTTTTACACAAATGTCATTCTACCTGCTGATGCGTTATTTTTAAATTATTCAACTTCGAAGTTTGCTTTTGCTCGCCAAGCAGAATTTATTCAACAACGGAAGCTAACCCCCTATTACAAACGTAAACAGGTTGCGTCGTGTGGGAGAGCCACAGTTCTTTTAGTGAAAATTATAAATAAAGGTTCTAACCCACCCATTAGGGTGACATCCACAATTGTGTTTACATCAGCTCCAAGATGGCGGCCACCCAGCACGGTGCGCCATCTTGGAGCAGATGTAAACAATTGCGGACGTCACCCTAATGGGTGGGTTAGAACCTTTATTTATAATTTTGGTAAATGTTGAGGACTTGACCATAATTGATTTATGAATTTTTGATGCCTAAATATTGTTAATGAGATCAAAAGAAACAAGTTTTCTTCAATGCACTTTCCGTCAGAAATGAATATTTTAATAGTTATAGCTGTAAATGAGTTACCGGAACTCCAGTGTTTGAGGCAGGAATAAATGAATAAATAAATGAATAAGGGAAGCATCACCCTATTACAAACGTAAAGAGGTTGGGTCGTGAGGGGTAACCACAGTTCTTATAGTGAAAATTATAAATCAATTGAAATTTTACTATGCATAAACATAGTTAATGAGATGACGAGTTATATTGTCAATGCGAAAGACTTAATTCGAATGTTCCCAGACACGTTGAACCCACGATATACCGGGATTGAAGTTACGGACCTGCGGTCATCTCAAGGCTGCCAGTTACGTCGAAGCAGCGGGAAACACTTTATTATAAACGTAAAGAGGTTGGGTCGTGAGGGGTAGCCACAGTTCTTTTAGTGAAAAATTATAAATCAATTGAAATTCTACTATGCATAAACATAGTTAATGAGATGACGAGTTATATTGTTGGTGCGAAAGACTTAATTTGAATGTTCCCAGATACGTCAAACCCACACTATACCGGGGTTGAAGTCACGGACGGACCTGCGGTCATCTCAAGGCCGCCAGTTACGTCGAAGCAGCGGTGATGGCTACACGTGTTTTGTATCATTCGACGTAATGGGTCGGTTACAACCTTTCTTTATAATTTTCACTAAAAGAACTGTGGCTAACCCTCACGACCCAACCTCTTCACATTTGTAATAGGGGATTTGCTTCTCTTATTTAGTTTTTCCCGCCTCAAGCAGTGGAGTTATGGCAAAGTCGGCTTGGTAGGCGCGCGGCAACGCCTGTTTACTTTCACGTCGGACCATGCGGTATATTTTTTTCCCGCCTCAAACACTTGAGTTCCGGTAACTCATTTACCGCCATAAGTTGTAAAATACTCATTTCGGACGGAAAGTGCATTAAAGAAAACTTACATATTTTGATCTCATTAACATTATTTAGGCATCCAAAACTAGAAAATCAATTATGGTCAAGTCCTAAACATTAACCATAATTTTCACTAAAAGAACCAAGGCTCCCCCTCACGGCCCAACCTGTTAACATTTTAAAAGGAGGATAGCTTCCGTTATCAATTAAATTCCGCTTGGCACGCTTGCTTCCTGTGGCATGCGAAAGCCAACTTTAAAGTTGAATAATTTGAAAATAACACATCTGCGAACAGAATGACATTCATGTAAACGCTTTTAAATGTGTTCCTTTAGCGATTGTTTGAAACTAGTTCCGTGGAGCACCTAAAAAAAAAATATTGACCATAAAGTTGAGGCTCTTGTGCAAAAGATATATGGCAATATTATATTAACGGCTTATTTTCTTTTGCTGCTTTCAAATAGCTGTGCATGAGAAAATTCAGTTACTAATCAAACTGGAAAGGAAGCTCTAGTTAATCCAGTAATTATATTTGCTATCTAAATCAATAGTTTTAAATTTTCCTAATGTCATGACAAAAAAATATGTATATGTTACAATCTTTCAGCATTGATAACTTTACCAATGAAAAATTAGTTTAAAATACTTGCCAACCAGTAAAAAATGTATCAACTCAAACATAAGCACCAATTTGTTCCAGCTAAAATAAGTGGCTGAATTAGCTTTGATTAACATTCCACAAAAATAGCTACTCGTTACAGGTCTTTTCTTAGAATTTGCCAAAGATATATTTCATTTTACACTAGCCTAACTATGAGCTCAAATTTATTAGCTACTTCTGAAACAAGAAAAATATGAAGTAAAATTTAAAACTGTTCCATGTTCCCTGAATTGAATAATCACAAGTTTAACTGGAGATGCCCAAAGTTGAACTGCTTTCAACATGCAATCTTGGAACACTCAACTTGGAATTCTCCTCAAAGAAAAAATTATTCAACATTCTTCACAATCCTATTCACAAACAGCACTGTTCATATAATTCCAATAACGTGACCAATGAATATACTTGCATTAAACCTTTGGTAACATCTCAAACATTCATTCAACCACAATCTGGAGAAAAGTTTTCTAGAAAAGCATAGATAACCTTCAGCTTACTCGTGAACAAACAAAAGGTATATCGAGGTTCCTATCCCCAAAAAAAACTACAATATTGCAAAAACAATGTAGCACCAAGCGTGTTGCTAACCCTGAGTACATTTCACTTCCAAAACACTTCGAACTCCTAACCATGAAGCTCATATTATAAATAAATAGCATAACCTATATTGGGCCTTACATCAATATACACATTTCAAACATCATAAAATTTTGAAAATAATTCATTAGGATTGTGCAATCTCGTTTGAAAAAAACTTAGGAAACTTGAGACATAGTCGGCACATTGGTAACAAGCTATGTGTTCTTCTAAAATGCTACCCGAACAATAAATTGAATTAAGTTCCATCATTAAATATGTCTAAAATCCACCATCGATTACATAAACAGAAAATAATTTTCACTCACAGCCATTATTTAGGTTAATCCAATTTTCTCACACCGAGCTCGCTACTGCGGCATTTGTTGAACGAAGGAACACCAGTACCGACTGATTAAATGGTTCTTCCTGAAATAGTCCCTGCGAAAGCAAACTCTAGAGACAGAAACGAATTTGACAAGAACGAAAATTTTACACAGAAGTTGGATTCCAAGCATTTTAAGGATGATGGTATACATGCCAAACTAACTTTGATACATGAACTTGTACCTTGAGTAGCATTTTAATTATGAAAATCATCAAATATTCCAAGAAAATTTCAAATCTTACGCTGCGACGTGTCATTTCGCCACTATGAGGAAAATTCATGACCACAATAAAAATTGTTCATGAGACTATATCATTCCAAATTAGTTAAATTAAGCAAGTCTAGAAAAATATTTAACGATGAGTTAGACACAATGGTACTTTTAACTGCCATGTGTAGTTTTTAGAGTTTTAAAATCTTGCTCCTGATTAACTTATTCGAAGGGATTATAGAAGTGCGTAGAAACCCTTAGACAGTACCCTTTCTCAATTTTTGCATTCTAATGCAATAGTAAATTTTATTATTAAAACTTCCAAGAACATAATTGATTAAAACTGTGCTTTACAAGACATAAGCCAAGACTTGAACATGAACGTTACTACTTTTCAATTTTTGATGCCGGTATTGTATGATATCTACCGTCGGTTTTCTGGTATAGTATGATATTCACAGGGGATTCTCTGGTATAGAATGAAATCTCTCGTGAATTAGAATCAATTAGAGAAGATGAATATTATTTGGTTGAGCATACAAAAGCATTTGTTACAAAGCATATATTACAAGAGGTAATTCTGCTATTTTTTTTTGTAAATAAATCTTACATCGTTTAGGTAAGCAGTAAGTTGATCATCATGTTTTCTCTAAGTTTCTAACAGTAATGGTCTGACCGAGATTGTAAATACTCACGAGGTCCTCATTTTCCTTTTTTCATATTTTACATCTTTTCAGGAAATATAATTTTAACCGTAGGTGCTATATACAATATCGTATCGCAGATACTTTACGATTATTACTGAAAAAGAATCTCAGAACAAGAAATAAATAAGATAAATAGGTTTGTTGATAATAAAACCGACGGTAGATATCATACTATACCTGCACCGAATTTTCTCATAGCTCCCACTGAAATCTTTTTTGAAATAATTGTATTCTAGAAAAACTCAGAACACAATTCTCCACTCTACCCAGCCGAAATGGGTACCTGTCTTGACCGGGGAAAACCGTCATGGCATCCTGGCGTAAGTTATAAGGCATTTGAAAAACCAATGTAAATGGTGATTTTTATCACGCTTGATTGGAAATAAGGCATTCCTAGATGCCGATGTTTGTTGTTGTTTTACATACATAAACACACATATATATACGCACCAAATTCATACTCGTATTTATATATATATATATACATATATATATATACATATATATATATATATATATATATATATATATATATATATATATATGGTATTTATGATTTCTTCTTGTTTTCTGATAGAATCGCCTTTGCCTCTTTAAGGCACCCACGCCGAACTCGCAACTTTGTTTTACTGCTCACTAAACTGTTTTTTTTATTTCCTTCTTTTTCTCATTTTTTTTAGAAGGCTCATACCGAATTTTCTACTCAGACTTAAATTATATGTTACCACATGCCTCTAAATCTGAAAATAATTTAGATTCTCAAGATCTTTATATTAATTATAAAACTTCGCTGTCACTTCAATTTTAATCTAATTTGTCCTTTGCTACATCTTATGTGTTATATGCAGATACCACTGGTATGACAGCCTTGCAACTACATTATTCGCAATTTATGATCTTTAATGCTCCCACTCATGGACTGAGTTTGCGCTCTCCTTAAGAAATCATACTAGATTTTAGACAATTTAGACTAATAATCTCTGTGTGTTTTAGTTTCTCTTTATTTCTTAAACTTTATTATAAGTTGGAATGTCTTTATTTTTAACTTGACCCTGTAGTCTGTATCATCTTCCTTATTTTTTACGTCACATTTTACTTACTGTTTCTTGAATTTAATGACTGACCATGTTGATATATTCGATAATATTGATCCAGATCTCAATCATTTGAATAGACTACATCCAAACATAAATGAAATCGGGAATTGTATTTACCTAAATACTAAAGAATTCAATGAAACTATGAGAAAAACCTGTAACGATTTCTCAATATTATCTTGGAACTGTAAGTCCATCTATCCGAAAATAGATGAAATATCTTGTACTATCACTGAGCTAAACAGCAATTTTGATGTTCTCAGTTTCACCAAAAGTGGGCTAGATCACTCAATCAATGACCTTATTCAAATTCAGAACTATAATAGCCATCATTCACTCCGTAATAACAAACGTGGCGGTGGCATCAGTACGTATGTAGCATACCGCTACATAAGCGTAAAAATTATAAATTTGCCATTCATACTTAAATAAATTAATTATTAGCATTAAAAATCTTACTCTAATTTATTATTAATTATTTTCTACTTCTAATTCGTAATCATTGAAGTTTGTGTAAATGCATGAAATAATAAAAATAACACTTGACATTTTTCGAGAGAGAAGCCCTCTGGTGGCAACACTGCGCAGTTGCGCGTCTCTTCTTTCAAAGCCACTCTTACTTTGGCGTCCTACCTTAGCGGTGTTACAGCAAAATTCTCGACCTCTACATCATCGCCATACACGCAACACTCACAAAATTGAATCTCCCTGGGTTTTTTTCTGAGTGCCATGCTAAATGCTATTCTCACCTAAGCAGTAACTTTTACTTGCTCCCGTTAACGTGCTAATGTGTTAATGCGCCAACTTGCTTCTGCTCACATGAGCCGGATTTAACTTGCACACTCAACCTCACCTTATGTTGAGTCATTAGTTCTACCTGAACTAATTCACTGACCTGCGCTCAATCAGCTCAAATTCCCAAACTCAAATTCCCAAATACAACTCACTCACCCTGCTTACTCCATCGCGTGCCGGCCTTCGTCAACGTCAGCCTGGTCCTCCGGCGAGGATTGCCCACCTAGACAAGCTCTCCGAGATCAAGATCCAAGCCAGTTCTCCTGGTTTCCTCTTCCAATAAACTCCACCTAAAAACGAGCTGAGTCCATAACCGCTTTTCATTATCCCTCTCATAATTTTTCCCTTACGCTTCGAGAATTGATCGAGTTGTTCTTGCCGTAAAAAAATCAATATTTTACATTCTAACCAACCAACGGCAGATAAACCCGACACTGGTGCGATGGCCGGGAAAACTCGTAAAATAAAAAACTAAACTCGAAGTGTTTGAGAGATTGTGAGAGGATAATGTTGGCGTATCATTGTAGTGATAAATTTTCCCATTTCGTGGTAGTTTGAGAAATTTCCTGTGGAGTTTGTCCGTGCTAATAATCTCTCTGAGCAGCTCTAACAAAATTTTTTTTCCAGCAATATCCTGTCCTTGTTTGTTTGTTTCATGTGCCTCAGTAGGTAGGGAAAATATTTTTTCCTATTTCCGTTCTTACGTGCATTCTGACTACCGTAAAATTCGCGTTTCCCTTCTCTATTTTTCCTCCATTTTCTTCAACGTTATTGATTGATTGAGTAGGTAGAAAAATAATTCTTCTCACCTGCCTTATTTTCGTGCCTACGCAAATTGCCGCATACCGCATAAAATTTTTTTTCCTCTCGTTTCCAATTTCATATTTCCTTGCTTCTGTTGCAACTTTATCTGAATGATTGAGTAGGTAAAGAATTAACGCAAACCCTTGCTACCTCATCCCAAGTCTTAGGCACTGATATCATTAATTGTGCATCCCAAGAGTGATCGCTAGCATGCCTGAATCAGATAATGAAGATCGAGCCCCCACAAATCCCATTAGGCTCCCTTCTTTTATTCCGGAGGACGCTCACACCTGGTTCCAGCAGTGTGAAGCAGTATTTAGGTATAATAAAATAAGTAGTGAGATAGACAAATTCTATGCTCTTGTGAGCGCTGCGCCCACAAAACTACTAAATAACTCTAATGACATCTTAGAAAACCCTCCAGATCATAATCCTTACGGAATCTTGAAAGGCAAAATCTTAGCAAGGCTTCAGATGTCCGATGCGGACAAATTCCGAAGTCTTGTAGATGCCTCAGCAATTCCATCTGTCTCTGTTTCTTTCTCTCCCTCTTCGCTAGTTAAAGAGCTGCGGAAACTCGCTACGGGTGTTGCCGTAGCTGAGGGATTTCTGAAGGAAGTTTTCATGACTAAGCTGTCACCTAACGTGCGTCCATTTCTATCGCTAGCAGGGCCCGAGCAAACGTTAGAGAAACTAGCGGAAGCCGCAGAGACGGTGATCCGAAATATTAATTTGCCACGAGAACCACAAGTTGCTTCCTTGAATGTAGGAGCTACAAATTTTAGCCCGTCAAATACTGCGCAAAACCAACCCTCCGCCACCATAGAGAAGCTGCAGCAGGACATCGCTGAAATAAAGCAGGCTCTCCAAAATTTTCAAATAGGTCAGAGTCAAAGTGTGGCTCACATTCAGCAAGGCCCAGGGAGATTCCAAAGCCACCAAAATGCCTACGACTATCCCTCTGACTATCACTCTAACTATCCTCCTCCTCCTCCTCAACGCTTTGATAGAGGTAGATCTTTTGATAGGTCAAATCAAGACCGCCGCTTCAGGTCGCGCTCTCGTGATGCTAGTAGCAATTTATGCTGGTACCACATGAAATTTGGTGACCAAGCTCGCAAATGTGCCTCTAGATACTGTCCTCGTTATACCGAAATGACTTCGGGAAACGCCAACAGCGACGCATAGTAGCGAGTACTGCGTTGCCTCATTCCCAGACTACTCGCCTCCTTACTATTCTCGATCCCGCCACCAAGTATCGATTTTTAATCGATACTGGGTCTAGTGTATCAATTATCCCAGCCACGGTGAAAGACAAAAACAATCCATTGTTGGCGACATTACGCGCCGCAAACGGCACGCCAATTCCTTGTTACGGTGAAAGAATTTTAGAGTGCGGTCTGGGATTGAGGAGAAAATTCTGCTTTACCTTTATTGAAAATTTCATTCTTTAACCGTGACCTTCAGAGTTGAATTAGAAAACTTAGCATGCGCTTCAGTGCAGTCAATTGTTTGACACCTGCAATTGGATGTGTGATAGGCGGGTCTTGCGCAAGTTGAGGCAGATTGATTTTGAGAGCCGTATTGTTCGCCCATTAAGTTCTTTTCCGTTAAATTTCTTCTTTTCAGCTTAAGGTTTATTTTGTGTGACTGTGTTTTCGTTTTATTGAGTTATGAATTTGCATGTTTGCGCCTCTTTCGTTCCACTCTTTAGTTTGTTCGTGAGTTTGGCTTAATGCCGGTTTTAATCTTCCATATTAAAACGAGTAAATAAATTAAACTAAACTACCTTAAACTAGCAGTAGAGGAGTTGTCTGTGACCCTCTGGCCGCCCGTGGGGCGGATTTACTTATCGGCTGCGTTACGCAGAATTAAATGGATTTGACCTTTAACTTTGAAATGTATTGGCTGCTTGAAAGCAGAACTAACTTAATCTTACTTGAGGCGATGTCCTTATCTTAACTAATTAACATTAAGCCATGCTTATATCGCATGATTCCTAACAAATTAACCTTCTACTTGGTATTGAGTGGAACTATTCCTTAATCTGTTTTCCTCTTTCTAAAAGCTTCAGAGGCTCTTGTTTATGGTCCCTTTTGAAGGCGACAAATAGGTACGTAAATTAGGCTGTTGTATTTGAACTCGTATATTGATCATATTGCCATACTTTTGTGAATTAGTCGAATACTTCGTATTATCGTGTCCTAGTAAACGTAACTGTGAAATCGAACATTGTTCAGATAAGAATACGCGGCGCATCTCTACTTCTTCGGTGGCGCTTGGTTAAACTTTCCTTGTGGTTAGTGGAGGCCCGTCGTCGGCGTGTCGCCTGGTTATACTATGAATAAGCCTGCATTATCTTTTGGGTGAGCAGAGGGAGATTCCTGTTCATGAACAAAGCAGCGTGCCTATAACTGAATCATAGTAACTCTTTGATAGCTTGGATGACTTGTACTTAGGTTTCTTGTCTTTTCATTCCAGGATGCGTCGTTCCTATAACTGAACCAGTTCTTCTAAACGGTCTCTAAATGTTAAACCTACTTCATTGAACAACGATGTCTTCTTAAAACTACGGAGACTCCAATACATCTGTGGTGGATTGTCCTCTTTTAATTTCCTCCTAAAAATTACCATACAATTCTTATCTATTTGGGTTGTTGGGTTTCCCTCTGCTCACTTGGCTAGGCTTCTCTAGGGTGTTTCATTCTGTGCTAATTACTTTCACAGTAATGAGTCCACAGCCAGATCCCGCGGTTGTGAGCCTGAGGCGTGCCAGGGCTGTGCACAAGCGACAAATTACCGTTTTATTAAACAAGTTGCAAGATGCCTCAGAATCAGCGGTAAGTGCTGGTTTGAAAACTATTCGTGATAACCTTGAGGATGTGAAAAAGTTTGATAAGGAAATTAATGAAAAATTTTTGTCGGTTGATAAGGGAGAAGAGTTCTCTGAAGAGTTTGAACTGGAACTAGATTCTCAAAGTTCATATCTCCTAGAAATTAATTCTAAAATTGATTCTCTGCAGAAAGCGGAGTTTAGTGTAAAGACCAGAGAAGTCAATTTTGACTTGAAATTACCGCACCTAACTTGTGCCGTGTTTTCCGGAGAGGGTGCTAGTCACCTAGATTTCACTTCATTTTTAACTCAATTTGAGAATTGTATCGGTCATAGGACCACTTTGTCTCCTTCAGCTAAATTTACCTATCTCAAGACTTATTTAAGAGGTTATGCCTTGAAGGTAGTGCAGCACCTGCAGGTAAATGACTCCAATTACGAGGAGGCCCTCAAGTTGCTTGAATCGGAGTTCTTGAATAAGCAAGCCGTAGTAGATGACCTCTTTGGGAAATTGTTGGGCTTAAGACCAAAATTTGATTCCTCTTTTCTTGAAACGAAGTTGTACCTTAATGAGGTCAGATGTGTGCTCAGCGATTTGAGAACTCAAGGGCGCGATTTGCTATCGAATGAGGCTTCCATAGAGTTCATTAGCCACTTGGTTTTCAATAAGTTACCTGTACCTGTCAAAGAAGAGTTCATAAATAGGTTAGACACAAATTACCCGAAGTTAGAGCAAATTTTCAACAATTATGTAGAAATTATAAGGAAATTGAACATGCGGTATGACAAGGGAAATAAAAGAGGTGCTGAGCTGCAGGTGAAGAAGCCTGACAGTTTGGCTCCTAGTGCAAAACCCATTTCTTTCTTCGAAACCAGACCTACTGCGGTTAATACAGCTAGTGCCTCCGTTGGGGGTAAGCTCTGTAAGTTTTGTGGAGGCGCTAACCATTCTATGTTGAAATGCAGTAAATACCCTACTTACCAGAGTAGAACTGCTCGTTGTAAGGAATTAGGACTCTGTTTCCTCTGTTCCAGCTCGAAGCACATGAAAGTGTCGTGCCCATCGAGTTTGGATTACCCTTGTACTTTCTGTGGTAAAAAGTTTCACATTTCCGCTTTGTGCCCTCAATTTAAACTGGTCCGAGACGATCGGAAATTTGTCAATTCTGAAAACTGTTCGAACTTTTGTATGAATTCTTCTCAAAATTGTAGTGGTTCCTACATTTTGCCTACAATAACCTTGGTTGTTATAAAAGGGTACTTAAAAACTAAAGTTAGATTTTTGATTGATACCGGGAGCCAAAAGTCTTATGTTAGCAGCAATATTTTACGTAGGCTTGGTGTGAGCTCTGATAGAAATAAAAATAGTTTTGTAATTAATACGTTTCTCCAGAACGGAGTTAAGGAATTTTCCGAAATAAGTTTACAAATAGATTGGGGAGAAGCAGGAGAGTTAGTTCAATTACCTATTTTGGTGAGTGATGACTTTAATCTACAGTTTGGTCTCAAGGGGCTCAACTTAGCTATGCAGAATATCTCCAAAACGGCAGTGTTGGCAGACTCTGGGTTTAACGATAACAAAGAATTTGTAGAGTTAGAAGGTTTACTTGGGACTGATTTACTTCAGTTCGTTAACGATTTAAAAATAGTGCCTTGTTTGAGAGGCAGAGCCTTCTCAGTGGCTAATAAAGTAGTTCCTTTCGGGGATGTGAATAGGTTCTTGTCTCGTAAGCAGAGTCAGTCGATTGCTGGGCAGACTTCTGAAGAGGTAGGTGATACTTCTGTGGTCAATTCCATCTTAAATCCAGTGGGCAGTAATGGTGATCCAATCGCTAGTGCGGTAGGATGTTCAGATGTCGAAGGACATCTGGATAAACTCTACTCGTTAGAATCTATAGGTATTAGCGACAATGCTGATATGTCAGAAGCAGACACCGTAGAAATAGAAAAATTTAAGAATTCAATTGCATTGCGAAACGGTAGTTATTTCGTCGATCTTCCTTGGTATTCTGATAAGATACCACAGGTAAAATCTAACTACGCTGTAGCTAGAGCGGTTTTGGAAAAATTGGTAGGAAATCTCGATAAATCAGGATTTAGGAAGGCCTATGGAGAGGTTTTTGATCAACAATTAAAAGATGGGTTCCTGGAGGAAATTCCACTTGACAAAATAAATGTTAACGAACATATCTGGATACCACACCGGCCTGTCATTAGGACGGAATCTAACGTAACAACGAAAATAAGACCTGTCCTGAATTGCAGTCTCAAGACTGATGATGCGCCTTCGCTAAATGAGGCAGCATATCCAGGTGTGGACCTGTTGAACAAATTGTTAGGCTTGCTGCTTAGAGCACGGTTTGACGATTTCCTGGTGTTAGCAGATATAAAATCTGCTTTCTTAATGATTAAATTAAAAAGTGAAGCCGACAAAAATAGGTTTTCAATTTTATGGAAGGATTCGACAAATAATTTACGTGCATTCAGATATACCTCCTTAGTTTTTGGCCTCGCCAGTTCTCCATTTATTCTTAACTATATTATTAGATTTCATTTAGAAAATTATGAGGAAAATTCGTGTACGCAGGTGTTGCGGGACAACATGTACGTGGACAATTTATTCTTCACCGGTAATAATGAAAAAGTTTTAACAGATCTTTATAATAACTCCCGAAGAATTATGAATGATGGTGGCTTCCTCCTGCGTAGCTGGGTTTCCAACAACCCTCTTCTCAAAATGTCCTTCACGGCTGACGGACTTGGCACGGCGCATGGGGGTGAGTCGGAAAAGTTACTGGGGTACAAGTACTTACCTGCCGAAGACAAAATGTCTCTGGTTGGAGTAGAACCTTTGCCAGATGGAGAAATTCTTACGAAGAGATTAGTTCTTTCCCGGTTATCCAAAGTTTTTGACCCCCTAGGTTTGGTAGCTCCAATAATGGTTAGATCAAAGAACTACTTACGTAAATTGTGGGCGGCGAAAGTCTCTTGGGACGCACCTTTGCAGGAAGAATTTAGGAAGGACTGGGACAGCATCATGTCGGATATCTGTAAGTTACCTCGTCTTGCGTTCGATCGGAAAACGTTGAGCGTTGACACACCTGTGTCCCTGGTGCTTTTTTGTGACGCTTCTAAAATTTCTTATGGTTGCGCAATTTACGCAGTGCAAGATTTGGGAGGCAATTTGAAGTCCAATTTGATTTTTGCTAAAAGTAAAGTAGCCCCGATTAAAACAAAAACAGTCCCCACTTTGGAACTGCTTGCAACGTTCTTAGCCTTCAAGTGCTTATTTGCCTTACTTGAAGAGACTAACTGGAAAATTCTTGCCATCACTTTTGCTGTCGATGCACAGATAGTTCTGGCGTGGATTTTGACTGAAAAAGTAAAAACTAAAAACATTTTCGCTCGAAACAGGGTGAAAGATATTACCTCCTTTCGCTCTACTTTGCGTCATAAACACGGGGTAGAAGCAAGCTTCAAGTATGTTCCCACAGAACAAAACCCCGCAGACATGGTGACACGTGAAATTAAATTTTCAGAGTTTGAGGGCAAATTCATGTTCTGGGTTCATGGCCCTGGGTTTCTAATTGATTCGCAGGGCAGTTGGCCGAAGGGAGTGCTGGGATGCTTGTCCCAGGAAAGCCAAGTTTTAGCTTCTAATGCAGCCCTCCAGGGCCCTGAGTTAAAGGGATCACAGATCGGTGACTTGAATAAGTTTCCTCTCAAGGAACCTTTACTTGAGCTAAGAAAGTATTCCGATCTAAACAAATTATTAAGAATAACCAGTAATGTTTTAAAATTTATTGCACTGACACGGGGTGAAGATGTTGACAGCTTGGAACTTTTGTCGAGAGCAAAATTATATTGGATATCGTTCGAGCAAAACCGCGGTTTTCAGTCTGAACTAGAATTTCTCAAATCAAAACGCTCAGATGCACCGGTTTTGGTTAAAAATTTAAATTTATATATTGATGACGATGGCCTCTTGCGTTCGAGGGGTAGGTTAGATAAATGCAATTATTTGTCTCACGGTGTGAGGCATCCCATTCTGTTGCCTAAAAATAGTCATTTAACAAGTCTTTTCATTCGTGATGCTCACTCAAGGTGCATGCACTTGGGCCTCAATTCTACCCTTAACTCGGTTCGAAATTCAGGTTTATGGATACCGGCGGGTCGGGCGGTCGTAAAGCGAACGATCGCCCAATGTCAAATATGTCGAAGATTTAATAGCCGAGCTTTTAAGTTTCCTAAGCAGACGGATTTCACAAAGGATAAGGTTAATTTTATAAGACCTTTCCGCAACGTCGGTGTAGATTATACGGGTCACTTTAATGTGGACTTTGGTGGTAAGGTAATAAAAATGTACCTGCTGATATTCACTTGTCTTAATATTAGAGCCGTTCATTTGGAGATGGTTCAGAGTATGTCGGTAAGGGATTTTCTCCAAGCTTTCGTGCGCTTTTGTAACTCTTACGGAATACCTGATAAGATCTATAGTGATAATGCTGGCACTTTCATTAAGTCTTTGCAGATATTAGAGAGGTCTTCTGCTAATAACGACTTCGAGACTTTCTTGCAGGAAAATAATATTAGACATATTAGGGTTCCGCTCTATAGTCCATGGGCAGCTTCGGCATGGGAGCGAATGCTGAGAACAATAAAAAATTGTTTGTACAAAGCTGTTGGTCGAAAGAGATTAGACTATTTTGAATTGATTACCGTTCTTTCGGATGTTCAATTATCTGTAAATTCTCGTCCCTTAACTTATAGGTCTTCAGAAAATCTGGAAGAAGCCATTTCTCCTAATAGTTTCCTTGGACATGAGGTTGGAAGGAGCATATTGATGCCGCCCTTGGACGAGTCAGATCGTCCTACCGAGCGGGAGGATTTAATTGAATCCCTTGCTCTCCGTGAACTTCGTTTAGAAAAGTTCAAGGAACTATGGTTTGAAGAATATTTGCTTTCCTTAAGGGAATTGGGTAACGACTTGTACGAGGACGACTGGGGGAATAAAATTAAAGTAGGAGACATTGTGTTGATAAATTCAGAAACAAAAGTAAGGCCCCTATGGCAGATGGGGCGAGTAATAGACTTGTTTCTCGGGACTGATGGGAAAATTAGGTCAGTAAAATTGACTCGATCAGATCGGTCTGAGGGTGTGTACTCCATTAATTTATTGTATCCTCTAGAACTTTCTCTGTCTTCCATTTCATCAGACGGTGGAGAGAGGGCCGAGAACCTTGCGCCTGCACGGCAGCAGGAGTTGCCCAGACCCACCCGGGCAGCAGCTGCACGGTGTCGCGCAAGGCTTCGTCAGAGCAATTGAAAATTGCCTTCGCCCTGGCCGGGAATATATTGAAAATTTCATTCTTTAACCGTGACCTTCAGAGTTGAATTAGAAAACTTAGCATGCGCTTCAGTGCAGTCAATTGTTTGACACCTGCAATTGGATGTGTGATAGGCGGGTCTTGCGCAAGTTGAGGCAGATTGATTTTGAGAGCCGTATTGTTCGCCCATTAAGTTCTTTTCCGTTAAATTTCTTCTTTTCAGCTTAAGGTTTATTTTGTGTGACTGTGTTTTCGTTTTATTGAGTTATGAATTTGCATGTTTGCGCCTCTTTCGTTCCACTCTTTAGTTTGTTCGTGAGTTTGGCTTAATGCCGGTTTTAATCTTCCATATTAAAACGAGTAAATAAATTAAACTAAACTACCTTAAACTAGCAGTAGAGGAGTTGTCTGTGACCCTCTGGCCGCCCGTGGGGCGGATTTACTTATCGGCTGCGTTACGCAGAATTAAATGGATTTGACCTTTAACTTTGAAATGTATTGGCTGCTTGAAAGCAGAACTAACTTAATCTTACTTGAGGCGATGTCCTTATCTTAACTAATTAACATTAAGCCATGCTTATATCGCATGATTCCTAACAAATTAACCTTCTACTTGGTATTGAGTGGAACTATTCCTTAATCTGTTTTCCTCTTTCTAAAAGCTTCAGAGGCTCTTGTTTATGGTCCCTTTTGAAGGCGACAAATAGGTACGTAAATTAGGCTGTTGTATTTGAACTCGTATATTGATCATATTGCCATACTTTTGTGAATTAGTCGAATACTTCGTATTATCGTGTCCTAGTAAACGTAACTGTGAAATCGAACATTGTTCAGATAAGAATACGCGGCGCATCTCTACTTCTTCGGTGGCGCTTGGTTAAACTTTCCTTGTGGTTAGTGGAGGCCCGTCGTCGGCGTGTCGCCTGGTTATACTATGAATAAGCCTGCATTATCTTTTGGGTGAGCAGAGGGAGATTCCTGTTCATGAACAAAGCAGCGTGCCTATAACTGAATCATAGTAACTCTTTGATAGCTTGGATGACTTGTACTTAGGTTTCTTGTCTTTTCATTCCAGGATGCGTCGTTCCTATAACTGAACCAGTTCTTCTAAACGGTCTCTAAATGTTAAACCTACTTCATTGAACAACGATGTCTTCTTAAAACTACGGAGACTCCAATACATCTGTGGTGGATTGTCCTCTTTTAATTTCCTCCTAAAAATTACCATACCTTCATGATAGCTGATGTTCAAGAACCAATAATTAGTGCTGATTTTTTGGCCAAGTTTGGCATAGTTGTAGACGTTAAGAACCGGTGTATTAGGGACGAGGAGACACAGATCTCAATTCCCGCTTGTAGCATAACTAGAGCTAATGTCTTGCATTCCTTCTCAATCGCTTTCAAACAAGAGTGCATGTTTGAGCAAGTGCTCGCAGATTACCCTGCACTAACAAATTCTAACTTAGTCTCTACAAAAATGCAAACCAGCACAAAGCACTTCATAGAAACTACGGGACCGCCCGTCTATTCCCGAGCAAGGCGATTACCGCCTGATCGATTAGCTTTAGCCAAGAAAGAATTCGCTGGGCTGCTCGAAAATGGCATCATCCGCACCTCCAAAAGTCCTTGGGCTAGCCCTCTTTTGCTAGTACCCAAGGCTAACGGTGAATTCAGACCGTGCGGGGATTTCCGCAGGTTGAATGCCGTTACTTTACCTGATCGATATCCTATCCCCTACCTTCATGATTTCAGTGCAAATTTAGAGGGAGCACAAATTTTCTCTAAGATAGACCTACAGTCTGCCTTTCATCAAATTCCCTTGGATGAGTCTGCGATTCCTAAGACCGCGGTAATCACTCCGTTTGGTCTCTTTGAATTCCTAAAAATGCCTTACGGCTTGAGGAACGCTCCTCAGACGTTCCAAAGGCACATGGCTGAAATTTTCTCTGACCTCACTTTCGCCTATGTCTACCTAGACGACATCCTAGTGGCGTCCACAACCCCAGAGTTGCACAAAGACCATCTTAGGGTCGTTTTTCAAAGATTGTCCGACAATGGACTCCTCGTAAATCCTGCAAAATGTGAGCTCGGAAAGCCATCACTGATTTACTTAGGTCATGAAATCTCTAGCCTAGGTCTAAAACCTTTGCCTTCCAAAGTAGAAGTGATCAAAAACTTTCCTCTTCCACAGACCCAGAAGGAACTAAGAAGGTTCCTAGGTTCTGTTAACTTCTACCATCGTTTCATTCGCAACTGTGCTCAAACTTTAGCGCCCTTGTCTGACCTCCTCGAACCGAAACGAAAAGGCAAATCTATTGAGGTAAAATGGACGGAAGAAGCGCGCAAAGCTTTTGAGACAATCAAGCACAAGTTAGCTTCCGCGACTGAACTATCTTACCCTATTGCTAATGCTGATTTCAGCCTCGTTGTTGACGCATCCAGTACCGCCGTAGGTGCTGTGTTGCAACAACAAGTAGGTACTAATATCTCTCCTCTTGCTTTCTTTTCCAAAAAGCTGTCGCCCACTGAGCGTGGTTATAGCGCGTTCGGTAGGGAACTTCTTGCTATCTACCTATCTGTGAGACACTTTCGCTATGCTCTAGAGGCGAGGGAGTTTGTGATCTACACTGATCATAAACCTTTGACCTCAGCGATCAAAATGCCTTCTGAAAGACATTCCCCTAGGGAAGCTCGACACTTGTCGTTTATAAGTCAGTTTACCACTGACATTCGTTACATTAAGGGACTAGACAATACCGTTGCCGATTGTCTCTCCAGAATTAACTCGGTCCAAACCAGTGGTGAAATCACCTTCGGCAACATTGCTAATGCTCAGAAGGAGGATCCTGAACTTCAGGACCTTCTCAAACCTTCTAACACTTCCTCTCCAAAACTAACCTTGGTTGACGGCGTGTACCGTGATGCCGAGCGACCTTCTCGTTTGTATCTTCCTGCGACGCTCCGCAGAGTAGCTGTCCTCCACCTTCATTCCCTCTCTCATCCAGGTATTAACCGTACAGTGCGTTTGATTTCTGATCGTTTCGTCTGGCCAGCGATGCGTAAGGAGGTCAAGCAAATTGTGCAAAATTGCCATGCGTGTCAGAGTAGTAAGGTGGTGAAACATCATCGTGCGGCGCTGCAGAGTTGTGCATTCACAGGTCACAAGTTTGACTCTGTACACCTAGATTTGGTGGGTCCCTTGCCCGTATCGCGCGGTTATTCTTATTTGTTGACCATCATCGATAGGTTCACGCGTTGGGTTGAGGCTGTCCCTCTTCCTGATACACAAACTGAGACTGTAGCGCGCGCGTTCTTGTCGAACTGGATCTCTAGATTTGGGGTTCCCTTAAGTGTCACCCATGACCGGGGATCGTAATTCACCTCCAAATTCTGGAGTGAGCTTAGCACCGCTTTAGGGTGTGCAAATACATCCACTACAGCGTATCATCCGCAGTCAAATGGACTTATTGAGAGAGTCCACAGAGACCTCAAGTCTGCCTTGCGCTGCCTTAATTGCAGTCACGATTGGACTGATAGACTTCCAGTAGTACTACTTAGCCTCCGGAATCTACACAGACAAGATCAGCAGTGCACAGCGGCTGAAATGTTGTACGGGAAAACGCTTCGTCTCCCCGGCGACATTGTTGACCCAAAACCTTTGCCTGAATTTTCATCCGCTGACCGTTCCGCTTATGTAACCTGCCTAAAAGATTGCATGCGCCAGATCAAGTATGTGGCTCCACGAATGCCTCAGACTCGGGACAAACTGGATTCCGCCCTGCAAGACTGCACACATGTGTATGTCCGCAATGATGCTATAAAACCTACACTCACGCGCCCTTATGATGGCCCATTCAAAGTACTTAAACGCAAGCAAAAATATTTCATCATCGAACGATTCGGTTCACACGATCCTGTGAGCATTGATCGATTAAAAGTCGCATACACCTCTGATCATAGTGTAACTCATAACTCATCCTCCTCTCCGCAGATTTCTCCTTCCACTGAGACTCGATCATATCTACCATCTCAGCTTCCTCAGTTGGCTGCCTTGTTGCCTAGTCAACTTGAGTGTAACCCTTTCTACGTGTCTGTACATTCAAACCCTATCTCTAACCCTGTCGTAGATTCTAACTCTAGTCCTCTTACTGACACAGCGACAAGTCTGGAGAGACCAGACGAGCCCGCTGCAGTAACTCCTGTTCCTAGGACTCTTGCCGATCTAAACTTGCAGACTCGTTTGGTGAAACTTCCCCGCTCAGTATCATTTGCCAATTGCCGAACTCGGCAGGGTCGTGTAGTTCGCCCTCCTTCCCGCTACAGATGATTGCAGCGGGTGGACCTTTCGGTCTGCGCCTTGGGGGGTAATGTAGCATACCGCTACATAAGCGTAAAAATTATAAATTTGCCATTCATACTTAAATAAATTAATTATTAGCATTAAAAATCTTACTCTAATTTATTATTAATTATTTTCTACTTCTAATTCGTAATCATTGAAGTTTGTGTAAATGCATGAAATAATAAAAATAACACTTGACATTTTTCGAGAGAGAAGCCCTCTGGTGGCAACACTGCGCAGTTGCGCGTCTCTTCTTTCAAAGCCACTCTTACTTTGGCGTCCTACCTTAGCGGTGTTACAGCAAAATTATCGACCTCTACATCATCGCCATACACGCAACACTCACAAAATTGAATCTCCCTGGGTTTTTTTCTGAGTGCCATGCTAAATGCTATTCTCACCTAAGCAGTAACTTTTACTTGCTCCCGTTAACGTGCTAATGTGTTAATGCGCCAACTTGCTTCTGCTCACATGAGCCGGATTTAACTTGCACACTCAACCTCACCTTATGTTGAGTCATTAGTTCTACCTGAACTAATTCACTGACCTGCGCTCAATCAGCTCAAATTCCCAAACTCAAATTCCCAAATACAACTCACTCACCCTGCTTACTCCATCGCGTGCCGGCCTTCGTCAACGTCAGCCTGGTCCTCCGGCGAGGATTGCCCACCTAGACAAGCTCTCCGAGATCAAGATCCAAGCCAGTTCTCCTGGTTTCCTCTTCCAATAAACTCCACCTAAAAACGAGCTGAGTCCATAACCGCTTTTCATTATCCCTCTCATAATTTTTCCCTTACGCTTCGAGAATTGATCGAGTTGTTCTTGCCGTAAAAAAATCAATATTTTACATTCTAACCAACCAACGGCAGATAAACCCGACACGTACATATCTAAACACATATCATCGAAAATCATTATAAGTGCAACTATGTATCGTGAACATATTAAGACTCTATTTGTAGAAATAACGAAAAATTGTAAACGGATTATACTTAGGACTGTATATAGGCCCCCAACAGCTTGTAACGTCTCTTTCCTGAACGAGCTTAAAAGCATAATATCTCAGTTTAACAAATCTCTATACAATGACATAATAATTTGAGGGGATTTCAACTACGATCTTCTACAATATGAAAGCTGTGAGCAAATCTCAAACTTCATAAATGTTTTTCAGTCTATCTCCTTCCTTCCAATCATTACGAAACCTACACGTGTTATATCTGAATCTGCTACGTTACTCGATAATATGTCTATGTAAGATCCGACTGATTTTCTTACAGGAATAATAATTTCTGACTTATTTGACCATTTTCCGGTGTTTCTCATCAAGAAAAATGTCTATAGTCCCTGTAACAGCCCACAGGCTGAGACTTTTTCATATCGTTGTGTAAACGAATATAACTTGGGAACAATGCGAACTGTTCTAGAATAATTAATGCCATCATTGGACATCTATGAACTGGACAATAATGCGATTAACATTGATCAAGCAATACTAAATCTAACTGAAACTATAACGACCGCATACAACCAGTGTTGTCCAATAATCACCCGCACAATAGGCCGAAAAATAGACAAAAGCCTTGGATTACTGAAGATATCGTGATCAATATAAAGAAACGTCAAGCGTACCTAGCCTTACTATACGAAGGACTAATACCTAGAGTAACGTATAACAGATTCAGGAATCATATGACAAATCAAATACGAACATCGAAACAAAACTACTTTACGCGCAAATTTACTGAATACAAAATTGCTTTTAAAAAAACTTGGCGCCAGCTTAATTCATGCTATAGACCAAATAATAATGCTACAAAAACAATTGAGTCCATCGTTTACGGAAATGTAAAATATCACGATAAACAAGATATTGCACCAGTGTTTAACAACTTTTTTTATAAATATAGGGAAAAATAGCCGATAGTGTCGTTAGTGAACCTACAGACCACTTGCAATACATGGACCATGTCCGTGAACACAACTCTTTCTTTTTCACGCCAACTAATCCCTCCGATGTAATTACGTGCATAAACAACTTGAAAAACAAATCAAATGGATTTAATACATTCTCAGCTAAAGTTCTTAAGGCTATAGCTGATATAATCGCACCGTGCAGATCTAATATTATCAACCATTCTCTTTCTCAAGGTATCTTCCCCAACTCTCTCAAAACTGTCAGAGTGACCCCTATTTTTAAAATGGCAATAAAAAATTGCATTAATAATTATAGACCTATCTCTGTACTGCCAATTATTAGCAAAATATTTGAAAAAATGTGTATAAAAAAGTGTATTCGTACTTTGAACACAAATCTTTTCTCTACGACAGACAATACGGTTTTCGTTCTAAAAAATCAACGACACAAGCTGTATTAAATCATTTACAGTACCTTTACTTCAATATAGATGAAGGAAAGCTTGTTTTCTCCGTATTTCTTGACTTTCGAAAAGCATTCGATTGTGTGGACCATAACATATTACTCTCGAAACTACACTGTTATGGCATTCGAGGAATTGCCCATGATTGGTTGAAATCATACCTAACAAATCGGAAGCAATACGTTGTCATTGACGACGCAAAATCAGACCCACAGACAATTAGCCATGGAGTTCCTCAAGGATCTGTCCTTGGGCCTCTCCTATTTCTGACAATTATAAATGATATTATCAATTCTACATCATTTTTCAAATCCATACTTTTTGCCGATGACAGCACGCTTTCTGCGGCCCTTCCGAACCAAAATCCCACTATGATTGCGGAGAGTATAAATAATGAACTCCATAAGGTTTCATTATGGCTTAACGCTTATAAAATAAGCCTCAACATCGATAAAACAAAATATATTACAATCTCATACAAGAAAAATATATCTCTCTCCCACGCATAACAATTGGCGAAGGTGAAATCGAAGAAACCAACTCATGCAAGTTTCTGGGCATCATAATAGATAAACATCTGACCCAGATAAACATCGCTCATATTAGTTCTAAATTATCAAAATCCATCGGAATCCTGAATAAAGTTAAAAATTATCTGCCTGAAATAGCTTTACGAATGCTCTACCGAACGCTTATTACACCATACATGTCGCGTCTTACCAGACGCGAATTTTGAACCTCTCCATACGGCAACATTTTGCGGATCCGCGCTGGTTCGCAAGACCGACGCCTGCGTTCTATTTGACTAAAGTGCTCGTGAGTACAACAACGTGTACCCGGAGAATTTAAGTCTTTGTGTGACAATTAATGTGATTACGCGTCAGAAACTTATTAATTCAACCGCGTCCTTGAACTAGCTATATTTGTCGATTCGCCGCCATGTCTCTTTGTGTTTGACAGCGGTGAACAGCCGGTTTATAGAGCATTCAAGGATGTTTCTGGCAGCCGGCAAACCACCTACATTGAGTCAGACTAACCGTTGTGATATTGTGAAGTCTAGTGTTTCCCATAGCCAGTAAGCTGCAGTGTAACGCTAGGCATAACCTTTCAGACTCCAAAATAACATTATTTTAGCAGGTCACTGAATGTGTAAATTTTGGAGACATGTTCATTGATTTTAACTCTGAATTTTGAGCTGGGTATTGAACTTCAGTTTAACCAATCACAAGTGACGTGTTCTAGCATGAAAAACGTCGGATGTAAATTAGCAAATAACAGATACTAGCAAGTTGCAAATTAACCATGCATAACTCAAGTTTCACTTACAAAAAATAAAATATTTTTGTCAATATTTGTTGGCTCCTCACCCATGAGCTGTGCTGGGCAAGTTGCGCCAGTCAGTAAATAAGAAGCCTAGAGTTGAAGCATTTTAAAAAGTAGACTGGGAATATACACAGAAATTTATGAGACCACTAGCCCATGTGATTTGTGTTTTCAAGGCGACGTTGGTCAATGTGTACTTGTTGCCCTGTATTTAAATTAAGTAATTTAAAAATTGGCGAGTCGTGTCAAACCTCTTCAGTATTAGGCTGATCATGAGATAGCCGTCTTTTTTGACAGTAGGATTTGACAATAGCTGATCTGCTGTAACTTAAGTTCTGATATTCTGCGGCTGGATAGGCTGTAGTACTAGTCCGCCGTTACCATTTTAGCTTGCCCCTGTATCAGAGGCCTAATCTTTTGTACATTTCCCTTTCCACAGGTAGAGTATAGAAAAACAAAGTAGCCATTTCTTTTGTATGTTGAAATAGGCTATTCATAGTTTCTAACTTGAGGGACCTTCCCCCATCGTCTGTAAGTATTTTAGGGTGTTGTCAGGTTGTTCTATCAAGGTCGCAACCAGTGGTATTGTAGCATTTGATCATGTAAACAGTCAGAGAAGGCCGAATACCTAAAATTAAAATTAGTGTGTCAATATGCTGTCCTCCTCTGACCACAGTGCACATATTTAATAGCCCAAAAATTAGAATGAGAAGATAAGTAAAAACTTCCATGTGTAATTTATAAAATTAGACTCGCATTATTGTGTGCTCATCACAAGTATGAAGGGTGTATTTCTTATTTGGAAAGTAAAAAAAAACTTTTCAATATTCTGATTTGGATATTACAGTAGTGCGTGAGTAGACTGCCCTCCTTTGATCCCACGTGTGTATTTCAAATGTGTATCTACCAATGTGTTCTTTAGCCGGAGAGACTTATTTCTTCTCAGTTGTTGCGACGGCCTCTCGTTTTGTTATGTTTTGGACTGACAACTATTAATCCCTTCCATGCATTGCTGTTCTCTTAGTGCTGTTCTCTCAGTGCTATTCTCTTAAGTGCTATTTTCTTAAGTGCTATTCTCTTTAAGTGCTATTTTCTTAAGTGCTATTTCTTGAGTACTGTTCTCTTGAGTGCTGTTCTCTTGGGTGCTATTCTCTTAAGTGCTATCCTCTTGAGTGCTATTCCCTTGAGTGCTACTCTCTTAGGTGCTACTCTCTCAAGTGCTGCTCTCTTGAGTGCTGCTCTCTTAGGTGCTACTCTCTTGAGTGCTGCTCTCTTAAGTGCTATTCTCTTAAGTGCTATTCTCTTAAGTGCTATTCTCTTAATTGCTATTCTCTTATCGCTCTTCTGTCATTAGAATATCATACCTAGTTCTAGCATTATTTAGTTGCTCTTCGTGTCTTAGTCAGCTACTCCTCATCTACATTCGAGGTACGAGTTTCTTTTTATTAGGCGGTATTATATACATTAATTGGTCAGTCGACTATGACCTTAATTAGGAATTCTCTTTTCATGCAATCGCTGGTCCGAGTCTGAACTATACCTGTTTGTGCAGTTTACGGAGTCATCGGGATAAGAAATAAAAACCGAAGAAACCTCGTGTTCTTTTTGGGCGTCCCTATGAAATCCGTTCAGTTGCGTGCCAAAGCGAAGATCGAATGCCGCTAGGGCACCCAATACAATACTTGCAATACGGAATAGAAGCATGGCACGGAACTGATAAAAATAAAACCAATATAATATTTACTCTGCAAAAAAGAGCCATCAGAGCGGTAAAGAATCTAGAATATAATGCTCACACAAATGATTCTTTCAAAAATTTACAAATACTCAAACTTTCGGATCTCTACAAATCACCATTTGCAATTTCATTTACAAAACATTAACAAATGATGGCGACAATAGCCTAAAACAATCATTAACTTCGAAAACTGGTCATCACGACCATTTAACCCAAAATAAAAGTAAATTCATGCTTCCTTATTATTCAAAGGCCCGGTCGCAACACAGTATCCTCTTCGTTGGAACTAAAACTTGGAATTCAATACCTGCGGAGATCCGTGATAATAATTCTTACAAGGTATTCAAAAGAAATCTTGAGTCTCACTTCCTATCGGAATACTAGTCGCATAAGATCACCAAGTCAAATCTTGTCTCCTACATGACTGTTTCCAATAATGTAATTTGCGATGGGTAATATCGCCGATCTTCAGTCTGCTGTTAAATCGTTTATCGAATATACTGTTAAATATAGTCCATTTGACCTATATTGTAAAATGAAAATCTGATATCGAGTAAATTATCTCACTGATCAGTCTAATAAGAAACTAGGTTAAGTGATTTAGGTTAAACGGTATTGTACATCTTAGAATAAAGGGCCGTTTTCACTAGGGGACATTTCGGCCGTGAGGCGCGACACGTGTATACGAGGCTCACCACTCAGGCTCATATTTATGTGTGTTTATACAAAGTTCCCTATTCGCTCTGATCGAATTCGTAATGCGCGACACTCAAGAGCCTCGTTTTAGGTTTGGGTTGGTATGGTTTGACTTTTAGAGTTGATACCAATTTTCAAAACATAAAGCGCTCGAGTAAGGTTTTCGAATTACGTGACCGAGGATAATAACGACAAGGTTGGGAACTCAGCTTTGTCTCGGGTTTATTTGAAGAAGCCAGAAGGACCGCCGAGTCTTGTTTACTGAAGAACTTGGCTGAAGATGGTTCGCAGTCCGTGCAGGCAAAAGGCTTTGGCGAGTGACGAAGTCGACGGTGTGTGTGTGTGTGTGTGTGTTGATTTATGGTATTCACTTTATGAGTGGGGCAATTTAGCAGACAAGAGAAATCAGTGTGATTTCAGGGCTAAGCTCAAAGCCTGCGGAATTTGAGCAGGTGAGTGATATCAATTTGAGCCGTGATTGATGGCGTGATTGATGGTAAAAGTGGTGACCCCAGAGTGACCTTATATTGGGTGACTCTCAAGTTTTAAAGACTATTCAACTCGAGAAGTGTTTGAGAAAACGTGAGGGAGGAAAATGTTGGCATATAATTGTAGTGATAAGTTCTCATTATTGTTTCCCTGAGAATTTTTCTGTGGATTTACCGTGCTAATATGTTTCTCTGAGCAGCTCTAAAAAATTTTTTTCTCTCATGCTGTTTCCTGTCTTTTGTCTCATGTGCCACAGTAGGTAGAAAATTATTTTTTTTTTCACCTTTCTTTCGTTTCCTAACGGTTATTTCTAACGACCGTAAAAATTTTTTTCCTTCTTTTTTCGTTTCATGTCTGTATTTGGAATAACTGAGTAGGTGCACGTAAACACAAACCCTTTGACACTTTAATACCGAAGTTATTAGGTGTTGATTACGTTAATTCCGTGCCGTTAAAGAGTAATTTTGTTCTTTTTTTGCACTCAAAACAAAAATTTCCAGTATGCCCGACGCAGATGATGTTGTAAATCCAGCGCAGACTAAACCAATAACGCTTCCGCCTTTCACACCAGCAGAAAGCACGACTTGGTTTAGTCAGATAGAGGCAATATTTGTATATCAAAATATCACCAACGAGCGTGACAAGTTTTATGCGTTAATAGCCGCTGTGCCCACGCAAATGCTATCTGATTCGAACGAAATTATTAAATAATCCACCGCCAATTAACCCGTATTCAGTTTTAAAGGACAAGTTGTTAGCTAAGTTACAAATGTCCGATGCGGACAAGTTTAGGTCTCTTGCTGATTCCTCAGCTATTCCATGTGTTTCCGTTGCTTTCCCTCCAGCATCGTTCGTAAAGGAACTTAAGAAACTTGCTGCCGGTGTTGGCATAGCCGAAAGATTCCTCAAAGAATTGTATATGACAAAAGTGCCGACTACCGTGCGGCCTTTCTTGTCTATGATAGGTCCGGACGAAAGCCTGGATTCGTTGGCTCAGGCCACAGAAACAGTGATGCGGAACCTGAACATGTTCCAAACGCCTCAGGTAGCTTCCTTGAACGCATCAGCTGCGAGTTTTAGCCCGTCAAATACTTCCAATAATCCATCTTCTACTTCTATGGAATAAATGCAGAGGGAGATTTCACAGCTAAAACAAGCTTTCCAGAATTGTCAGTTAGGTCATAGTGTAGCTCATATTCAACCAGGCCCAGGGAGATTTCCACGCTACCAAAATGCCTATGACTATGGTCCTCCTCCCCAATGCTTTGGTAGAGGTAGATCTTATGGTAGGTCAGCTCAAAACCGCCGCTTTAGGTCGCGCTCTCGCGATGCTAGTAGTAACCTTTGCTGGTACCACGAAAAATTTGGTGACCAAGCACAAAAGTGCGGTTCACGATTCTGCCCTCGTTATGCCGAAATGACTTCGGGAAACGCGAACAGCGACGCACAGTAGCGAGTACTGCGTTGCCTAACTCCCAGACTACTCGCCTCCTTGTTGTATTCGATACCATTACCAAGTATCGATTTCTGATCGACACTGGTTCATCAGTTTCAATAATTCCAGCCACGGCGAAAGACAAAAATAATAATTTGTTGGCGACACTAAGAGCCACAAACGGCACGCCAATAGCGTGTTATGGGGACAAAGTATTCACTTGCAGTCTGGGTTTAAGGCGAAATTTCACTTTTAATTTCCTAATCGCGCAGGTCGATAAACCAACTTTGGAGCTGATTTCTTAGCAAAATTTGGTATCATCGTTGATCTAAAGAATGGAGTTATTAGGGACGAGGAGACACAGATCTCAATTCCCGCTTGTGGCATGACTAGAGCTAATGTCCTGCACTCCTTCTCTATCGAATTCAATAAAGAGTGCATTTTCGAGCAGGTTCTCGCAGAGTACCCTGCATTAACGAACTCTAACTTAGCTTCTAAAAATATGCAGACTAGCACGAAACATCATATTGTCACAACTAGACCTCCAGTTTACTCCAGAGCTAGACGTTTACCGCCTGACCGATTGGCTTTAGCCAAGAAAGAATTTGCTAGGATGCAGGAGTGCGGCATAATACGCAGTTCCAAAAGCCCTTGGGCTAGCCCTCTTTTGCTAGTGCCCAAAGCTAACGGTGAATTCAGACCGTGTGGGGATTTCAGAAGGCTAAATGCTGTTACACAGCCTGACCGTTTTCCCATACCGTATTTGCACGATTTTAGTGCAAATTTGGAGGGAGCACAAATTTTATCAAAAATAGACCTCCAGCATGCCTTCCATCAAATTCCACTTGAGGAAAGTGCTATACCTAAGACCGCGGTAATCACGCCGTTTGGTCTCTTTGAATTTTTGAAGATGCCTTATGGGTTGAGAAATGCACCTCAAACTTTCCAGAGACACATGTCTGAGATCTTCTCAGATCTCACCTTTGCCTATGTGTATCTTGATGACATTTTGGTAGCATCCGCAACCCCGGAGCTACACAAAGATCATTTACGTGTCGTATTCGAGAGATTGTCCAATCATGGACTCCTGGTTAATCCTGCCAAATGCGAGCTCGGAAAGCCATCACTAATTTACTTAGGTCACGAAATCTCTAGCCTAGGTCTGAAACCCCTACCTTCCAAGGTAGAGGTAATCAAAAACTTCTCTCTTCCACAGACCCAGAAGGAACTGAGAAGGTTCCTAGGTTCTGTTAATTTCTACCATCGCTTTATCAAAAATTGTGCGCAAACTTTAGCCCCTATGTCAGATTTGCTGGAACCAAAGAGAAAAGGTAAATCTACTGACGTCAAATGGACGGAGGACGCAAGTAAAGCTTTTGACGAAATCAAAAGTAAGCTAGCCACCGCAACAGAGTTATCCTATCCGATCGCCAACGCTGATTTCAGTTTGATGGTTGATGCCTCTAGTACTGCCGTAGGTGCTGTGCTGCAACAAAAAGTAGGGACTAATATCTCTCCTCTTGCCTTTTAAACAATTTAAACAATTTAAACAATTTATTTACCACAGGTGATACAGAGGTAGAATTTTACTTGAGTCTAGTACAATGGTCAAATTTGAGTATAGCTACCTGTGGGCCCGAATAAGTTCAGCGACTTCTAGGGCATCCTACCATCACGTTATTCTAGGGTGTACAAAAGTTTAACCTAGTTCACTTAACCTAGTTTCGCATTAGACTGATCATTGAGATAATTAACTCGATATTTTATGCTGTATTTTACAATATAGGTCAAGTCGGCTATATTTAACAGTATGTTCGATAAAACGATTCAAGAGCAGAGAGAAGATTGGTTATGGTACACAAGGCAAGTTACATTATGACATTATCATTAGTTACATGTAGGAGGCAAGATTTCGACACGGTGATCTTACACGACTAATATTCTGATAGGAAGTGAGACTCAAGATGTCTTTTGAATACTTTGTACGAATTACATTCACGGATCTCTGCAGGTATAGAGTTCCAAGTTTTGGTTCCAACGAAGAGAATACTGTGTTGCGACCTGGCCTTTGAATAATAAGGAAGCATGAATTTACTTCTATTTCGGGTTAAATGGTCGTGATGACCAGTTTGCGCAGTCAATAATTGTCTTAGGCTATTGTCGCCATCATTTCTTAATGTTTTGTAAATGAAATTACAGATGGAGATTTTGTAGAGATCCGAAAGTTTAAGTATTTGTAAATTTTTGAAAGAATCATTTGTGTGAGCATTATATTCTAGGTTCTTTACCGCTCTGACAGCCCTTTTCTGCAGAGTAAAAATTTTGTTGGTTTTATTTTTATCAGTTCCGTGCCATGCTTCTATTCCGTATTGCAAGTATGGAGAAATGAGCGTTCGGTAGAGCATTTGTAAAGCTATTTCAGGCAGAAAATTTTTAACTTTATTTAGGATTCCGATGGATTTTGATAATTTAGAACTAATATGAGTGATGTGCTCTTTGAAGGTCAGATGTTTATCTATTATGATGCCCAGAAACTTACATGAGTTGGTTTCTTCGATTTCACCTTCGCCAATTTTAATGCATGGGAGAGATACATCTTTCTTGTATGAGAAAGTAATATAATTTGTTTTATCGATATTTAGGCTTATTTTATTAGCTTTGAGCCACGATGAAACCTTGTGAAGTTCAGTATTTATACTCTCCACAATCATAGCAGGATTTTGGTTCGGAAGACCGCAGAAAGCGTACTGTCATCGGCAAAAAGTATGAATTTGAAGAATGATGTAGATTTTACAATATCATTGATAAAAATCAGAAACAAGAGAGGCCCGAGAACAGATCCTTGTGGAACTCCATGGCTAATTGTCTGTGGGTCTGATTTTGCGTCGTCAATGACAACGTATTGCTTCCGATTTGTTAGGTATGATCTGAACCAATCATGGGCAATCCCTCGAATGCCATAACAGTGTAGTTTCGATAATAGTATTTTATGGTCCACACAATCAAATGCTTTTTGGAAGTCAAGAAATACAGAGAAGAAAAAAAGAAAAAAAAAGAAAAAATGTTTATTTCCAAATTGTCACATGAGATACATGCCAACATATTGGCTTTTAAAAGTTTCTTAAATATAGGGCATCCTAAAACAAATGTTCCATACGAGGAGTACTAATTGACAAACCATCCGAGGTGTACAAGTAGATGAGCCATACGAGGCATAATAATAGACAAACTATACGAGGTGTACTAATAGACAAACTGTCAGAGGTGTACAAGTAGATAGACCGTACGAGGCATATTAATTGACAAAATATACGAGGCGTACTAATAGACAAACCATTCGTGGTGTGCTAGTAGTCTAACAAAAGTTCTATACAAGGAGTACTAATTGACAAACCATCCGAGGTGTACAAATAGATAAGCCATACGAGGCATAATAATAATAGGCAAACTATACGAGGTGTACTAATAGACAAGCTATCAGAGGTGTACAAAATAGATAGACCATACGAGGCATATTAATAGACAAAATATACGAGGCGTACTAATAGACAAACCACACGTGGCTTGCCAATAGTCTATCTCTGTCAAGGGTAGTTGAATGAGAAATGAAAAATATGCCCTAAAAAATATGCAAAGCCCTATCACCACCAAAAACATATTTCGTATCTTCTCGATATTCACCACATCATGCGGACATGGGTACATGGGATAAAATAGAGATACAGCGTAAGCCGGTTACCACTCATGATTGACAAATATCTACAAAATATTGGTAGAAATGGGTAAACAAACATATATTCAATATCAAAATTTATAGCTTGTACAACACACGGATAGAAAGATAATTTTACTACGATTCATATGCTCAAATTGCACTTTATTTCATTAATTATATATGACATTAATCCGATTCACAGAAACGCCCTCAGGGGAAGTGCTAGATCTATTTTTGAATCATTTCGCAATTGCAATAAAATTTATTAACCGAATGGTTTTTGCGTAAAGAAATGAAATAGAAACATGTATATCTATTTATGTAGATACATATATATACCTACACACGTACACACACATATTAATTTATATACTTATTGAAAATAAAATATTAGAAAAAAAATACATATATAAGATAAAAGATAGAAGCAACCTACCATCTACTACACAGAAAATGACAGCTGAGCTCACTGTAATCCTAAGAAATTTTTCGCAAAAAAAATAACTAAAAGGAAGAGAAGACTTCGAAAAACATAAAAATGAGCTGTTTTTTAATTTCTTCACAGAAATTTTTAAGAAAAATCAGATTATAGTCAAGAAGCAACTCAACTCACAACTCAAGACAGGCTTTCCTTCATCTATATTAGAATAGAGGAATTGTAAATGATTTAATATAGCCTGTGTTGTTGATTTTTTAGAGCGAAAACCGTATTGTTTATCGTAAAGAAATGATTTTTGTTCAAAATAAGAGTACACTTTTTTATACAAAATCTTTTCGAATACTTTGCTAATAATTGGTAGAATGGAGATAGGTCGATAATTGTTTACACAGGTTTTTTCACCACTTTTAAAGATAGGGGTTACTCTAGCAACTTTGAGGGAGTTCGGGAAAGTGCCTAGTAAGAGAGACTGGTTAATAATATTTGATATCAGTGGGGCTACAATGTCAGCAATAACTTTAAGTACTTTAGTCGGAAACGTTTGTAACCCACTCGATTTATTTTTCATGTTGTTTATGCACGTAATTACATCGGAGGAGTTTGTAGGCGTAAAGAAAAAGGAGTTGGGTTCTCGAATATGATCCATAAATTCCAGGTGATCAGTAGGTTCACTTGGAATACCATCAGCTATTGTTTTCCCTACGTTTACGAAGAAGTTGTTAAAGAGATTAGCAATTTCTTTCTTCTCATGATATTTTACATTATCTTGAACAACATATTCAATTTTCTTTTTATCGGCATTATTCGGTTTACAGCAGGAGTTAAGGAGATGCCAAGTCTTTTTAACGTCAGTTTTGAATTGAGTAAACTTGAGCGTAAAGTAGTTCTTTTTTGATGTTCTTATCTGGTTTGTTACATAGTTTCTAAATCGGTTATATGTTTCTCTAGATATTCGTCCTTCGCAAAGGAGGGCTAGGTACGCTTGACGTTTCTTTATATTTATCACGATGTCTCTAGTAATCCAGGGCTTATGTTTATTTTTCGGGGTAACTGTACGAGTTACAATTGGGCAACACTGATTGTATGCGGTCATTATAGTTTCAGTCAACTTTACTACTGCTTCATCAATGCTCGTAGTATTATTGTTTTGTTGAGAGATGTGCAATGTAGGCATTGATTCTTCTAGAACGGTGCGCATTTCTTCAAGATTTGATTCGTTTATTTTACGATATGAGTAAGTTTCAGCCCGTGCCTTGGTGCAAGCAATATAGACATTTTTCTTAATAAGAAAAACTGGGAAGTGATCTGATAAGTCAGAAGTAATTATTCCAGCAAGAAAATCACTAGGGTCTGTCATAAAGATATTGTCAAGCAGCGTAGCACACTCTGAGGTTATTCGTGTAGGCTTTGTAATGATCGGAAGGAAGGATTGAGACTGAAAGGTAGTTAGGAAATTAGAGATTGGTTCATGGCTTTCATGTTTCAGTAGATCATAATTGAAGTCACCGCATATTATTATGTCATTGTATAAGGGCCTGTTGAACTGAGAAATAATACGATTCAATTCATTCAGGAAGGATATAGGACAGGCAGTAGGAGGCCTATACACCGTTCCAAGCACAATGCGTTTACCATCTCTAAAAAGTTCTACGAAGAGTGATTCTATATGATCCTGATTCATGGTTGCACTTGCTATGGTTCTCGAGTCTATGTGGTTAGAAATATATGTGCTGATGCCTCTGCCCCGCTGGTTTTTTCTTAGCGAATGGTAACTATGATAATTTTCAAATCGAATCATGTCTTTAGTCGAGTCATCTAGCCAGCTTTCGGTGAAGCTAATCACGTCTAGGTTATATTTAAGTTCAGTAATAGTACATTGTATCTCTTCCAATTTTGGATAGAGTGACCTACAGTTCCAACACAGGAGTGAGAAATCTCGGTCAGTTATTCGTATAGTTTCGTTGAATTCTGATATATTAGTATACCTACACTCTTGAGAGTCGTTTAGGTTTGGATATATTCTGTTCAAATGATTGAAATCTGGATCGATTTCCTCAAATATTACAGAGTGATCAGTCATTTAAAATAAGTAAAAGTAAGAATTAGGTACTATAGAGCTTAAAACGAAATACAGAGTCAAGCTTAAAGGGATATTCCAGTCTAAAAAGTAGCTTATTAAGTAAGAGAGAATAGAGTAAAAAAGAAAAATCTAGCGCGATTTCGTGAGTACACACAAACTCAGTCCATGAGCGAGTGATAATGGAGTTCAATATCACAACATTGGTGCAAACAGATTGCTAAGGGCGTTTTCGCAAGTTCACATACAACAGGTAATAAGTTTCTAAAGATTATGACGAGAATGATACAATCAGCTAATATGGTTTACGCGTAATAATAACTGTAGTGGTAAATAAAGAAGAATTCACAGTAACATTGGTTGGTGAAAAATTACTAATTGCGATGTTACAAAATGTGACACACAGATGTCATAGATGTTTACACACACATCTATTATTTATTTGTTATAATATTGGAGTTCGATATCACTACATTGGTGCAAACAGATTGCTGAGGGCGTTTTCATAAGTTCACATACAAGAGGGAATAAGTTTTAAAGATTATGATGACAATGATACAATCAGCTAATATGGTTTACGCGTAATAATAACTGTAGTGGTAAATAAGGAAGAATTCACAGTAATATTGGTAAGTGAAAAATTGCTGATAGATTATTATGACAATGATATAATCAGATTATAGGAAGATTACAACGACAATGATATAATCAGATTATAAGAAGATTACAACGACAATGATATAATCAGCTAATATGGTTGTACGGTGGCAGTGGAGGGCAGAAGCGATTATCAGTTTATAAGAAGATTACAACGACAATGATATAATCAGCTAATATGGTTTACGCGTAATAATACTTAAGTGGTTAAGAAGAGAAAAAATTCACAGTAACATTGGGAGGTAAAAAATTGCTGATTGCGTTGTTTCAAAAGTTCACACACAGCTGTCATAAATGTTTACAAGCACATCTGTTATACATTTGTATAGATTCAGGTTGAACTAGCATCAAGTTGAGGTTTACTGACATGATACCTAATTGAGGTTAAATTAATACGAAATTTACATATTTAGGGGATGAAAATGAAATTGACTAATTTAGGGGATCACCTAGTCTAGTCACCCATGATCTGCTGTGATGACATGTTTAGTTGTTGCATCAGGTATTGCTCGAGGTCATCTGGCGTGTTGATCTCGCGGCGTCTTGAATCTGGGTTTCCTGGGTTGAATATGAAGATGTTTCCATCCTGTGTTCTTGGGATTCCAACTTTATCCGGGAATTTCCTTTTGGCCATCCTTAGAATGTACATGACGTTAGCTCGTGAAGGTATGAGGTATTCATTTATGAAGAAGAACTGTGGTTTCTTTTCTCGGCAGGCGTTGAGAATTTCACGTTTTTTGTTATAATGTTTTAGTTCAAATGCAATGTTTCTTTGATCTACATTCCCAGTTATTGTTTTTTTCCCCATTCTTGTAGCTGACGTAATGTCAGTGCCGGAGAGGTCAATGTTGATCTTGTCCTTCAGGAGCTGGCAGACTGTATCCTTACAGATTTCGCCTGCGTGAGATGGCGGTATTTCCCTTCCAGAAATGACGAGAGTACATTTTTTGTCTTCAATGTCTCGGCGCTGATCATTTTTTTCCAACTGGTCGAGGCGGGAGGTTAAGCTATCTATTTTCTCATTCTGTTCTTCGAGAATTTTTTTGTGTTCCGCTTCTTTTGTTTCAAATAGCGTTTTAAGGTGGCTTATTTCATTTTGCACTTGAACAATATCACTATTAAATTTTGTCATCACTGAATCGAAGTATTTTATAAGGACAGAAACCACTTCTTTACCGTCTTTCGTAAGGCTAGACACATCAGGGTATTGACCAAACTTCGGTTCAAACTCGATGCTGTTGTTGCTGCTGTTGTTGGTAATGCGTCGTTTGTTAGTCATCTTGAAGATGGAGGGAATTCGGTTGTTGTGTAAACGAGGGTTGAATACTCTCACACTTTTGAGGGAATATTATACTCTTAGTTTGATTATTTTTATATATGGGGTATTTATATCACATTTGAATACTCAGGACGCGAGTGGGTACCCATTTAGGTTAGAGGTACATTCTTTCTAACAATAGGCACTTTGTTTCGGAGCGAGCGCCACACCCGTCCTCACGCCACGGAGTCACTGAAGACACTCTTTCTTTTCCTTCTTTTCCAAAAAGCTATCGCCCACTGAGCGTGCTTACAGCGCGTTCGGTAGGGAACTCCTTGCTATCTACTTATCTGTGAGACACTTTCGTTACACTCTAGAGGCAAGGCAGTTTGTGATCTACACAGATCACAAACCTTTGACCTCAGAGATCAAAATGCCATCTGAGCGTCACTCACCAAGAGAAGCTCGACATCTGTCTTTCATTAGTCAGTCCACCACTGATATTCGCTACATTAAAGGACTTGAAAATACAGTTGCTGATTGTCTTTCTAGAATTAATTCTGTCAAAACCAGTGGAGAAATCACTTTTGGTAACATTGCAAACGCACAGAAGGAGGATCCTGAACTCCAGGACCTTCTCAAACCTACTAACGCTACCTCTTTGAAATTAACCTTGGTTGACGGCGTGTACCGTGACGCTGAGAGACTTTCTCGTTTGTATCTGCCTGCGACTCTCCGCAGAGTAGCCATTCTTCACTATCATTCTCTTTCACATCCTGGCGTTAACCGTACATTGCGTTTGATTTCCGATCGTTTCGTCTGGCCAGCGATGCGTAAGGAGGTCAAGCAAATTGTGCAAAACTGCCATGCATGTCAGAGCAGCAAAGTTGTGAAGCATAACCGTGCAGCGCTACAGAGTTGTGTATTTGCAGGTCATAAATTCCATGCGGTCCACCTAGATTTGGTGGGTCCCTTGCCTTTATCGCGTGGTCATTCCTATTTGTTAACTATCATTGATAGGTTCACAAGATGGGTTGAGGCCGTGAATTTGCCTGATACCCAAACAACTACTGTAGCTCGCGCTTTCGTAGCCAATTGGATTTCCAGATTTGGGGTACCCCTAAGTGTCACTCATGACCGGGAATCCCAGTTTACCTCTAAATTCTGGAGGGAGCTTAGCACTGTTTTAGGTTGTTCAAATGTCAATACTACTGCGTATCACCCGCAGTCGAATGGACTTATCGAGAGGGTCCACCGGGATCTCAAGAGTGCGTTGCGTTGCCTTAATTGTAGTCACGACTGGACCGACAGACTTCCAGTGGTATTATTGAGCATTCGAAATTTGTATAGGCAAGACCAGCAGTGCACAGCAGCAGAAATGTTGTATGGGAAGACACTTCGCCTCCCTGGCGACATTGTTGACCCAAAACCGTTGCCTGAATTTTCACCTGCTGATCAGTCCGCATATGTAACCTGTCTCAAGGATTGCATGCGTCAGATCAAGTATGTAGCTCCATGAATGCCGCACTCGGAAGATAAATTAGACCCTGCCTTACAACATTGCATACATGTGTACGTGCGAAATGATGCCATAAAACCGACCCTCACCCGCCCTTATGATGGCCCATTCAAGGTATTAAAAAGAACGCCTAAGTATTTCGTTCTTGAAAAATCTGGTTCATCCAATTCTGTGAGCATAGACCGACTCAAGGTCGCTTACACCTCTGATAATAGTGTGATTACTAACTCTTCATTCTCTCCACAGAACCTTCTTTCCACTGAGACTCGATCATATCGTCCACCTCAGTTTCCTCAATTGGCTGCATTGTTGCCTAGTCAACTTGAGAGTAACCCTTTCTTTTTGCCTGTATCTTCAAACCCTATCGTAGACTCTAATTCTAGCCCTCTTAGTGAAACAGCGACAAGTCTGGAGAAACCAGACGAGACCGCTGCAGTAACTTCAGTTCCTAGAACTCTTTCTGACCTCAATTTGCAGACCCGTTTGGTCAAACCTCCCCGCTCAGTAACATTTTCCGACCGCCAGACCCGGCATGATCGTGTAGTTCGCACTCCTTCCCGCTTCAAATGATTGTAGCGGGTGGACCTTTCGGTCTGCGCCTTGGGGGGTAATGTAGAAGTCGCTACATAATGTCTAAATTCAGTAAATTTCTCATTAACATTTAAATAACATAATTATTGGCGTTAAAAATCTTACTTTAAATTATTATTAATAATTTTCCACTTATAATTGTTAATCTTAAAATTTTTTGTGTAAAAGCACAAAATGAAAATAATATCGACAGTCGTTCGAGTTTAAGTCGTCGTGTGGCAACATCCTAGCCCACGCCATTTTCGAAGCGTAACTTTCTTATGAGCTCGTGTGGTTCAGCGTCGCATTCTCCAACGTCACCAATGCCTCAACACATTCATCCCTGGGCCTTTACTTTGCCTTTAGTTCTGCCTTAGCTGGGCATTTACCTTGCCTTTTACCTTGGCTTTGACTTGCCTTCAGCCTTGTATATTATCTAATTACTGGCTAAATTGTAAACTGCTTCCAACCACGGACACTTGTCTTCAGTGTGCAATGATCTTAAATTATTAACCAATTAAGATCTATTATCGCCTTCAATCACGGCTCAAATTGATATCATTCACCTGCTCAAATTACGCAGGCTTTGAGCTTACCCCTGAAATCACACTGATTTCTCTTGCCTGCTAAATTGCCCCACTCATTAAGTGAATACCATAACTCGCCACACACATACACACCGTCGACTTCGTCACTCGCCGGAGCCTTTCGCCTGCACGGACTGCGAACCATCTTCAGCCAAGTTCTTCAGTAAATCAAGACTCGGCGGTATTTTCCGGCTCCTTCAAATAAACCAGAGACAAACAAGCTGAGTTCCCAAAACCGTGTCGTCATTATCCTCTCGTTAGCGTGATCTTAAACATCCTTCTCGAGCTCATTTGCGTTTTTTGGAGTTGGTATAATCGTAAAAGTCTACCCAACCATCAAACGTAAAAAACTGCGTTTCCCTAATAGCGGTAAATTCCCATTACGGAGAAACCCTAAGTCTTCCTACAGATTTATCATCGCGCTTATTACTTCTCTTTCTTAAGCTCATGAAGAATAAAGATAGATTTAAACATGCTAGCGATATAACTTTTCTCTGTGCTCTCGATTTCAAATATAAGCCTGACACTAACAAGAATTTAATTGTGTAAAAAAATCGTAATTGTTAAACATATTTCTTTACTAATTTTTCAGCATCACGATATATTTGAAGCTCGTTACGTGTTAAAATTCTCAGCAAATTGCTTATCATTTTACTAAATCACACTATAGTCAATAGGTAAAATGCAACGTTTCAATGCCACTGGCATCATCATCAGGCTGAAAAGACGAAATGAAAACTGGTCACTCAATAGAAATGAAACAATCATACAGGCAAAAACAAAGACCATTAATAAAATTAATGCAAAAAAACACACGGATGTAAAATACCAAGACTAACTTTCTCAACGCATGTTCACTTAGCCGAAGAATAGAGCGAAATGGTGGACTGCAACGATTGTTCCAACAATTTACGGCGCGGTTCTTTTAAACAATTTCAGAGCGAAAAAATCATTCATATTTTCATTGAGGGAAGGTTTGAGTTTATGGATATGTAAGGCTTCAATAATTTGAATATGCTGTTTTTTACGGACATTATACAATACTTTAGTAGCTGGATAGAGATCTTCATTAGAGGGCTTGGAGCTGTGATGAATACGGAAATGGTTAAAAATGGATTGGTATTTTACATCCATGTGTTTTTTGCATTAATTTTATTAATGGTCTTTGTTTTTGCCTGTATGATTGTTTCATTTCTATTGAGTGACCAGTTTTCATTTCGTCTTTTCAGCCTGATGATGATGCCAGTGGCATTGAAACGTTGCATTTTACCTATTGACTATAGTGTGATTTAGTAAAATGATAAGCAATTTGCTGAGAATTTTAACACGTGTTAAACATATTATGAAAACTACATGCGATTTCTGTACGCGATCGGGCGATAATAATTTAAGCACATGATCATCAATATGAATCCCGATAATTCTATAATATGCCCGTGTGACGCTACACTAATGTTTCTGGCATCAAAATCAACTATTTACGAAACCTACAGGCAGCACTACACTGTCAACGTGCTGACTATACATGTAAATATTGAATACTGCACAGGTGTGCTGAATAGGAATGGATAATCGAACACTGCACCCTGGCAAGGATTCGGAATGTAAATGGAAATACTGAACAAACCTATCACACCTACGCCATAATTACGATCTATTAAGCTAAGAAATGTTAGCAGCACGGGTAAAATACACCTATCACGACTACGCCATTAACTAAAAACAGCTTAGAAATGCTAAACAATACGTACGAAATATATCTAAGAAAACTATTACTGAGCACCTTGAAATTACTAGCAGCACTGGTAAACATACTCTTAAAAGCTACTATGAAACACGTAATACTTTAAGAAAATCTCTAACTGAATTAAAACACTTTATTTCCACTTACGCGACGCTGTGCACCACACGAGAATACAATAAGAATGACGCTCAGGAAAATGGCGTGCGTTGAGATGTTGCCACACACAGGGCTTAAACTCGAACGACTGTCGATATTATTCTCTTTTTGTGCTTTTACACAAAAACTTTTAAGATTAATAATTATAAGTAGAAAATTATTAATAATAATTTAAAGTAAGATTTTTAAAGCCAATAATTATGTTATTCAAATGTTAATGAGAAATTTACTGGATTTATACATTTTGTAGCGACTGCTACACTCGTAACTACCGTGGTGAATAGGGAACTTCGTATAAACACACACAAATATAAAACTCAGTGGTGAGCCTCGTATACACGTGTCGCGCCTCACGGCCGAAATGTTCCCTAGTGTAAACGGCCCTTAACGTTGATGGTAGGATGCCCCAGAAGTCGCTGAACTTATTCGGGCCCACAGGTAGCTATATTCAAATTTGACCATTGTACTAGACTTAAGAAACATTCTACCTCTGTATCTCCTGTGGTAAATCAATTGTTTCAATTGTTTTAATATATATGTATATAACAACAACAGTCAACTTGTCATATATATACACTCAGGAACACTATACACACTATATATATAGTGTATACTATACAATATATATATATATATATATATATATATAATATATCCATATTGAAAATAAGAAAAAAATGATAAACATTAAAAAAAAATTTTCTGCTATATCGGAAATGAGAGTCCATCTCAGAGTAATCATAAGATAGTACCTAAAATAAGTAAAAGGAAATAGGACATCGAAAATCGTAAACAGACTGCTACTTCCTCACTCACGGTGCAAGAACAACCTGCAATTCTTGTTTGTAAAGAGTTTATCTTTTTCATTACGTCTTCCCTCTGGGAAAAGGGATTCATCTCTCAGGGCTCGGAATGACCAACTCGTCATTTCGCTCGTATTTTCGTCGTGTTTTGTACTTTCATTTGGTTTAATAATACTGCTTATATAGAACTGGCTATGATACGTATTTATCACATTAGATACATTTTAAATTTTTAAAAGAAAAGTGTTAACCAGTCAAGAAAAAATGGCAACCACTATGATTTGCGCGCTATACCTACTTGTGAGGTAACGGTCTCTTCATTTTTTTTAAAGGTTTAAAAGACATCGGAGCTTTGTAGTTATGAGCTTTCGCCTTGAAAGGGGAAAGTCTTCGGTCCGAGGCTCTGCATTATCCGGTGTCTTTGCTCTTTTTGAAACAAAAAGATGTTAGAGACAATTTCCCGCGTATACTAGGTAAATAAAATGAGTACTAGTTTTATTGCAAGTAACAGTAATTACGTTTAGGCATTTTTTATGAGTTATATAAAATCTTATATATACTTGACAATTAAGGATGGACTTGAGTTGTATAAAACTTGGATTTTTATGCCTATTATGATATCAAAAATTTGCCATTTTTATTACTTTAGGAATATAGGAGCAAGGATTTTGTTATTGAATTAAAAACACTTCAATAGTACAGCTGACAATTATAAATCTTACAACAGGAATTACGACTCACAATGTCGACACTTTGTTAATCGCCCACGGACTTTTTTCTATGCGCAGCCACCTTAACAAGTGGACTCAACTCCCCGAATTAACGGGCCCTACGACACACAAATTTACCGGGCACCCATCTGGAGCCGGTAACGCTGAAATTTAAGATAATTAAGGACAAGCGGAGCGTCATTAGCGGGAGTCTCACCTGAAGATCTTCGAAAACAATGTTCAGGCGAACACTCTTCACTGTAGCCGGCTGTCAAGGACCCAAGAAGTCCCTGGTAGCGAGGGCAGAATGCCGAGTCACGCGGAGCTCACGAGAAGAAAGAGCGCTCGCGTTCACGGCCGGTTTCAATCTGACGTGGCAGCCTTCTGGCGCCACACTCCTTAGCTTGCTCGAATCCGTCGCGATGGCTTAGGACTCGAACAAGAAGATCAGACGAACGTTTTAGTATTTAAATTTACATTTGTCGCCGTAGACGTGAGGAACCCCCGCCATTGCTCCGCTTCGTCGTAAAATTATCAGCGTTATTAATTTTAGGCTGATTAGAAGGAGCACAGCCTTTGCCCTTTATTGCGGAAGGTCTTTTTGTGCCTTATAAAGTCCGCAAAGGACCTCAGCGTTCGAGCAATGACTGGAATCTCGACACAATCCCGGCAAGAGAAAAAACGGAGTTTTCATCAGAAATTTCCGTTACATAGATTTAACATTCAAACATTTTAATATATTAATGTTACTTTCCAGAGGAAGCATAGAAAGAACACCAATTACATTTATGCGCATATAATTTTTAAGAGCAATAAAGTAGGGAAGGACATTAGAGGTGACCTCTTCTAATTAAGTCGGCAAGCTTGCTACGTTGCTGGCGAGCTGCCTGTCGCATAGGCCGTGCAGCTGCCTCAATTTCAGGTTCTTCGGAAGTTTCCGAGGAGTCTGATTCAGAAGAATAATGCTGATCTCTAGGGCGTTCAATAGAAAAGGAACTACCCTCACGAGAAAAGGAACTCCCGGGCGGCTCGAAAGAAGGATGCAACTCCTCACTCGAGCCTCCCTCTGCGCTTTCCCACCCCTCCTCTGAAGCATTATCAGTAGCAGCTAACTCCAGGGGATAAAGTAAGGAAATTTTAACGGCAGACTCTGAGTTATCAGCCTTGATAATTTTAACAACCCGGACCTTGCCATCGCGTCCAGGAAGCAGTGCGATGATACGGACTAAGGTCCAAAACGGTCTAGGTTTTATGGGATGCCTTAATAAGACAACCTGACCTACAGACAAGAATTTATTATTAAGAAGTAAAGATTTAAGAGGATATGGACCTCTTAGGGTGACTAAGTACTGTGAGTACCAGAGCTCCCTAAACTTGGCCACCATGACGTGGCGCCTCTCAAGCGCGGAGAGCAGATGCTCTCGACGTTCATCGTCCTCGGTTTCCAAGTCAGGGACCTCATCGGAAAGGATTAAAGAGTTAGAAGTAGGGTAAAGTTGAAGGAATTGAAAAGGCATGATAGGCAAAATAGTGTCCCCCGTCTCTGTGTAGGAAAGAGGACGTCGATTAAGATTAAGAGAGATGTCAGAAACTGCAGTGAGAAAGGTAGAGTAAGGATAAGTGCTACGACCAAAGAGCTTGTACAAACTCTCCTTAATAGATTTAAACAAGCGTTCCCAGATCGCACCAAATTGTGGACTATAGATCGGGATAGTTTTAAATTTAATGTTAAAAGTGCGGAAACGTTCTTCATACAAAGAAGAGGTTAAAACTTCTGCCAAAAGGTCAGAAGCAGCTACGAAAGTTTTAGCATTATCGGAATACACGGTGCTAGGGACACCCTTTTCGTTCGTGAAGCGAATGAAGGCGAAACAAAATTCTTCCAACGTCATGGAAGGAAGAAGTTCCATATGAATAGCTCTAGTTTGAAAATACGTAAACAGTAAAAGATACACTTTTTGTTCATGGCCAAGCGGATCTAACACCCAGAAATGAGCTGAAAAGTCCGTTCCTGTTGTAGCGAAAGGTCTCACAAAATTAGCCCGACTATCTGGCAAAGCAGGAGGGTCAGGATAAGAGAAAGCCTTCGCGTTCACCAGCTTGCATACTATGCATTTGGATAGAACGCCAAGCACAGTACGCTTACAGTGAGGTATCAAATAACCGTCCATTTTAAGTTTTTGCACGGTCGATTCAACACCCTGATGATTAAGAGTTTTATGGGTATGCAAGATCAGAAGATAGGTTAGATGAGAAGAACTAGACAACAGAATAGGGTTCCTAGTTTTGTAATCCAATTCCTCCGCTAAGACAATGCCGCTGCTAGATCTAATTAAATTATGAGAGTCAAGAAACAAGTTGAAAGATCTAACAAGCAAAGGCGGACGAGGATTCTTGGTTTCCAAGGCCTCTATCTCGCTGGCAAAATGCTCTCTTTGCATAGAGGAAATGAGGTAAAGAAACGCTCGCAGTTTAGACTCCCCCGGATCTGCGCGCTTCCAGATTGCTACGGCCCTAAATACCTTCTCCACGGCACCTAACAGCTTTGGGTAGGAGGAGAAGCGCTCAAGCGTTACAATAGAAGCTTCACCTGGGTGAGCAACATTAACTGCGATACACGTGTATTGGGTGCTCTAGCGAAATTCTATCTTCGCTTCGGCACGCAATTGAACGGAGTTCAGTAGGACGCCCAAAAGGAAAAGAAGTCTCTTCAGGTTTTTATTTCGTATCCCGTTGACTCCGTAAACTGCACAAACAGGTATAGTTCAGACTCGGACCAGCAATTGCATGACAAGAAAACTCCTAATTTAAGATCATAGTTGACTGACCAATTAATGTATATGGTACCGCATAACAAGAAAGGAATTTCATACCTCGAAGGTATATGAGAGGCAGCTGAGTAAGACACGAAGAGCAACTAAATAATGCTAGAACTAGGTATGATATTCTAATGACAGAGAAGCGATAAGAGAGTGGCCATGAGACATTGCCATGTGAGAATAGCAGCATATGAAAAGGGGATTCGCTGCCCTGCCAACAACATAGCACAATGACCCAATTCTGCTGCATTGACAGAGAAGAAAATAAGTCTCTCTGGCCAAAGAACACATTGCCAAAAGAACATTCCCCAGCTAAAGAACACACTGCCAAAGAACACCTTGCCAAAGAACACCTTGCTAAAGAACACATTGCTAGAAAACACATTTCTAAAAAACACATTTGTAAAACACGCACAGGACCAAAGGAGGACAGCCTACTCACACACACATTGATTACAACATTTTTAGCGTCTGAGTCAGCATGTTAAAATTTCAGACTTTCAAGATAAGAAACACATTTCATTCTCTACATGGAGTCTTTACTCGTTAACTTGTTATAATCTTTAGGTTATCAGATATGTGCATTGTGTTCAGACGAAGACAGCACGTTACCACACTAATTTTAATTTTAGGTACCGGCTTCCTCTGACTGTTTGCATAATCAAATGCTACAAAGGCAGCGGTTGCATCCTCGATAGAACAATCTGACAACGCTTTAGAATACTTACAGACGATGGGGGAAGGTTCCTCAAGTTAGAAAACTTGGAATAGCCTATTTCAACATACAAAAGACATTACTTTAGTTTTTGCTTTACTCTACCTGTGGAATGGGAGAAAGTTTTTTAAAGGGTTAGGTTTCTGATGCAGAGGCAAGCTAAAATAGTAACAGCGGACTAGTACTGCGGCCCATCCGGCCGCAGCATACTCAGAACTTAGGTTACAGCAGATCAGCCATTGTCAAGAAATCCTATTATCAAAATAAAAACGGCTATCTCTTTGACCAGCCTAATACTGAAAAGGTTTGACACGACTCGCCAATTTTTAAATTGCTCAATTTATATACAGGGCAACAAGTACACATTGACCAACGTCGCCTTGAAAACACAAATCACATGGGCTAGTGGTCTCATAAATTTCTGTACCTATTCCCAGACTACTTTTGAGAATGCTTTAACTCTAGGCTTCCACCTTACTAGCTGGCGCAACTTGCCCAGCACAGCTCATAGGTGAGGAGCCAACAGATTGACAAAATATTTTATTTTATTTTTATATCTTTTTCTTAATAAAATTTTAGCTATGCATGGTCGAGCTGTGATGGGTTAAACTGAAGTTCAATATTCAGCTCAAGTTTAGAGTCAAATTGTTTGACAGGCAAATCTGTAAAAACCACACATTCACTGGACCTGTCAAACACTCCAGCGTTCACCATCTGGGTTGTCAAATCCTATCATGAGAATACACATATTAAGCCTAAATTTAGAGTCAAAATTATTTAACAGGCAAACCTGTGAAAACCACACATTCACTGAACCTGTCTAAAACTCCAGTTTTCCACCATCTGAGTTGTTAAATCCTAGCATGAGAATACACATATTCAGCTCAAGTTTAGGGTCAGACTCAAGAAACAAGTTCCTAAAATTCACACATTCAGTGGTCTGCCAAAATACTGTTGATCTAGAATCTGGCTTATTTCTAGCATTACACTGCAGCATACTGGCTAGAGAACGCACTAGATTCACAACATCACAACGGCTAGTCTGGCTCAATGTGGGTGGTTCGCCGGCCGCCAGAAACATCCTTGAATGCTCTAGGAACCGGCTGTTCACCGCTGTCAAACACAAAGATACATGGTGGCGATTCGACAAATATAGCTAGTTCAAGGAAGCGTTTGAATTAATAAGTTTCCGACACGTAATCACATTGATTGTCACACAAAAACTTAAATTATCCGGGTACACGTTGTTGTATTACGAACACTTTAGTCAAATAGAACGCCAGCGTCGGTTTTGCGGACCAGCGCGGATCCGCAAAATGTTGCCGTCTGGGGAAGTTCAAAATTCGCGTCTGGTAAGACGCGACAACACGTGTCTGAAACAAATTGCTGCGGAATGCATCCTAATTAAGTGACCCTTAGGCCACTTATCTCTACTTTCTATGATCTACGAAGGACTTTCTAACCATAACAATTTATTCTCTAGAAATTTAGATACCTTAACACCCCGCGTCAGCATGTCTGCAACTTTAAACATCGTGGGCACGTACTCGTAACTAAAGGCAGCCAAGGCCTTACACTCAAGCTGCTTACGCATGGCTTCTATGTCTTTTATCCTGTTGTTTACAAATACATTTTTTCGAGGAGGTTTACCGCTCAAGAGTTGAGCTAGAGTGACATGTGAATCAGTAAGAATAGTTACATTAGCCACTTTATAAGGAAAATTAACATCACACAGAAGAGATACAAGACACTGATAGGCAAGAAACACTGCCAAGAGTTAGAGGGAAGGAAGAGTTCGCTGGCGAGAAGGCGAAACTTTAACTTTAGAGAAAAGTAATGCGCTGCGATCCTCTTGGACGCCATAGATACAGGTACCAAAGGCGCTAGCACTAGCATCACAGAATACTACAAGTTGGTTAGTTTTAGTCTCAGCCAAAGTCATCCTAGGAAACTCGTAAACCCTCAATTCCGAAAATTCCAGACAATATTTCTGCCATTCATTACTTAAGTCTTCCGGAACATTCTGATCCCAACCTAGCCTCAAGGGCGTCAATTTTCTCAAAATAAGCTTACCTCGCACAGAAAAGGGCAACAAAATTCCCAAGGGGTCGTAAATGGACGCTACTTCAGAAAGAATTTTTCTTCGTGTTTTACAAGAAGAGTCCAACCTTTTTACAGATAGAGAAAGAAGATCAGTAGAAGAGTTATAGTCGTACCCTAGCACTCTGGAGTGCACTTCGGCACTACATAGAGCAGGGTCAATTTGGGAAAGAAGTTCAGAATTATTGGACTTCCATTTGCGTAACGGAAACCCACTTTCCTCAAATGCACTGTTGGCTCTGCGAAAAGTGCACAGCACCTGTTCAGGACTCTCAGTAGTGAACACTAAATTATCGACGTACAGCTTATTCACCATAACGTCTCTAACTGTCAAATCAGTTATAGTTTGAGCGTGCAATTTGAGCAGATAGTTAAGAATATAAGGCGATGCAACAAACCCGAACAACAGAGTTGTGTAACGGTAATACAAAAATTTGCCATCCTTGAAAAGGATGAAGCTAAACTGATTGCGGTCAAAATCACAAGCAAGTTTCACCTGCAAAAAAGCTTTAAAAATGTCAGAAAGAACCACTACGGTATTTGCACGGAAATAGACCAAAAGTCCTAACAAATTTTTCATCAGATTAGGACCCACATAAGAGGCTTCGTTCAGACTGGGTAAACCACCGACCTTTAAAGAGCAATTAAACACAGGACGAATTTTAGAAGTTTCTACATGTGTACGTATTACAGGCCTATGCGGGATCCATTTGTGAGCTCGCACATCTATCTTTTTGACGGAAATTTTGGGTTCAATGATGCTCAATTCAAGCTGCTCAAGGAATACGTCATTATAGGCCTGTTCAATTCCCTTTAGGGCATTATCAGTCGCTACTTTACGAGCAAGATATCTTGCTAATACGAAATTGTTAGGCACTCTAGCCAAAAGTTGGCGATTCCAAGGCAACTGGACAGAATATTTACCTTCTTCAAGTGTAACACTATCTTTAAAATCTTCCAATTCCTTATCATTCTCTTCCTCCTTAGAGGGTATACCAATAAGCTCAAGGTCAAGCAGCTGATCAAGTCCAGTCTGAACTACGCACTGCTCAGAAACGTCTAATAATGATGTACATACTTTAGGAGTTTCAAAGAAACTATTTAAAATATTACAGTAACGGCCTTCATTTAAGGTACCCTTAGAAATTTTCCTTTTAGGTTTAGATTCAGTTTCGCTATCAAGAGACAGAGCAGGTTTACATAATTTAACATTAACTTTCCTTTTAGTTTTCGTTTTATTTTCATTGTCAGAAGACAGAGAATTTTTACATAATTTAACATTGCTATTTCTTTCAACGGAAGTTTTAAGATCATTAGTTTGCTTCTTAGTTTTAGAAGCAACAAGAGAAGATAAAGAAGAGTTGTAACATTTTAACTCCCCAAAGGGTAAAAAACCGTTAGAAATGCGCATGCATGGCCTTATAGCCATTTACGTGCTGTAACTCAAGCACCCTAAAAGCTTGAAGAGCATCTACACCCAAAATTCCGTGAATTTGGATGCTATCATTTATAACTTCAGGATAGGAAGTCGACAAAGGGAGTTTAGTTTTCAAAATTTCGAGTTTATCCTTCAAATTTCTCATACCCATCTGGAGGTTTAAATTTCTCATAGCGAAAACATCAAGCTCATGCTTCTCACTGTCTGTAAGCACGAGTTCAATGCTAATTTGTGTACCAATTAAAGGAACAGAAGCACCTACGGTGTTAACAGTTAGCTCCTGCAAGTCTGCATCTGAATAGTCGGAACTTATGGTCTCCAAATCAATAAGCGACGACTGACTGCCGCTATCTATTAGAAAATTAACACGCTTAGTTACCCCACCATACTTGGTGGTAAGAGCAACAAGAGGGCACATCCTTAGACGTGCCTTTAACCGTCATGAGGAGGTTGCAACAAAGGCACTTGATTCAATAAATTTAGGACACAAAGGGCTAACATGATTGGTAGCTTTACACACAGAGCACAAGAACGGTAGACCCTTAACTTTGGAGGGACACGCACTCGACAAATGCTTACTACTTAAACAGGTAGAACATAATTTTAATTCACCAGCCCGTTTCACACGCTTTTCGTGCGAATTAAATTGCGTGCATGCAAACGAAGCGTGGTTAGCTTGGTTACAGAAGCGACATACCTTAACATCGGGCGACTTATTAGGTTTAGGTAAATGTGGCGTTTTGTCCCTCACCTCAGTCCGGGTCACCAGTTCTGTTTCCTTACTAAGGAATACATGAGACGGTTTGGATTTACTTTTGGTTTCGAGAAGAGAAAGCACTTTATGAGCATTCTCAAACGTCTCCAAGGAAAAGAAACTCGCTTTAAAATAGCGAAGGAGTTCCAACAGGAAAAATTCAGGAAGTTTAGTTTTAATTACAGCAGAAAACAGTAGGTTACCCGACTTCTCATTAGAGAAATCCAAGCCCAACTTGGAAAGCTCAAGAAGGCGAAATTTAACCCTAGAGAGGAAAGAATTTATTTCAGATAGACTCTGTACACTGGGACAGCTCAGGATCTCATCAAGAGCTAATGAGATTAATTTATCAGCGTTAAGAAAATCTTGCTTAAGCAATGCCCAAGCAGATAGAAAACTAGTTTCTTCGTTAGGAAGTCCCTCGATAAGACTGAGAGCTCTTCCTTGAAGTTGATTTTTGAGGAAGATAAATTTTTGTTTCTCACTCATATTAGGATAAGCCTGAAGGGCATTAGATAAGGACTCTTGAAAGTGAAGGAAGTTGAAAGGGCACCCCTCATTGTCACTGAATTTTTTCAGTGTCAACTGAGGAGCTCTAAAGATATTCAACGGAACATCAGAAGTAGAAACCTTAGACACAGAAGGTTCACCGGTAGCACTAGAGTTTAGCACCGGGGAAGTGGAAACGAGTTTTTTAAGTTCTACAATAAGTTCTATGACCTGAACCTCATACTCCGACCTCCTAACCAGCTCCTCCTCAGAAACCTCACTAACATCTGAAAGAATAGTAGCGGACAGAATTCGAAAGGACTGTAACAGCCCACTTAATTGAGGAACAGCTTCAATAAGAAAGGACAGATCACAGTTAGGAGAAAGAGCTTTTTTTAAGAGATGTTATGCTACACTTTATGCCCCGCAATTTAATGCTTAAGGCTAAGGCAGTACACTTTTCCGTTTCCATAATTAAATAATCAAATTTCTATTTCAAGGCTTATTAGAAAAAAGTTCAGCTAACCACAGTCACGTCTACACTTTAAAGTGGACAAGTTACATCACTACAAATTTCATGGAAAATTAATAATGAAGAAGAAAGACACAAAAAAGGTTCTTTTTCCCCACCACTTGCTTTCACTTTCACAACATTTCTACTTTTTAAAGTTTACACACTCAAATTGAGTTAAAGAATAGTTACATATATTAATGAGAGAACCTAATAAAAGTTAGACGAGGCTCAAAAAGGCCAGAACCTGTAAAACCGTAAGGTTCTTAAGCAACACAACAAGGAACTAGCTCGCCTAAAGTACAACACAGGTTGCACTCGGCTTACACCTAAGGAGACTGAAAATCGGCCCTCGCTACACCGGACAGCGGCGCTAAGACACAATTTAAAGTTGACACGATAAATTTCCCTCTTATTTTTTTGAAAAGAAAAGCAAAAGAATTCAAGATGAGAATAGAAAGATACCAGGATTTAACCTGCCGAATTCCAGCCAAGCTCTACCATTAACTAGATGGCGCTGAGATCAAGCCGGCTTAATTGCCGTTTAGGCAAAACTGCGCAAAAGCAGCACGGCTTAGAACATTTTAGTTCTTTAAGAGGTATCTCTTTATGAAGAAAAATTGTAAGACATTATGTTAGACCAGAGAGGCCTCTTTCCATCTTGGAATAATGGAGTACGGCAAACGATTATAAGTATGAGTGTGGGGTAGAGAAACACAGTAGTTAATCTAGGAACTACATGTACTGTACGTCCGTCGGGTACGGCGGCAAGAACAAGAAGGAAGAGCTCGATCGCTCTACAAAGGCGGTTAACACATGAACATAGAAAACGGGACGGAAGCAATTTAATGGGTGACTGCGACAACTCATATATAATAATAGATATATATACTGAAGTTGGATCTCAACACACCCCCTCCAACTGAAGTATTCCGTCCCACTATGCATCAATTCACATAGTAATCAATTAGAGCTAACATTTCAACGTTCAGATCTTTCATTGAGCATTGGACAGCAGAAAAACAACATAAAAAAAATCATCAGTGTAGATCAACAGATTACACTGAGCACGTTACAAAAAAAAATATAACGCCCAATAATGCATAATCCGCCATAGCGTTAAGAGTATTGTACTCAAGAAAGTTCTACCTTTTCTTGCAATTGGTGTACACAAAGCTAAACTAGAAACATGTCAGACACAGTAACTTAGAATTAAACACACACTTTGAACTTGAGCAATAACTGTCTAGTAACAGGCTTTGTGAACATGTCAGCCATGTTTTCCTCTGAAGGAACAAAGCTCAAAACTGCTTTATTGTCTTGAATGATTGCTCGAATGAAATGAAATCTTATGTCTATATGTTTCGAGCGTTGATGGTGAACAGGGTTTTTGTCTAGGTCAATAGCACCTTTATTATCAACAAAAATTTCAACAGGTTCATCATATCCATCCATATCACTTAGTAGCTGTTTGAGGAAAATTCCCTCCTGCACAGCATAAGTCAGGGCAATGTACTCTGCTTCGCAGCTTGAAAGGGCAACAATATTTTGTTTCTTGGACTTCCAAGATATCAGATGAACTGTTGCTAGATGATTTAAACACGTATCCTGATATGCTCTTACGGTCAGAGGATCCACCCCAGTAGTAGTCAGAGAAACCAGTAATTTTTACGGGGTTCTTGGATTTCACAAATTTCAAACCATATGAAATAGTACCTTTAAGATACTTCAACTCAAATTTACACAAATTCAGGAGAAATTTGTTGGACAAGTTAAATGTTGCGACAGTAAAGTAACAACAAAGCAAATATCAGGCCTAGTACAAGTCATCAAGTAGATCAGGGTGCCAACTATCTCACGGAACAGTTTTGGATCGCACAAATTCCTAGAATCAGGGCTTACATCAAGCTTGTTGGCACTGGGATCACATGGAATAGACTTAGGCTTACAATCAGACATCCTAAATTTGGACAAGATTTTCTCAACGTACTTTGACTGCTTCATCTCAATTGAGTCATGCTTCACATCAAATTCAATGCATTAAAAACATGAAATTTGTCCAAGATCTTTCATTTTGAATTTATTTGACAACGAACACTTGACTTCACTCAATACAACAGCGTTAGAAGAGGCCAAAATTAAATCATCAACCCATACAATAATAATCACTTTTCCAGAGTCGCTTTCCCTCACATAGACACAAGTATCACTGAGAGATTGAACAAAATTTTGTTCAACAAGAAAATGATGCAAGAGGTTGTTCCAGTTACGGCCACTTTGCTTTAAGCCATACAAAGATTTTTTGAGTTTGCAGACTAACTTCTCTCCATTTTTGTCAAGTTCAACAAATCCCTCAGGCTGTTCTACAAAAACATCACAGTCTATTTTTGCATGAAGATAAGCAGTGCACACATCCATCTGGTGCACAATGTACGACTTTTGCACAGAAATATCCATCAGCATTCTAACAGAAGTTAGACGTGCTGTTGGAGAAAAGGTTTCTGTGAAGTCTACATCAGCTACTTGGGAATATCCCTTGGCTACATAACGAGCTTTGAAAGTTTCCTGGTCATTGGGACCTGATTTGACACTATAGACCCATCGTCCCCCAATAACAGATCTATCTTTTGGCTTTTCAACAAGTTCGTACGTCTCATTATCGGCAAGTGCAGCCATCTCATTGGTCATTGCCTCCTGCCATGCAACAGAATCTGGGGATGAAATTGCCTCAGAGTAAGACTTAGGGATACTGCTCACTCTGTAGCAATAATCAACACAATAATTAGTGATATCCAACTCACCTGGGTTAACATAGTCTTTTAAATAAGCTGGGGGCTTCTTTTCTCTCACAGGAAATCTTTTAGTGGGCTCTGCATCTGAATGAGTTTCATTTTGAATCACTTCTGGGACAGTCCCAGAAGTGATTCGCTGACACGATACCGCGAGTCACGGCGCCTTCATATTAATGAGTAGAAATCCGTGTGGATTACACGGTTTCAATAATTAACTCACTTTCAAGCATATAAGGTTGAAGTATGAAGCAAATGTATTTTATTGGAATTCTTTGATATGGAAAGATTCCTGAAATAATTATTGTAATTTTAAATCAATTTTTTATGTAATGCAAAGTTTCAAAAAATGTAAGAAACATGGAAGAAAAATAAAAATAAAAGAAAATAAAAAATAAAAGAAAATAAAAAAGAAAAATGAATGAATAAATAGAGAAAATTGAAACAAAAACTTTTCATTGAATAAAAATTTCGAAAAAAATTAGAATAAAAAATGAAGATATTAAAAAATAAATCAATAAAAACATATCATTGAACAAACTGTAAAAATAAAACAAAAATAAACAAAAAAAAAATAACAAAAATAATAAACAGAATCTGGGGATGAAATTGCCTCAGAGTAAGACTTAGGGATACTGCTCACTCTGTAGCAATAATCAACACAATAATTAGTGATATCCAACTCACCTGGGTTAACATAGTCTTTTAAATAAGCTGGGGGCTTCTTTTCTCTCACAGGAAATCTTTTAGTGGGCTCTGCATCTGAATGAGTTTAATTTTGAATCACTTCTGGGACAGTCCCAGGTTTCAACTCAGCCTCAGCCTTGTCAGCCTTCTCACTTTGTTTCAGCTCAGCAGGGTTATCTACAGCAATGAACTCATCCTCACTCACCACATTTCTCGAAATTTTATCACAGAATGTGACACATCTGACTCTTTTTATTTGACAAGTTTCAGGGAAATAAATCATGTAAGCAGGGCTGCACGGGTCATATCCCACAAAAATACCCTGCTCTGACCTAGGGTCAAGCTTTCCTGGGTTTTGAACCATGGAAAAACATTTTGAACCAAAAATGTGCATATTGGAAAGGTCAGGTTTCTTTCCCGTGAACATCTCAAAAGGATTTTTGCCTGTCCTTTTGTTGAAACACCTATTTCTAATGTAAGCAGCTGTTCTGACAGCATGATTCCACAATTCTTTTGGCCAATTTGCATGTAGCAACAAACACCTAGCCATCTCAAACAATGATCTCCAAGATCTCGCAGCAGTCCCATTCTGATGGGGAGAGTACGGAGCTGAAAATTCATGCTTTATTTTATTCTCCGTAACAACAGCTTTGAACAAGTTTGAGGAATACTCTGTGCCGTTATCTGTTCTTAAACGTTTAACAGAGCCAAATGGAGCAGAATCAGCCAAGAATTTCTTAAATGCTCCAACAGTGTCATTTTTGCTTTTTAGAAAATACACAAAAATAAGGCCTGAAAAGTCATCTACAAAAGACATGACATACATGGAATTCTCAAAAGAAGTAGGGCTTATAGGTCCAGCTAGGTCACTATGGACTAGCTCTAAAGGTTTCCTTGATTTTTCATCAGGGTCTCTGCTCCTATATTGACACATTTTACCCTGGACACAGATATCACAATCGAAATTATGCTTGTTGGTAATTTTCATTCCTTTGGTAATACCTTCTAGGCTCAACACATCTTTTACATTACAATTCCCAAGAATATTGTGCAACTCCTCCAGAGTGTGTTCACCAACAGCATTAATAGAATCAACAGAGCTTACAGAATTTAAATAATACAGTTTACCACATTTTTTAATATTAAACGTATTCCCATCTGGAGTAAACAACTTTGAACCATTTTGATTGAAATTAAATGATGCACCTTGATCAATAGCAGCCTGGACAGAGAAAATATTCAGCTTAAAACTAGGAATACAAAGAACATTTTTTAAAAGAACGTGTTTCCTATTTTTGGCATCAGTCAAGGTAATTTGCGCATCACCCTTACAATCTACAATATTGTTCATTCTAGAACCATCAGTGTTATACACCTAGACGGAGATATCTATATATTAATACGCTTAAAACTAAATTCGTGGGTAACGCTCTACATCTCATAGGCTTGATAGGATAGGTGAGTTAGGGGAGGGTATTTATATTATTTATTTTATATGAAGTATTTTTTATACGTCAATTTTTATTTTATTTGGTAGTTTATTTTGATTTGCTAACTTTCGTTAATTTGGTAATTATTTTATAATTTATTTCAATTATTTTTTATTCATTCATTTTTTAAATTTTCAAGTTTTTTAAACTTTTCATTTTTTTGTAATTGTTATTTATTTTTAATTTTTTATTCATTCCCAAATTTTAATTGTTTTATTTTTTTTCTATTCTATATTTATATTTTTTTGTTCATTTTATTTTTTCTAAATTTTAATTTTTGTTATTTTTTTCATTTTTTCATTTTTCCCAAATTATATTTTTTTATTTTTTCATTTTTTCCGAATTTCATTTTTCATTTTTTCATTTATTTTCAATTTATTTATTTTTCTCAATTGTTATTTTTTATTTATCATTTATTTATTTTTCTCTATTTTTGCACTTTCATTTTTAAATTATGTATAGGTTGTTTATTTCATTTTATTTTATTTTTTATTTTTTATATTTCTAATTTTTATGTACCATTTTTTTAATATCTTTATTTAATGTTATTTTTTTTCATTTATCTTTATTTTTTTATTTTTTATTTTTTTCAGATTTTTTATTTTTTTTTATTTTTTCCTAATTTTTTAATTTTTTTAGTTTTTATTTTTATTTTTTACTTTTTCTTTGTTAATTTTTCTTTGTTAATTGTTTAATTATCAGTTTTTTCTGAATTTGTTGTCAATTATCATTTTTTTCAATTTTTTTAATTTAGAATTTTTTTATTTATTTGCAATTTTTTATTTTTCTAATTTAATTTTTTTTCCTTTCTTCTTATTTTATCTAATTATTTTTTTTTTATTTCTATTTTTTATTGTTTTTTGTTCATTTTTATTTGTTTATTATTTTTGTTATTTTTTTTTGTTTATTTTTGTTTTATTTTTACAGTTTGTTCAATATGTTTTTATTGATTTATTTTTTAATATCTTCATTTTTTATTCTAATTTTTTTCGAAATTTTTATTCAATGAAAAGTTTTTGTTTCAATTTTCTCAATTAATTCATTCATTTTTATTTTTTATTTTCTTTTATTTTTATTTTTCTTCCATGTTTCTTACATTTTTTGAAACTTTGCATTACATAAAAAATTGATTTAAAATTACAGTAATTATTTCAGGAATCTTTCCATATCAAAGAATTCCAATAAAATACATTTGCTTCATACTTCAACCTTATATGCTTGAAAGTGAGTTAATTATTGAAACCGTGTAATCCACACGGATTTCTACTCATTAATATGAAGGCGCCGTGACTCGCGGTATCGTGTCAGCGAACATACTATGCATAAGGAAACAAGCAGAATGGATAGGATAGGTTGGTACATGTTCGGTTAGCATGGGTTAGGTTGGAATACGTTATTTTAGATTCTCTTGGGTAATGTTTAACGAATTTTTTCATGGGTCCACCTAGCTTAACAATGACATTAGTTCAGTTAGGATAGGTAGGGTTAGGATAGGTTGAGTTAGGTTAGGATAGGCAAGATCAGGATAGGTTAGGTTAGGGTAGTTAGCATAGGTTACGTAATGTTGACGACATTTATTCACGGGCCAACGGTTTTTATGTTTGACATATTATCAGGAAAGCTTCCGTTAGCATAGGATAGGTTAGTGTATACATGTTAGGATAGATTAGGTTAAAATATGTTGTTAGAACTTGTTGGTTAATGTTGACCGAATTTTCTCACGCGTACACCAAGCTTAACGATTACATTGGTTAAGTTAGGTTAGGATATGATGGGATAAGTTAGGTGAGGATAGGTTAGGATATGATAGGTTAGGATATGATAGGTTAGGATATGATAGGTTAGGATATGATAGGTTAGGATATGATAGGTTAGGATATGATAGGTTAGGATATGATATGTTTGGATATGATATGTTTGGATAGGATAAGTTAGGATAGGATAGAATAGGTTTGGATAGGATAGGTTAGGATAGGATGGGTTAGGATAGGATAGGCTTTGTGCTCTCCGTGGTACAGTGGTTAAGGGATCGGGATAGGATGGGTTAGGATAGGATGGGTTAGGATAGGATAGGCTTTGTGCTCTCCGTGGTACAGTGTTTAAGGGATCGGGCTCGTATGTTGGAGTCGCGGGTTCGTATCCCGGCGCTGGCGCGGAGATTTTCCCCGTTGGGTATAAGGGAAAGCTCAATCACAATACCCCCACTCAACCCAGGTGTCGAGATGGGTACCGGCTTTACGGGGGAACCGTCATGGTGTCCTATATACATATAGGGTTAGTTATAAGACATTTGAAAAACCAATGCTAAGATCATATGTATCAGGCTTGATTGGAAATAAAGCATCCCAAAGATGCCGATGTTAACCTCCTAACCTAACCTTTGATTGAATAGGTCAGGAAGAGATAGGTTAGAATGTTAGGTTAGGAACTATAGCTTAGGTTAGAATGGGTTATGGTTGAATTTTTTAGATAATGTTGATGAAATTTTTGCACGGGGACACGGTTTTTTATTTTTGACATATCATCAGTATAGCTTCGATAAGGGTAGGTTAGGATAGGTTAGGTTAGCATAGGTTAGGTAGGTTATGTCGATGAAATTTTTTACGGATTCACGGTTTTTTATGTTTGTCATATTATCAGGATAGGATTGGTTAAGATATGTTAAGTTAGGATAGGTTAGGTAATATTGATAGAATTTTATCAAGGGTCCACGTTTTTTATGTTTGACATATTTTCATGATAGGTTTTGTTAGCTTAGGTCAGGAAGAGTTAGGTTAGAATATGTTAGGTTGGGATAGCTTAGGTTAGAATGGGTTATGGTCGAATTTGTTAGATAATGTTAAGGAAATTTTTTAACGGGTACACGTTTTTTATTTTTGACATATTTTCAGTATAGCTTTGGTTGGGGCAGGTTAGGATATGTTAGGTTAGGGTATGTTAGGTAGGTTATGCCGACGAAATTTTTTACGGGTTGATGCTTTTATGTTTTCCTAATTATCAGGATAGCTTCACTTAGGATATGATACGTTGAGATAGGATAGGTTAGTATATGTTGGTTTTAGATGAGTTAGGTTAAAATATGTTATGTAAGAATTTTTTAGGTAATATTGACCAAATTTTTTTACGGGTCCACCTAGCCTTAGGATGACGTTGGTTAAAGTTAGGTTAGGATGGGATATGTTAGGTTAGGATAGATTTGGTTAGCATATGTTAGGACAAGATAGGTTAGAATATGTTATCTTCAAATTTGTTAAATAATGTTGACGGAATTTTCTCACGGGTCCCCAAAGCTTATTGATGACATTGTCCGTGGAATTTCCACGGGTCCTGCAAGTATAATATTAATACACCCCATCAAGACACAAATAACATATCAATAGACAAATGCAATGACACATCACACTAGGTACATAAGTCACTCACATCTTAGATACCTTACAACTAAGATCCTCAATTACCAGACTTGTGGCTAGTGAGAGTAGAGCGGGGATAGATTGAAATAGCAGGATTGATTAGAATAGAATTAGTAGTAGGTAGTTAGAGAAGCACTTAGAGATGGTACTTAGCCGTCCGAAATACTCTATATTAACACTGGCAGTCAGCATGAACTCTTTAGTTGGCTACGACCAATCGGAAACTGGCTGTGAGTGTTGCTCTCACGAGCGTTGCCAACTTTAGGTCTGTCTAACTAGAACTTACACTACTCGCTATATTACACCCCTCCCTCCTTAATTAGAAACCCCCCTTGTGTAAACCCTACCCCCTTATTGTACCTAGTCAATCCTAAAGGTCTAATCTCACCACAGGCTTCCGAGCCCGGTTAGACCTGCGTGAGATGCTAGCACTTGGAGGCTCGTGCAACATGGCCTCCTGGGTGGGAAGTAGTTAATCTAGGAACTACATGTACTGTACGTCCGTCGGGTACGGCGGCAAGAACAAGAAGGAAGAGCTCGATCGCTCTACAAAGGCGGTTAAATGAACATAGAAAACGGGACGAAAGCAATTTAATGGGTGACTGCGACAACTCATATATAATAATAAATATATATACCTAAGTTGGATCACAACACATTATCTTTCGAATAGAAATTTCGAAAATGAGAGTTAAGATTTTAAAGAAAAATTGTTTTCGAATAAAAATTTGTGCGCAGCCACCTTTACAAGTAGACTCAACTCCCCGAATTAACGGGCCCTACGACACACAAATTTACCGGGCACCCATCTGGGGCAGGTAACGCTGAAATTTAGGATAATTAAGGACAAGCGAAGCGTCATTAGCGGGAGTCTCACCTGAAGATCTTCGAAAACAATGTTCAGGCGAACACTCTTCACTGTAGCCGGCTGTCAAGGACCCAAGAAGTCCCTGGTAGCGAGGTCAGAATGCCGAGTCACGCGGAGCTCACGAGAAGAAAGAGCGCTCGCGTTCACGGCCGGTTTCAATCTGACGTGGCAGCCTTCTGGCGCCACGCTCCTTAGCTTGCTCGAATCCGTCGCGATGGCTTAGGACTCGAACAAGAAGATCAGACGAACGTTTTAATATTTATAATAATAATAATGAAGGCATCTACGGATGCTTTATTTCCAATCAAGCCTGATACATATCACCTTGTACATTGGATTTTCAAATGCCGTATAACTAACACCAGGACGCCATTACGCTTTCCCCCGGTCAAGACCGGTACCCATTTCAGACACCTGGGTAGAGTGGGGTATTGTGCTTGGAATTTTTCTCCTATACCCAACAGAGAAAATCGCCACCAGCGCCGGAACTCGAACCAGGGTCTGCCTGGAAGGAGGCAAGTTCGATGGTCGCATGGCTACGACGAGCACAGTTAAATTTACATTTACATTTGTCGCCGTAGACGTGAGGAACCCCCGCCATTGCTCCGCTTAGTTGTAAAATTATCAGCGTTATTAATTTTAGGCTGATTAGAAGGACCACAGCCTTTGCCCTTTATTGCGGAAGGCCTTTTTGTGCCTTATAAAGTCCGCAAAGGACCTCAGCGTTCGAGCAATGACTGGAATCTCGACATTTCCAAGCAACTGTCGGCAGATCCAACCACATATCTGTTGCGCTCAAAATCAGCAGACCATCTTCAGTCTTCACCACTAGTACATCAGTATCGGACCCTTCAACTCTTTATCCAGGTCGGCTTATTTCCACCGTGCGTCGATTTTTGATCCGGGCCTTGTTGATCGAGGCACCACGGCCGACATGAGGGGAGGCTACTAAACACCATGTGACCGCCGATGTGCACCCATCATCACCTCACCACCGCAAGGAGGCACTTCGCTTCGCTATCAGAACACTAAGTCGCAGTGTTTTTTGTACGTAAACATTAAAGATTGTTAGGCTAAAGCTCATTGAAGTGTTCCTGTAAACTTCAAGTTTGGAGGCTTAACTCAAGTTTTACTTTAGACCGGTTTGAATTCTATGATTATCTAGATTTTTTGAAGGTTAAAGGTTGAATATTGAGGAATTTAACGATTTCCCAAGATGTTCTTTTAATAATGGCGAGGTCACCAGTGCTTTTTCAAGCACACTTAATTGCTAATTGAATGATTTACGGCCTCTGACTTCGAAGAAGTTAAGTGTAGCGGGTTCGGACGCAATATTTCTGGCGTCTTTAATCAAAATCAAAACACTATAATTTTCACCTCGGAACTAGACCATCAGAAGGATAAGAAAGTAGATATGGTTATTTAATTCTGGCCTGGTTTTATTGGAGGCTGTCAGATTGTCTCTTCAAGGTGCGCTGATGTTGAGGTCCGATCTTGAGTAGGAACTGCAACAGGCTCACAGCTGCGTCGGTATGCGGGAAGTGTAATTGTGGAGAAGGTCGTGTGCAATGGTACCCAATGGTTAGAGACGGCAATAGCGTCTCTGATAAGTGAGGACGGTAAGGTGCAATTCCTCCAGTGGTGTTTGAATATAGACTTGCAGGTTATGCAGCAGTTGGGTTAGCTGTAACCAAAAATGTCTCAATTCTGAGTGAGGTGGAGGAGGAATTGGGTACTTGCGCTTGCCGTCCAGTAATTGTGGGTTTATTAGAAGTAAAAAGGCAACAATGAAGGAGGCAGTTCTTTTGCCAAGTCTGGCTACCGGGTTATTTTACCCTTTTGATATGATCGGGCAAGGTAAAGGTAGGTGACGTGGCAGTGGAATGTAAAGTGTCTCGTAGCTTCCTGTACGGGAATAATACACTGGGTGAAAATGCACACGGTATTAAAACACATATCAACACATGCTATGCTGCAAACAATCTGGCATTAACATGCCGCCTCAAAGCGAGGAGTCTCTTCGAAAAACGACCCCCACCAGCACTCTGGCGCCGGAGTGCAAGCGGGGATCAGCTTCGGAGCACTGACAATTTGCTCGGGGCCAGATATTAATTCTAATATATCTAACGGCATGAAGCTAAAATTCTACACTAGTAATTCACATAGGCAAAACTTTGCCTGGCGAAACTAAGATGGCATACGCAGTGAACTGAGTATACTGACTCACTTAATTAATAGCTAATGGTAAAAATCTACAGCATCTGCTAAATGCAAATGAACTAGAAAACACATGTTCCCAGTTTATACCCTGTGGGAACCACAAGTTCTAGGCAAGAAATCCTAACATTTAAGACACTGGTAAGTTGAGGCAATTCAGCTTGCTATTTATACACTAATAGTGTTGGCAATTGACATATAATGTATATATATAGTTACCCGTAGATTATCACACACAAAAAACACAGTATTATAATCTCACCAGCCAGAAACACCTAGATATGCACGCTCTGTATGATCTGAGACAATGGGCGCTAGATCGCATACGATGTTGCTGTAGCGCGTCCGTGGGAGGTTCCGTTAAGACGCAAATGTGAATTCTTAGAGATTGAATTTTTTTCGTTACACAATTTTGATAAAATTGAGGACAGAGATTAGTGAATTTCGTAATGTGATTTTATGCTAATGGTTGAATTTATTTTACTGAATTTTTAGATGATCATTCTGAGAATTTCAAAATTTCGACTGGGTTGCGGGATAGAGATTCACTACAGCTACCCCCCAACGCATGGGGACCGAAAGGTCTGGTAACAGTGAAGCTGTTACCTGTAAATGCCCGAAATGATCATAAAAGGAAAGTCCTAACAGAAGGTTTGACAGGAGAGAATAGAATAAAATTTTTTGACAGAACAGAAGTCACCACCCTAAGTCTGCGCGTAACGAGCTGGCGGATGACTAGGTCTGCCAAAACTGCTAACGCGCTCGGGGGCAATAGAAGGGTTAGGCTGTGGAGCTGTGAAAGTTGACGTTCGGATTCCCAACTGGGACAACGAACGGGTCTCTGAGGTTTTTTCGTGATGAGGAACAACAGCAACAGAAACATCAGCCGAATTGGAGGCACCCGAATTACGAGGTTCCGACGACGTTCTTAGAACGGTCTTCAAGGGAACGACGAACTCGTTACACTCCATAGTGGGAGGAAGGTTCCTAGCCAAGACAGAAAGGTGCAACCCGGTGGCCTCGACAGGTGTTGACCTGGGGGTAATTTGCAACCTGGGTTGCGGCTCATGAGTGTTGGTAGAACTATCATCAGGGAAGGACACATATGCTGCCTTAAGTCTATCTATGCTAACACTGTCGCTCTTGGTACCCCTTTCGATTAGAAAATATTTCGGCGTCCTCTTTAGGACCCTGTAGGGGCCATCATAGGGACGTCGTAAGGGGGTTTTTACACCGTCCACCCGAACGTAAACATGTGTGCACGTGTTCAACACTGGATCAAGGCTTTCGGATGGTAAAGGCAGGCGAGGCGGTTGGTAAACCACTTCGCGCATGGCGCGTTTGAGACGTGCCGCGTAATCAGTGATTGTACTGAAGGAGTCGTCAATTTTGTACACGGGATCAATAACATCTCCGGGCAATCTTAAGGACTTCCCGTACAGCAATTCGAAGGACGTGCACTTTTGGTCCTGACGGAACAGGTTACGTAGGGTAAGTAATACGACAGGCAATCGGTCCGCCCAATCGTCGTGGCATTTTAAGCAGCGAAGTGCCGCTTTTAGGTCTCGGTGGACTCTCTCGATGAGTCCATTTGATTGGGGGTGAAAAGAGGTGGTTGTGATGTTTGAACTACCTAGGATTTTGGAGATTTCTAACCACAAGGAGGAGGTAAACTGAGCCCCACGATCATGAGTGATGCTCAGAGGGACCCCAAAACGGGAGATCCACGTCTCTACGAAGGTTCGAGCTACGGTTTCTGCCGTTATGTTAGCAATGGGAACAGCCTCGACCCACCTAGAGAAGCGGTCGATCATAGTGAGTAAATACGAGAACCCGCGAGAGTTTGGAAGCGGGCCTACCAAATCTATATTGACTGCGTCAAATTTACCGCCAGAGAAACACAAGGTTGAATTGCGGCTTTGTTGTGTCGAGTTACTTTGCTAGCTTGGCAATCTGGGCAATTGCGAACGTACTCTCTTATGGCCCTACGCATCCCGGGCCAGACAAAACGATCTGCGATTAGGCGGAAAGTTCTCTCTGTCCCAGGATGAGATAGCGCATGATAGTGTTTAATGGCGGGCGAACGGAACTTGTTAGGTAGGTAGTATCGGTTAGGCCGGTCAGCGTCACAGTAAACGCCTTCTCTGAGTGACAGCTTTAGAGACGAGCTAGGAGACTCAATCAAAGATTGGATCTCCGTGTCGTTTTTCTGTTCGGTGATGATATCAGCCAACGAAATCATGTGCACAGAAGGTCGGAACTCGGGCGCCAACGGGTTTAATACCACGTTGTGCACACGCGATAAGCAGTCGGCGACCGTGTTCTCGTCCCCCTTAATGTGCCTGAGATCGTTAGTGAACTGTGCTATGTAACTCAGGTGCCGACTTTCTCGAGGGGAATGGCGGTCAGGAGGCATTCTTATTGCGTTGATCAGAGGCTTATGGTCGGTGAATACCGTGAACTGACGTGCTTCCAAGGTATATCGGAAGTGTTTAATGGCGAGGTATATCGCCAGGAGCTCTCTCCCGAACGTGCTATAACGCTGTTCGGTGGGAGAGAGCTTCCGACTAAAGAACGCCAAAGGGGACGTGTTGTTGTCCACGGTTTGCTGTAGTACCGCGCCGACAGCAAGGTCTGACGCATCTACTACGAGATTAAGTTTTGCGTTCGGGTGTGGGTAAGCCAACTCCGTCGCATTCGCAAGTTCTTCTTTAATTACTGTGAATGCCTCCTCAGCCTCACTGTTCCACTCGATCAGTACAGACTTCCCTCGTTTCTTCGCTCTAATGAGTGAGGAGAGTGGTGCCAGAGTCGCCGCACAGTTCCTTAGGAATCGGTGGTAAAAATTCACCGATCCCAAGAACCTGCGCAACTCTCTCTGTGTAGAGGGTTTCGGGAAATTTCGGATAGCCTCTACCTTGTCAGGAAGTGGCCTAATGCCTTTATCTGAGATGTAGTGACCTAGAAAAGTCAGTTCCTTCTTTCCCAGTACACACTTTGCTGGATTGATCAGCAGAGCGTGCGACGCTAGTCGTTTGCACAGCTCTCTCAAATGATGCACGTGCTCCTCAGGCGTCCCCGAAGCCACAAGCACATCATCGAGGTAACAATACAAAAACGGGAGGTCGGAAAGGACTTCAGTCATGTGCCGCTGAAAGGTTTGCGGAGCATTTCGCAAGCCATACGGCATACGAAGATACTCGTACAAGCCAAACGGCGTACAGACTGCGGTCTTCTGAATAGAGCTTTCCTCCATTGGAATCTGATGGAACGCTCTCTTCAGGTCTATTGTAGAGAAGATTTTTGCCCCTGACAGATTTGCAGTAAAATCATGAAGGTGTGGGATGGGAAATCTGTCGGGTACAGTTACGGAATTGAGTTGGCGATAATCGCCGCAAATACGCAACTCGCCGTTGCTTTTTGGAACAATCAACAAGGGACTGGCCCAGGGACTTTTCGAAACGCGAACTGTCCCTTCTTGGACCATTTTCGAAAACTCCGCTTTTACTTCCTGCAATCGATCATGGGGCAAACGTCTTACTTTCGCGTAAACAGGAGGACCGCTCGTCGATATGTGGTGTTGCGTCAGCGTGTTATTTTGCAACGTCACGTTAGGTTGAAAGAGTGAGGGGAATTCGAGCAACACCCGTTGGTAAGGGCATGTACTCTCTAGATTAGGGGAGACGCTTGACGTAACGTTCACCATATCGACGGCACTCAGGGGTCTTTGCACTCGGGTTTCGCTATCATACAGGCATCCGTTTCTCACATCCACCACCAATGCAAACTTCTGAAGGAAATCGGCACCAATGATGGGTGTGTCCACATCAGCCACTATGAATTCGAAGCTCAAGGTACGTTTGAAATTTAGGGAACACGACAGCGTTCGCGTGCCGTAACAGAGTATAGGAGTGCCATTAGCAGCACGCAAGTTTGGAATGCCCGTGGTATTTTTGTCTTTGTCAGTTGCGGGGATTAGGCTTACCGAACTCCCGGTATCGATCAGAAATCGAATACCGGTAGCCGGATCACTTATGAATAAGCAGCGAGTAGCGTTTGTTTTCGTATGCGCTGGCGTTCGACTCGCATTTACGCCGCGCTGTTCCCGTTTTTTGGGTAAAGTAGTACATAAAGCGGACACATCGGCGACTCACATTTACGAGCCTTGTGCAAGTACTTTCTGTGATACCAGCACCATTCCTCCTCCAGATTGTCTCGTGAACCCTGGCCCTGAACGGTATTTGAACTACCAGCCCTCTGATGTTTAAATGAACGATTCCCATTTTTATGCCTGTCAAACGGAACGGTGTGTGTGGAATTATCGGCTTGCTGATACGCCGCAGTTTGGTGTGCAACCCCATGAACTCTATCTGCGTGTTCGGCTTGCTGGGTAGCAACTTCTAGTGCTCCAACTCGCTGAACTAACTCGCGCAATAATCTTTCCACTTCGTTTGGGCTGGTTTGATTGACCACTGGAGTAGCGGCAGAGCCATTCGGTGTCTGGTTTTCACAGGCAAGAATTTTCTCGGCTAATTCTGCGAGAACGTCCAGGTTCACAGAGGAATCTTGTGTATGGAGGAATGGTTGAAGGCGTAAGGGCAAGCGTTGGATGTACAATGTCTTAAGGGTATCGTCATCCATCACCCCCTTCGCCAATTTTCTCATCTCTTTAAGTAGCGCTAGAGGTGTTTGGCTATTGTAGGTGGTGAGATTACTCGTCAAAGCCTGGATTCTTTGGGCTCTATCCTTGCTGTAACGTTTTAAAACATGATCTTTGAGGGTGGAATAAGGTTCGGTTGAGTTAGCGTTACAGACCCCAGAGAGGTCGTCTAGGCAAGTCGTGGGCAGGGCCCTTAATAAGGAGTAGTATTTAATTTTTTCACACGTGATGGATAGGCTTTCGAAGTGTTCTTCGGTTTGGAAGAACCACGAGTCCAGACTTTGAATCGCGAACGGTGTTAATTTTACGGACACCACCTGGCTGTCGTTACCCTCGTTACCATCGTTTGGCGCCATAATGCTTCTAATGTTCCCCAAGAAATAATGATAACGCGCGTTGAAATAGCTTTTTGTTTCGTATCAGTTTTTATGTTACTTTTGTGCTTCAGTAGCAATGGTGCTGCAGTAGCAATGGAAATTGCGAAGGTTATTAGTAAGGGGCTTCAGTAGCAATGGAAATAATCCTAGAAGGTCTCCTATGGTTTGCTTCAGTAGCAATGGAAATGCATGAAGAGTTTTGTAAAAGGTGGCTTCAGTAGCAATGGATAAACGTGAAGAATTTGTTAGAATAGGCTGCAGTAGCAATAACTTATTATTAGGGAAGAGTTTGGAGAGGAAATACTATGTTTAACTACTGAGAGTAGGAAAAGAAACTACCTCCTTCAAGGTCAGCCATGCACAGAAGTTGACAGCACTAGACATGCGCTCCTAATCCTTCCGATGGTGGTCCGGGTGAGTATTTATATCTGATTAAACTACTCTGGGTAATCACCAGTGTAAACTTCAAGTTTGGAGGCTTAACTCAAGTTTTACTTTAGACCGGTTTGAATTCTATGATTATCTAGATTTTTTGAAGGTTAAAGGTTGAATATTGAGGAATTTAACGATTTCCCAAGATGTTCTTTTAATAATGGCGAGGTCACCAGTGCTTTTTCAAGCACACTTAATTGCTAATTGAATGATTTACGGCCTTTGACTTCGAAGAAGTTAAGTGTAGGGGGTTCGGACGCAATATTTCTGGCGTCTTTAATCAAAATCAAAACACTATAATTTTCACCTCGGAACTAGACCATCAGAAGGATAAGAAAGTAGATATGGTTATTTAATTCTGGCCTGGTTTTATTGGAGGCTGTCAGATTGTCTCTTCAAGGTACGCTGATGTTGAGGTCCGATCTTGAGTAGGAACTGCAACAGGCTCACAGCTGCGTCGGTATGCGGGAAGTGTAATTGTGGAGAAGGTCGTGTGCAATGGTACCCAATGGTTAGAGACGGCAATAGCGTCTCTGATAAGTGAGGACGGTAAGGTGCAATTCCTCCAGTGGTGTTTGAATATAGACTTGCAGGTTATGCAGCAGTTGGGTTAGCTGTAACCAAAAATGTCTCAATTCTGAGTGAGGTGGAGGAGGAATTGGGTACTTGCGCTTGCCGTCCAGTAATTGTGGGTTTATTAGAAGTAAAAAGGCAACAATGAAGGAGGCAGTTCTTTTGCCAAGTCTGGCTACCGGGTTATTTTACCCTTTTGATGTGATCGGGCAAGGTAAAGGTAGGTGACGGGGCAGTGGAATGTAAAGCAGGGTTGCGGAGTCGGAGGAATAAATTTGCGACTCCGACTCCGACTCCGACTCCACCTTTCCAGAATTTGGCGACTCCGACTCCGACTCCGACTCCACCTTTTCAGAATTTGGCGACTCCGACTCCGACTCCGACTCCATCTTTTCAGAATTTGGCGACTCCGACTCCGACTCCGACTCCACCTTTCCAGAATTTGGCGACTCCGACTCCGACTCCGACTCCATTTCTCCAGAATTTGGCGACTCCAACACCGACTCCGCCTATTCACAATTTTGTGGCTCCAACTTCACCTATTCATAATTTATAAGATGAATATTTTATTTCTTAACTAGTGTACACACACCGTCAAAAATGACGAGATTCAATACCTTTCTTCAACAAATTTCCGTTTGAGTGGAGTTTCCATGCTTTCAGCTTATTCCAAAGGTAACTTAAATTTCTTATAATAGTAATAAACACTCAGAACACAGCATTTTTAAGCCGCAAGAGAAGTAGTTATAGCCGTTCGTGTCGTATCCAAGATACAGAAATTCAGCATTACTGAAAGCAACTGCGAACTTGTGTATGTATATTTTAATATGCAATACAGTACATTGCAATACAGTATATTGTAATATACAATACAGCATATTGTAATATGCAATACCCCGCCGAACTCGGTATTCACGATACAAACTTGAGTATATAAGGCTATGGATCGCTCTAATTGTGATGAAAGTGACTTATTATAGAGCTATTGCACAACGAAAATGAGTGTATTAATTGACCGTGAACTGGAACCAAGACCGCCCGTGCAAATTTTTTCCTATCAATTATTCTTAACAGCGTGACACAAAACGTATAAATAAACACACGACAGTCATTCTTAGTAGTAAACAGTTGCAGGGTTGAAACCTGTGCATATATTCATTATATTCTTTATTATCGAACGACTTTTAAATTGACTACAGATTGTTAATAATCAAGATACTAGTGTACATGATTGGTCAAAAATGACGGGATCCAATGGTATCGTTTTAAAAAAATCTCAAGATAAAAATGGCAAACAAATATATCCATTGTAATAGTACCCGCGATTAAAATACAGTATTCTCATACTTGTGACTGGTAAAACTCGTATCATAGATACGGTCATTAAGCATATTTAAAAACGTCACAAACGCACACAACAACCAAGAAAATTGTATAACATAATACCTATCTGAATTGTAATTTAAATTATTGTTCGCAAGAGGTTTTTAAAAAATTTGCCATACCTTTCAAGCATTTAAATGCCTTTGAAATTTAAATGCGATGAGCCGCATTTTCTTGACAGTTGATTCGATTTTCACGCAATGGTTTTTACTTATAAACATAAGTGAGCAGATGCCTGATTTTTCATATTTCGATGGTATTTATGATACTGAGTTTGGAGACTGGTTACAGAGTTTGGTAGAGTGTGCGAAAGGCGGAAATTGAGGGTAAATGTGAATAAAAGTAAGGTGATGAGATGTTCAAGAGGTGGAGTGTTTGGAACTTTGGATGTGAGGTTGAATGGGGAAGTTTTAGAGGAGGTAGAGCATTTTAGGTACCTCGGATCGGATGTGACTGCTAAGGATAGTATGGAAGTAGAAGTGAAGCATCGAGTGAGTGAAGGTTGTGAGACATTGGGTGCAATGAGGAAAGTTTTTGAATGCAGGAGTTTGAGTATGAATGTTAAGAGGGGACTGTATGAAATTTTGATTGTGTCAGTTTTGTTGTATGGAGCAGAGTCCTGGGGGTTGAGAGCAGCTGAGAGGAGGAAGTTTGATGTGTTTGAGATGAAGTGTTTGAGGAGCATGTATGGAGTAACTAGAAGAGATAGGATCAGGAATGAGTTGGTTAGGGGACAGACTGGTGTTATCAATAAGTTGAGCAGGCGAGTGGATGAAAGAGTGCTTGGATGGTTTGGGCATGTTGAAGGAATGAATGTTGAGCGGCTGGTGAAAAAGATATATATGTCGGAAGTGAGTGGTCTTCGAGCGCGAGGTAGACCACGGATGAGTTGGAAGGATGGGGTGAGACGTGCTTTGTATGAGAGGGGTCTGACTGTGGACGTGGCGAGAGGGATGGCTGCGGACAGAAGTGAGTGGGGGCAGTGTATAAGGAGGTAATTTTATTTTTGACGCGTTACTGGAAGCTGCCCGCGTGTGATGGGGTTGACCTGTCATGTGCGGGGGGAGGGGCTGCACTCAATGAAGCCTTCGGTCGGGGTGAACCAGCTGTGGCTGTCGGGCCTGACTGTGGGAGGGGGTTGTGCTGGGCTGCTGCTGATCCTGGCAGTTCAGGTGCGGCCAGTGCTGCCTCTCTCGCCTCCTAGTGACTGAGTGTGGGGATTGTGGCCTGCTGTCGGCTACCCTCCCATAGGGAGGATAAGCCCGGTATATGTATGTATGTATGTATGTATTTATGATACTGTCCAAGCAAGCAGATTCCCATTGTAATGAGATAGGGGAAATTACGCACGAGAGCATATACTTATCATTGACGGACACCTGTTTTTTTATTATATCGGGTGTCCTGTAAAAATGTCCCCGATTTTTAATTAATTATATCTCAGCTTTAAATTAATATATTTGAATTGCCATCGTTCACAATGTAGTAAATTATGTTTCCTTTTCGAATAATTTATGTTATTGAAAATCGGTTGAATGACCACTTTATAATGTCCAATTTACTGAAAGGAGTAGAAAAATTAATTGTTCAAATGTAAAGTTTTTAAAACAATATTGATATTCTTCCTTATTTTGTAGTTTCCATAAAACTGAACACACAAAAATTTTAAGGAGTAACAAATCATTACCTTATATAACTTTTAAATGAATAAAGTAATTTTAGTATCTAACGACATACCCTCCATTTCTCTCAAGGCAAGTATTACTTCTAGCCACCATTGAACGAAGAGTTTTACCCATTATTCCACCGTTTTCTATCAGTCCTTGAAACACTATTATTGAGAACACTTGAAACTTGAAACCTCTCAGAGGGTTTAAATACTTAGTTGTATGTACGATACATCGTTATGAAATTATTCTCAACAGTAGGTATTGAAGAATGAAGAAGAACACCAGTGTTGTTTTTAAAACTTTCCCTTTGAACAATTTTTCTACCCCTTTCAGTAAATCGAACATCTTGAAGTTTATTCAACTGATTTTCAAAAACTTATATTATTTCAAAAGGAAACAAAATTGAATAAATTGTAAATAAAAGACAATTAAAATATGTTAATTTAAGCGGAGATATTATCAATTAAAAAGTCCGGGACATTTTTGTGGGACACGCAGTATAGTATTGATTGTTCTTATACAATAAATGGTCAAGTGTCTCCTTTGAACAAATTAATAAATAGGTTTAGCTATTTTGTGAGCGTAATCTCTCCTATGTTAATACAATGAAGTTTTAGGATTTAAAACTTAAGAGCAATTGGTCGAACATTTATTGCAAATACAGAAGAACTTCAAGGGACCAACAGCAAGTCGTTTCCCGAGATGCGCAAAAAGAGAAACCGTACCCAAGTTAGGCGGATCTTGAGGATTCCAACAGTACGCACAGGAGCGTCCTCTGTGAAATTTTTATTATTGAATTCCTTTAAAATGAAGACCGGAAATCTTCTTTGACGTAAGGGTAGTTTTTAAAACGATACTCGCTAAAAATAGAAGACACCCAATGGACGCGGCCGGTCATCAGCACGGTACTCCGGTAGGAAATTTTAGAGGCGTTCTGAGTAGAGAGATACAGAGTATTAAGATGTCCGGTCGCCGACTAGGTGAATATCGTATCTTATTGTAAGATTACATATAGCACTAAGATGTTAACAATTAATTGACAATTAATTACCTTGAATAGTAAGTGCCTATTCAAGAGGCTGCAAAAGCCGGGTCGAGGAGTTCAAGTTGCAGAAAGAGACTGCTTTTTACGCAATAGAAATAAGTTAGAGGTACCAGACCCACTTCTATTAAAAGGACGACATGCTGCCCAAGCAGAGCAAGCTCAAAGATAATTTAATGAGTGAACGCCAAAGCGTCTCGAGTAATGTTAATTACAGTGATTTAAGGTTAATGCAGTCTGCTAGAAGCGCAAACATGCTTATTTATAGAAAGTTAAATTTAAACACAAAAAACGGAAAAAAATATGCAGCTGCAAAACAAAAAACAACGAACAAAAAGATCTTATTTCATCAGTTTCAAATTCTTGTCTGTGAACTAAGAGAGGCCAACTGAAGAAAACTTTTTCTTCCACAAAGCCGCCATCAGAAATACGGAAAATATTCAACAGGAAATTTCATTGAACAAACAAAATTGGCTGTTCGTCTTTGTTGGTTGATCTGTCTCCCTTTCACGCTCTTAGAGATACTTAACCCTTTAACGTCCGAATTTTTGTACTCATATTACCGTTAACACAACCACCGTCACTAAACTGGCGCTAGCATCAGGCAGTCACCGATATCAGGATGGGATAGGAACTGCCACCCGGCAGAGAACTTCAAAGAACACATTAGGGAACTAATTGAACAAGAAATACAATATATTGAGGGTATTTTTGAAAAAGGACACTGGTGTCCTCTGGGGCGTTAAAGGGTTAACTACTTTATCTGTGATGCGAGTTTCACCAGTGCACAAGTATTAGAATATTTTAATCGCGGGTGCTATTAGGATGAAAATATTTCTTTATGGTCCACATCTGGAAGATTTCTATACAGACAATATCGAATCCCGTCATTTGACGAGTCGTGTACACAATTATGTATACTGAGTGTTTCAGAAAACGAGGTACAAAATTGCACATCAAGTAGAAAATGGCCAAATAAACACTTTTTGTCCTATGAAATTTTCACCCGAAAAATCGGGGTTGGGAGGCATTAGGTGTTTATTGTTTTTAAGGTTAAATTTAGTGACACAATTACTCGCGGTATTGATTCTGAATTTACTTTACAAAAATTGTTCAAAATGTGTTCCACCTACATCTATGCACTTTTCGAATGTTAGCCTTAACGGCTGCCGAAGATTAGGAAACACGTCTGACATTAAGGTATCTCACCTGCAGCCACTGCAATTCTGGCCACAAGATCTTCCTCAGACCCAATGGGTGTAGCATAAACAAGGCTCTTCACGTGTCCCCAAAAATTGAAATCGAGTGGAGTCATGTCAGGAGATCTAGGAGGTCTTGCAACTAGCACATTTCGCCCGATCAACGTAAATTCAAAATAAATATTGCGAGTAGTTTATTCATTAAATTTCACCCTTTAAAACAATAAACTGCTAATATCTCAATGTCTTTTTCTTCGGAAAGTTTTATAGAAGAAAAAGGTTTTATTTGGATATCTTCTACTTGGTGTGCAATTTTTTGCCTCTTATTCTGAATCTGAAACACCCTGTATATTACTGACAAGTGTTTTCTGAGTAGGTTATGTAGGCATTGTCTACACTGAGAAGCATAGATATGCATCAACAGTTTTTTATTGCTAAGTATGCACTAATTCAGTGAAATTATAGTAGTTAATTCAATGACTATGCTTCAAATCCCCAAAATTATGATATACGTGTAGATAAGGTAGGTAAGATTTGCACACTGCCTTTTCTTCTTTGTATCTACACTATGCAGGGTAACAATGCAGAAAAAGTGTCATATTATTGCTCAACACTGTTACATTTCGACTATAATAAGCAAAAGTTGTTCTGCCTTCATTGCAGGGGCCTGACGTTTTCGGAAAGTTTTTTTTTACGAATAAAAGTCACTTCTAGCTTCTTTGCTTGTATTATGATACTATCTCTTATTTTCGTCTAACTTTTTACTTTGTATTGGACACTTTGTTATTTTAATAAACGCCCAGGTTCTTCTCATTTCGTGTTTTTTGGAGCAATTTGAAACGTTTCCAGCAAGAGAATTTGTACTATCGCATAAATGCAAAAACCATTGCAGCTGAGATAGTGCATTGTTTTCAGTTACAATGTGTGTGTGACTGTAAGTGAAGTTTTTGCTGGTGTGTGTAATTATTTTCATTGCAGCTCGTTTACATCGTATTTTTATTTTTTTAAGTGTCTCAATGCCGATATAGATAACCTTACAACATTTCCAAATCTTCCTTAACAAGAAGTAATTAATTACATAATGCTACAAAACAAATACTATTTCAGTTTTTTAAAATGTATCAACATAATTATAAAATTCTGCATTTCAGCGTATACTAGCTTAGAAACTGGGGAGTGATACGAAGATAAAAATTAAACATGATGATGATATAGTGAAAAACAATATAACTCTGAAAGAACCAAATTACATTCAAGGAATAACTTGAGAAATGAGAAGAAATTTTTATTATTAATACATGTTAACTTGACTTAAAAACACGGAAGCCATATCAATTTTGATAACATGACTTGAAAACTAGAAGTCTTTGTGCACTAGACCATAGCTTCAGGTTTCGGCAAAGACTACTCATTGGCAATGAATCATACCCAAAAGAATAGAAATGTTTATGATCATTATCAATCAATGCATCATTTTGAGTATACAGAGTTACCACTCTTTATGTGAGTACAATGTATTGCATCAGCTGAAATGTTCTGCAAGTAACTTGCAACACATTTACTACTATTTTCCAGTTCCTATGTAATAATTGAAGGAAAAATGAACAAAACAGAAATATACAGAATGAATTTGCGATGCTTTCAATTACTAATTCCTGCTTTTAACTACAAAATATACATTAATGCTGGGTATAAAAATTATATTTCGCACTCGTAGGTTTCTCATATATATCTGTGCAAACCCTCAATGACTAGATAACATGACGGTATTAGATGATAGGAATAAATACGCTGTTCCAAACTTAGAACAAAACAATCAACGAAAACATTGCGTATTTTTTAGACTTTTCAGCAAAGCATTCTAACTCTGTTTTGGTTTACTTCTAGTTTTAAAGACTTATAAATAATTTTTAGCAAAAATTAGAATCGAAGACACCAAAAAATAGCGACTCCAACCACGACTCTTCCACATCCGAATGAACGACTCCGACTCCGACTCCGACTCCACCACATTCGGAAAAGCGACTCCGACTCCGACTCCGACTCCATCACACTTCAGAGTAGCGACTCCGACTCCGACTCCGACTCCACCACACTTCAGAGAAGCGACTCCGACTCCGACTCCGACTCCACCCTAAAACATCCGACTCCGGCGACTCCGACTCCCGACTCCGACTCCGACTCCGCAACCCTGATGTAAAGTGTCTCGTAGCTTCCTGTACGGGAATAATACACTGGGTGAAAATGCACACGGTATTAAAACACATATCAACACATGCTATGCTGCAAACAATCTGGCATTAACATGCCGCCTCAAAGCGAGGAGTCTCTTCGAAAAACGACCCCCACCAGCACTCTGGCGCCGGAGTGAAAGCGGGGATCAGCTTCGGAGCACTGACAATTTGCTCGGGGCCAGATATTAATTCTAATATATCTAACGGCATGAAGCTAAAATTCTACACTAGTAATTCACATAGGCAAAACTTTGCCTGGCGAAACTAAGATGGCATACGCAGTGAACTGAGTATACTGACTCACTTAATTAATAGCTAATGGTAAAAATCTACAGCATCTGCTAAATGCAAATGAACTAGAAAACACATGTTCCCAGTTTTTCCTAGCTGAAATAATCAATGTACAATGACTAAGAATTATACAATTACCATCTAACTAACCTAAAAAAAACATCACTAATATTTAATGTATAAATACTGATTCTATGAGGAATATCAGCGGTAAAATGTGCTTGGTATTTACAAAGGTTTGTTCTGATTATCATCACAACAAAGATTGACTATAAAATTGGTTAAGAATGGTTTTTAATGTTGACTGTACATAAAAACTACAACCATGTGATTATATCAAAACCCTACTTAATTGAAAATACAGCTGTGACACCATAAGCTGTAAAGAATGAGAATGATAATTTGATTGCTTTGATTAAAAAAAAAACAGCATTACAGAATAAAATGATAATTTGATGCAAGCCTAACTTGATCACAAAAATAACACCATATTGAATTTTGGCATAATGAATCATTTTTGATACAAAAGGGGAAATCCTAACCTTGATAAAAATAACATCACATTGAAATGTTGACAAAAATTATTTTTAAAAAAGGAGAAATTTTAGCCTGAATAAAAATAACATCATATTGAAATGTTGAAATAAAAATTATTTTAAAACAGAAGGAGAATTTTAGCTTGAATAAAAATAACATCATATTGAGATGTTGAAATAAAAATTGTTTTAAAACAAAAGGAGAATTTTAGCTTGAATAAAAATAACATCATATTGAGATGTTGAAATTAAAATTGTTTTAAAACAAAAGGAGAATTTTAGCTTGAATAAAAATAACATCATATTGAGATGTTGAAATAAAAATTGTTTTAAAACAAAAGGAGAATTTTAGCTTGAATAAAAATAACATCATATTGAAATGTTGAAATAAAAATTCTTTTAAAATCAAAAGGGGAAAATTTTAGCTTGAATGAAAATAACATCAATACCCAAGGGAAAATACCCTGTGGGAACCACAAGTTCTAGGCAAGAAATCCTAACATTTAAGACACTGGTAAGTTGAGGCAATATTCAGCTTGCTATTTATACACTAATAGTGTTGGCAATTGACATATAATGTATATATATAGTTACCCGTAGATTATCACACACAAAAAACACAGTATTATAATCTCACCAGCCAGAAACACCTAGATATGCACGCTCTGTATGATCTGAGACAATGGGCGCTAGATCGCATACGATGTTGCTGTAGGAGGTTGCTAATTTTCCTGTAGCACCTCCTTCGAGTCTATCACGGGGTTTAAGACCCGGTAAGGGATAGTAACGAGTCGGTCGAAGAAATGGATTTATTGTTTAGATTACTGAGGCCAGTAATCTCAAGAAGTAACGAGAACGTAAAATAGAGTGACTAAAAGAGTGTCAACGTAAGGGTAACTTGAATAAAACGAAGGAAATGAGGCAATCGATAAAAGGAATAGGTGATATGAGCCTCGAGACATTAAGATGATATTAGACGTTGCCACATTAACATGACGACATTAAAATGTATGGTCAGGTGTGAGTAAGGTGCAAGTAAGTGGGTAAACAAAAGGGGATAGCGGCGGAGTAGGCCTGTGAAAACGGTCTACGTTAATACACATGTAAAGACATATTTCTAGCACTTTGACATGCCTAATGCAATTATTATATCTAGGTACAAAAGATTTAAAAGAAATGACTATAACGACTATGGACACATATCATTATTAGTTCATTATCACAATTCAACGTAATGTCTGTAAGTCGCACTAGTAATCACGAATTATCTAAAGAAATAATTATATTATTTTATCGTGAGCTCCGTTCTAAAATTCTCAATGTATTATAAGAACCAAAATTTTACACAGAACACAAGGCACGAAAGTAGTAGTTATTTCATCAACACAATAATTAAACACTGGCAGAAAATAGACACTCACCCAGACGGTTCAAGTTGAGAATACGCTACGTCTACATCCTGACGTAGTAGCTAGGCAAATGGGCTGGTGTCTACAACCTCACGGTCGACCTTGGCAAAATGTTGCCATAAAGGTTCACTCAACTCGTCTCGTAAGACGGTGTAGATTTTATCTATTTTAATATTTATTTATCTTTGAATAAAAGACTGTTTAAAAGGTACAAAAGTACTTGAATGTTAAATTCTAATTTTTTATTAATTAATCAGTAATTGTCCGGGCACCACAGTACTACCCTGGCCAGACGCGGAGCGCACAAAGGATACTGAAATAGGGAAAGCCAGGTAGTTGGAGGTAAAGGAAATCGAGGGTAGGACAGGTGGCGAGAGCCTGTTTTAGGTCACTAAAAGATTGCTCTGCAGCCTCGGTCCATGTCAGCCGTTTTAGCTGCTGGGGTGGTGGCAAAATAGTTCGATAAACATAAAGCATTGTCGACAAGGAGACGTATCGAAGGAGAAAGACTAATATTTGACATGTTCTTGAAACATTACAGGTCACGATAACACTGAGGACAGGCGCAGTCAGCAATGGTTGCTACTCTAATCAGTAGGGGCCGTACGCCGCCTGCGCTTACCTCGCACTCAAGGAAAGTAGGTTTAGTTTGAAAGGAGCTACATTTGTCTTACGACAAAAACTACCTGTGTAGAACCAGAAAGGAAAAAGATCAGGGTAGATCTACAGGCAAAGGAGTTTGAAAAGTCGGTTCGGAGGATAGTTTCCGAGGAAATTCAGGAATGAACATAATTTTGGACATATTATGTCAGAATTTAGTTTTAATTATGGCGCCTCTGTCGTTCACCACTTCAAACAGGAAACCTAAGCATGATATCCTCAAGATACGAATGTCATGGCTACCTGAGAAGCAGTGGAAATATTGAGTGGAACAGACAACAACATCTGTGTGCTGTCAGGAACCAGGATGTGAAGTTTCTAGCGAGAAAAACATGAGCAGGACTGTCGGCAATAGCACGTTTTAGGTCACTTAAAAGGTAACTTTTTAGCCTTAGTCTCTCAAGTAATTCGTTCGGTAAAGGTACGTTCAGTAAGGCCCTGGGCGATGCTATCGGAAATCGGAGGAATATCATAAGGCGATAGGAGTCAAGCATGCCACAGGAGTATCAAGAACGAGTGCGGTCAGGAATTAGTGGCTGCTCTGTCGGCAGGGACCGTTTACCGTATGCACTCGTCTCATACTAGAAGAAAGGCTACTTATTTTATTTGTTATGGAAACTTCACATTTTTACGACAGCAAGGCATAACGAGCTATTTGCGAAGAATTAAGTAAATAAGTTAATAATATATACTTGCCGCTATGCGGAAGCACAAGATATTTTTTTTAGATAGGAAACATTTTTTTTTTTAATTTGAAAGAGAAGAAGGAGATTGTGGACAGAACGTCCAGGAACGCTTCCTCAAAATCAAAAATTGTCATCATCTTCCGGAAAAAAGGAACATTTTTGGACGTAGAGAAACGACGTGTGTGGATCATAAGCTCGTTAAAGACTCAGATTGAGTCGTATTAGGCATGATAAATTAGCATACAGGTTCCGCCAAGGAAAGTAGAAAAGGCAAAAGGAAAAGTAGAAACGAGAATAAGGGATCTTCGATGGTAAAACATCGTAATAGGAGGATACTTAACTAAATTGAGATTTACAACAGTAGTTCTTAAGAATCGGAGAAAACGAAACGTTAGAATTAGAGAAAATGTCAAAAATAGGGGAGACTTTAGAAAGAAAATAATGCTGCGCAACTGGCCAATGGAAATGATGGGTACACTCATAAAAGAAAATATAAATTAATTATCACAAAATTGCAAATGGGGAGAAATTAACCGTCTGGGATTTTTTAGTGTCTACTTACAACCAGCGCTGCTATGACTGTGTTCGGCTTCTTGGGCACCACGCCGGGTCTTCTTTCTTCTTTCTTGGTAATGGCGTCCAGAACGTTCGGCTTGCAGGAGTTCGGCTGCTGGCTTCGGCGATCGGCTATGCTACCCCCTTTTTTGTTATAATTATGTATAATGGGTGTTTTTTTTATGTGTGAGTAAAAATATGAGTTGGGTGAATATAATGAAGGTGGGTGTTGGAGCGAAAGGGTCACCACTGTAGGAGGTTGCTAATTTTCCTGTAGCACCTCCTTCGAGTCTATCACGGGGTTTAAGACCCGGTAAGGGATAGTAACGAGTCGGTCGAAGAAATGGATTTATTGTTTAGATTACTGAGGCCAGTAATCTCAAGAAGTAACGAGAACGTAAAATAGAGTGACTAAAAGAGTGTCAACGTAAGGGTAACTTGAATAAAACGAAGGAAATGAGGCAATCGATAAAAGGAATAGGTGATATGAGCCTCGAGACATTAAGATGATATTAGACGTTGCCACATTAACATGACGACATTAAAATGTATGGTCAGGTGTGAGTAAGGTGCAAGTAAGTGGGTAAACAAAAGGGGGTAGCGGCGGAGTAGGCCTGTAGCATACCGCTACATAAGCGTAAAAATTAGAAATTTGCCATTCGCACTTAAATAAATTGATTAGTAGCATTAAAAATCTTACTCTAATTTATTATTAATTATTTTCTACTTCTAATTCGTAATCATTGAAGTTTTTGTGTAAATACATGAGACGATAAAATAACAATTTCCATTTTTCGAGAGAGAAGCCCTCTGGTGGCAATACTGCGCAATGCGCGTCTCTGTTTCAAATAGAGCACTCTTACTTTGGCGGTTGACTAGCCCGCTCACAGCATTTTTTCTCGTGAGTAATCAGTGTTAGAAAATAATCGTGTTCTTTCTTCGTTCTCGTGAGTAATCAGTGTTAGAAAATAATCGTGTTCTTTCTTCGTGTTCAGTGAGTATTAATAATTGACAGTGCAGGGTTATTTGGATACGTAGTTATGCGTAGGAATTGTGATGTAGCATGTTTCCATTCAGTGTTTTGTTTTTTTCGCAATGTGACTTAGCGTAAAAATTTTGCGTCAGATGTGCATTGCATTTCCGTGTCATGATTTTATTATCAAAACATAATCATGTTTCGTTCCTTTCTTCACTACAAGAGTAGATACCTGCAGTTTTCATTCATGATTCGATACTCGGAACGAACGCGGCGGAATTTGCCGGCGTTCGTTGTCGATAGCGTCTTTGTGTAATGGCGGAACCTCACACCGTCGTCTCTTGTCACTACTCTGTGACTATAAATACTATAGGCATGTGTTATAGTAGCATTTATTCTTTTTTTTACAAACCGACTTGCAGTAGTCTTAAATTACGAAAAGTATCCCTGTCTATGCTTGCTAAGTTTTGGAATTTCATTTCTTAAGTCCATACTCTTTGAAACCTTTACGTAACCGCCCTTATTTCAATAGAAAACATTTCAATGAAATTTAATTTAACTCATCGCAGTCTTGTGACAAACACCCACTACCATTTGCCTATCTTGAGTGTGTGCAAATTGCTGGCGGCTTGGTTGAGGCCAACGTGTAAAGCCGCCCGGCTAAATCGCCGCACGGAATTTTCATGCTTGCGTTTTCTTTTTCTCCGCGTATTTTCCGTCTGTGAAATCAACGCTTAGGTTTTCCTTTTCCTTTTATCATTGGGGATATATATTATTCCTTAGTTCCTTTATTATTGCAAATGATATCTATCAGATTTTTCAGTAGGATTTATATCCATGAACTTTAGGATTTTTCTCTGTTAGTGCTTGTACAGTTATAGGGATGTTTTCTGGAGCACTGAACAAGCGTTAATTTTCATTTCTTTTGCAATTTTTAGCCGTGTTATGTCTTTTCGCTGTTTCATGAATCTTTTATGAAATCACGTGTTTCTCCAAAAACTTCCCCAATTTAACCTCCTATATTGCTGTCCTGCAGCTTCTTGCAAAAGTAGCAGTCACTTGATATTTTCACGATTTTCCGTAGATCTCGTGTTTACTTGCATGTAGTCTCGGTAAGGAATCACGATCTTTATTACCGGAAGTTCTTAAACCTAATACTCAGATATTAAAGCCTGAGGCATTAGTGAACAGTTCTGACAGCTAAACAATTTAAACAATTTATTTATTGTTAAAATCTGTCAACCAAAATCTGTCCTATCTCCTTGAGCTTGCCAAAAGTGAGGATCCTTAAAGTAGCTGGTGTCAAACCTGTAGGAGTTTCTCGGAGTTCTCCGTGTGGGAAGAGTTGTCATTATATGTTGGATTGCCAGTGGTGGAATGTCTTGATGTCTCTCCTGGAACGTTTCATCCAGCGCCTCTGCCCTTACAGGACCTCAACGTCATCACACACACCATTCACAACATTCTCCCTGGGCCGCTTTTGGGGCTTTCTACTTGGATTGGATTTGGCTATGCTCTGGGCCTTTAGCCGGATATATTCTCTAATTACGGGCCTTAATTCTCAACTGCCTAAAAGTACGGGCACCATTGAATTAGCTTTGCATTCGCTGAATTCCGCGTGCCTGGATCTTAAGTACTATTCAAACCAAGAGTCATCCTCGCCATCAGGCTCGGCACCTTGATCAAACTCACCTGCTCCAAAATTAAGCATGCTTTGCCCACACAAATAGCTACGCACCGATTGTTGTGCTTGTTTAAAAATTGCCCACAGTAAATTGAATATTCTGAACTCGATACACTTAAAAATCTCATCCACCGGCCGGAGCGACGCCAGCGCTCACCGAAGCTCACCACCGGCACTCCGGACCTCACTGGGATTTCCAGTCAAGCTCATCGAAGTCCTCCTGGTTCCTCTTCAAATAAAAACCACCTGAAATAAGCTGAGTCAAAATCCGTTTTTCATTATCCCTCTCATAATTTTCCCAGATCACTATCGAGAATTGTTCGAGTTTTTGGCCGTCAAGAACTAAGTTCAAACTACCCCAACGGTCAAATCCCGACACTGGTGCATTGGCCGGGAAACCTTAAAAATAAAAACTCAACTCGAAGTGTTTGAGAGATTGTGAGAGGATAATGTTGGCGTATCATTGTAGTGATAAATTTTCCCATGTCGTAGTAGTTTGAGAGATTCCTGTGGATTTTGACCGTGCTAATTGTTCTCTGAGCAGCTCTAACAAAATTTTTTTTTTCAGCGTATCCTGTCCTTTTTTTTTTGTTTCATGTGCCACAGTAGGTAGGGAAAATATTTTTTTTTCCTATTTCCGTGCTTACGTGCATTCTGACTACCGTAAAATTCGCGTTTCCATTCTCCATTTTCCCTCCGTTTTCTTCAACGTTATTGATCGATCGAGTAGGTAGAAAAATAATTTTTTTCTCACCTGCTTTATTTTCGTGCCTACGCAAATTGCCGCATACCGCATAAAATTTTTTTTTCTCGTTTCCAATTTCATATTTCCTTCCTTCTGTTTCAACTTAACCTGAATGATTGAGTAGGTAAAGAATTAACGCAAACCCTTGCCACTTAATTCCAAGTCTTAGGCACTGATATCATTAATTGTGTATCCCAAAAGAGATCGCTAGCATGACTGAATCAGATAATGAAGATCGAGCCCCAACAAAACCCATTAGGCTCCCGCCCTTTATTCCGGAGGACGCTCATACCTGGTTTCAACAGTGTGAAGCCGTGTTTAGGTATCATAAAATAATAAATGAGATAGACAAATTCTATGCCCTTGTGTCCGCAGCGCCCACAAAACTACTGAATGACTCAAATCAAATATTAGAAAACCCTCCAACTCTCAATCCTTACGGAATTTTGAAAGGCAAAATTTTGGCAAAGCTTCAGATGTCCGATGCGGACAAATTCCGAAGTCTTGTAGACGCCTCAGCAATTCCATCTGTCTCTAGTTCTTTCTCTCCCACTTCGTTAGTTAAAGAGTTACGAAAACTCGCTACGGGTGTTGCCGTAGCTGAGGAATTTCTGAAGGAAGTTTTCATGACTAAGCTTCCTCCGAACGTGCGTCCATTTCTATCGCTAGCAGGCCCCGAGCAAACGTTAGAAAAACTAGCGGAGTCCGCAGGGACAGTAATGCGAAACATTAATTTGTCACAAGCACCGCAAGTTGCTTCCTTGAATGTAGCAGCTCCAAATTTTAGCCCGTCAAATACGGCACAAAATCAATCATCAGCCACAATAGATAAGATGCAGCAGGACATCGCTGAAATAAAGCAAGCTCTCCAAAATTTTCAAATAGGTCAAAGTGTAGCTCACATTCAGCAAGGCCCAGGGAGATTCCAAAGCCACCAAAATGCCTACGACTATCCCTATGACTATCACTCAAACTATCCTTCTCCTCCTCCTCAACGCTTTGATAGAGGTAGATCTTATGATAGGTCAAATCAAGACCGCCGCTTCAGGTCGCGCTCTCGTGATGCTAGTAGCAATTTGTGCTGGTACCACATGAAATTTGGTGACCAAGCTCGCAAATGTGCCTCTAGATACTGTCCGCGTTATACCGAAATGACTTCGGGAAACGCCAACAGCAACGCACAGTAGCGAGTACTGCGTTGCCTCATTCCCAGACTACTCGCCTCCTTACTATTCTCGATCCCGTCACCAAGTATCGATTTTTAATAGACACTGGCTCCAGTGTGTCAATTATCCCAGCCACGGTGAAAGACAAAAACAATCCATTGTTGGCGACATTACGCGCCGCAAACGGCACGCCAATTCCTTGTTACGGTGAAAGAATTTTAGAGTGCGGTCTGGGATTGAGGAGAAAATTCACATTTACTTTCTTGGTAGCTGAAGTCCAAGAGCCCATAATAGGTGCTGATTTTCTAGCCAAGTTTGGCATAATTGTAGATATTAAGAACCGTAGAATTAGGGACGAGGAGACACAGATCTCAATTCCCGCTTGTAGCATAACTAGAGCAAATGTCTTGCATTCCTTCTCGATTGCTTTCAAGGAGGAGTGCATGTTTGAACAAGAACTTAAAATTTTCCCAGCATTAACAAACCCTAACTTAGCTTCTAATAACATGCAAACATGCACAAAGCACTTCATAGAGACGCAAGGTCCGCCAGTTTACTCCCGTGCAAGGCGATTGCCGCCGGACCGATTGGCGTTAGCTAAGAAGGAATTTGCGCGCCTGCTCGAAAATGGCATCATCCGCACCTCCAAAAGTCCTTGGGCTAGCCCTCTTTTGCTAGTACCCAAGGCTAACGGTGAATTCAGATCGTGCGGGGATTTCCGCAGGTTGAACGCCGTTACTTTACCTGATCGATACCCTATTCCCTACCTTCATGATTTCAGTGCAAATTTAGAGGGAGCTCAAATTTTCTCAAAGATAGACCTGCAGTCTGCCTTCCATCAAATCCCCTTGGATGAGTCTGCGATTCCTAAGACCGCAGTAATCACTCCGTTTGGTCTCTTTGAGTTCCTCAAGATGCCATATGGCTTGAGGAACGCTCCTCAAACGTTCCAAAGGCACATGGCTGAAATTTTCTCTGATCTCACTTTCGCTTATGTCTATTTAGACGACATCCTAGTAGCATCCACAACCCCGGAGTTGCACAAAGACCATCTTAGGGTCGTTTTTCAAAGATTGTCCGACAATGGACTCCTCGTAAATCCTGCAAAATGTGAGCTCGGAAAGCCATCACTTATTTACTTAGGTCATGAAATCTCTAGCCTAGGTCTAAAACCTTTGCCTTCCAAAGTAGAAGTCATCAAAAACTTTCCTCTTCCACAGACCCAGAAGGAACTCAGAAGGTTCCTAGGTTCTGTTAACTTCTACCATCGTTTCATTCGCAACTGTGCTCAAACTTTAGCGCCCTTGTCTGACTTGCTCGAACCGAAACGAAAAGGCAAATCTATTGAGGTAAAATGGACGGAAGAAGCGCGAAAAGCTTTTGAGGAAATAAAACACAAGTTAGCTTCCGCGACGGAATTATCCTACCCCATTGCTAATGCTGATTTTAGTCTTGTTGTGGACGCATCCAGTACCGCCGTAGGTGCTGTGTTGCAACAACAAGTAGGTACTAATATCTCTCCTCTTGCTTTCTTTTCCAAAAAGCTGTCGCCCACTGAGCGTGCTTATAGCGCGTTCGGTAGGGAACTTCTTGCTATCTACTTGTCTGTGAGACACTTTCGCTATGCTCTAGAGGCGAGGGAGTTCGTGATCTACACAGACCACAAACCTTTGACCTCAGCGATTAAGATGCCTTCTGAAAGACATTCTCCAAGAGAAGCTCGACATCTTTCCTTCATTAGTCAATTCACCACTGATATCCGATACATCAAAGGTCTCGACAATACTGTCGCTGACTGCCTCTCCCGTATCAACTCTGTCCAAACCGGTGGTGAAATCACTTTCGGCAACATTGCAAACGCGCAGAGGGAGGATCCTGAACTTCAGGACCTTCTCAAACCTTCTAACACTTCCTCTCCGAAACTAACCTTGGTTGACGGCGTGTACCGTGATGCCGAGCGACCTTCTCGTTTGTATCTTCCTGCGACGCTCCGCAGAGTAGCTATCCTCCACTACCATTCCCTCTCTCATCCAGGTATTAACCGTACAGTGCGTTTGATTTCTGATCGTTTCGTCTGGCCAGCGATGCGTAAGGAGGTCAAGCAAATTGTGCAAAATTGCCATGCGTGTCAGAGTAGTAAAGTGGTGAAACATAATCGTGCAGCGCTGCAGAGTTGTGCATTCACAGGTCACAAGTTCGACTCTGTACACCTAGATTTGGTGGGTCCTTTGCCTTTATCGCGCGGTCATTCTTATTTGTTGACCATCATAGATAGGTTCACGCGTTGGGTTGAGGCTGCCCCTCTTCCTGATACCCAAACTGAGACTGTAGCGCGCGCTTTCTTGTCAAACTGGATCTCTAGATTTGGTGTTCCCTTAAGTGTCACACATGACCGGGGATCACAATTCACCTCCAAATTCTGGAGTGAGCTTAGCACCGCCTTAGGGTGTGCAAATACATCCACTACAGCGTATCATCCGCAGTCAAATGGACTTATTGAGAGAGTCCACAGAGACCTCAAGGTTGCATTGCGCTGCCTTAATTGCAGTCACGATTGGACTGATAGACTTCCAGTAGTACTACTTAGCATCCGAAATTTACACAGACAGGATCAGCAATGCACAGCGGCTGAAATGTTGTACGGGAAAACGCTTCGTCTCCCCGGCGACATTGTTGACCCAAAACCTTTGCCTGAATTTTCATCCGCTGACCGTTCCGCTTATGTAACCTGTCTCAAAGATTGCATGCGTAAGATCAAGTATGTGGCTCCACGAATGCCTCAGACTCAGGACAAACTGGATTCTGCCCTGCAAGACTGCACATATGTGTATGTCCGCAATGATGCTATAAAACCTACACTCACGCGCCCTTATGATGGCCCATTCAAAGTACTTAAACGCAAGCAAAAATATTTCATCCTCGAAAGACTCGGTTCACACGACCCTGTGAGCATTGATCAATTAAAAGTCGCGTACACTTCCGATCATAGTGTAACCTATAACTCATCATCCTCTCCGCAGATTTCCTTTCCCACTGAGACTCGATCATATCTACCATCTCAGCTTCCTCAGTTGGCTGCCTTGTTGCCTAGTCAACTTGAGTGTAACCCTTTCTACGTGTCTGTACATTCAAACCCTATCCCTAAGCCTATCGTAGACTCTAATTCTAGCCCTCTTACTGACACAGCGACAAGTCTGGAGAGACCAGACGAGCCCGCTGCAGTAACTCCTGTTCCTAGGACTCTTGCCGATCTAAACTTGCAGACCCGTTTGGTGAAACTTCCCCGCTCAGTATCATTTGCCAATTGCCGAACTCGGCAGGGTCGTGTAGTTCGCCCTCCTTCCCGCTACAGATGATTGCAGCGGGTGGACCTTTCGGTCTGCGCCTTGGGGGGTAATGTAGCATACCGCTACATAAGCGTAAAAATTAGAAATTTGCCATTCGCACTTAAATAAATTAATTAGTAGCATTAAAAATCTTACTCTAATTTATTATTAATTATTTTCTACTTCTAATTCGTAATCATTGAAGTTTTTGTGTAAATACATGAGACGATAAAATAACAATTTCCATTTTTCGAGAGAGAAGCCCTCTGGTGGCAATACTGCGCAATGCGCGTCTCTGTTTCAAATAGAGCACTCTTACTTTGGCGGTTGACTAGCCCGCTCACAGCATTTTTCTCTTGAGTAATCAGTGTTAGAAAATAATCGTGTTCTTTCTTCGTTCTCGTGAGTAATCAGTGTTAGAAAATAATCGTGTTCTTTCTTCGTGTTCAGTGAGTATTAATAATTGACAGTGCAGGGTTATTTGGATACGTAGTTATGCGTAGGAATTGTGATGTAGCATGTTTCCATTCAGTGTTTTGTTTTTTTCGCAACGTGACTTAGCGTAAAAATTTTGCGTCAGATGTGCATTGCATTTCCGTGTCATGATTTTATTATCAAAACATAATCATGTTTCGTTCCTTTCTTCACTACAATAGTAGATACCTGCAGTTTTCATTCATGATTCGATACTCGGAACGAACGCGGCGGAATTTGCCGCCGTTCGTTGTCGATAGCGTCTTTGTGTAATGGCGGAACCTCACACCGTCGTCTCTTGTCACTACTCTGTGACTATAAATACTATAGGCATGTGTTATAGTAGCATTTATTCTTTTTTTTACAAACCGACTTGCAGTAGTCTTAAATTACGAAAAGTATCCCTGTCTATGCTTGCTAAGTTTTGGAATTTCATTTCTTAAGTCCATACTCTTTGAAACCTTTACGTAACCGCCCTTATTTCAATAGAAAACATTTCAATGAAATTTAATTTAACTCATCGCAGTCTTGTGACAAACACCCACTACCATTTGCCTATCTTGAGTGTGTGCAAATTGCTGGCGGCTTGGTTGAGGCCGACGTGTAAAGCCGCCCGGCTAAATCGCTGCACGGAATTTTCATGCTTGCGTTTTCTTTTTCTCCGCGTATTTTCCGTCTGTGAAATCAACGCTTAGGTTTTCCTTTTCCTTTTATCATTGGGGATATATATTATTCCTTAGTTCCTTTATTATTGCAAATGATATCTATCAGATTTTTCTGTAGGATTTATATCCATGAACTTTAGGATTTTTCTCTGTTAGTGCTTGTACAGTTATAGGGATGTTTTCTGGAGCACTGAACAAGCGTTAATTTTCATTTCTTATGCAATTTTTAGCCGTGTTATGTCTTTTCGCTGTTTCATGAATCTTTTATGAAATCACGTGTTTCTCCAAAAACTTCCCCAATTTAACCTCCTATATTGCTGTCCTGCAGCTTCTTGCAAAAGTAGCAGTCACTTGATATTTTCACGATTTTCCGTAGATCTCGTGTTTACTTGCATGTAGTCTCGGTAAGGAATCACGATCTTTATTACCGGAAGTTCTTAAACCTAATACTCAGATATTAAAGCCTGAGGCATTAGTGAACAGTTCTGACAGCTAAACAATTTAAACAATTTATTTATTGTTAAAATCTGTCAACCAAAATCTGTCCTATCTCCTTGAGCTTGCCAAAAGTGAGGATCCTTAAAGTAGCTGGTGTCAAACCTGTAGGAGTTTCTCGGAGTTCTCCGTGTGGGAAGAGTTGTCATTATATGTTGGATTGCCAGTGGTGGAATGTCTTGATGTCTCTCCTGGAACGTTTCATCCAGCGCCTCTGCCCTTACAGGACCTCAACGTCATCACACACACCATTCACAACATTCTCCCTGGGCCGCTTTTGGGGCTTTCTACTTGGATTGGATTTGGCTATGCTCTGGGCCTTTAGCCGGATATATTCTCTAATTACGGGCCTTAATTCTCAACTGCCTAAAAGTACGGGCACCATTGAATTAGCTTTGCATTCGCTGAATTCCGCGTGCCTGGATCTTAAGTACTATTCAAACCAAGAGTCATCCTCGCCATCAGGCTCGGCACCTTGATCAAACTCACCTGCTCCAAAATTAAGCATGCTTTGCCCACACAAATAGCTACGCACCGATTGTTGTGCTTGTTTAAAAATTGCCCACAGTAAATTGAATATTCTGAACTCGATACACTTAAAAATCTCATCCACCGGCCGGAGCGACGCCAGCGCTCACCGAAGCTCACCACCGGCACTCCGGACCTCACTGGGATTTCCAGTCAAGCTCATCGAAGTCCTCCTGGTTTCTCTTCAAATAAAAACCACCTGAAATAAGCTGAGTCCAAATCCGTTTTTCATTATCCCTCTCATAATTTTCCCAGATCACTATCGAGAATTGTTCGAGTTTTTGGCCGTCAAGAACTAAGTTCAAACTACCCCAACGGTCAAATCCCGACAGGCCTGTGAAAACGGTCTACGTTAATACACATGTAAAGACATATTTCTAGCACTTTGACATGCCTAATGCAATTATTATATCTAGGTACAAAAGATTTAAAAGAAGTGACTATAACGACTATGGACACATATCATTATTAGTTCATTATCACAATTCAACGTAATGTCTGTAAGTCGCACTAGTAATCACGAATTATCTAAAGAAATAATTATATTATTTTATCGTGAGCTCCGTTCTAAAATTCTCAATGTATTATAAGAACCAAAATTTTACACAGAACACAAGGCACGAAAGTAGTAGTTATTTCATCAACACAATAATTAAACACTGGCAGAAAATAGACACTCACCCAGACGGTTCAAGTTGAGAATACGCTACGTCTACATCCTGACGTAGTAGCTAGGCAAATGGGCTGGTGTCTACAACCTCACGGTCGACCTTGCCAAAATGTTGCCATAAAGGTTCACTCAACTCGTCTCGTAAGACGGTGTAGATTTTATCTATTTTAATATTTATTTATCTTTGAATAAAAGACTGTTTAAAAGGTACAAAAGTACTTGAATGTTAAATTATAATTTTTTATTAATTAATCAGTAATTGTCCGGGCACCACATTGCTGTCGCGCGTCCGTGGGAGGTTCCGTTAAGACGCAAATGTGAATTCTTAGAGATTGAATTTTTTTCGTTACACAATTTTGATAAAATTGAGGACAGAGATTAGTGAATTTCGTAATGTGATTTTATGCTAATGGTTGAATTTATTTTACTGAATTTTTAGATGATCATTCTGAGAATTTCGAAATTTCGACTGGGTTGCGGGATAGAGATTCACTACATTCCGTTCTCTCCTGTTAAATAATAATGCCTAGAATAATCAATTTATTTGTTAACTAGTTTGGGTCAGACCGGTGTGTTAGATTTGGGGTTTAGATGTATTTCAGACCGGTGTGTTAAATTTAAGGTTAAGCTTTTAGCGGCCCATAGACGATCAATTTAATTGTCAATAGGCTATCATTGACTCAATATATAGATGATATTTTTTTGCCCACTAAGTCAATTAATTAACGGTCGTCAATCAAGCTCACAGACGATCAATTAAATAGTCAGTACTCATTTGCTTGATCGTCTATGGGACGCTTTAGATCAGATCGGGGTGAGTTTTGGTGGTTGGTGTAAGTAGATCAGATCGGTGTGTAGCATACCGCTACATAAGCGTAAAAATTATAAATTTGCCATTCATACTTAAATAAATTAATTAGTAGCATTAAAAATCTTACTCTAATTTATTATTAATTATTTTCTACTCCTAATTCGTAATCATTGAAGTTTTGCGTAAATGCATAAAATAATAAAAATAACACTTGACATTTTTCGAGAGAGAAGCCCTCTGGTGGCAACACTGCGCAGTTGCGCGTTCTTTCTTTCAAAGCCACTCTTACTTTTGGCGTCCTACTCAGCAGTGTTACAGCAAATTCTCGTGAGTTTTTTAAATGTGTTAGAAAATTATCGTGTTCCTTTTCGTCGTGTCAGTGAGTATTAATAAGTGACAGTGCAGTGTTATTAAGTTACGTGGTTATGCTTGGAAATATTGATGTAGCATGTGTCTCATTCGGTGCTTTGTTTGTCTTTTCTCAGCATGACTTAGCGAAATATTGCGTCAGATGTGCATTGCATTTCCGTGTCATGATGTTATTAACGAAGCATAATCATGCTCGTTCCTTTTTCTTTTCGATAATCTACTAATCTACGATAATCTCTGTTTGGAATGAACGCGGCGAAATTTGCCGGCGTTCGGTTTCGATAGCGTCTTTGTGAATGGCGGAACCTCACACCGCCGTCTCTTGTCACTACTCTGTGATTATAAATACTATAGGCATGTGTATAGTAGCATTTTATTCTTTTTTTTACAGTAGTTTAAATTACGAAAAGTATTCATGTCTGTGCTTGCTAAGTTTTGGAATTTCATTTCTTAATTCCATATCCTTGCAAACTTTTACGTAAACGCCTTTATTTCAATAGAGAAACATTTCAATGAAATTTAATTTAACTCATCGCATTCTGGTGATAAAAACACCCAACCTTCTGCCTATCTTAAGTGTGTGCAAATTGCTGGCGGCTTTGGGCTGAGGCCGACGCGTATAGTCGCCGGCTAAATCGCCACACGTAACTTCGTGCTTTCGTGTTTTCTTTCTTCGCGTATTTTCCGCCTGTGAAATCAACGCTTAGGTTTCCCTTTTCCTATTATCATTGGGGATATATATATTATTCCTTAATTTCTTTATTATTGCAAATGATCTACCAAAATTTCTTAGTAGGATTGATATCCTCGAATTTTAGGATTTTTATGTTGTTTCTTACTGCTTTCAAAAGTGCAGTCACTTGATGTTGTCGCCATTTTCCGTAGATCTCGTGTTTACTTGCCCGTAGTCTCTGTAAGGAATCACGATCTTTATTCTTGGAAATTCTTAAACCTAATACTCAGAATTTAAAGCCAGAGGCATTAGTGATTAAACAATTTATTTCTTGATTTAAAACTGTCAACCAAAAGTCTGTCCTATCACGTTTGAGTTGCCAAAAGTGAGAATCCCAAAGTAGCCGGAGTCAGGCCTGTAGGAGTTTTTCGGATTTCTCCGTGTGGGAAGAGTTGTCATTATAATTTGGATTCAGTGGTGGAATGTCTTGATGTCTCTCCTGGAATGTTTCATCCAGCATCTTGGACTCCTGTGCAGGACCTCTACATCATCGCCATACACGCAACACTCACAAAATTTAATCTCCCTGGGTATTTTCTGAGTGCCATGCTAAATGCTATTCTCACCTAAGCAGTAACTTTTACTTGCCCCCGTTAACGTGCTAATGTGTTAATGCGCCTACTTGCTTCTGCTCACATGAGCCTGATTTAACTTGCTCACTCACACCCCACCTTATTTTGGAGTCATTAGTTCTACCTGAACTAATTCACTGACCTGCGCTCAATCAGCTCAAATTGCCAAACTCAAATTCCCAAATACAACTCACTCACCCTGCTTACTCCATCGCGTGCCGGCCTTCGTCAACGCCAGCCTGTTCCTCCGGCGAGGATTGCCCACCTAGACAAGCTCTCCGAGATCAAGATCCAAGCCAGTTCTCCTGGTTTCCTCTTCCAATAAACTCCACCTGGAAAAAGCTGAGTTCCAATGCGTTTTTCATTATCCCTCTCATAATTTTTCCCTTACGCTTCGAGAATTGATCGAGTTGTTCTTGCCGTTAAAAAAAATCAATATTTTACATTCAAACCAACGGCATGGAAAAACCCGACACTGGTGCATTGGCCGGGAACTCGTAAAATAAAAACTAAACTCGAAGTGTTTGAGAGATTGTGAGAGGATAATGTTGGCGTATCATTGTAGTGATAAGTTTTCCCATTTCGTGGTAGTTTGAGAAATTTCCTGTGGGTTTGTCCGTGCTAATAATCTCTCTGAGCAGCTCTAACAAAATTTTTTTTTCAGCAATATCCTGTCCTTGTTTGTTTGTTTCAGGTGCCTCAGTAGGTAGGGAAAATAATTTTTTTTATTTCCGTGCTTACGTGCATTCTGACTACCGTAAAATTCGCGTTTCCCTTCTCCATTTTTCCTCCATTTTCTTCGACGTTATTGATTGATTGAGTAGGTAGGAAAATAATTTTTTCTCACCTGCCTTAATTTCGTGCCTACGCAAATTGCCGCATACCGCATAAAAATTTTTTTTCTTTCCTCTCGTTTCCAATTTCATCTTTCCTTGCTTCGGTTGCAACTTTATCTGAATGATTGAGTAGGTAAAGAATCAACGCAAACCCTTGCTACCTCATTCCAAGTCTTAGGCACTGATATCATTAATTGCACCCCAAAAGTGATCGCTAGCATGCCTGACTCAGATAATGAAGATCGAGCACACACAAATCCCATTAGGCTCCCGCCCTTTATTCCGGAGGACGCTCATACCTGGTTTCAACAGTGTGAAGCAGTATTTAGGTACCATAAAATAAGTAGTGAGATAGACAAATTCTATGCTCTTGTGAGCGCCGCGCCCACAAAACTACTAAATAACTCTAATGACATCTTAGAAAACCCTCCAGATCATAATCCTTACGGAATCTTGAAAGGCAAAATCTTAGCAAGGCTTCATATGTCCGATGCGGACAAATTCCGTAGTCTTGTGGATGCCTCAGCAATTCCATCTGTCTCTGTTTCTTTCTCTCCCTCTTCGCTAGTTAAAGAGCTGCGGAAACTCGCTACGGGTGTTGCCGTAGCTGAGGGATTTCTGAAGGAAGTTTTCATGACGAAGTTGTCACCTAATGTGCGTCCATTTCTATCGCTAGCAGGGCCCGAGCAAACGTTAGAAAAATTAGCGGAAGCCGCCGAAACGGTGATCCGCAATATTAATTTGCCACGAGAACCACAAGTTGCTTCCTTGAAGGTAGGAGCTACAAATTTTAGCCCGTCAAATACGGCGCCTAGTCAATCCTCAGCCACAATAGATAAGCTGCAGCAGGACATCGCTGAAATAAAGCAGGCTCTCCAAAATTTTCAAATAGGTCAGAGTCAAAGTGTGGCTCACATTCAGCAAGGCCCAGGGAGATTCCAAAGCCACCAAAATGCCTACGACTATCCCTCTGACTATCACTCTAACTATCCTCCTCCTCCTCCTCAACGCTTTGATAGAGGTAGATCTTTTGATAGGTCAAATCAAGACCGCCGCTTCAGGTCGCGCTCTCGTGATGCTAGTAGCAACTTATGCTGGTACCACATAAGATTTGGTGACCAAGCTCGCAAATGTGCCTCTAGATACTGTCCTCGTTATACCGAAATGACTTCGGGAAACGCCATCAGCGACGCATAGTAGCGAGTACTGCGTTGCCTCATTCCCAGACTACTCGCCTCTTGACCATTCACGATCCCGTCACTAAGTATCGATTTTTAATTGACACTGGATCCAGTGTATCAATTATCCCAGCCACAGTGAAAGACAAAAACAACCCAATGTTGGCGACATTACGCGCCGCAAACGGCACGCCAATACCTTGTTTCGGTGAGAAAATTTTAGAGTGCGGTCTGGGATTGAGGAGAAAATTTGTATTTACCTTCATGATAGCTGATGTTCAAGAACCAATAATTGGTGCTGATTTTTTGGCCAAGTTTGGCATAGTTGTAGACGTTAAGAACCGATGTATTAGGGACGAGGAGACACAGATCTCAATTCCCGCTTGTAGCATAACTAGAGCTAATGTCTTGCATTCCTTCTCAATCGCTTTCAAACAAGAGTGCATGTTTGAGCAAGTGCTCGCAGATTACCCTGCACTAACAAATTCTAACTTAGTCTCTACAAAAATGCAAACCAGCACAAAGCACTTCATAGAAACTACGGGACCGCCCGTCTATTCCCGAGCAAGGCGATTACCGCCTGATCGATTAGCTTTAGCCAAGAAAGAATTCGCTAGGCTCCTCGAAAATGGCATCATCCGCACCTCCAAAAGTCCTTGGGCTAGCCCTCTTTTGCTAGTACCCAAGGCTAACGGTGAATTCAGACCGTGCGGGGATTTCCGCAGGTTGAATGCCGTTACTCTACCTGATCGCTATCCTATTCCCTACTTGCATGATTTCAGTGCAAATTTAGAGGGAGCACAAATTTTCTCTAAGATAGACCTACAGTCTGCCTTTCATCAAATTCCCTTGGATGAGTCTGCGATTCCTAAGACCGCGGTCATCACTCCGTTCGGTCTCTTCGAATTCTTAAAGATGCCATATGGCTTGAGGAACGCTCCTCAGACGTTCCAAAGGCACATGGCTGAAATTTTCTCTGATCTCACTTTCGCCTATGTCTACCTAGACGACATCCTAGTAGCATCCACAACCCCAGAGTTGCACAAAGACCATCTTAGGGTCGTTTTTCAAAGATTTTCCGACAATGGACTCCTCGTAAATCCTGCAAAATGTGAGCTCGGAAAGCCATCACTGATTTACTTAGGTCATGAAATCTCTAGCCTAGGTCTAAAACCTTTGCCTTCCAAAGTAGAAGTGATCAAAAACTTTCCTCTTCCACAGACCCAGAAGGAACTCAGAAGGTTCCTAGGTTCTGTTAACTTCTACCATCGTTTCATTCGCAACTGTGCTCAAACTTTAGCGCCCTTGTCTGACCTCCTCGAACCGAAACGAAAAGGCAAATCTATCGAGGTAAAATGGACGGAAGAAGCGCGCAAATCTTTTGATACCATCAAACACAAATTAGCTTCCGCGACTGAACTATCTTACCCTATTGCTAATGCTGATTTCAGCCTCGTTGTTGACGCATCCAGTACCGCCGTAGGTGCTGTGTTGCAACAACAAGTGGGTACTAATATCTCTCCTCTGGCTTTCTTTTCCAAAAAGCTGTCGCCCACTGAGCGTGGTTATAGCGCGTTCGGTAGGGAACTTCTTGCTATCTACCTATCTGTGAGACACTTTCGCTATGCTCTAGAGGCGAGGGATTTTGTGATCTACACTGATCACAAACCTTTGACCTCAGCGATCAAAATGCCTTCTGAAAGACATTCCCCTAGGGAAGCTCGACACTTGTCGTTTATAAGTCAGTTTACCACTGACATTCGTTACATTAAGGGACTAGACAATACCGTAGCCGATTGTCTCTCCAGAATTAACACTGTCCAAACCAGTGGTGAAATCACCTTCGGCAACATTGCTAATGCTCAGAAGGAGGATCCTGAACTTCAGGACCTTCTCAAACCTTCTAACACTTCCTCTCCTAAACTAACCTTGGTTGACGGCGTGTACCGTGATGCCGAGCGACCTTCTCGTTTGTATCTTCCTGCGACGCTCCGCAGAGTAGCTGTCCTCCACCTTCATTCCCTCTCTCATCCAGGTATTAACCGTACATTGCGTTTGATTTCTGATCGTTTCGTCTGGCCAGCGATGCGTAAGGAGGTCAAGCAAATTGTGCAAAATTGCCATGCGTGTCAGAGTAGTAAGGTGGTGAAACATAATCGTGCGGCGCTGCAGAGTTGTGCATTCACAGGTCACAAGTTTGACTCTGTACACCTAGATTTGGTGGGTCCCTTGCCCGTATCGCGCGGTTATTCTTATTTGTTGACCATCATCGATAGATTCACGCGTTGGGTTGAGGCTGTCCCTCTTCCAGATACTCAAACTGAGACTGTAGCACGCGCCTTCTTATCTAACTGGATCTCTAGATTAAGTGTTCCCTTAAGTGTCACACATGACCGGGGATCACAATTCACCTCCAAATTCTGGAGTGAGCTTAGCACCGCTTTAGGGTGTGCAAATACCTCAACTACAGCGTACCATCCGCAGTCAAATGGACTTATTGAAAGGGTCCACAGAGACCTCAAGGTTGCATTGCGCTGCCTTAATTGCAGTCACGATTGGACTGATAGACTTCCCGTAGTACTACTTAGCATTCGAAACCTACACAGACAAGATCAGCAATGCACAGCAGCTGAGATGTTGTACGGGAAGACGCTTCGTCTCCCCGGCGACATTGTTGACCCAAAACCTTTGCCTGAATTTTCATCCGCTGACCGTTCCGCTTATGTAACCTGCTTAGAAGATTGCATGCGCCAGATCAAGTATGTGGCTCCACGAATGCCTCAGACTCAGGATAAACTGGATTCTGCCCTGCAAGACTGCACACATGTGTATGTCCGAAATGATGCTATAAAACCTACACTCACGCGCCCTTATGATGGCCCATTCAAAGTACTTAAACGCAAGCAAAAATATTTCATCCTCGAAAGATTCGGTTCACACGACCCTGTGAGCATTGATCGATTAAAAGTCGCATACACTTCTGATCATAGTGTAACTCATAACTCATCCTCCTCTCCGCAGATTTCTCCTTCCACTGAGACTCGATCATATCTACCATCTCAGCTTCCTCAGTTGGCTGCCTTGTTGCCTAGTCAACTTGAGTGTAACCCTTTCTACGTGTCTGTACATTCAAACCCTATCTCTAACCCTGTCGTAGATTCTAACTCTAGTCCTCTTACTGACACAGCGACAAGTCTGGAGAGACCAGACGAGCCCGCTGCAGTAACTCCTGTTCCTAGGACTCTTGCCGATCTAAACTTGCAGACTCGTTTGGTGAAACTTCCCCGCTCAGTATCATTTGCCAATTGCCGAACTCGGCAGGGGCGTGTAGTTCGCCCTCCTTCCCGCTACAGATGATTGCAGCGGGTGGACCTTTCGGTCTGCGCCTTGGGGGGTAATGTAGCATACCGCTACATAAGCGTAAAAATTATAAATTTGCCATTCATACTTAAATAAATTAATTAGTAGCATTAAAAATCTTACTCTAATTTATTATTAATTATTTTCTACTCCTAATTCGTAATCATTCAAGTTTTGCGTAAATGCATAAAATAATAAAAATAACACTTGACATTTTTCGAGAGAGAAGCCCTCTGGTGGCAACACTGCGCAGTTGCGCGTTCTTTCTTTCAAAGCCACTCTTACTTTTGGCGTCCTACTCAGCAGTGTTACAGCAAATTCTCGTGAGTTTTTTAAATGTGTTAGAAAATTATCGTGTTCCTTTTCGTCGTGTCATTGAGTATTAATAAGTGACAGTGCAGTGTTATTAAGTTACGTGGTTATGCTTGGAAATATTGATGTAGCATGTGTCTCATTCAGTGCTTTGTTTGTCTTTTCTCAGCATGACTTAGCGAAATATTGCGTCAGATGTGCATTGCATTTCCGTGTCATGATGTTATTAACGAAGCATAATCATGCTCGTTCCTTTTTCTTTTCGATAATCTACTAATCTACGATAATCTCTGTTTGGAATGAACGCGGCGAAATTTGCCGGCGTTCGGTTTCGATAGCGTCTTTGTGAATGGCGGAACCTCACACCGCCGTCTCTTGTCACTACTCTGTGATTATAAATACTATAGGCATGTGTATAGTAGCATTTTATTCTTTTTTTTACAGTAGTTTAAATTACGAAAAGTATTCATGTCTGTGCTTGCTAAGTTTTGGAATTTCATTTCTTAATTCCATATCCTTGCAAACTTTTACGTAAACGCCTTTATTTCAATAGAGAAACATTTCAATGAAATTTAATTTAACTCATCGCATTCTGGTGATAAAAACACCCAACCTTCTGCCTATCTTAAGTGTGTGCAAATTGCTGGCGGCTTTGGGCTGAGGCCGACGCGTATAGTCGCCGGCTAAATCGCCACACGTAACTTCGTGCTTTCGTGTTTTCTTTCTTCGCGTATTTTCCGCCTGTGAAATCAACGCTTAGGTTTCCCTTTTCCTATTATCATTGGGGATATATATATTATTCCTTAATTTCTTTATTATTGCAAATGATCTACCAAAATTTCTTAGTAGGATTGATATCCTCGAATTTTAGGATTTTTATGTTGTTTCTTACTGCTTTCAAAAGTGCAGTCACTTGATGTTGTCGCCATTTTCCGTAGATCTCGTGTTTACTTGCCCGTAGTCTCTGTAAGGAATCACGATCTTTATTCTTGGAAATTCTTAAACCTAATACTCAGAATTTAAAGCCAGAGGCATTAGTGATTAAACAATTTATTTCTTGATTTAAAACTGTCAACCAAAAGTCTGTCCTATCACGTTTGAGTTGCCAAAAGTGAGAATCCCAAAGTAGCCGGAGTCAGGCCTGTAGGAGTTTTTCGGATTTCTCCGTGTGGGAAGAGTTGTCATTATAATTTGGATTCAGTGGTGGAATGTCTTGATGTCTCTCCTGGAATGTTTCATCCAGCATCTTGGACTCCTGTGCAGGACCTCTACATCATCGCCATACACGCAACACTCACAAAATTTAATCTCCCTGGGTATTTTCTGAGTGCCATGCTAAATGCTATTCTCACCTAAGCAGTAACTTTTACTTGCCCCCGTTAACGTGCTAATGTGTTAATGCGCCTACTTGCTTCTGCTCACATGAGCCTGATTTAACTTGCTCACTCACACCCCACCTTATTTTGGAGTCATTAGTTCTACCTGAACTAATTCACTGACCTGCGCTCAATCAGCTCAAATTGCCAAACTCAAATTCCCAAATACAACTCACTCACCCTGCTTACTCCATCGCGTGCCGGCCTTCGTCAACGCCAGCCTGTTCCTCCGGCGAGGATTGCCCACCTAGACAAGCTCTCCGAGATCAAGATCCAAGCCAGTTCTCCTGGTTTCCTCTTCCAATAAACTCCACCTGGAAAAAGCTGAGTTCCAATGCGTTTTTCATTATCCCTCTCATAATTTTTCCCTTACGCTTCGAGAATTGATCGAGTTGTTCTTGCCGTTAAAAAAAATCAATATTTTACATTCAAACCAACGGCATGGAAAAACCCGACAGGTGTTAGTTTTGGGAGTTCTTTCTACAGATTAGATCGGTGTAACTTTTATGAGAGTTTGAAAGAGATTTACTATTGCAATTGTGCATAAGTTTCTACTTATTAGTTACTAAATATTTTTGATCTTTACTTAGGTGCATAAACGGAAGGCGCGGGGATTTTGCCTGGAGATATGTGTAGCATACCGCTACATAAGTGTAAAAATTATAAATTTGCCATTCATACTTAAATAAATTAAATAGTAGCATTAAAAATATTACTCTAATTTATTATTAATTATTTTCTACTTCTAATTCATAATCATTAAAGTTTTTGTGTAAATGCATGAAATAATAAAAACAACACTTAACATTTTTCGAGAGAGAAGCCCTCTGGTGGCAATACTGCGCAATGCGCGCCTCTGGTTCAAAAAGCCACTCTTTGTTCAGGCGTCCTACCTTGCGGTGTTACAAGCAAATTCTCGTGAGTTTTTAAATGTGTTAGAAGTTATCGTGTCCTTTTCGTCGTGTCAGTGAGTATTAATAAGCGACAGTGCAGTGTTATTCAGTTGTGTAGTTATGCGTGTGAATATTGATGTAGCATGTGTCTCATTCTGTGTTTGTCTTTCCTCAAGCGTGACTTAGCGTAAAGATATTGCGTCAGACGAATTGCATTTCCGTGTCATGATTTTTAGCATCAAAGCATAATCATGTTCGATGTGCATTTCATTTCCGTGGCATGAATTTATTCTCAAAACATAATCAGGTTCGTTCTTTCTTTCTTTCGATAATCTACTAATCCACGATAATTTCTGCTTGAATGAACGCGGCGAAAATTGCCGGCGTTCGCTCGATAGCGTCTTTGTGGAATGGCGGAACCTCGCATCGCTGTCTCTTGTCATCACTCTGTGATTATAAATACTATAGGCATGTGTATAGTAGCATTTATTCTCTTCTTTGCAAGCCGACTGGCAGTAGTAAAATTACGTAAAGTATTCATGCCTTTTGCTTGATAAATTTTGGTATTTCATTTCTTAAATTCCATACTCGTTTGGAAACCTTTACGTAAACGCCTTTATTTCAATAGAGAAACATTTCAATGAAATTTAATTTAACTCATCGCATTCTTGTGACAAAACAACCATTACTATCTGCCTATCTTAAGTTTGTGCAAATTGCTGGCGGTTTTGGTTTAGGCCGACGCGTAAGCCGCCGGCTAAATCGCCACGCGTAACTTCGTGCTTTCGTGTTTTCTTTCTTCGCATATTTTCCGCTTGTGAAATCAACGTTTAGGTTTCCCCTTTCTTTCATCATTGGGGATACATATTATTATTTAATTCCTTTATTATTGCATATGATATCTACTAAGATTTTTCAGTAGGATTTATATCCATAAACTTTAGGATTTGTATGTTTTTTTTACTGCTTTCAAAAGTGCAGTCATTTGATATTTTCACCATTTTTCGTAGATCTCGTGTTTACTTGCCCGTAGTCTCGGTAAGGAATCACGATCTTTATTCTTGGAAATTCGTAAGCCATTACTCAGAATTTAAAAGCCAGAGGCATTAGTGATTAAACAACTTATCTCTTGATTAAAAATCTGTCAACCTAAAGTCTGTCCTATCTCTTTTGAGTTGCCAAAAGTGAGAATCCCAATGTAGCCGGAGCCAGACCTGTAGGAGTTTTTCAAATTCTCCGTGTGGGAAGAGTTGTCATTATAATTTGGATTGTCAGTGATTGGAATGTCTTGATGTCTCTCCTGGAATGTTTCACCCAGCATCTTGGACCCCTGTGCAGGACCTCTACAGCATCGCCATACACGCAACACTCACAAAATTGAATCTCCCTGGGTTTCTTTACCTTGAGCTTTGCCTTTAACTCCGCCTAGATTTTTTTCACGTCGACAAACACCACCACACATCATCCTGGGGTCTACCTTGAGTGCCATGTTAATTGCTATGCTCACATGAGCCTGATTTAACTGCTCACTCACACCCCACCTTATTTTGGAGTCATTCATTCTACCTGAACTAATTCACTGACCTGCGCTCAATCATCTACATTTGCCAAACTAAAATTCCCCAAATACAACTCACTCACCCTGATTACTCCATCGCGTGCTTGCCTTCGTCAGCGCCAGCCTGGTTCTCCGTCGAGGATTGCCCACCTCGACAAGCTCTCCGAGATCAAGATCCAAGCCAGTTCTCCTGGTTCACTCTCCACGAATAAACTCCACCAATTGGAACCGAGCTGAGTCCAAAACCGCTTTTCATTATCCCTCTCATAATTTTTCCCTTACGCTTCGAGAAATTGATCGAGTTATTCTTGCCGTAAAACAACCAATAATCTTTTGGCGGAAAAACCCGACACTGGTGCGATGGCCGGGAAACTCGTAAAAATAAAAACTAAACTCGAAGTGTTTGAGAGATTGTGAGAGGATAATGTTGGCGTATCATTGTAGTGATAAGTTTTCCCATTTCGTGGTAGTTTGAGAAATTTCCTGTGGGTTTGTCCGTGCTAATTATTCTCTGAGCAGCTCTAACAAAATTTTTTTTCAGCGTCATTTCCTGTCCTTGTTTGTTTATTTCCTGTGCCTCAGTAGTTAGGAAAAATATTTTTTTTTCCATTACCGTGCTGTGCATTTATTCTGACTACTGTAAAAAATTTTCGCTTCCATTCTCTCTTTTCCCGAGTTCTTCAACGTTATTGATTGATTAAGTAGGCAGAAAAATAATTTTTCTCACCCGCTTTAATATAGTGCCTACGCAAATTGCCGCATACCGCAGAAATATTTCTCGTTTCCAATTTCATACTTCCTTCCTTCTGTTTAACTTGATTCGAGTGATTGAGTGGGTAAAGAATTAACGCAAACCCTTTGCTACCTCATCCCAAGTCATAGGCACTGATTTCTTAATTGCGCATCCCCAAAAGAGATTGCTAGCATGCCTGACTCAGATAATGATGATCGAGCTAACACAAATCCCATTATGCTCCCTCCTTTCATTCCAGGGGACGCGCACACCTGGTTCAACCAGGTGGAAGCGGTGTTTAGGTATAATAGGATAAATCAGGAGATAGACAAATTCTATGCTCTTGTGAGCGCCGCGCCCACAAAACTACTAAATGATTCTAATGACATATATTAGAAAACCCTCCAGATCGCAATCCTTACGGAATTTTGAAAGGCAAAATCTTGGCAAGACTTCAGATGTCCGATGCGGACAAATTCCGAAGTCTTGTAGATGCCTCAGCCATTCCATCTGTCTCTGCTTCTTTCTCTCCTTCTTCGCTCGTGAAAGAACTTCGGAAACTCGCTACGGGTGTTGCCGTAGCTGAGGGGTTTCTGAAGGAAGTATTCATGACAAAGCTGTCCCCTAACGTGCGTCCATTTCTATCGCTAGCAGGGCCCGAGCAAACGCTAGAAAAATTAGCTGAAGCCGCCGAGACCGTGATTAGAAATATCAATTTGCCACGAGAACCACAAGTTGCTTCCTTGAATGTAGCAGCTACAACTTTTAGCCCGTCAAATACGGCGCCTAGCCAATCCTCAGCCACAATAGATAAGCTGCAGCAGGATATCGCTGAAATAAAGCAAGCTCTCCAAAATTTTCAAATAGGTCAGAGTCAAAGTGTGGCGCACATTCAGCAAGGCCCAGGGAGATTCCAAAGCCACCAAAATGCCTACAACTATCCCTATGACTATCACTCTAACTATCCTCCTCCTCCTCCTCAACGCTTTGATAGAGGTAGATCTTATGATAGGTCAAATCAAGACCGCCGCTTCAGGTCGCACTCTCGTGATGCTAGTAGCCAGTTATGCTGGTATCACATGAAGTTTGGTGACCAAGCTCGCAAATGTGCCTCTAGATACTGTCCTCGTTATACCGAAATGACGTCGGGAAACGCCATCAGCGACGCATAGTAGCGAGTACTGCGTTGCCTCATTCCCAGACTACTCGCCTCTTGACCATTCACGATCCCGTCACTAAGTATCGATTCTTGATTGACACTGGATCCAGTGTTTCAATTATCCCAGCCACGGTGAAAGACAAAAACAACCCAATGTTGGCGACATTACGCGCCGCAAACGGCACGCCAATACCCTGTTACGGTGAGAGAATATTAGAGTGCGGTCTGGGATTGAGGAGAAAATTTGTATTTACCTTCATGATAGCCGAAGTCCAAGAGCCCATAATCGGTGCTGATTTTTTAGCCAAGTATGGCATTATTGTAGACATTAAGAATCGTTGTATTAGGGACGAGGAGACACAGATCTCAATTCCCGCTTGCAGCATAACTAGAGCTAATGTCTTGCATTCCTTCTCAATTGCTTTCAAGGAGGAGTGCATGTTTGAACAAGAACTTAAAAATTTCCCAGCATTAACAAACCCTAACTTAGCCTCTAATAGCATGCAAACATGCACAAAGCACTTCATAGAGACGCAAGGTCCGCCAGTTTTCTCCCGTGCTAGGCGACTGCCGCCTGACCGATTGGCGTTAGCTAAGAAAGAATTCGCTAGGATGCTCGAAGATGGCATCATTCGAACTTCCAAAAGTCCTTGGGCTAGCCCTCTTTTGCTAGTACCCAAGGCTAACGGTGAATTCAGACCGTGCGGGGATTTCCGCAGGTTGAACGCCGTTACTTTACCTGATCGCTATCCTATTCCCTACTTGCATGATTTCAGTGCAAATTTAGAGGGAGCTCAAATTTTCTCTAAGATAGACCTTCAGTCCGCCTTTCATCAAATTCCCTTGGATGAGTCTGCGATTCCTAAGACCGCGGTAATCACTCCGTTCGGTCTCTTCGAATTCTTAAAGATGCCATACGGCCTGAGGAACGCTCCTCAGACGTTCCAAAGGCACATGGCTGAAATTTTCTCTGATCTCACTTTCGCTTATGTCTATCTAGACGACATCCTTGTGGCGTCCACAACCCCAGAGTTGCACAAAGACCATCTTAGGGTCGTTTTTCAAAGATTGTCCGACAATGGACTCCTCGTAAATCCTGCAAAATGTGAGCTCGGAAAGCCATCACTGATTTACTTAGGTCATGAAATCTCTAGCCTAGGTCTAAAACCTTTGCCTTCCAAAGTAGAAGTGATCAAAAACTTTCCTCTTCCACAGACCCAGAAGGAACTAAGAAGGTTCCTAGGTTCTGTTAACTTCTACCATCGTTTCATTCGCAACTGTGCTCAAACTCTAGCGCCCTTGTCTGACCTCCTCGAACCGAAACGTAAAGGCAAATCTATTGAGGTAAAATGGACAGACGCAGCACGGGGAGCTTTCGAAGAGATAAAACATAAGTTAGCAACCGCGACTGAACTATCTTACCCTATTGCTAATGCTGATTTTAGTCTCGTTGTTGACGCATCCAGTACCGCCGTAGGTGCTGTGTTGCAACAACAAGTGGGTACTAATATCTCTCCTCTTGCTTTCTTTTCCAAAAAGCTGTCGCCCACTGAGCGTGGTTATAGCGCGTTCGGTAGGGAACTTCTTGCTATCTACCTATCTGTGAGACACTTTCGCTATGCTCTAGAGGCGAGGGAGTTTGTGATCTACACAGATCACAAACCTTTGACCTCAGCGATCAAAATGCCTTCCGAAAGACATTCCCCTAGGGAAGCTCGACACTTGTCGTTTATAAGTCAGTTTACCACTGACATCCGCTATATTAAGGGACTAGACAATACCGTAGCCGATTGCCTCTCCAGAATATACTCTGTCCAAACCAGTGGTGAAATCACCTTCGGCAACATTGCTAATGCTCAGAAGGAGGACCCTGAACTTCAGGACCTTCTCAAACCTTCTAACACTTCCCCTCCAAAATTAACCTTGGTTGACGGCGTGTACCGTGATGCCGAGCGACCTTCTCGTTTGTATCTTCCTGCGACGCTCCGCAGAGTAGCTGTCCTCCACCTTCATTCCCTCTCTCATCCCGGTATTAACCGTACATTGCGTTTGATTTCTGATCGTTTCGTCTGGCCAGCGATGCGTAAGGAGGTCAAGCAAATTGTGCAAAATTGCCATGCGTGTCAGAGTAGTAAGGTGGTGAAACATAATCGTGCAGCGCTGCAGAAGTGTGCATTCACAGGTCACAAGTTTGACTCTGTACACCTAGATTTGGTGGGTCCCTTGCCCGTATCGCGCGGTTATTCTTATTTGTTGACCATCATCGATAGGTTCACGCGTTGGGTTGAGGCTGTCCCTCTTCCTGATACACAAACTGAGACTGTAGCACGCGCCTTCTTATCTAACTGGATCTCTAGATTTGGGGTTCCCTTAAGTGTCACACATGACCGGGGATCACAATTCACCTCCAACTTCTGGAGGGAGCTTAGCTCCGCCTTAGGGTGTGCAAACACATCCACTACAGCATATCACCCGCAGTCAAATGGACTTATTGAGCGAGTCCACAGAGACCTCAAGTCTGCCTTGCGCTGCCTTAATTGCAGTCACGATTGGACTGATAGACTTCCAGTAGTACTACTTAGCATTCGAAACCTACACAGACAGGATCAGCAGTGCACAGCGGCTGAAATGTTGTATGGGAAGACGCTTCGTCTTCCCGGCGACATTGTTGACCCAAAACCTTTGCCTGAATTTTCATCCGCTGACCGTTCCGCTTATGTAACCTGCTTAATAGATTGCATGCGTAAGATCGAGTACGTGGCTCCACGAATGCCTCAGACCCAGGACAGACTAGACCCTGCCCTGCAAGACTGCACACATGTGTATGTCCGCAATGATGCTATAAAACCTACACTCACGCGCCCTTATGATGGCCCATTCAAAGTACTTAAACGCAAGCAAAAATACTTCATTCTCGAAAGATTCGGCTCACACGACCCTGTGAGCATTGATCGATTAAAAGTCGCATACACTTCTGATCATAGTGTAACTCATAACTCCTCCTCCTCTCCGCAGATTTCTCCTTCCACTGAGACTCGATCATATCTACCATCTCAGTTTCCTCAGTTGGCGGCCTTGTTGCCTAGTCAACTTGAGTGTAACCCTTTCTACGTGCCTGTACATTCAAACCCTATCTCTAACCCTGTCGTAGATTCTAACTCTAGTCCTCTTACTGACACAGCGACAAGTCTGGAGAGACCAGACGAGCCCGCTGCAGTAACTCCTGTTCCTAGTAATGGACGTAGGTTAAGAAGACGAGACTCTTGGAGTTTGTATAATCAGTACACACAGCAGGACACACGTTTACATTACGAACGATAGCGGTGGAGTAGGCTCCAGCCAAGCCCGAGAACCACGAGCAGAGATCCACAAGAACCATGAGCTCAGTTCTCAACGCATAGTGCTGTCTAAATACATTCTTACGCAAGAGCACTGTAACATTATCAGTATTATACACATATACATTCAAGGTGCTACATGAAAGGTTTCAACACTCCTTCTCACATTGAATGTGTGTCAGATGAGACCATTCCTAACTTCGTTCTTAGTCTAGAGAACTTTTCTATCGGCAGGTTCTTGGTGAATATGTCGGCGAGCATTTCGTCGGTAGGGCAATACACTACGTCTATATCTTTGTTACTTACAAGATCCCGTACATAGTGAAACTTAATATCGATGTGCTTGCTCCTCCCATGATATTTGGGATTGTTGGCAAGACAGATGGCTGACTGGTTGTCTTCGTTTATAACCATTGGTTCCATAGTCCCAAAATTTAGATCACTGAGTAAGTGCTTTAACCAGACAGCCTCTTGAGCCGCACCGGCAAGAGCAACGTATTCGGCTTCTGCAGTTGAGAGGGCTACACAAGTTTGTTTGTTAGATCTCCACGTAATTACCGAATTACTGAGGGTGAAACAGTAACCAGAGGTAGACTTTCGGTCATTTTTATCACCAGCCCAGTCAGCATCTGAATAACCAATGCAAGTATCAGAACATTTGCTATACAAGAGACCTAGTTTAGAGGTGCCTCTCAGGTACCTGAATATTCTCTTAACACACATCCAATGCTGTTCAAGAGGTTTGGAGCTGTATTTAGCAACATTATTCACTGCGAATGCAATGTCAGGTCGAGTTCTGGTTGACAAATACAAAAGGCTACCTACAGCACTTTGATAAGTGGCAGGGTCAAATTCGACATCATTTGGGGAGCATATCGGATTTACGTTTACATCGGCGGGAGTTGCAACAGGTTTACAATTATCAAAGCCAAATTTTGACAACAGAGCCTCAGTGTAGGCAGTTTGATTCAAGAAGACATTGTTTTTAAATTGTACAACACTTACACCTAGGAAGTAACTCAGCACACCAAGGTCCTTCATTTTGTATTGGGTAGAAAGGCTCAACTTTATTTGATTTATTTCATCACCAGACTCAGAAGCAATTATTAGATCGTCTACATACACCGCCACAATACACAGTTTCTTATCTTGAACACGAGTGTATATACAAGCATCACTCTTAGATTGTACAAAACCCAATTTCTTCAAATAGCTATCTAGTGTAGTATTCCAACACTTAGGAGCTTGTTTTAGTCCGTAGAGCGATTTTTGTAGTTTACACACCAGATTTTCTTTGCCTTTGACAATAAAACCGTCAGGTTGAACCAGATATAGTTCTTCAATCAGTTCTCCATTAAGGAAGGCTGTTGCAACGTCCATGTGATGGACTTGCATGTTGCATTTGGCAGCCAAAGCTAGTACTGTCCTGACAGACTCAAATCGAACCACGGGACTGAAGGTCTCGTCGTAGTCGATGCCATATTTTTGTGAGTAGCCCTGAGCCACAAGGCGAGCTTTGTACGAGCAAATGCTTCCGTCGGGTCCGGTTTTTCTTTTAAAGATCCACTTTGATTTGATAGGTTTTTTGTCATTAGGACACTCTACAAGGGACCATACTCTGTTTTGATTTATAGACTCCATCTCATTCTCCATAGCTGTTTCCCATAGTTTTGCTTCTGGTCCACTGAGTGCTTCTTGAACACAAGATGGTATATCAAGCTCATTTTTCATTAAATACACCCATTCACCAAACCTATCAGGAGCCCGTCGATATCTGGCTGATTGTCTAGGCTGCACTCCCTCCATCCCAGCATCTGACTGTCTATGCTCCACCCCTCCCTCAGAGTCTTCTGGCTCTGGATCCTGAGGAAGAAGAGAAAAATTACCATCATTTACTTCTGAAGGCTCCTTCTCAATTGGCATCTGCTGAGATTCATTGAACATAACGTCTCTACTCAAAAATATCCTTCTACTGTTTATGTCATACAGACGATATCCCTTGGATCCACTTCCATATCCTACAAGAACACACGGTTTAGATTTTGGATCAAGTTTTTCCCTCTCATCTTTGGGGACATGAGCGTACGCACTGCAGCCAAAGGTTTTGAGGTGCTGTACGTTGGGCTTGTGTCCATTAAGGGCCTGATAAGGGGTCATATCATTCAATGCACTAGCAGGGCTCCTATTTTTGACATACACGGCAGTTGATATAGCTTCACCCCAGAATGATTTTGGTAACTTTGAACCAGACAGCATAGCTCTGACAGAGTCAAGAAGAGTTCTATTCATTCTTTCTGCAACTCCATTTTGTTCAGGTGTCTTAGGCACAGTTTTTTCATGGATAATTCCTTCCCCTTTTAGGAATTGTTCAAAGTCATTAGAGATGTATTCCCCACCGTTATCGGAGCGCAGAATTTTAATTTTGTGATCATAGTGATTTTCTACCAAGGATTTGAACTCCTGAAACACTTTGAAAACATCACTCTTATGTTTGATAATGTACACCCAAGTATATCTGGAGTGGTCATCTATGAAGGTTACAAAATACCTTCCACTCCCAAGTGATATGGGATTAAGCTGGCCACACACATCACTGTGGATAAGTTCTAAGGGTTGGCGTTTCCTTTTGTGATTTGTTTTGGGGAACGGAAGCCTATGATTTTTACCATCACAACAGTTTTCACAAAAAATGTTATCTCCACTCACAGAACAATCAAAACCTCTAACAAGATTCTTAGTGCCTAATTTCTTAAGATTATTGAATCCTAGATGACAAAATCGTTTATGCCACAGAATTTCATCAGAGGAAACGTTCATGCATTTAGCGGCTGAATTAAGGGTGCAATTAAGTTTATACAATTTTCCTACTTTACTGCCTAAGGCAATTAATTCATCGTCTTTATTTACAATCTTACATGAGCTTTCGTCAAAGTAAACTGAGTTTCCACTTTCTGTAATCTGAGGCACGGAAAGTAAATTGTAAGCTAAACCAGGTACATACAAGACATTCTTAACAACACAGGTATCTACTCGACCTTTAGGCAACAACACCATAACTTCAACATCACCTACACCAACACCTTGCAAGTTTCTACCATCACCAACTTCAATGTTAATTGGACTAGATAGCTCATTCATACAAGAAAAATCATTCCTATTATTACACATGTGTGCTGTTGCACCGGAATCAATTACCCAACAATTATTGATATTTATCACAGACAATGCACCGATATAATTTGTTTTACCTGCTACAAAATTGTTTTGGTTTTCTGTGTGGTTCCCATCTTCTTTCTTCAATTTTTCTTGATAGATCCAGCACTTGGTACGTGGGTGTCCCAATTTTCCGCATTCGAAGCATCGTGAGTTTTTCAATTTGGAGGTCACAAGGGATTTTTCACTGAAGTCTGAAGCACTTTGGTTTTTCAGTTTTGCTTCTTCATTCAGAAGACGCTCTGTCACAATATCCCATGACGGTAGTTTTTCATGAGCTTCCAGTGCAGTCACCAGTGTGGAGAAATGGTCGGGAAGTGACGACAGCAAGATTATTACACGACTTTCTTCATCAACTGCGTCATCAATCACACTCAAGGACTCAAATATTTCGACAAATGCTTTGAGATGAGTTTGTAAGTCTTGGTCTTCTTTTAGTTTCATGTTGTAGAGTCTTTTGCGTAGTCTGAACTTGTTAGACCAAGTTTTCTTCTGGAATGTATCTTCAATCTTATGCCATAGTTGCACAGGGTCAGTAGGATCACCCAACAAATAAAGTTGACTTGTTTCGACACCAAGCACAATTGTTGCAAGTGCACTGTCACGTCTTTCTTCAAATTTTCTTCGAGCAGTCTCGTCCGTAGTCTGTGGCATGGTTTCCGTTCCTCGAACCAAGTTCCACAGTTTTTCCTTCATCAGAATCATCTTCATTTGCAGCTTCCACGTAGGATAGTTTTTATCATTAAGAGCCGTGAGGCAGTTCTTTGCACTTTCACTTACGGAGCCTGCCATGTTTCTTTCTCTTTCACCGTTTCTGTCTCACACAGCACTAACAAATCACCAACTTCTGTTCTCGCTGTCCCGGGCTGTTTTTCGCTTCGGGACTTAAGATAACCTCACTTGATATTGCTTCATCGGAAGGTTTACTGGGCCCATAACCTAATGGACGTAGGTTAAGAAGACGAGACTCTTGGAGTTTGTATAATCAGTACACACAGCAGGACACACGTTTACATTACGAAGGGTAGCGGTGGAGTAGGCTCCAGCCAAGCCCGAGAACCACGAGCAGAGATCCACAAGAACCATGAGCTCAGTTCTCAACGCATAGTGCTGTCTAAATACATTCTTACGCAAGAGCACTGTAACATTATCAGTATTATACACATATACATTCAAGGTGCTACATGAAAGGTTTCAACACCTAGGACTCTTGCCGATCTAAACTTGCAGACCCGTTTGGTGAAACTTCCCCGCTCAGTATCATTTGCCAATTGCCGAACTCGGCAGGGTCGTGTAGTTCGCCCTCCTTCCCGCTACAGATGATTGCAGCGGGTGGACCTTTCGGTCTGCGCCTTGGGGGGTAATGTAGCATACCGCTACATAAGTGTAAAAATTATAAATTTGCCATTCATACTTAAATAAATTAAATAGTAGCATTAAAAATATTACTCTAATTTATTATTAATTATTTTCTACTTCTAATTCATAATCAATAAAGTTTTTGTGTAAATGCATGAAATAATAAAAACAACACTTAACATTTTTCGAGAGAGAAGCCCTCTGGTGGCAATACTGCGCAATGCGCGCCTCTGGTTCAAAAAGCCACTCTTTGTTCAGGCGTCCTACCTTGCGGTGTTACAAGCAAATTCTCGTGAGTTTTTAAATGTGTTAGAAGTTATCGTGTCCTTTTCGTCGTGTCAGTGAGTATTAATAAGCGACAGTGCAGTGTTATTCAGTTGTGTAGTTATGCGTGTGAATATTGATGTAGCATGTGTCTCATTCTGTGTTTGTCTTTCCTCAAGCGTGACTTAGCGTAAAGATATTGCGTCAGACGAATTGCATTTCCGTGTCATGATTTTTAGCATCAAAGCATAATCATGTTCGATGTGCATTTCATTTCCGTGGCATGAATTTATTCTCAAAACATAATCAGGTTCGTTCTTTCTTTCTTTCGATAATCTACTAATCCACGATAATTTCTGCTTGAATGAACGCGGCGAAAATTGCCGGCGTTCGCTCGATAGCGTCTTTGTGGAATGGCGGAACCTCGCATCGCTGTCTCTTGTCATCACTCTGTGATTATAAATACTATAGGCATGTGTATAGTAGCATTTATTCTCTTCTTTGCAAGCCGACTGGCAGTAGTAAAATTACGTAAAGTATTCATGCCTTTTGCTTGATAAATTTTGGTATTTCATTTCTTAAATTCCATACTCGTTTGGAAACCTTTACGTAAACGCCTTTATTTCAATAGAGAAACATTTCAATGAAATTTAATTTAACTCATCGCATTCTTGTGACAAAACAACCATTGCTATCTGCCTATCTTAAGTTTGTGCAAATTGCTGGCGGTTTTGGTTTAGGCCGACGCGTAAGCCGCCGGCTAAATCGCCACGCGTAACTTCGTGCTTTCGTGTTTTCTTTCTTCGCATATTTTCCGCTTGTGAAATCAACGTTTAGGTTTCCCCTTTCTTTCATCATTGGGGATACATATTATTATTTAATTCCTTTATTATTGCATATGATATCTACTAAGATTTTTCAGTAGGATTTATATCCATAAACTTTAGGATTTGTATGTTTTTTTTACTGCTTTCAAAAGTGCAGTCATTTGATATTTTCACCATTTTTCGTAGATCTCGTGTTTACTTGCCCGTAGTCTCGGTAAGGAATCACGATCTTTATTCTTGGAAATTCGTAAGCCATTACTCAGAATTTAAAAGCCAGAGGCATTAGTGATTAAACAACTTATCTCTTGATTAAAAATCTGTCAACCTAAAGTCTGTCCTATCTCTTTTGAGTTGCCAAAAGTGAGAATCCCAATGTAGCCGGAGCCAGACCTGTAGGAGTTTTTCAAATTCTCCGTGTGGGAAGAGTTGTCATTATAATTTGGATTGTCAGTGATTGGAATGTCTTGATGTCTCTCCTGGAATGTTTCACCCAGCATCTTGGACCCCTGTGCAGGACCTCTACAGCATCGCCATACACGCAACACTCACAAAATTGAATCTCCCTGGGTTTCTTTACCTTGAGCTTTGCCTTTAACTCCGCCTAGATTTTTTTCACGTCGACAAACACCACCACACATCATCCTGGGGTCTACCTTGAGTGCCATGTTAATTGCTATGCTCACATGAGCCTGATTTAACTGCTCACTCACACCCCACCTTATTTTGGAGTCATTCATTCTACCTGAACTAATTCACTGACCTGCGCTCAATCATCTACATTTGCCAAACTAAAATTCCCCAAATACAACTCACTCACCCTGATTACTCCATCGCGTGCTTGCCTTCGTCAGCGCCAGCCTGGTTCTCCGTCGAGGATTGCCCACCTCGACAAGCTCTCCGAGATCAAGATCCAAGCCAGTTCTCCTGGTTCACTCTCCACGAATAAACTCCACCAATTGGAACCGAGCTGAGTCCAAAACCGCTTTTCATTATCCCTCTCATAATTTTTCCCTTACGCTTCGAGAAATTGATCGAGTTATTCTTGCCGTAAAACAATCAATAATCTTTTGGCGGAAAAACCCGACATATGACAGCGGCTCTGATTCTTTGGGCCGAGTCTCCAACGCAATTTCGTCCGACACGAGCACCATCGTTCATGCCGACACCATTTATTTTTCATCGGACTATTATTTATTTCTCTACCGGCCTTGTTAATTATTTGGGTCGTATTATTAAACTCTAATCCATTGTACTGTTCATCGAATTCTCCCTGCTTGCTTTTCTTTGTTGAAAGTTGAGACTTGTACATCCTGCAATACCCCCTAAAATTGAAGGCTGACGGCAGTTGGATATATTCTTACGAGTTATAGGTATTTTTAATTCCATCTACCTTCCTTATATTTTGCGATTTGTAAGATTGTTTTTCGAATTTCCGCTTCTACACTAGCCAAACTCGGAATAACCGGCATTGCGCAGCTGTGCTAGCTTGCTTGTGACGTGAGTTTACGTTGATCCTTATTAGTTTTTTTTCTATATTAACTGGGTGTTTAAAATATTTGCTTTCATTCAATTATGAAGTAAGTATTTATATATTTAGATGTGAAAAGAATTTCTTATGATTTTTTTGAATCGAGAATTTATTCTAAAGGTTATTCTTGATTTGGTGGATAATGCTCTCGTTAGTGCTTAAGCTCATTTTACACCTACGGTGTGGAGCGACGGTATGGAGCGACGGTGGACTTGCTATAGCTCCGCCCACGAGAGGACTGAGCGTCAGTGCACACCGACTTGCTTTTACATTGCCGCTCAACACAACGCTCCTTCCCGAGAGACAGAAATCGCCACGCAGGGCTCTTCATCCTGGGTTTTCCACCGAGATCTTGTTTTTTCGATCCCTCCTGGGTTGCTAGGCTTAATTAATTTTTGATCTATTGTTAAATATATTTTTTCCAAGTCAGACAGTAACTTCATCATTAACTGAAGTAAATTTAATAATGCAGTTAAGAATTATTGTTTCAAAACCGTATGCAAATGAATATCTGATTCAAAACCACGCCTATCGGATGGGGTAGAACGTGTTCAATCTGTTTCTCGACCTTAAAAACGCGTAATGAACAAGTATCTTACGAACTTGCAAGCCCGCCCAAGCCAGGGATAGCCGTTGCTCCACTGCTGTTTCTTCGATTTGCTTGGCACGTTGCAGTGAGGTGACGAGCATTTTGATCGTAAAACTGGTTGTGCATTCTTTTAAATGAATGCCTAAACATTAATTATTTTTAACATTCAAATTTCCATATTTTTGCCGCACTAGTATTCAAAATGGCTAGCCCTTCGAAAACGATGCCTAAAAAGTGGTAAATGCAATCTTTCAAAGAAGAATGGTTAATGGAAAGAATGAAAAACCTGTCACGGCTGGAAGCCTAAGCCGAAATTGGCACGAGATGTCATCAACAGAGCATGTCACCATCGTAATGAAAAGCGCCTTGCACAACAGAAAAGTCGACTTAATATTGAAATTTGCGCTGAAGAAAAGAATTAGGATGAAATACAGGAATAAAATCAGCATTACTATCATTGTTTCTACTGACGTATGTTAACTTTTACTTATTTCTTATTAAAGCTACACTTCTCCATTTATTTTTAACGAATCTAAGTTTTTTCATGTTCAATCTAGGTTTATCTAAACATATTCAGTGTGAGCCCTGATCCTCAGTATTGCTCTTGCACTACTGACAGAATACTTGGCAGGACAATTTGCAGAATATTTACAGAATATTTTGCAGAAGTAAAAAGCTAATATTCTAAAAAACTTTAATACTACCCAATTACCTTCAAAAACACTAATAAAAGAAACAAAAAATAAATACCAACTACTAATTTGTAGGTGTATTTTTTTACTTCTCCTTTAATTTCAATAATCTTCTAATGACAACTGCCGAATGTTTTTCGTTTACTTGAAGTACTTTTCCTAAGAGCCATGCACACTGTACAATTTTAATTGCACTGTAATTAATTTTACGTTCACATACGCTGTGTATGCTTCTTTGATTTTTTGAATAGTAAGAGCTGTTTCCTATTTTGGCCTATCAGTGTTTGAATTTTCATTTTAACCATTAAAATATTATAATTGTGGAAGTGAGATGCTATACTTTTAAAAGCATCTTCTCTGGACGCTCTGTTTTTATACTCTGCGAGCTTAACGTTCCATAAACATGGAAATTCTTTACATTTTTCGATAGGAGTTTTAATTTCTTCTTTGCTCATAATATGCAAGCCATGACTACACATGCTCTCTATGGTCTCAAGAGAAACTGAATGCTGTTGACCGGCAGTGCACACCGCCAATATTTAGCATGCAGAATATTGCCGCTCCTTACCGAGAGCGTGGCAATAAGGGTCATTTTGCTCTGCTGTGGGCGGAGCTTATTTGGCTGGCGGGATGGAGCGACGGTGTGGAGCGCGAAGACACCGTCAGTGTAAAAGGGCCTTTACACAAAGAACTCTCAAAGGCTTTATAGTTCTCATAAAATCACTCGATAAACCACTACATGGCTTCATAACCAATTATGTTTCAGCTAGGAAACCTCAAACTCGAAGTGTGCTGAACATTATACTAAGCTATTTTGATATCCTATATTCTCAAAAACTATGTAGAAATAACAGACTGTTTTTTAGCTGTGTTTAGTTGTCCTGTTCTGCATTTTTTATTTAATCCCAGTCATCATAATGATTTTAATATTCTTTATTTTCCACCGAGCATATCTAGACAATGGTTAGGTGCACCTAAGGCCTGACAAATCTGTAATAACACATTTTTCTTTGGCTTAAGTCTCGCTGAGAGGCGAAGCCGCTCAGCGAGAATGAAAATATCGATTATAACTGGAATTTGATGCTGATTCCGGTAAATGTAAAGGACTTGACCATAATCGATTTTCCATTTTTTGATCAACAAAGATTGTTGATCAGACCAAAATAAACAATTTTTCTTCAATGCACTTTCCGGCGGAAATGAGTATTTTAAAAGTTATGGCGTTAAATGAGTTACCGGAACTCCAGTGTGCATCACCCTATTACAAACGTAAAGAGGTTGGGTCGTGAGGGGTAGCCACAGTTCTTTTAGTTTTATAGTTTTCACTAAAAGAACTGTTGCTACCCCTCACGACCCAACCTCTTTACGTTTGTAATAGGGGGTTTGCTCTTTGTCGGCTTGGTTGGCGCGCGGGAACGCCTGTTTACTTTCACGTCGGACCGCGCGGTGTATTTTTCCCCGCCTCAAACACTGGAGTTACGGTAACTCATTTAATGCCATAACTTTTAAAACACTTATTTCCGCCGGAAAGTGCATTGAAGAAAACTTGCTTATTTTGGTCTCATCAACAATCTTTATTGATCAAAGAGTGGAAAATCGATTATGGTCAAGTCCTTTACATTTACCCTGATTCCGAATATGCAATTTGTTTCGACCGCTCTTGATTTTTTCGATTTTTTTTTATTTTTTTTTTTGGAAAGGTGGCTAGCAACAACTGAGGTGGTGCCCAAAGAATGCCATGTCCGTACAGGTTGGGTGGAACCCGGCCCTATCTGGTACTCAGGTCTTCAAGGCACGGTCTGACCATGTTGGGTCGAGAATGACAGAGTTCGGATCATGAGGTGGTGCAGCCGTGCAGGCCAAAGTATGCCAAGTCTGACCAGGTTGGGTCGAGAATGCAAAGTTTGGATCATGAGATGGTGCAGGCCAAAAAAAAGATTAAAAATGTATCAAAATTTAAAATTAAAAAAAATCACAAAAAATCGAAAAAATCGAGAGTGGTCAAAGCAAATTGCAGATTCAGAATCAGCATCAAATTCCAGTTATAATCGATATTTTCATTCTCGCCAAGCGGCATCGCCGCTCAGCGAGACTTTTTCCCTTTTTTTAACTTTTCAGTTTTTTTCCTCATTTATGAATGCATTTGTACAATGATGCTAAATTTTTAATTTCAGGGCTAGATTAAGTAAACTGCATTTAAAGCCTGAAGTTAATTGCTTTTTAATTTATTAGATATAGATATATGTATATATGTAATTTATGCATGTATATATGTATGTATGTGTACATATATATGTATGTCTACCTATAGGGTACCGTAACAATTACCGCCCACTTACTGACCTTCGACCTATAACACCATCTAATATCTTCCCCAATGTACGCAACTGAGCCGACTACATTTCAACATTAGCACAAAGGTTCATGTTTAGCTACGTTACTCTCAGAACCTTATCATGTGGCAAGGAATAAATGCAATAAATTTTTTATTGCGAATGATTTGGAACTGCATAATTCTACTGTTACCGCCCAGTGTTTGCGCAAATTCTATAGTTATCGCCTGATTATCGCCCACTGTTCTTCAAATGCCGCCCTTTGAATCGAATGTAAAATATAAGTGCGTTACGAATGAGCGTTAGAGGAATCAATGAAAAAACTATTTGGGAACTAGGAAAGAAGATGTTTGCAAGCCACTCAAAGAAACAGTCGGCTGATATCCATCTGTTTTGGGAAGTGCCAAGATCATAATCCCAGGGATCGACGTCTTCCAAGTTGAACTTTGGCCGAATCCCAGGGAAAATGACGAAAGGATTGGAGAAGTCACCGGCTGCTGACACACAACCCAAAACTGTGACTTGCTCTTTTGTATCTGGGGCGAGTCTGTAGACGTTTTTAGCTCCTCTTGCAGAAATTATTTTTAGCTTTCCGTTTGTTCCTCCCAACGGGAAGCCGCTCTCGTCGAGGTTGAAAATTCTTGAGGAGTTTTCCTGGCAAAAGAAGGCAGCAGCATTTATTCCATGCTGTTCTTGAAAAAACTTTTCAAGATTCTCAAACCACTTCCTTATCTGAGGCTCAGTGATATAGGATCGCTGATAACCCAAGTTCTCAGGTGTTCTTGGGCTGCATACGGGGTTCCTATTTAAGAACCTGTAAATCCATGCCGTTGAGGGTTTATTTTCGTTGAATCTCCTTGTGTCCTAATTGTAAGATACCGGATCATCCACTTCCGCTTTATCAAGAATTTCTTTCACAAGCAATGAAACATCTTTTCTTGGAATGCCGTAGCCAATTTTATCTATGTTTAAAAGGTGTTTTTCAGTATTCCTTCCTGCTCACAAGACAGTGTAGATGCAGGTCCAGGGAGGTGCTTTCAATCTGTATATCTTCCATGATATCTGTCTCTAACACTTTTTACTGGGACATTATACCTATCGGCAGCTTTTCTAATAGACAGTCCATTTTTCACAGCAGCAACTGCCTCAATGATGTTCTGATCAGGATAATTTTTGCGTTTTTTCTTATCCTCCTCCATCAGGACCTGCCATCGTAAAAATAGATGAGGCTACAACCCTATTACATGAAAAATTAAGCTAAACAAACACAAAAACAAATAAAACAATACTAACATGAAAACAAGTAATAGTAAAGACTATAAGACTACTCTTAAAAAATAAATATAAACTATGGGCGGTATTTCTGTAAGACAGCAGTATTTTTATTAGTTGTATCTAAACACCGCCCACCAATCATCGCTCGGGCGGTTTTTAAAGAATGACAATTTTCTTTCTACAATTGCCGCCCACCCAATAATTTAGCATTCTAAATTACTCAGCGTAAAATTAGTATCTCACATCGTTTGCTTACGTTTTGATTGGTGTCTCGCCACAGGCAGCATGGCGGGAAAATAGTGAATGACTGTTTAAGTTTACTTTCACGCAAGCTAGTTTTGTCCACGATTCGATTCTAATGCGGTCTGATACGTAGTTGCATACAATAACTATTTTTTTTTAATTCTATCATAAAACTTACGTGAAATCTGAGGAGATCTCCTGAAACTGGGGTTTGTATGGTTCGTACCAGCAAGTACGTACTCAAGAAACTGTGATCTGAAAGAAACTAAGAGCGTTTTGAATTTATGCGGGCGGTAGTGTGATAGTGGGCGGCAATTGTTACGGTACCCTATATGTAGGCATGTGTATGTATGTGCATATATATATGTATGCATGTGTATGTATGCATGTGTATGTATGTATGTGCATATATATATATGTATGCATGTGTATATATGTATGTATGTATATATATATGTATATATGTATGTAGGGTAAGTCCAAAAGTTCGTTCGATGTAAACGGTTCAAACTTCAAACCCTCTCAAACGGTTCTCAAGATCGCTATTGCTCAAGCAAATGTCGTCAACAAAGCTCAAATACATGAGGTTCATTGTGCTTTGCTCTAAAAAGCATTTTTCACATCTTGATATGAAAAAAACACTTGCTTTGCGTACACTTTGTCCAACTGAAATTTTCGAAAGTTCGTACCAAATTCAAAATTAATTTAAAATTTCGACCACGTTTCAAATCTCATTACAAAAGTTCGTGCACCCTCGAAAATGAAATTTATATTTTTGTTTAGCGCTAAAGTTACCTGTGAGCGTTCGAATTTTATGTAATATAATAGCGTGTTCATTTTTAATGGATTTGATAAGTACGTTTTGATCCAGATCTTCGACTCCACTTCGGAGTTAAATGGGTAAATCTGAAGGTTATGTCAGTTATCGATTTTCCACTTTTTTGTGCCTGAACCTAATTAATTGAATCAAAATAAACAAGTTTTCATCTATGCACCTTATGTCTCAAATGAGTATTTTACGATTTATAGCGGTAGGTTTAGTTTCGTCTTTGATGACGGATGCACTCGAATAAACAGCTACTCATCTATTTTCGAATTTTTGTTGCTTGAATCATGGTAATAACATAAAAATAAAAAACTTTTCTTCTATACACTTTTTTCGTCAAATGAGTATTTGACGAGGTATAGCGGTAGGTTTGGTTTCGTCTTTGATGACGATCGCGCTGGAAGCGAGTGCGCATTGCAGTGTTGCTGTCCGACGTGCTCCTTGAATTACTTGCCGCTTCAAACACTGGAGTTGCGGTAAGTCATTTACCGATATAACTAATAAAATACTCATTTGAGACGGAAAGTGCATAGAAGAAAACTTGTTTATTTCGATCTAATTAACTATGCTTAGGCATCAAAATTTACAAAATCGATAACTGACATATCCTTCAGATTTACCGTTGAATGGTATAGGCTACCTAGCATTAACTTCTGAATGGGACAATAAAACTAAATATTTATTAACAAATTTTATAAGATTTACAGCTTCTCAGGTCCATAGAGAGCAATAATAAGCATCCGTTTACATACCATTACATACGTATATTACTTAAGGTACCTACATACACTTTAAGGCCTCCAAGCTGTTTGTTCGGGATAGGCCTATTACAACTAGGCTAGGTCTATATAGCACGTATTTCTTAAATGGAGGAAAATAAACCGTAAACAATTGGTCTTTTATCACAATAAGCTTAGAGTAGCTATGTATCACAGAAAATAAGAGAATATAAGATATCATCCTTCATACATGTAACATAATTGTTTGGAGCCCTATAGCTATAGAAAGAGAATTTTATGTCTCGATGACAAATAAAAATATTTCACCTGTGATTAGAGGAACAGAATTGTCACCAATCTTTGGACTGTTTGGCTAGAGAACAATAATGTAAACTACCTGATTATAGGCTGCCTAAATGTTTGAAAGTAACTTGATAAGTTTCTTCCATTTATCAAAATATTGCCTACCTACCTATGGCTCAAAAATGAATCAAAAAACCCTGTCCAAAGGTTGATAAGCAAACCTATCCACTAATTCCTACTTTTTTTTGATTGCCATACTTTTGTTTTACTTCTTTGGCAGCATTGCATTGAAGTCCATTGATTTTATTTGTTTATCAGTCATGTTACTGAAATCTATGGCCAGAGAGTCTTTGTGAAACCACCGACTGCAATGATTACACCCAATCCAAGCACTTGTATTTTCCTGTTCATCATTGCCTCCACAAGCATTGCATGACTCACTATCTTCAATTACATCTCCATCACTGTCTTCATTGTCGTACATCAAAGCCTCATCACTAGATGAATCCTCTTTGTTGCGTCACTTTTGTCACTTGCGTTGCGAATACTCAAACTTCAATTTTTTATCTCTGCTAATGCGTGAACGAGATCATCATTGCAGTAGTGGTGTTTTTTGAGGAGCCATAATTTAAGGTCAACATTTTTTCCAATTCATAAACTATAAAATCTATACCTGAAAAGATCTTAAGTATCATAAACAATGAGGAGAAACTTAAAGAAAAAAACGTTGTAGAAACAAACGAATTCATAAAAATGATTTCTTCAAAACTCCGTACATGTGGACGAAGTAATAACACAAGCCGTTAAAAGATTCAAAATTTAGTACACCTCAGAAACAATCAAAGGGAGAAAAAACCTCTGTAAAATAGCAGCACTACAGCTGTCAACACTCACACAGGTACGACATCGCCTAACCACAACTTCGTTAACGGAAAAATTTTTAGTCGGCGATGCAAAATGGCAGTCAATTAAGGTGTGACGACTTCATAAACAACTGAAACGCAGGTCATTCACTTGGGCTGCCATTTTTGTTCAAACAGTGATATTTATTTGCGGTGTGTGGCAATTATACAATATTATAAACCAACAGTTACCACGTGAACTACTTTTCGATGAACTTCAACTCCATACTAGCTTGTTAAAGTAAAATATGCCTGGTGTGTACGGAATTTCAAAGTGGACAAACTTTCGGAACTTTACCTGTACATATATCTATCACACCCAGACAATGTGTATTAAACACTTCTATCTTTCCAGAACGTATGGAATCTTGAGCAAGTCTGCTGTTGGTACTGGACTGTTGAGCATTGCTGTGGGAGCTATACTCTACTCCCATGCTGAGAGTGCCGTGTAAGTCATATACCATACTCAAATATGATGGTGACCTAGGTGAGTATATTATTTTGCTATTTATTTGTATAATTTAGTCACAGTCTTTGTTACTACTAAAAATGCAACTACATTTTTATCAGGTTTAATTTATGGTTTTGATGTTTTTCTTTTTTATTTCTAAAACTTAATTTTTGTATTTCTTAAATGACATGAAGTGTATGTAGTCATTGACTTCCTTATATAATTTAATGTAAAGTAAATCTGAAGGAAAGAACATTAATCGATTTTGTAAATTTTGATGCCTAAACATAGTTAATTAGATCAATATCAACAAGTTTTCTTCTATGCATTCTTCGTCTGAAATGAGTATTTTATCAGTTATAGCGGTAAATTACTGACCGCAACTCTAGTGTTTGAAGCGGCAAGTAATTCGAAGAGCGCGTCGGACAGTAACACTGCAATGCTGTCACGCTTCCAGCGCGCTTGTCATCAAAAACGAAACCAAACCTACCGCTATATCTCATTAAATACTCATTTGACGAAAAAAGTGTATAGAAGAAAAGTTGTTTATTTTGATGTTATTACCATGATTCAAGCAACAAAAATTCGAAAACCTATGAGTGGCTGTATATTCGAGCGCATTCGTCATCAATGACGAAACTAAACCTACCGCTATAACTCGTAATATAATAATTTTGGACGGAAAGTGCATAGAAGAAAACTTGTTTATTTTGATTAAATCATTTATGTTATGGCACCAAAAAGTGGGAAGTCGATTACTGTCCTTTCCTTCAGATTTACCTGATGTAAATGGCTGTATGCATAAAAGCCCCTCACACGCGCAAATATATCTGCAGACCTATCTGAACTTGTGCTGAATTCGTGAGTTTGTACGCTCATTTCAGGTTGGCACAGACTGTATGAGGCAGATGAGCTACGCTTGATAATTTTGAATCGACCGGCTGCTGCAAACCTTGACACAGTGTAGGTCAGTGTCAAGTCAGCCTGCGTGGGTGGTGCACGACTGTACTCAGTCTCTCTCCCTGCTTGTGCACTTCATTAAGCAATTTCACATTTGTATATCCACTACCTTTTAGGAACCATTCTTTAGCCCATTTTGAACAAGCTTTTACATCTCTTTTTTTCTTATTCATTGCAACTAGAGCAAATCCTATCAACCGTACGAACTCTCCGTCTGAAGCCGCCATTCTTGTGCGTGCTCTCCACCTAGCTGCTACTGGCATACTGAAGCGTGAGCCAGTCTTTGTCATGTTTGGAGTATGTTGTATGCATCGTATGAGGGGTCTTGAGACCGACAAACCAAACTCAGTTCAGATTGTCTGCAGACATATTTGTACGTGTGAGGGGGCCTTAAAAGGTATAAGATGATTCTGCATTTTCATTATTATACAAATTTTAATTCCATAAATTTAATTATGTATGTATCTGCACTCTTATCTTATCTAATCAGCACTCTTATTTTATTTATTTAATAAGTCCTAAATTAAATTCAGCAATGATATTCACCTTCATTTATAAGTTATCTTAATGATATTAAAAAATTGGGAGACTAGTGCTCAATTTTTATTGTTGGCTGTTAACAAAAGGATGAAATTTTTTAATTTCTTAGTCAATTTGAAGAACTATATTATTTTCATTTTTTCTGCCTACTATATTATAACATTAAATTAGTGATTGGCAAGCAATGTTAAACAGTAATAGTGTGTTGCTAGGTGCTGGTATGTATGTAACAACACAACCCTTGATTGTGTGTTACCAATTATACTTTCTCAACCATAAAGAGTGCCAGATAACTGCAGAAAATGCAAATCAAAAAACATTGACGATCACAAATGTTCTGCTAAAAATGAAAAATACATTCAAATTAACATCTTAGCAGCTATTAGTGTGATGGTAAGGATGTTAAGGCAATTGATGAAGATTCGTTTTACCAAGGTGAAATTTTATTCTTGGAGTAAATCTCAAAATATTTAGTTTGCTGCTGCCACTGTAGTGTAATGCTTAAAAGCTTTTTTTGTTATACATTTAAATTTTAAAGACAATAGTTTACTTAATTTTAATCCTCCAGATTGGCTAAAATTTTCACTACAACTCCTGTTCTATTTCTTTCAGTTCTCTACAAAAAAGTAAAAAAACTGCAGAAGAAGAAAATTTCAAGAAATTTATCTTGGATCCCTCCCTCTCTCCTGAAAGAGTTGAGGCTGTGAGGCACGTCCACCAGCACCTTTGCAAAACGCTCCGAGAAGCTGACCAGTGATTATTGTATTGTGGTTGACCTTCATTTGACCAATTATATGTAAGGTTATGTTGTCATAAGTAAATAAATAATTACAATAATGGGCCATACTTAAACCTATGCCTTTAACTCAAATTAATTTTGTCAGTATTTAACATTTTGTCATACATAGTATCTACCATGAGTTTTGAGTAACAAATTACAATATGTTATGATGTAAACTAACAATGATCTTCAAATCTTGTGCTGTGATCACTCAAAATGGATTGAAGGTCTTCTATTTGCCCCGTTGCTGATTGCTTTGATACGTGTATTGGCATTGTAGTAAAATGATGCATGTGTTTGAGTTTATTTTGGTGGTTATTTTTCTTATCCATGTCATACTAGCTAGATAAATTTGACCATCTTTATTAGATTTGTTACTGAAGGTAATGAAGACTACAAGTGTCTTCGTTTTAAACTTGTCATCCAGGTTTTAGCTATTATTTCCTTTTAAGTATTTGTGCTCCTACTAACATTAGAGTTTTCACTTGAGTTGTGCTTCATAGCTTCTTTTCTACAAAAAGATAATTACCTAAAAAATACATGGAATATTGGGAAAGAAAACGTAAAACTTTTATTCCATATACCACAACTTAAAAGTCATTATTGTTAGTTTTAATTTAGCTTGCGAGTTTTACTTTTATTTGAATAATGTTACAAGGATCATTTAGGCCAAATATATTACAATCTACAGTCTCATATGGTTCTTTCTATTATTCATAAATTTCTGTTTTAAAAGCAGTCTTTATCACAGAATAATTCCTTGATAAAAATTACTGTTCTATTACTTATGTGATAATTTACATATAACATTTCCTGTTATGAATTATACAAAGAGGGTTTGTTGTAGTTTTTTCTTTACTTATATATTGATTTTTTATTAAATTTTTAATATAAATTAGTTGTGCTAATATCCTCTTTGAAAATACCAATGGCTAACAAATTGCTTACTTGTCATGTTTGTGGATGTCAATAGTATTATTTTTAAATTTAAACTGTAATCTAAACCTTTCACAGAAGTGACGCTAGTCAACATGATACCTTTGAAGTTGTGCCTTCGTTTTGGTGGGAGCCGGCCAGTTTCATGTTCAGCTCATGCTGGCTTTTTAAAGTGCTTTGGGCTACCGCAGTGCAGTGCAAGTTTAATTCGCTGCAATCAGGTGCATGCTGCACACAGTGTAAGTGTGACATTTAGAACTCATGTTTATCTGCCCTGTTAATGAGCTTAGAAATTAAGTTAGTGTTGTCTCGTAAATTATGCATAAAGTGTTGATGCAGTAGGTTATTTTTCAGTTCAGAATATAGATAATTTCACTTTTTGTGTATAAAGTTCACATAAAAAATTGACTTCAGAATTGTTTTCAACTTTCTTTATGCATCATGACTGCATGAAAAAGTCTTCTGAAATTAATAAGGTACTGTAGTGGTTCCATCTAGCTGTACACGCTCACCACCACACAAGCTCATAAGCGCCACCTCACAGCCTCGAAGTGATCCTTCTACACTAATCAGCGCTGAAATCTGGCGCTGGGGTGGCGGACCGAGTCTCTACAAGCCACGCGCACCGAGCAGCCAGGCGACACTTCGGAACACTCACGTACGCTTAGCTCAGCCTCAACTGCTTCAAAAGTGCCACCCCGAGCCGGCTAGCTCGGTTCAGTGCGACCGCTACCAACCCTGTATAAAGAGCTGCGCGCTAAGCGCAATTCAGTTCGCACAGCTCACTCAGTGCACTCGCAGGAACCCTGATATTCACACAAGTCTTCTTCCTGCGAGCCTCGTCACTGCAACGGCTTACACAAGCCTTCCAGCGAGCCTCCTCACAGCAGCAGCTCACACAAGTCTTCCAACGAGCCTCTTCACAGCAGCGGCTCACACAAGACTTATCCCTGTGACTCTCCGCGCAGTGACTCCGACATTCACTAGTCTTGGCTGCTCAGCAAGCAGTAGCCTCACGGCCTCCATTGCCACCTCGACGGCGCACCTCTACGGCACGCACGACGCGACTTACCGACAACCGTTGGTCCTCCAAGTCGTCCTTGTGTACTATGCTACCGCCTGTAATCATTTACCTCGTGTGCCATACTGTCGGCGATCTTCTCAATAATACGGCCTTTATTCCAGTTCCTTATGTATTCCTTACCCTGCTGGGTTTGTTTGCACCTCAAGCACTCACTTCGGGCAAAGATATTTCACAAGTCTATCGATATTCACAAGTTTATCAATATTCATAAGTCTATCGATATTCACAAGTCTATCGATATTCACAAGTCTATCGATATTCACAAGTCTATCGATATTCACAAGTCTATCGGTATTCACAAGTCTATCGATATTCACAAGTCTATCGATATTCACAAGTCTATCGATGTTCACAAGTCTATCGATGTTCACAAGTCTATCGATGTTCACAAGTCTATCGATGTTCACAAGTCTATCGATGTTCACAAGTCTATCGATGTTCACAAGTCTATCGATGTTCACAAGTCTATCGATGTTCACAAGTCTATCGATGTTCACAAGTCTATCGATGTTCACAAGTCTATCGATGTTCACAAGTCTATCGATGTTCACAAGTCTATCGATGTTCACAAGTCTATCGATGTTCACAAGTCTATCGATGTTCACAAGTCTATCGATGTTCACAAGTCTATCGATGTTCACAAGTCTATCGATGTTCACAAGTCTATCGATGTTCACAAGTCTATCGATATTCACAAGTCTCTAGATATTCACAAGTCTGCCCGGAGTGTAAAGCAGCCTGAGGGAGAACACCACAGTACCTTCCTGTGCAATGTTATAGAAAAAAAATCATCTTTTTATATACATATATAGATAATGTATTTGTATATATTGAGATTCAAATAATCTGTAATATTAGCTGACGGTAATAGGGTTACTGAAAGTGAAGCATTAGGTAATTACCCTAAAAAACACAGTTTTTTTCACTTATGCTGGCGAGCACCTAATTGGTTTACCCTCAAAGATCATCAGCGATTGTTGCAAGTTTTTTGTATAGAATTAAATTTTTATCATCTCCCTACTTCCTATTCTTTTTGTGAATGAAGTTGAAAAATTGGGCTTCATGTATGAATTTAATTTCTGTTTTTCTTTTGATCATTTTTTCTTTAATTTTTAAATGAAATGATTGCTGAAGAACTTGTGATCATTTTCTTATTCGAGTGCAAAATGTTGTTTAACACTAATGGAGCGGAATGAAAATGATTTCTTCCTGTTTGTTATGGGATTGTCGTGTTGAAAGTATGGAAAACTACATTTCCTGTATTCTTGTGAATGAAGAATAATTTTTCCCATGCCAGGAACTTTCAAAACCTGCTAGAAATAAGAAAAAGTCTACTGATGATAGAAAGGAAGAAAAACGGTCAAAAAAATCAGAAATTCGGCAGCCACACTCTTCTTCTGGTGTCAAGACGAGCACGTCAGGATCTGGAGATGGTGGAGACGCTCTTAAAAATCGCGTCAAATCCCATATGTATTCTTCTATCTATCCTTGGACATCAAAGGATGAACTTGTTGATGTTCTAATGAAGTCACAAATATTTCATAATGGTAAGTAATTACTCGTGAAATGTTCTGCCCGTAGAATACATGTATTTTGAATAAATGTACAATACATTACGATTTTTTGGTTTGTTTGCAAGTTCAGGACTCTTTTATGTTTGCTGAATCAATCTCAAAATAAAGTTGGCTTATAATTTAGTATTTATGTAAAACCACTTTGTCTCCAAAAGTGTACATACAGTTCCTATAAATGAAGTGTTGTGTGTTATTATTGTCCATGTTCTTGAAAATTATCATTATTATTTTTTTCAATTTGTAGATTCATTAGAATTCATGATATTCTATAGTGAAGACTGCTAATGTTAACTGAAATTGGCTAACCGCATGGTTCAGTAAACAGTTGCCCCAATTAAGGTGAGCAAACTTGTGGTTGCAGTGACCGAGTGGTTAAGAACGCGCCCTACTGTGAAGGTGTCAAGGGTTCAAATCCCGGCCTTGCGCGACGATTTTTTTTATTGTTGGGTGAAGGGAGAACTCAAGAACTCAAGCACAATACCCCACTCTACCCAGGTGTCTGAAATGGGTACCGGCTTGATCGGAGGTAACCGTCATGGCATCCTGATGTTAGTTATAAAGCATTTGGAAAACCAATTTACAAGATGATATGTATCAGGCTTGATTGATTGGAATAAAGCATTTTTTTTAACTGTGCAGACGACCTTTTGGTGTTAAACAAGCCATACGGCTTGGCACAAGTGAACATTGGCTCCCGAGTTAGTTACGGCCCGGCACCTCCTCCGTTCACGCTTACAGAAGTGCTTCCTATCCTGGCAGAGCGGGTCCAAGCCCGGGAACTGAAGGTTGCCATCGCACCTGAAAAGTCAGTTCTTAGTTCAGGAATTGTGCTGTTTGCAGAAATTTGAGTACAGAAAGTAGAGAGAATAATTTTTTTAAACGATTGAAATGCTGACTGTGATCTCTAGACTACATAGTAGCATCACTCGTTCTATTCCATATTATTTGTACATGTAGCCTTAATATCATCATGCAGTGATAGCATTGGACATGCTATGGGTGCGCACTTGAAGCGCGCTATTCTGCACTTTTCAAGTCACTTGGCTTACAAGCTTAACTGCAGTTTGGTTCACTGTGGGTAATTGCTCGTTTCCATAGCTTTCCAATAACGCCAATATACTGATGACCTGAGGTTTAGCTATTGGTTGTGTTTTACCAAAATGGAAAGCGTAGAGAGACATGTACATGTAATGAATATTTGAATTATCAAAGAACGTCAGAGTTGACGGTGTGCTAGTGGTCAGTTTTAGTAACCACCTGAGGGCAAATTGCCTCTCTGGGTTCCTGATGCTGATACGAAATTCTGCTGGGATAATTTTGTGATTTATCTCATTTCGCTCATTAGGGAGAACAACGGCACAATTCGAAATTCTTGATTTTTCAGCAGAAGTGATTTTAACTTTGTAAACTGCTTTACGGAATTAGTTTTGATAAAAAAATGGAATCCTTCCTCTAGGTCAATTTTGAAGGTACAGGTATTATAGTTTTATCAAAATACTGAAAACAAACGGTGAATTTAACAGTATGGGTAAGTCAATTTTCCGAAAAAATTGAGTTATGACGTTCTTTTCAATGAGCGATATGTAGTATGATGGATACAGTTTAGTTAACCTTCTATATTTTTTCTAGCTTACGAACTTCGTTAAGATGACTGCCTATCAGAATCGCTATCTTCTTACAGCTCTTCTCCCCACCCCTGTTTTCTTGTTTTCCTTGCAAAACTGAGCATTATCGGTTAAGGGAAAGTTCAATTTATGCCGAATCTTTTTTGTCTGGAAGAGCACATTCTTTCATCTGTGCTGCTGTGCAGATGGCAGAGTGGTGTGCTGGTGCTGACAAAGAACAAAAAGTCCGCGAACAGAATAAAGCTCAACAAGAGCATGAGCCCCTTTCTGCAAGTGTGCACAAGGCAGTTCTGGGCACTGACGCGCAACCGCGCGTACCCCAGCGAGAAGCCCTACAGAGTGGCGGCTATCCACGGCGAGACCGTCCCGTCTGGCGCTAAAGTGGTGAGGCCTGCCCTGCACTAGATGTGTGGAATTTAGGTTAAAATACTGAGTCGTTTGTGGAATTTAGATTTAAAAACGCAGCTATCCACGGGGAAGTGAGTGAGGCCTTCGCCAGATGTGTGGAATTTAGATATAAAAATGCAGCTCTCCATGGCGAGACCGTCCCGTCTGACGCTAAAGTGGTGAGGCCTGCACTAGATGTGTGGAATTTAGATGTAAAAATGCAGCTCTCCATGGCGAGACCGTCCCGTCAGGCGCTAAAGGGGTGAGGCCTTCGCCGGATGTGTGGAATTTAGATATAAAAATGCAGCTCTCCATGGCGAGACCGTCCCGTCAGGCGCTAAAGGGGTGAGGCCTTCCCAGATGTGTGGAATTTAGATGTAAAAATGCAGCTCTCCATGGCGAGACCGTCCCGTCAGGCGCTAAAGGGGTGAGGCCTTCGCCAGATGTGTGGAATTTAGGTTAAAAAATACTGAGTCATTTGTGAAACTTGGATCAAAAAACACTTGTCATTTTGTACGACGCTTATATTCTCTGTCTTACGCTCATGGTTCATGAAGTGTGCCAATAGGTTTGTGCAGTGAAGAGAACTTGTAGTGCGCTAAGTGGAAGACTAATTGTTAGTGTGTAGTTAAATTGATTTACCGGGTGTTGTGTAATTCCATGCACATATTTTAACCATATACAGAAAAACGTAAAATAAAACGGTTTTCATGAGTGACGAAAACCTCAGAACTCCTTCGTTTTCGAGAAATGACGACCAGAAATAATTTTAGATTCCCGTAGGAATAGGCTTACAATGCAGCCAACAAGTTAAACATCACTTCTTTGACAGGCTGTTGGCGCGCGCTTTAGCCTATTCCTCCTGGAATCCAAAATTATTTAAGGGTATCATTTATAAAAAACGAAGGGGTTTGAGTTTTTTCACTCATGAAAATCGTTTTATTTTGCGTTTTTCTGTGCATGGATAAAAATATATGTGCATCGAATTACACAACACCCGGTATATTTCCAATAGATTGATTCATGAGGAATGTTACAAGTAAGATGAAAAAGAGAACCAAGTTAAAATGTACAATGTTCATTGCAAACGTTTTGGAACATTAAAATTACCTTTTATCTGCTGAAACATAAAAAAGAAATGAGTCAAGCTTGAAAAGTCTAAGTGAACTGGTTGTCTGAGTGTCCGCTGGACTTGAAGCCAATTTTTTACAGGAGGTATGTTAACGACACCTAAGTTATATTCCGTTAGGAGTATCATGTACAGAAATTCTTGGACTACATCAATTATAAGCGTGCTAATTTGAAATTTACGAGGGAATGTTCGACTAATCATAACTTGCATATCTAGACTGTTCTGTGGAAAAACAAAATCAAAGATTCGTAACTTCTGTTCATAGGAAAAATACCTTTACGGACTTAGGCACTAGTTTTTTTAGTTTTTGTTCATTTAGATTTAAACTTGATAACATTAAAACCTTGTTGCATCGCGCATTTCATTTAAGTTCAACCTACCGCAGTATGGTTTCCAAATAACCTAATCTCTAAAATTGTAAAGCTATTTTTAGACAAAAAACACATCCCGACCTACTCTGAGACAACTGTGTAGAAAAAGAAATTCTATTGCAACTTGCTCTCTTATGGTGCACAGTCCGAGAAGCTAGCCAGTGACGTTTCAGAGCTGGTGGGGGAATTTTACAATTGCTTAGATTTTATTCAAATATTGACAAAAAAGTGTACTATAGGATCATTTTTTAGATTTAAAGGCCGTCTGCCTACTGAACTGTGCTCGCACATAATCTATAAGTATTGTTGCCCGCTCTGCGGGTTTAGCTACGTGGGTTGCACCCAGCGTAGTTTTAGAAGTAGATTTTTCGAGCACGTTGGTAAGAGCTCCAGAGCGGGTAGAATTTTAGCTAAGCCATCTTTTCAGCCATTAGAGATCACACAGAGCAGTGTAGTGTAATATATAATGGTAAGCAAATCTGATTTCTCAATTTTAAGTTTCTGTCATCATAAAAACGACCTGCAAATACTAGAATCTCTTTACATTAAACAATTGAAACCAGCTCTAAATTCATTATTATCATCATTCCAGTTAGAAAAAGACTGATTAAAAAAAATTGTATTATAATCTCTAAATTTCATTTTTTGTACTATTTTAAGTTGTATTCTTATTTTTTTTTAGCCATGTCGTATGTTCTGTATTTCAATTCGCTTCTACAGGTGTTGATATTTTTAGACTCCCGTTTTTAGATTAAAATTCGCTTGAGCTTGAAGCCGAAACGTTTACTTATTAAAATGATTTTTAAATCAGCTATCTTTACTATCATTTTTATTTTAAAACTGGCAAGAGTGTTCCAACCTAATTTGATCATACTTAATAAATTTTATGTTGAGAATCGATAGTTTTCGATCGAGTGTCTCGGAACTTGAGTTTGCTTTGCATTGAAATACTATTTTTACCTCGTTATTGCTGCTTTTTTATCATTTAACGTTTATAGTTTAGTTAACAAATACTACCATCAATCATGTGTATGATTCATTTTACTTGACCTGACTCAGCCTGTGTTGGAGCTCTCGCCGAGCATAAACAAAGTGAGGCAACAGCTGGTGAATCGCTTCTACGTCACTCACAGCACGCTCGCCGAAAGTGATACAACTGGAGCTGCCTTAATGCAGGTCAGTTTTCAGTGGCTGGGATTCTGCCAGTGCCTGAGTTGCAACCCCGAGCCCTCAAAAATATGGTACTCATGTCTTTTACACCACCACCGTTATTAGACTGGTGTTTGACATCAGAATAGGGATAGAACTACCCCTCGGCAGTGAACTTCAGAAAACGTTAGGACACAAATTCTACTACAAATAAAGTGTATGAGCAATTTTATTTAGAATGCCATTGGCCGTTCAAGGTATAGTAAGAATATTTTCTCTTGCAAAAAAGATCTTGAATAAACTTTCATATGTCTACCGTTTGAAATTGGTTGTTAGAAGAAACGGTTAAACCTACCTAAAGCGAGAAGCTGTTATCTGTGTGTCTTAGCTGAAATGCAATACAGAGGTTAGAAGTAAATTTTAATAATTTTTAGACGCTGACCACGTAGTGGTACACGTGTGTACCCCTTGGTTAATTATTCATTGATGTAACGATATAAATAAATAGAATTTATATTATTTCTCTTTTTAAAACAGGTTTTAGCGAACGAGTATAAATATTTTCGTGCAATCATATTTTTTACGCTTCTTAGAAAAGATAGAAATTCATTGGAGCGGCAAAGACAGTTTTGCAATTTGGCTACTTCCAACCTAACCTACTGTGCACACTCAGTCAACGTGTTCAAATATATAGTGCGTCAGGAAACTGAAAATTTTTAGTGTTTGTAAAACAATAAAAAATAAGGTATGAAAATATGTATATAGTATATAAATGTATAAATAAACCCAGTCACCGTATTGAAATACAGGATGCGTCGGTGACAAACGATCAAAAATAAGGTATGAAGAAATGTATTTGGTATAAAAATGAAAACATTAACAAGCATTTCTCAGGTGGGTGTGACGCGCACAATGCACCACAGCGTAAGAGTGTGGCTGTCGCACCATTTGGCTCCGCCGCTCGGCGACCACCTCTTCGGGAGCAGGGTAGCGTACCTCCTAGGCACCCCTGTCCCTGTGCCGCACTCCCGAGCGTCCTCTCAACCTGTGAGTTGCTCTCGTTAACACACTCCTTGCGGTATGAACCGCCAGCGGGTAGTGCTAAGCTTTTCCAGCTGCAAAACGACCCATTGATGGGTCGTTTGAAATTTTTTAACCATTTTTTTAATTAATGGTATTTATTTTACCCGGTTAATGTTTACTATTTATTACTTTTTTTCAACAACTTTTGACTTTAAATTTGAGTTAGATATTGAACTTCAGTTTAACATATCGCAGTCAATGTGTCAAGTCTCGAGTTTTCTTTTGTGTGCTTACTGTGTTCTATGCGGTCTAGTCATGATAGATAGGTACTCGTTGGTGATTTTATCAGGTTTATGATAATTATCTTTGACATATTTGTATGAAATATAATTTGAAGCTTACGTATCGTATATATGATGCTAGTTATAATTCGTGAAAGGTGTTAACTTTTAATGTAATGGCGTCTTGTTTCGACAGCCTTATTCGTTTGAGTTGCTCGAGAAGATCGAGCTGTTGCCCTCCATTCAAGATTTGTTGCCGCTCATGATGCACCTGCGCACAGTGACGCTGCCGCGCTACTATTGGGGCAAAAGAAGCAAGCTCAAAGCCCACGACCGTAAATACTTCGCGAATTTCTCACAAGACCTCACCACGTCATCTGAAACCGGCGACCATGTTGCAGAGGTTGGTCAAACTGCTGATGGGGAAGGCAATAATGCCGTTCTAAATTCCGGTTCAGACCTAGTTCAAACTTCAGTCATTGATGGACATTATTCTGATGAGGAAGGATGCGAACAAGATACAAAGAAGAAAACTCTCACCCTAGAAGACACATCTCCAAGTTTAGTTTTAACAGCTCCTGTTCCAGAGCACTTCGCCTGGACCTTGGAAAAGCTGGGCATTAACGCTCCTTCAACTTAGCATTCGAAATGTACAAAGCCGGCAGATTAACGGCGCAGTCCACGGCTACGCGTACTAAGTTTTTGCTCCGCTCCCCTAAATTATGGGGGCGTTGGCCTGGAAAGTATTTTTTAATTCTGGAACCTATGTTCATGGTTCAATCGTACTTCCATAACCTTTTACGTTCACTTTGATTCTACAGATGAATTTTTTCATGTATTTTGGAAATAAAATTTCCGAAAGAGGTTTCCGTTTTATTTAATAGTGAGATCATTTTGAGTACGTGAATACTTAAACTACATTTCGAGTCCCCTAAATTTTACTACAAACCTAAGGAAAAAGAAAGAATGTATCATTTGGACAAGTTTATTGGAACCTGCGTCAGCTCTTGGTAGTGCCGCTGACGTTGTACACTCGCACAATCTTGTCGTTGGAGCTGCTCGCCAGAATGCTGCCGCTCCTGTAAAATTGGCTCTCGTTAGACCTTTTCCCGTCTATGTTAATAACCTCAAATGCATGAAACTCCTGTAAACTTATGACCAGAACATAAGAGTCCTGGAGAATTCATTCAGCAGCTGCATGAATGAAATATACAAGACTGCTTTCGAAGTAATAATGGACTTTTTTCCTTGAAAAAAAGGAAAATATGAACGTTTCTATCATTGCATACTGGGCAACCGGCATCTGACGATATTAATGTGCACGCACTAACGAGAAAAATCCTCGCACCGCTATTCAACGGGGTAATCAATTACGAGAACTCCTCCAAACAGTGCTTAGTCTATACACAAAACTCCCAAATAGCTTGAAGTCCAAAAGCGGTACGAGGTAACGTGAGCCAAATGTTTTATGTAACCAAATATAAGCTCTTTCTTTATTCTGCCATAGGCAACAGGGAGACATTCGTTAGCTACGCCCAATTCTTTAGCTAAGGTAATCTTAATACTTAAGGTACGGAAATTAAGTCCCTGTAGCATAAGTTAAGGTTCCACCGGCAATAACTTGAAAATACCAGAAAAATTGAACGTAAAAAAAATAAACAAATTGGCCATCTCCATAAAGCAGAACAAGTTTTCCACAAGTGTAAGACCACATAATTCAAGAAAATCGAAAATAACCTCAATGAGTAGCTATTAAAGCAACAACGCACAGCTGGGTGCCAGAAGCGAAACTCACCCGTCAGAACTAAAGCTCATAATTTCGGACTCGTGGCCCACGAGTTTGCACATAAGTTTGCCGGCGAGCACGTCGTACTGTCTGATGACGCCGTCTGTGCAGCCCACGAACACCAAAGGAGAAGAAGGCGGGAAGCAAAACCTCGTCACTCCCGCAGGTTGTGTGATCACGTGACGAGCCACCTGCATAAGTATTATGAAGCTGAATTCAACATCGTGAGGGCATTAGGACTTCTAGAGAGACTTACAATTGACCTATTTATGAGAAAGAAAATTCAAATCCATGAAATTTCAATTGCAGAACTTACTTTAAGTAATAATATTTTTCTCGCTTCCTTCAGGAAGAAACGCTACATACTGCATTCTATTATCACGGATTTCAGTTATCTTTTTCTTTAGAGTTTTAGTGCTGACACATCATTTATTGAAAGAGCTGGGAGAGTTTTTCTGGTAGGAAAGTTTACTCCCCTGAAAGAAAAAGCATCAGTTCTCTGGTTCAACTGAACAGTTTCACTAGAGCCCTTCGAGATTGAAGATGTTCAAAATTGTCTCACGCCATAAAAAATGGAGAACAGTAGCCAAAAAAAAGCTGCTTAAATCTATAAGCACGATTACTTAAATACATGAAGTAAATATAGCACATAGATCAGTGAATTAATACCAAGGCAGGCTATAATTTCCTAATTTGACCGCGGGTATTTTTGAAGGCTCCTTATTTGGCTTCAAAACACAAAAAATGAGCTTTTGTAACCAAATTCGCTCATTTAAATAATTTTTGAGATTCAGCATCAATCATTTCCCATTTCATTCATCAAACCCTCTCATATTTTGATGCAGTGTACTCGTACTCGCAACTTGACTAACAAGATGGAGCAAATGTTGCTGTGAGGATATAAAGATGTGTTGAGTGGATTCAACTCACAAGGCCAGGAATCGTCGAGTTGTCACTGGCGCCAATTTGCGCAAGTGGCATACTTGGTACAGAGTTAACTTACGGATGACTGGAAGAAATTATTACAATTAAAAATACACAATGTGATTAACGCAAAACTTGAATAGATTTAGAGAATATTTCATTACTTTCGAACTGAATTATTGATAGGGGAATTTTAGAAGCTCTTTTGGCATCACGATTTTCCAACTGCACCAGACTGCCAAGTTTGTTATTTTCTGTAACACAATGTTTAGGGTTATCACCTGGTTGTTGGTGTCATAAATCACAATGGTGCCCTGGACGTCAGCAAACACAGCCAAATGAGGCATCGAGGTGCAGAACCCAACCGCTTCTATGCTGTACTTCTGCTGCAAGCTGCGCGGGTCGAATTGTTGGGTACTCAAGCTTTGCAGAACCTGGAAAGCAAACGTTATTGAAAAATAAAATGGATACCAGTCGAAAATAAATGAATCACTGTATATCTAGTTGGTTTTCGAGTTATTGAAAATTATCTTACGCGATCTCAACATGTAAGGATTGAAAGTCATCTTGAGCGAATCTCAACTCGTATGGATTAATATTAATCTCAGAAATTCAATTAACCATGATATAAATAACTGTAAATAATTTTATCTGTAAGCTAGGGTTTGTATTAAATGATGAATGACTCGAGGATCGCATGTAGGGCGAAAATTATTTCAGTACTTTTCCCCATACAGTGATTAGACTCTGTCACAACAACACGTCCGTGAATCAAAAAGGTAAAAACTAGATGGAAACGTAAGTTTTAAAGTTATTACTCAGTACTTCCAAAAACAAGAAGACCAAAGTATAGTCTAAAGTTGGTCAATATTTTCACTTCAAAAGCAAGTTGTGTATTCGACACATTTGAAATCTACTGAATATTTGCTATATTTCTACTGCACGCTTTGAGAGCTAGTAGTGAATTCAATACATTTCAAATCTGCCGAGTATAAAAATGGCTAACAAGATACAAAACTAAAACATGATCATAACTTTTGCCCAACTAAAATGGTCGCCGGAATGTTGAATGACTAGGAAGGTTCACCTTGTATTTGAAAAATAAACGAGTAATGCAGCTGTGGATGTGGGAAATTCAATAGCAAGCCAAATAATTTGGTTCAATGGAACTTACTACTTTATTCCACTAATCAGGCATTATCTTTTTTTCTAACCAATTTCTGTGTCAACATTTTGGAATCCAAAGGCCAAAAGTGAGAAAAAATTCCACAATCAATTTCTGATTCCTTACAACGAAAACTGAGGAAAATAAAAACAAGAAAAGAAGCAATGGATATTAGGCAGAAGTTCACCTAAATCACCGTTGGAATGACTACATAACCGCCCGTGTGATGACCGAATTACCACCCGTGTGCCTTCACCTTGCCCGTGTTGGTGTTGAAGATCTTGATGTCTCCGTCGAGAGACCCAGCGATGGCGATGACATTGTCAGGGTGGCACGTGACGGCGATGACGCTCCCGCTAAAGCTGCTCGAGGGGTCGATCTTGACAGCGGTCTCGCTCTTGACATCAATCACACGCACAGAGCCGTTGCTGTACCCTACCACAGCTCGCTTGCCTGCATTAGGCAAGCAAATTTAAGATTAGATTGGATAAATTAGGTTTAAGTTTAAGCCCCCCTAAGCACAACAAAGGCGATCCAAAATGAGGAAGGCCCCATTTGACCTTAACTCTCAAGGAAACATAGAATCAATGCACATGGTGCATAGAAAGTAAATTGAGAAAGACGGTCATGAAACAAGATGAAACACATAAATTGAACACATATCTAATGTCTTTCTAATTCGAGAAAGCCTTGCTCTAATTCGAGGCAAAAAGAGAATTTGGGTTTCCTCATCTAGTGAGCCAGGCAAAGGACTCATAAAAATTGTATGGGGAGGACGGACGTAAAAAATTTAGTCAGGTTATTTTATCCAAAGCAAACCACCAGTTTTATTTAAATGTAAAATAATTATTACAATAAAAATCAGAGTTTGATGATGCATGACAACACAAGAATAAAACTTTACAGCATGATAGGGCAGCCTACCACACTGACAATATAAGAATCGAATTCACGAGATGAGGTAGCATGAAAATTCAAAGTAGTCTTAGAAAACGAGGGTCATTTCAATAGGATGTCTTACAATTTGGAAGTTATTACATCAGGGTTGAGTTCGAAAATCTAGGATTAACTAGTGTAAGTTTGGAGCACGTGCATTGAAGTAAAAAAAAGCAATGCTCACCAATTCACAGCACTCACAGCCACCAAATTCCTTAATTTCACCATCACAACAGACATTACCACAACCATGGTACACTAACCATCGTAACACAACACTCGCCACCATTTATGCAATACTCATCACCACAACACATACTACACCTACCATTATACCACAAGAACATACCCTACACTGACCAATTTAACACTCACCAAAACCGAAAAATGCACTACACAGACCAACACAACACTCACCACCACCGCAAAATCCACTACACAGACCAACACAACACTCACCACGACCGCAAAATCCACTACACAGACCAACACAACACCCACCACCCCAGCATGCACAACACTAACAACACAGCACCCACCATCAGGAGTACAGCAGCCGCTCTCAACAGAAGTGCCAGGGTTGGGAAGGGTCTTGGTGATGCCTTTAGGCACGAGCCACACCCACACCTCCCCGCTCTCGGTGCCGCAGAAGAGAATGTGGCTGCTCTTGTGCCACTCCAGCCACTGCGTGCATCAAAAATTCATTGAGTGAGGTGAAAATGACTTGCTTCAAGGGCTCCAACTAAAGGAAATGCAACTGATGAGTATCCAAATGATCTATGAATACAAATAAGTTGATAGAGTGCAGCTAGCAATTATATTCAGAGTGAAATACAGCACTAAAGAACAACAGCAAATGAATAAATTACACTCTTGTTGCTACAGCTACTTAAGACACAATTACATAGGCAAGCCTATACCGCACAAAAATTAGCTGGTCCAATAGAGAAGGTCAGGAAAGGAATGAATACCAGTAATATCAGACGTTACTCATAGTAACCCAATTCAATATTTATAATCATTTCAGTTCAATTAAAAATTTTAGCCTACTTTATTACTGTATGGGATTGCTCAACAACCTGGTAAATGTAAATCAGTCCATATTAACGACTGAAGAGATTCTTGTCAAGCACTGTTGCAAATGACTTTAAATGTTTATAATTAATGTCGATCTGCTTTACTTTACGAGCCAAACAAACTTTCAAATGCCTTCATTTCACAGTGAAAATGATAAGCCTTAAAATGCTAAACTAGCATTTATTTCCCCACGACAGTATAATGTTCGTTTAGAGCTCCATTCAAAAAATGCTTTCACAGAGGAAAAAGAAGAGACAATATAGTATGGCCAAATGAAAATGACAAGTAAAGGAACCATCAATGCCTCACCCACCCTCATTTCACTGCCAGTGTGAAAAGAGAAGCATGACTCGCCATCTCGAATTCTCCAGACTTGCATAAAGCCATCCAGGTCTCCAGTTGCTGCATACTGGCTGTCATGGCTCAGGCAGGCGAACTCCACACTTTCCTGCAAAACAAAAATAGGCAAATAAATTATATCCCACACTGGGATCCAAACAAGATTGCTAGCGGTAAAAATGCACTACTCTATACATGGGTCTTTAACACACAATTGAAAAGCTCAATACGAAACATGGGTGCAACATTTACTCAAGTACTAAGAGTAGGACTATACGTCAGCAATGAAAATATCCACGGGCAGCTGAGAACTCTAATTATATAAAGTTAGCCCTCTCTGCAAGGAAAATAATGATGACCCATGCAACGAAAAACCTAGCCCATACATGTATTATGGGGCAATGATTTTCCCTCCAAATCCAGACCTTTGTAAAAAAAAGGTTAGTATTTCATAACCCATCCCAAAGCTTTAAAGTTTCAGATTTACAAGAAATGTAGAAATCTAGTCGTACACACCCCTCACTGGGAAGCAAGCTATACCAAGAATTCAACATTGTACAAGTGGGGGACTCAAACTAGCACATCTAAAGCAATTAACTACATAAAAGGAAGGTGTTAATAAACAAGCACTTTTACATATACTTCAAGCATTTTAAAACAAAAAGGCACTTTGAACCTCGAGCAATAAAGAACATCTACATGCACAAATTTCAACTGAAATAAATTGAATCAAAATAAACGAAAGACGCATGCTATTAAATTAACAAACACAAACCTTGACTAACAAAAACATTCTTGCAATTTTTATTATTTTAGCTCATCTCCCTAGCCTCATCAAAAGCAACTGCAAGACAAAAAATATAGGGGACCATTTTGTACCGAGTACTTTCAACGGGGGAATCAATACACACAAGCCTCTTTCCCACACGGGATGTCCCGCACACAGAAGATTATAAGATTAAGCTTATATGTTAGACTAAGCCCCCCCTAACCACTATAAAAATGAGCATATCAAAGAGAGGAAGGAGGGAGGCACAATTTAGTATGGAGATAAGGGAATGCAGAATCTATGCAGAAGAGGCATAGAAACACAAAGTTGAGAAAGAAGTCCATGAAACAAGATAAAAGTTTAATAAGAAAGTAGTAGGTGCTGAAAAACAGGACAGCAGAGAACCAAAAAAGGTGGTACTTAACATAACAGAAGCATTTTATTTCAACAAAAAGAAGGCCTACCTAACTCTCAGCTTGGGCCCTCACACATTTTCCCCCTGGGAGTGCAAATTCCCACAGATACAGTAGTTGTATCTCCCTGAGGGGCCTGCGCACAGAAGCAGCACATTAGGAAGGAAGAGGGGAAAAGATAAAGAAGAGATGTGCAATAAGCTCAAATAAATTGAAGTAATTAATTAGAGATCAAATACATTAAACCCACTCTACTATATTGAACCCAATCTTGATGCTCAAAATTCAAAAAAAAAGCCAGAAAATGCGCATCATACTGATACAATTGAAAAAAATGAAGATAATTCATCAGTCCTGACATCAATTACATCATATACAATGCAAGTTTGTTAAATAAAAGGATTTTATAAACCATCACACAACTTGGCATCAAGAAATGAGAGAAAATAAATAGATAAATGAGTATTAAAATAAGTGTAACTCAACAAAGCTACTGACTAACAGAGTGTCCAGAACATTTGAGGAGGGTGGCACCAGTGTAGGGATTGAAGACATGACCAGAATCATCAAGGCTGCCGGTGGCTATGAGACTTCCACAATTGGATACTGAGCAGCACAGCACTGAATCTGCAGCGCAGAAGGAGATTTTTGTACACTTGGGCAAATGAGATCAAACAAAGTTTAGGCAAAACAGACAATAAGTAAGTAAATTATAATGTAAGAAAGACCCTTAATACTAGCATGGTTCTTAAAATAGGAACAAAACTATTTATGATCTTCAAACTTTACCAATTCAATAATTCATATCTATACTGTAATTGCCTAAAAACTACAGTCTGATGAAAATAATGGAGTAAAAACCTAAGGAGAGCTATAAATTTTCTTGTACATCTACATAAACAGAAATGTGGCAAAGGACTCACCACTGTGTCCCTCATATAATAAAGATGCTTCTTTAACTTCACAGTCATCCTCTGCTATGGACATAAAATCAAGTTCTTCATTTTCTTCAGAATTTGTCTTGTCATCTTCAGCATCTAGGCCCATTTCCATTGCCTCTTCAAAGTCTTCGTCATCTTCATTCTCTGGGTCAATCCCAGGATTGTCTTCAATGTCCAAAACCTAAAGAAAAACTTTCTTGTTAGTCCATAAAAGTTCATATTAGGATAGTACAGTAATTTTGAAAAACATCAGGGATAGGAATATTCAGGTATATGATCAACTATGGTCAAATAATAAAAAAAAATCTTTTGAATGCCAATACAACCAGTTGTGCTTATAGACCTATAACTACTAACCAGCTGAGTATATTTAAAGCTTTAATTCTGAATACATGGAAAACAATGAATGTCTTTACATAGTTTAGAGTAATTTTCCTATAGAGAGCCAAAAGATTTAATTATTCTGTTTGATTAGATCAGCATTATCTCATTGTCGTTGTAGTGTAACAAAATATGAAATAGTATCAAATGCTTACATGCAGTTTCATAACAACCAATGAATAGTACAATTAAGAGAAGTTTTGAAACACATAGATTAGCTCCATAAATTATTACAAAAAGTCATGAAACAGTTATTCACACCATTATCATAAAATTTAACATAAAAATTGAGACACTGTGCAGATGGCATCCTCAAACCATTCTGTCAAGGTTTAGGTAAATAATCAAATACCAAAATGTGCTGTGAATAAAGGCATTAAGGTGTGACAGAGAATTGTAGTTCTAGACTTGTTTCATTAAAACTGTACCTCAAATTCCTCCGGATTTAGAACAGAAGTTTCTTCATCACTGTTATGGTTTGATGATTTTGAAGCGCTGGGCTCATCCATACTTGTATTATTAAACTCTGAAATTAAATTTTTTAATTTCAGTATTAAAACTCTGAAAAATAATTTCATTCAAGTTTTCATAGAATTTATGGGGTAAAAACTTATGCCTTTCAAGATTAGATTAGATTATTAGTTAGTTTAAGCCTCCCTGTCCTCAACAAATGAGATCTAAAGAGAGGAAGGAGGAAGGCACCATTTAGTACGGAGTTAAGGGAACGCAGAATCTATGGAGAAAGGTCATAGAAACAGTAAGATGAGAAAGAAGTTCATGAAACAAGATCAAAGTTGAAGAAAGTAGTAGGCGCTAAAAAAACAGGACAGCAGTGAACTGAAAAAAGATGGTCCGTAACAAAAAACCTATGTTATTTTAACCAATTGAAAGCCTACCTAACCTTTAGCTCAGCCCCTCATATTCTCCCCCTGGGAGTGTTAATTTTCACAGATACAATGGTTGTTTCCCCCTGAGGGGTATGACTTTCAAGACATTTTCCAACACCAACTCATACATGAAATTTCACCGGTAAAAATTAATGAATTAACTCAAAGTGCTATTAATATAATCTAAATTATAAGATCAATTTAGTGTTATGGAATTAGTAAACAAATTTGTACCTAAAATTTTGTTTTAGCTCTTTTGTTTCTCATCAGAAATAATAATGGTTTACATTTCTCATAATTTTTAAACCATGAAAACTTTATGAAAATGTCTTGTATTTTCTTCAAGTATGTCTTATGCTCAATGTTTTCACAATACATTCAAATAATTTACCTAAGATTGTGCTCATTTGAAAAGGCATACAATTTGAACTTGGTTATTCAGCACGTAATTTGAACACAAAAACAGAAATACAATGTTTGAATCTTAATTCTTTTCATTAGCTTAGGAATTATATCTGACATATACTTCCAGAATGTAAACTTCAAAATGAAAAAAATGTACCAATTATTTGAAAAATTAATTGTAACTGCATAGTTTGAATTTAGCAGTAGATAACACAGAACTGGATAAGATTAAACTTTGAAAGATTTATTTTAAATCATTTTCAGGTTTTGTGATTGATTTCAACGCAAAAAAATTAATTACACTACAGATCTTTTCCCAAATAGATTAGAACTGCTAGATTTGAAATTTTGGATACACATTCAGCAAATTTACACGCTTCTACAAGCGAGTTTTAATGCAAAGTTATTCCTCTCATATAAAATACAAAATAAATACCTTATCAATAAATCAGCCATTAATTCAAGTTCATTTAAATCCATTTAGTCATGTTTTCTGTCTTAAGAATGACTTCAGCATTATTGATCAAATAGGGTAAAGTCCGAATGTTTGTCCGATTTAAACGGTTCAAACTTCAAACCCTCTCAAACGGTTCTCAAGATCGCTATTGCTGCAGAAAATACCGTCAAAAAAGCGCAAATGCATTGGGTTCATCGTGCTTTGCTCTAAAAAGGATCTTTCAAATCTTGATATGAAATAAACAACTTGCTTTGCGAACACTTTGTCCAACTGAAATTTTCGAAAGTTCGTACCAAATTCGAAATTAATTTAAAATTTTGACCGCGTTTCGAATCTCATCACAAAAGTTTGTACACCCTCTAAATTGAAATTTATATTTTTGTTTAGCGCTAAAGTTACCTGTGAGCGTTCAAATTTTCTGTAATATAATAGCGTGTTCATTTTTAATGGATTTGATACGTACGTTTTGATACCGGCAGGCCGCAGCCGAGACGGTTCAAGAAACGGTTTGTGAACAGTACAGAAATTTTTTGAGAATTTCTTGAGTCCTACTTCAAACTTTAGTCCACCACTCGTAACTTTTGAAAGAATGCACCTATCAACTTCAAATTACTCCCAAACGAAAGAACAAAACATTTTCTACAAAGGTGTTATAAACACATCCAAAAAATTTTCCTGAGAGTACAGAAATTCTTTGATAAAAATATTTGATTCGCGTGCCATCGCGAGCGCGAAAGGGTCAACTAAAGTCTTTCGACGGCGCGTGAGTCGTACAGGTTCATTTTGAGGAATTTCTGTACTTTTCAGAAAACTTTTTTGGATGTGTTTATAACACCTTTGTAGAAAAGGTTTTGTTCTTTCGCTTGAGAGTAATTTCAAGTCGATAGGTGCATTCTTTCAAAAGTTACGAGTGGTGGACTGAAGTTTGAAGTAGGACTCAAGAAATTTCTGTACTTTTCACAAACCGTTTCTTGAACCGTCTCGGCTGCGGCCTGCCGGTATGAATTGGGACGAATGTTGACCTTGAATTATGGCTCCTCGTAAAACACACCACTACTGCAATGATGATCTCGTTCACGCATAAGCAGAGATAAAAAATGGAAGTTTGAGTATACGCAACGCAAGTGATAAATATGGTGTTTCAAAAACAACGCTTCAAGAGCGTGTGCAAGGCACCGGCAGGCCGCAACCGAGACGGTTCAAGAAACGGTTTGTGAAAAGTACAGAAATTTCTTGAGTCCTACTTTAAACTTCAGTCCACCAATCGTAACTTTTGAGAGAATGCACCTATCAACTTTAAATTACTCTCAAACAAAAGAACAAAACATCTTTTACAAAGGTGATATAAACACATTCAAAATTATTTCTGAAAAGTACATAAATTCTGCGATGAACCTGTACGACTCACGCACCAACGAAAGACTTTAGTTGACCCTTTCGCGCTCGCGATGGCACGCGAATCAAACATTTTTATCAAAGAATTTCTGTACTTCTCAGGAAAATTTTTTTAATGTGATTATAACACCTTTGTAGAAAATGTTTTGTTCTTTCGTTTTGGAGTAATTTGAAGTCGATAGGTGCATTCTTTCAAAAGTTACAAGTGGTGGACTAAAGTTTGAAGTAGGACTCAAGAAATTCTCAAGAAATTTCTGTACTTTTCAAAAACCGTTTCTTGAACCGTCTCGGCTGCGGCCTGCCGGTCCAATTCATAAACTATAAAATCTATACCTGAAAAGATATTAAGGATCATAAACAATGCGGAGAAACTTAAAGAAAAACGTTGTACGAACAAACGAATTCATATAAATGATTTCTTCAAAACTCCGTACATGTGGACGAAGTAATAACACAAGCCGTTAAAAGATTCAAAATTTAGTACACCTCAGAAACAAACAAAGGGAGAAATAAAACTCTGTAAAATGGCAGCACTACAGCTGTCGACACTCACACAGGTACGACATCGCCTAACACAACAACTTCGTTAACGGAAAAATTTTTTGTCGGCGATGCAAAATGGTAGTCAATTAAGGTGTGACGACTTCATAAGCAACTGAAACGCAGGTCATTCACTTGGGCTGCCATTTTTGTTCCAACAGTGATATTTATTTACGGTGTGTGGCAATTATACAATATTATAAACCAACAGTTACCACGTGAACCACTTTTCGATAAACTTCAACTCCATACTAGCTTGTTATAGTAAAATATACCTGGTGTGTACGGAATTTCAAAGTGGACGAATTTTCGGAACTTACCCTAACTGTTTTTCTTTCCTACAACTTTAAAAAATCATAGTTGAAAATAAAATTTATTATCAGAAATTTAAGTTAACACAATAACAATTTGGTCAATATTGATTTTGCGGAAATCAATGATTTTCAAAATTTTGTTGGCAAAATTAGGTAATAGGGTGCATTTTAAGAACTTTTGGTCAATGTCCAGCAAGATGCAATCAAAGGAAATGAAAATTTTATTCCCAAGAATCACTAAAGGAACCCATTTAATAACGTTTTACACGAATGAAATTCTGCTCTCTGATGCGTTATTTTGAATTATTGAGCTTTGAAGTTATACGTAAAATCGCTCTCCCGCGCAAAATGTGGAACATAAAGTACAAACAGGTGGGTCAGGAAAGGCAAAGTTCGGATCACGAGGTGTTAAAGTTTTCGCCAGAACTTTGTAGAAATAAAAGAATGATAGAAATTGTAAATAAAATAATAAGAAATATTGTTCTCAGTTAATAACATAAAAAAGTAAACGTACAACTTCTCGTATTTGGTGCTTTTGACGTTTTTTTAGTCGTCATTATTACGTCGTCACCTTTACAGTCAGCTCATAGATGGCGCCACATAATACCGTCACCTTTCCAGTCAGCTCACAGATTGCGCCACTTGGTATGGCCGCCGCAATCATGGAGCAGATGTAAACACACGTGTTTGTGACCTTTATGGGTTGCTTTCAACCTTTATTTATAATTTGCACTAGAAGAACTGTGGCTACCCCTCACGACCCAACCTCTTTACGTTTGTAATAGGGGGTTAGCTTCCGTTATTAATGAAATTCTGGATGGCGCGCTCGCTTCCTTCGGTACGCGGAAGCCAATTTCAAAGTCGAATAATTCTAAAATAATGCATCAGCAAGCAGATTGTCATTCTTGTAAAACGTTCTTAAATGGGTTCCTTTGGTGATTCTTTGGAATAAAATTCCCATTTCCTTTGATTGCATCACGCCAAACATTGACCAAACTTTTACACAAATATTTTGCTTGCAAATGCTTACTTCTTGAAAATAAGCTGAAATACGGTATTGACATTCGTCATCAAAGACGAAAATTAACATACCGTTATAACTCGTAAAATAACCATTTCTGACGAAAAGAGCATAGAAAACAACTTGCTAATTTTGATCTAATTAACTACATTTAGGCATTGAAAAGTGAAAAATTGATTACTGAACTTTGCTGTACATTTACTTTTTGAACTAATTACAATTACAAAAGCACCAAAACCTGGAAAATCAATCATTGTTCTCTTCCTTACAAATGTCAATGAAAATTATGGAATCAAAATTTCCCAATACACTCTAGGCTCCTGTATTTTTTAAAACAATATCTGGTAATTCTGAAGGATATGTCAGTTATCAAATTTCCACTTTTTGGTTCCTGAACCTAATTAATAGAATCAAAATAAACAAGTTTTCTTCTATGCACTTTCTATCTCAAATGAGTATTTTACGATTTATAGCAGTAAGTTTAGTTTTGTCTTTGATGACGAATGCACTCGCATAAACAGATACTCATCAATTTCCGAATTTTTGTTACTTGAATCATGGTAATAACATCAAAATAAAAAACTTTTCTTCTATACACTTTTTTCTTCAAATGAGTATTTAACGAGGTATAGCGATAGGTTTTGTTTCGTCTTAGATGACGATCGCGCCGGAAGCGAGTGCGCATTGCAGTGTTGCTGTCCGACGTGCTCCTTGAATTACTTGCCGCTTCAAACACTGGAGTTGCGGTAAGTCATTTACCGCTATAACTAATAACATACTCATTTGACACGGAAAGTGCAAAGAAGAAAACTTGGTTATTTTGATCTAATTAACTATGCTTAGGCATCGAAATCTACAAAATCGATAACTGACATATCCTTCAGATTTACCAAATATCTGAGTACAACACTCAAGTTTGGACATGAGATTTTCATTTTTATAACCATACACCTCAACCCAACATGCACAGGGACAAATTTGCACCAGAATGTTTTGTGTATAGTCTTATTGATACAACGGTAAATCTGAAGGATATGTCAGTTCTCGATTTTCCATTTTTTGGTGTCTGAACCTAATTAATTAAATCAAAATAAACAAGTTTTCTTCTATGCACTTTCCGTCTCAAACGAGTATTTTATGATTTATAGTGGTAAATTTAGTTTTGTCTTTGATGACGAATGCGCTCGAATGAACAGCTACTCATCAATTTTTTAATTTTTGTTGCTGGAATCATGGTAATAACATCAAAATAAACAACTTTTCTTCTAGGGGCCTATACACTTTTTTCGTCAAATGAGTATTTAACAAGGTATAGCGGTAGGTTTGGTTTTGTCTTTGATGACGATCGTGCTAGAAGCAAGTACGCATTGCAGTGTTGCTGTCCGACGTGCTCCTTAAATTACTTGCCGCTTTAAACACTGGAGTTGCGGTAAGTCATTTACCGCTATAACTAATAAAATACTCATTTGAGACGGAAAGTACATAGAAGAAAACTTGGTAAATGTAAAGGACTTGACCATAATTGATATTTGAATTTTCGATGCCTTAATAATGTTAATCACATGAAAATAAACAAGTTTTCTTCAATGCACTTTCCGGCGGAAACGAGTATTTTAAAAGTTATGGCATTAAATGAGTTACCGTAACTCCAGTGTTTGAGGCGGGGAAAAATATACCGCGCGGTCCGACGTGAAAGTAAACAGGCGTTCCCGCGCGCCAACCAAGCCGACGAAGAGCAAATCCCCTATTACATGGTGACTACTGATATTTCATTTCCAAATTTTACTACTTTTTACTACCTTCAACGGCAAAAAATTACTATCTTTTTTTCCACAATGAATGTTGTCCAAATGTCCAAAGGTAAGTAATTGGCCTATAATGAGTAATTTGAGTCAATAATATACGCAATACCAGAAGTTCAAAAAAGGCTCCAAGTTTCTTAAGGGTACCGTCCGAAGCCCCTGCCAGGCCCCTGTCCGAAGCCCCTGCCGTCCGAAGCCCCTGCCAGGCCCCTGCCAGCTTTTTTCATGTTATTGTTGGAAAAGAACCCTTCGGTGGTGGACTATTCGGTCCTAAAATTTTAAGGCGCTACGGACAATAAATCCCCCCCCCCAGGGGTGGGGGGGTAATGGGACAAAAATTTTGAATTTTCGACCTGATTTTGACCCCATATAAACAGAAAATATAAATGGAAATGAATACATACATACATACATATACCGGGCTTATCCTCCCCATGGGAGGGTAGCCGACAGCAGGCCACAATCACCACACTTGGTCACTAGGAGGCGAGAGAGGCAGCACTGGCAGCACCTGAACTGCCAGGATCAGCAGCAGCCCAGCACAACCACCTTCCACAGTCAGGCCCGACAGCAACAGCTGGTTTACCCTGACCGCTTCATTGAGTGCTGCCCTCCCCCGCACATGACAGCATGACAGGTCAACCCCATCACACGCGGGCAGCTTCCAGTAATGCGTCAAAAATAAAATTACCTCCTTATACACTGCCCCCACTCACTTCTGTCCGCAGCCATCCCTCTCGCCACGTCCACAGTCAGACCCCTCTCATACAAAGCACGTCGCACCCCATCCATCCAACTCATCCGTGGTCTACCTCGCGCTCGAAGACCACTCACTTCCGACATATATATCTTTTTCACCAGCCGCTCAACATTCATTCTTTCTACATGCCCAAACCATCCAAGCACTCTTTCATCCACTCGCCTGCTCAACTTTTTGATAACACCCGTCTGCTCCCTAACCAACTCATTCCTGATCCTATCTCTTCTAGTTACTCCATACATGCTCCTCAAACACTTCATCTCAAACACATCTAACTTCCTCCTCTCAGCTGCTCTCAACCCCCAGGACTCTGCTCCATACAACAAAACTGGCACAATCAAACTTTCATACAGTCCCCTCTTAGCATTCATACTCAAACTCCTGCATTCAAAAACTTTCCTCATTGCACCCAATGTCTTACAACCTTCACTCACTCGATGCTTCACTTCTACTTCCATACTATCCTTAACAGTCACATCCGACCCGAGGTACCTAAAATGCTCTACCTCCTCTAAAACTTCCCCATTCAACCTCACATCCAAAGTTCCAAACACTCCACCTCTTGAACATCTCATCACCTTACTTTTATTCACATTTACCCTCAATTTCCGCCTTTCGCACACTCTACCAAACTCTGTAACCAGTCTCCTCAGTTTTCCCTCTGAATCAGCCACAAGCGCTGTATCATCTGCAAACAACAGCTGACACACTTCCCAATACATACCATTTCGTCCCACCAACTGCGCACCTTTTCCCAACACTCTGGCATTCACTTCTCTCACCACACCATCCATAAACAAATTCAACAACCACGGCAACATATACTTTAGTTGGAAATGTTCCATAGATTCTAAAACTGTGTCTGGTTTTGTTCTAGCAGCAAAACTCAATGAGTTGATACATTTGAAATATCCATGAAAATGAACTCAAAAACCAGTAGCTCAATTTTTTTAAAACTAAGGCCTGAATCAAAAAATGAATAAAAGAAATTGTGTTTCTTTTTAAAAGTTACATATTATAGTCAAATTTCATAAGAATCAGACTGAAAATGAAGAATTTCATAATTTTTATTTATATATAAATATTTTTATTTATTTATATTTTTTGGGAAAATCACAATTCACACTGTGAATATGAAGTTATGCATGGAAATTATCGTAAAAAATTAAAACTGCATTGAGTTACATAAATTGTCCATTATATTACACTACAACAAAAATTTTGTTTTGGTTTATACCCAAAACATATACCTTTCAACATTCAAACTGTATCAACTCATTGAGTTTTGATGCTAGAACAAAACCAAAGACAGTTTTGGAATGCTTGGAACATTTCTAACAAAGTTATAATTTGGACTCTCCTAAATTTTAGAAAACAAAAAAGTTATATGACTCCAAATCCAAAAATAATTGTTTGTGATGTTATTATGAAGTAACGCTTATCACAGAAATTTTTTTTCGAAATGTTAAAATTTTAAATTATAACTTTGTTAGAAATGCTTCAAGGATTCTAAAACTGTCTTTGGTTTTGTTCTAGCATCAAAATTCAATGAGTTGATACGTCTTGAAATTTACATAAAAATACATCAAAAAGCTAATTTTTCATAAGAAAAAGGCCTAAATCGAAAAAATGACATAAGTAAAAAAGGTTTACTTTCAAAAAATACTTATACTCGCCAATATTCAAGCGAATCGGACAAAAAAAGGTCAAAATCCCGGACGGTACCCTTAATACTTGAAATACTTTATACTACATGGAGCAACCAAAGCTTTACAGCAAAAAATTTACCTAAATTTTTAAGGTTCCCCATCCTAAATGGACTCCAACAAAAGTTTGGCAAAGACCTTGTCTTAACATCTTTCAACTATGATGAAAACAGATCATATGGAAAAAATAAACTGACTGGAAACTAGTAGACACCAGGGGATTGTCAGATCCCTTTACAGCAGGGTAGAATATCAAGGAATTTCATTATGACCAAACGCTATGGCACTTCGGAAATATGAGTTTGTAAACTATTTCTATCGTTCCTCAAAAGCTAAATCGGGATCCTAATTGCAATCAATAATGACAAATAGGTTATGGACATGTTATATTACGGAACCAATCACGAAAATGCAAATTTCATGTAGCTTTCCAATGTACTTTTAGTAGAAGAATGAACTTTGATTACATGGAGCATCTCCATGCTATGACGACATCCTGGAGGAAACTGAATCGCCATGACTGCCAAAAGGAACTTCAAAGGAACTAAACTCTCGTTCAAATGATGACACACTGTATTAAAAGATAATTTTATAGTACAATTCTTTCTTTATTTGGACATAAATTAACGTCACTGGAAAAAAACTTTCAGCTTTAAAAAAGAGGTGATTTAAAAAAAAAACATTTATAGTTTCAGTAAATCGTTGTTTCCCCAAATCGAAGTGGACAGAATAAACTCATCTTTTTAAAGGAAGATAATACTGCTCACAATCAAGCTCAGGTCCAAAAAAACACTTACTGGATATAAATGAACTGCGGAGAAGTTCCTTTGACGTCATTGTAATGTTTCTATCCTGCCGCAACAACTTGGAGTATGAGAATATTTGTCTTTGAATAAGAATTGGGAAGCTACATCAAGTTTTTGATAATCAAGACCTTACCAGCCAAATATATGAATATTTCATTTTTCCTTGAGATCGTATAATGCATGTTTGATACGTATGAATAAAAGATGTTAAATGTCGACCTCATAATCATAAATGCACCATTTTTAAATCCTTATATTATTTTCAATACTAATCCCTGATATCACAAGCTCCTAAGCTTGTAACTCAGTGTAAGAGCGCACTAATAGAAGTGTTTACAACAATGCATTGTCACTGGTATTACATTTTTTAAATTTTTCATTTATAAGATTTATGATGCCTCAAATATCGCGTCAAATCGAAAGCCATTTTATTGTTTTCTCTCAATAATTTGTTAATAATAAAATGGCTCAAATGAACCTTCCATCATAGAACAACTAGATAACTTTCAGATCAAACGGAATGAGAAGAAAAAGTGAACTGTTTTTACCATTGTTTGCAAAAGTTTCGAATCTTTTTTCTATTTTGTGTGCTCCAATCCTAAAATTACACCCCACTCTATTGGAACATTTCCCATAAATCGCGGCAAATTTTTTATTATGGGAAAAATAAATATAAAAAATCTTCATACTCTATATAAATATGTAACATTACTTTAAATTTTCGGAGAATTATTCCACTCAACAATTTTTTTACTACCTTGAGTCAAATTTTACTACTTTTTAATATTTTTTTTACTACTTTCCAAATTTTACTACTTTTTACTACTTTTTACAACTTTACTACCTAGTAGACACCCTGTATTACAAACGTAAAGAGGTTGGGTCGTGAGGGGTAGCAACAGTTCTTTTAGTGAAAATTATAAAACTAAAAGAACTGTGGCTACCCCTCACGACCCAACCTCTTTACGTTTGTAATAGGGTGATGCACTATGGAGTTCCGGTAACTCATTTTACGCCATAACTTTTAAAATACTCATTTCCGCCGGAAAGTGCATTGAAGAAAACTTGTTTATTTTCATATGATTAGCATTATTAAGGCATCAAAAATTCGAATATCAATTATGGTCAAGTCCTTTACATTTACCGAAAACTTGTTTATTTCGATCTAATTAACTATGCTTAGGCATCAAAATTTACAAAATCGATAACTGACATATCCTTCAGATTTACCGAAACAGAGAGGTATTAACCAACAGATTAACTGTAATACAGGGTTAAATTGAAGAGAACCTCATATGGTAGAGAAATAGTTCTTATTCAAGAAACTGCACATTATACAAGACTCTGTAGTAAAAATTAGGTTTACATAGACCCACACAGAATCGATAGTATTTCTTCGTTGCTGATGCAGCACAAAGAAATCGTTGTTTTATGAATGACTGGCTGCCCACGCTACACCATGGACTACTGTACAAGCCATGTTAACAGTTGACTTACTTAACAAGTATTTGTGCTCGTAATACCAAGTATGTTTCTATGTTCATAATGACTAGACAGTAAAACAACACAAAAAAATAAATACAATTAAAACGAACAGCACGTGCTTGTGCTTACTACGTTGTCGATGGGTAACACAATTGACGTTAAACTTGAGTTTAACATAGTATTCCTTTTATAATTTTTTTTTATTAAACATAGAACAGTGAAATTTGGCCTACATATAAAAATCTCAAAATGAAAATTTTTTGTTCCTGAAAAATTATACTTCTTTAGTAGAAAACAAGATACGTACAGAAAATAAAATTTTGGGGGGTTTGAAATGACTCTTCTCAGTTTTTGAGCGACAGTGATGACATGGGAATCATTGGATGCGGAAAGACTCGAGCAATAAGATGGCGAATCAAGTTTTTCAAACGACTACTTTGGAATTCAAAAGAATTTTTTCAAAATGTACACTTTTTTTAAACTTTGTACTTGTGATTTTACAAATTTTGATCAAAGACTTGAACTTGAACTTGAACTTGAGGGCCGACAGTGTCGGGGCCTTTGTAACGGCCTACAATTCCCTCCACAATTTTCACACAGAGTTCAGCGCCTGGTACCAGACTTGTCCACTAAACTACTTAGGATCTACAATCCTTGTCACAAGCCTCCATTGGAAGGCATCACCGGGACAACCAGTGTGTCAAAACACCATCCCCCGGCACATTGGGTCATTACAGCCCATTCTGCCAGACCGGCTCATTCCAGTCACTGTCTCTTACTCCAGGCACGCACAAGAAACACTTTCATAGCCTCAGTGATACTCGCATTACACTCCTGATCCAATCCAGCAAGACAGCTCATACCGCAATCATCTTCAGCACATCTGGCATTCCATTCATTCTCTCCATACTGCTCAGACACCACATTCATTAAACTCTCTCTCTCTTGCTCATACTTACTACATTCCAGCACAAAATGCTCAATTGTTTCCTCTACTCCACCATTACACTGCTGACATAATCTGTTATTATTCTCATTCCATCTCCATGTACGTCTGTTCACACTCAATGACTTACATCTCACAGCAAACAAGAGTTGACTTCCAAAACTACCATCATAGAACAGCTCAAACTTAGGTGCTTTCTTTTTCATATACCAGTTAAGTGTAGGCTTCCGCATCATGCTAAGCTTCCACTTATTCAATCCATACTCTTTTGTTTGTCTCTCAATCTCTTTCTTCCACCTCTTGCAGTCCCACTCAGGCCCTACACCTCCAACATTTATTAAACTCCAGTCATCCACAGGTCTCCCAATTCTAACATGAATAATCTTTTGCATACTGAGTTTCCTTGCATGCCCCCAACATACTTTCTCCCAATAGCTTACACTCAGATTCCATTCAAAGATTCGCCTTACCCACCTGCTATTCTGCATTCTTTCAATTCTCACCTTATAATTCAGCACAGCTTTCATCATTCTTTCTGAAAATAGGCTCCACCCTAGGTCACCTCTAATGGCTTCTATAGCTGTCCATTTTGGAGCACCCAATGCTACACGTCCTACCTTATTTTGTATCACATCCAGCTTTTCAAGATCACTACCATTCCAAGCAAGAGCACTCATACCATACATGACACTAGGTACAGCAACATACTTCCACATTCCTCTCGAAATTCGAAACGCTTGAAAGACCATCTTAAAGCCAAAGTCGTTCCGCATCCAATGATACCCATATCATTACTGTTAGGGTTTGGCGGGGTATGCTAGTTATCCGCTTCCAAACCCCAATCTCTCACTCGATAGTATTCTTAAACCGTGAGAGAAAGGTAATAAGGCGAGGGAACTCAGCTCAGTCTTTATTCGGAGGAACGCCAGGCGAACTGGCGATAAGCTTGGTCTCGAAGAGCTTGTCTAGGTGGGCACTCCGTGCCAGTGAGGTCCGTCGAGCGATGGTGTCGGCAGGATGTAATGAGTTGTGTTTGGGAATTTATATAAGCCCAATTTAGACTAACTAGTAGCATAAGCCTTTAAAAAAAACCGTGACGTTTGGTGGTGTCACTTTAAGGTATCAGTTCTATTAATCCCAAGCTGGACAAGCGAGTTATCGTAGTCGAAGCAGGTAGTTTTGTAGTAAACGCCTTCTGCCGCACTTCAGCCTAATTTCATAAAATATTAAAATACTAACATCCTAAATTAAATTATACAAATGTAATTATTTTTATAATTTTACAAGACCAAACTAATTCGACTAAACCCAAAATTTTACCAAAAATGTGTTTCGAAAATATTTGCCGATCATGTTTCCTTCCGTCACTTCCGTTGGAAACATTCGCGCAGAACCATGTAGCATACCGCTACATAAGCGTAAAAATTAGAAATTCGCTATTCATACTTAAATAAAAAAATTAGTAGCATTAAAAATATTACTTTAATTTATTATTAATTATTTTCTACTTCTAATTCGTAATCATTAAAATTTTTGTGTAAATACATGAGAGATCAAATAATCAATCGACATTTCGAGTTCTTAAGCAGCCCGTCTGGCAACATACAAGCGCGTCGCCTAGTCCACTCACTTTTGCTTGTGGCTCGGTTGCGCGAACATCTCGTAAGTGCAGTGATATTTAGGGTTAAAATAAGAGTAAAACCGGGTAAGAATATGTGCCATGTGTTTTTCGGTGTATTGTGTGTTTTAATCTAAGGATCTGCTCAGTGTCGTGAATTAGGGATAAAGAAATTAGTGTTAAGATTCTGAGATTAGCATGTGTTTTAATAGAGTGAATATTGCGTGTCATTTCCCAAACTCCCGCGTGAATTCATACTAGATATTCAGTTAACGTACTGGTTTTCTCCTTACTGCAAACATATATTGCGGGTTTTGCCAGTATCATATCACGAATCTTTCATAAACTACTTGTGGACGAACGCGGCCGAATTGCCGGCGTCATTGCCGATAGCGTCTTGTGTTATGGCGGAAAATTCTGCCGTCTTCTGTCACTACTACGTGATTTTTTATTTGCATTTTAAGCATGTGTTCTAATAGTATTTTCTCTTATTTTTTTTACAAATCACTTCTAGCAGTTTTTTTCTTAAACTTGTTTAAACGCAAAATAATCATTAAAGATGTCCTTTTTAAATAGCTTTTAATAAATTACGAAGTTATTCATGTCTACTTGCTAAAGTTTGGAACTTCATTCTAATTTCATATATTTACGTAACCTCACTCAATTCGATATCAATCATCTCAATAAAATTAATTTACTTCATCGCATTCGTGTGACAAACACCCACTACTATCTGCCTATCATTGAGTGTGTGCAAGACGCCGGCGGCTTTGGCTTATGCCGACGCGTGAAGCCGCTGGGTCCACCGCCGCACGAAATATTCATGCTTTCGTTTTCTTTGCGTATTTTCCTTCTGTGAGATCCAAAACGCAGTTTTCCTTTTTTTCTTTTATCAGCGGGAATAATATTCCTTTTATTCCTTTCATTCTTGCCAACGATATTTATCAGAAAAAATTCAGTAAAACCTTTATCAACTAACCTTAGGGAATTTTTCTCCCTGTATTCTCGTACAGTTATCGAGATGTTCTAGAGTACACAAAAAAATCTAAATCCACATGCTACGTATTTTACTTAATTGATGTAATTCTCCTTTTTGCTTCATAAGCCATGCCTTGTTAAATCATGTGCCTTCCATGATTTCAGGGGAATTTTCCCCGGTTGCCTTTTGGAAAAATCAAAATAGTCTACTAAAAAAATTCTTAAATTTCATGCCTTGCATTTAAAGCAACAGCAGTTGTATCAGACTTTCTTGATTAAATTCTTCCTCTCTCTTCTCAAGTTAGCTGGAGTCGAACCTGTAGGAGTTTCTCGGACTTCTCCGTGTGGGAAGATTTGTCATTATTGTGTTGGATTTTCAGTAGGGAATGTCTTAATGTCTCTCCTGGAACGCCTAATCCAGCATCCTGGACTCCTGTGCAGGACCTCTACATCAGCGCCATACACACAACCCTCACAGTCAAATCTCCCTGGGTTTTTCATGAGTGCCATGCTAAACGCTATTCTCACCTAAGCAGTAACTTTTACTTGCTCCCGTTAGCGTGCTAATGTGCTAATGCGCCAAACTTGCTTCTGCTCACCTGAGCAAGATTTAACTTGCACCCTCAACCTCACCTTATGTTGAGTCATTAGTTCTACCTGCACTAATTCACTGATCTGCGCTCAATCACCAAAAATTGCCCAATCTCAAACTCCCCAAATACAACTCACTCACCCTGATTACTCCATCGCTCGCCTGCCTTCGTCAACGCCAGCCTGGTTCTCCGGCGAGGATTGCTCACCTCGACAAGCTTCTCTGAGATCAAGATCCAAGCCAGTCCTCCTTGGTTTTCCTTCAATAAACTACACAGCAGAAAAAAAACAAGCTGAGTTCCAAAAACGTTTTCATTTTCCTTCTCATAATTTTCCCTTACGCTTCGAGAAATCGTTCGAGTTATTCTTGCCATAACAAAAATCAATATCTTTTGGCGGAAAAACCCGACAACCATTTCGCAAGCTTCCGCTCAAAAGAGCATATAAGGCCGACTTTTCAGGCAGAGTCTTCATTCTCGTACAGATCCTCCTGAATAGTGCTTGGGCCCCAGAGCGGGCATTTGTAAGTATCAAGTGTTAATGTTAAGTGTGTATTGTGTCTTAACTTTCCTGTGTTGTGTCTTAAATTGTTCCGTGTTAAGGTCCCGATACACTGGCGTTCATGACTCGAGAAATTGCGGCAGTGGATCCGTCCACCAGTTGAAGTGAGAACTGGCGACATGATACACTCAGCACGCAAGATGAAGCACCGCGGAATGCAATGCAAGGCGTCAGTCTGCCTCAGCGTGTCGTACGGGTAGGTGCGCGAATGCGACCAGCCGTATGGAGCGCAGGATAAAACCAAAGCGCACGTTGCGCTGCGCTTTAGCCTTCTGTAAGCGCTGCTCATCACATTCTGCAAGCAGTCGAATTTTTTAAATGCGTCTATAGAATTCAGCGTTCGAGTTTTGTCTACTCAATTGCGAAGCAAGTCATGGCTGCGCACCTCTCCCGTCAACTTTCAAAACGGTACTGCTCGTCGCAGTGACGACCGTCCTAATCCAGGCATGCTCGGATCGCTGAAAGCTCGGTGGCCACTCTGCCAACTGGCTGGTGTGCAGGGATGGGAGGCACATTGAGAGGCGTGCTGGCGGTTATCACCGCGATTTTCGCCCAGTGTATCGGGGCCTTTAGGGAGCCCTCGTTATTGTGTCTTAGGAACATTCACTGTGTTTATCTGTGCCGGTGTAGTTAGGCACAAGCTTCAAGTTCACGGCGCCATTTCGTCAGTGTTTTTCCCCTGAATTAATGTAGCCGTGCAAACCTGCATATTCACTTTAGCATCTGATTCCAATTGGAATGTGTCTTTTTACGGTTTCGCACTGGTGTTTTTACCAGTTCTGTTAGCCTTATAATTCAATTAACTTTTGGCAGTACAGTAGCTAGAATTTTAGTTATTTTATTTACTGTCGTGCATTGTGTAATTAGGTCGTGATTCAAACAAGTATGGAATTCTTTTTAGTTTCACACTCAACGTTTAAAGTCCAAAAATCTTAAGAAATAAAATAGGATATTGCAGCAAATCGCGTTTGTATTTTCTGTAGTACTCATTTCAAGTCAATTCACATAAATAATTGTTCCTTAGTCTTGCTCAGAACTATCCTTATAAATACCTAACTACATTTGACAACATGTTTTTTAGGAATAGAATCAGTGTTCTTATATTTCAATATTTTTCCATGAATTTAATTGAGCCCTTGTAAATCACTGTAACTTTGTCCATCTCTAGTTTGTTTTTACTGTCGTGTCTTTTTATATGCTACTATTTTTTATATGTTATTTTGCTGCAACTCTTGCTCATCTGAACTATAGAGTATAGAGACTTCACCTTTTCTCATACTTATATTTTTGTACATTAATTATCTAATTACCTCAGTGCTTTAGCTATTTTTTTTGGCTGTAGTTCATTTAAACTCAGTTGTGTCACTGCTTTGGATATCAGGATAGAGCTTATGACCAGTTGGTCTCGAACACCGGTTCTGTGTGTTAAGATGATTCCGGGTGCAGCTCGGGCGCTGGAGCTGCGCACTGACCTTAGCACTAACTTCTGCCATTGTTCTTCCTGTAAGTAGCAGATGCAGCAGTCTTGCACATGTGTATGAATAGGCTCTTAGTGTGCGGACTAATTCCACTTGACGTCCCCTCACAGGATCTACTGGACCACACATTCATGCACTCACCAACACGTATGGAACCAAACCCAAATCTCGTAATTTAAGGAGCTTACCTCCTCCGGGTTCACCCTCCTGGTTCACTCTCTGAGTTGATTCTCTAAGTTTCCCCTCCTATGTTAACTTATTAAACGGGAAGGCCTGCATCCCTGCAGCTAAGCCGCTAAAACCTCCAGTTGTGACTACCATTGGGTCGAGAGTCCCACTCTTACCGAGTTTTCCCAACCGGTAACAAATCCCATACTCAGCACTCAACTCACTACTCACTTAGTGTCGGAACCTCCCACACTTACACCATCATCGACTTCACACTCCAGCACGCGCTTCACAAGCCTGAGCTGAACGAATCGTCTGAAGTCCTGCAACCTCCTCGGACTCTCCCCAAGAACGTCTCGCGAACAAGAGTCAAGCCTCGCACTTCGTCGTTCAACCTTCTCCTCAATAAATCCCATAAAGGCTAGTCTGTTCCCTCATTCCCTTCTGATGTTGGCTGTAATGGTGGTTTTGTTGTTGATTGTAGACGCTTGAAATATTGCGTCCGAATACCGCCTAACTCCTTCTGAGTCAGTGGCCATAATTAATTCATTTCGCAATTCAGTGTGCTTTACCCGAGCACTGGTGACCCGCCTTATCAGAGAATTCAAACCTGTCTAAAGTAAAAACTTGAATTACGCCCTCAGCCAAAAGTTCATATTGTTGACCCCAAACTTAATAGTTTAGCTAGCCGGGGGGTGGAGTCTTAGGCTTACTAGCTTCAAAAATAACACATATGAATTGCCAAGGGAATAGATTGTAAATGAAGTCTCTCAGGCCCAGGGAGTGTGTGTGGTGGCGTTTGGCGATGTCGTTGAGGTTGAGGGCTGTACGCACGCTAGAGAGTCACGTAAGAGAGTGAGTGCGTGAATGAGTTCAAGCGTCGCGCTTGGGTGTTGCCACTTCCGGCGGCTTAAAACTCGAAATGTCGAATGATGATTTGATCTCTCATGTATTTACACAAAATCTTCAATGATTACGAATTAGAAGTAGAAAATAATTAATAATAATTTAGAGTAAGATTTTTAATGCTAATAATTATTTTATTTACGTGCGAATGGGAATTTTTATCATTTTACTCTTATGTAGCTGATGCTACATTACCCCCCAAGGCGCAGACCGAAAGGTCCACCCGCTATCATCATTCGTAGCGGGAAGGGGGTCGAACTAAGCGACCATAGCGGGTCTGGCAGTCGGAGAAAGTTACTGAGCGGGGAAGTTTCACCAAACGGGTCTGCAAATTTAGGTCGGCAAGAGTTCTAAGAACAGGGGTTACTGCAGCGGGCTCGTCTGGTCTCTCCAGACTTGTCGCTGTTTCAGTAAGAGGGCTAGAGTTAGAGTCTACGCTAGGCTTAGGGATAGGGTTTGAATGTACAGGCACATAGAAAGGGTTACACTCTAGTTGACTAGGCAACAATGCAGCCAACTGAGGAAGCTGAGATGGTAGATATGATCGAGTCTCAGTGGAAAGGGAATTCTGTGGAGAGAATGATGAGTTAGAAGTTACACTATGATCGGAAGTGTACGCGACTTTTAATCGATCAATGCTCACAGGGTCGTGTGAACCAGATCTTTCAAGGATGAAATACTTGGGCGTCTTTTTCAATATTTTGAATGGGCCATCATAAGGGCGCGTGAGTGTAGGTTTGATGGCGTCGTTACGGACGTACACATGTGTGCAGTCTTTCAAAGCAGGATCTAATTTGTCTTTTGTTTGAGGCATTCGTGGAGCAACATACTTGATCTGACGCATGCAATCTTTGAGACAGGTTACATACGCGGAACGGTCAGCAGATGAAAATTCAGGCAAGGGTTTGGGTCAACAATGTCGCCGGGGAGACGAAGTGTTTTCCCATACAACATTTCTGCTGCTGTGCATTGCTGATCTTGCCGATATAAATTCCTAATACTCAGCAGTACTACTGGAAGTCTGTCAGTCCAATCGTGGCTGCAATTAAGGCAGCGCAGCGCAGCTTTTAAATCTCTGTGGACTCTCTCAATAAGTCCATTCGACTGCGGATGGTAAGCGGTAGTGCTGGTGTAAGTACAACCTAAGGCGGCGCTAAGCTCACTCCAAAATTTGGAGGTAAATTGTGATCCCCGGTCATGCGTGACACTTAAGGAACCCCAAATCTGGAAATCCAGTTGTTCATGAAAGCGCGCGCTACTGTCTCAGTTTGGGTATCAGGAAGAGGCACGGCCTCAACCCATCGAAAAACCTATCAATGATGGTCAACAAATAAGACTGACCACGCGATAAAGGCAAAGGACCCACCAAATCTGGGTGTACAGAGTCGAATTTGTGTCCAGCAAAAGCACAGCTCTGTAACGCTGCACGATTATGTTTCACAATTTTGCTACTCTGACATGCATGGTAATTTTGCACAATTTGCTTGACCTTCTTACGCATCGCTGGCCAGACGAAACGATCGGAAATCAAATGCAATGTACGGTTAATACCAGGATGAGAGAGAGAATGATAGTGAAGAATAGCTACTCTGCGGAGAGTCGCAGGAAGATACAAACGAGAAAGTCGCTCGGCATCACGGTACACGCCGTCAACCAAGGTTAATTTCAGAGAGGAAGTGTTAGAAGGTTTAAGAAGATCCTGGAGTTCAGGATCCTCCTTCTGCGCGTTTTCAATAGTGCCGAAAGTGATTTCACCACTGGTTTGGACAGAATTGATTCTAGATAGACAGTCAGCGACAGTATTGTCGAGACCTTTGATATATCGGATATCAGTGGTGAATTGACTAATGAAGGAAAGGTGTCGAGCTTCTCTTGGCGAATGTCTTTCAGAAGGCATCTTAATCGCTGAGGTCAAAGGTTTGTGGTCTGTGTAGATCACGAACTCCCTTGCCTCTAGAGCATAGTGAAAGTGTCTCACAGATAGATAGAAAGAAGTTCCCTACCGAACGCGCTATAAGCACGCTCAGTGGGCGACAGCTTTTTGGAAAAGAAGGCAAGAGGAGAGATGTTAGTTCCTACTTTCTGTTGCAAAACGGCACCTACGGCAGTACTTGAGGCGTCAACTACCAAACTGAAATCAGCATTAGCAATAGGGTAGGATAATTCAGTCGCGGTAGCTAGCTTATGCTTAATCTCGTCAAAAGCTTTGCGCGCATCCTCGGTCCATTTTACCTCAATAGATTTACCTTTTTTCTTGGCTTCCAGCAAGTCTGAAAGATGAGCTAAGGTTTGAGCACAATTGCGTATAAAGCGGGGATAGAAGTTAACAGAACCTAGGCACCTTCTCAGTTCCTTCTGGGTCTGTGGAAGAGGAAAGTTTTTGATCACTTCTACTTTGGAAGGCAAAGGTTTTAGACCTAGGCTAGAGATTTCATGACCTAAGTAAATCAGTGATGGCTTTCCGAGCTCACATTTTGCGGGATTTACCAGGAGTCCATTGTCGGACAATCTTTGAAAAACGACCCTAAGATGGTCTTTGTGCAGCTCCGGGGTTGTGGATGCCACTAGGATGTCGTCTAGATAGACATAGGCGAAAGTGAGATCTGAGAAAATTTCAGCCATGTGGCGTTGGAACGTTTGAGGTGCGTTCCGGAGACCATATGGCATCTTTAGAAATTCAAAGAGACCAAACGGAGTGATTACCGCGGTCTTAGCGATAGCGCTCTCCTCAAGTGGAATTTGATGGAAGGCGCTTTGGAGATCTATCTTTGAGAAAATTTGAGCTCCCTCTAAATTTGCACTGAAATCATGAAGGTAAGGAATAGGGTAGCGGTCAGGGAGAGTAACGGCATTCAACCTGCGGAAATCCCCGCACGGTCTGAATTCACCGTTAGCCTTGGGTACTAGCAAAAGAGGGCTAGCCCAAGGACTTTTGGAACTGCGGATGATGCCGCATTCTTGCATGCGCGCAAATTCTTTCTTGGCTAAAGCCAATCGATCAGGCGGTAGTCGCCTTGCTCGGGAATAAACTTGCGGTCCAGTGGTTTCAGTATGGTGTTTCGTGCTAGTCTGCATTTTTTTTGAAGCTAAGTTAGAGTTTGTTAGTGCAAGGTATTCTGCGAGGACCTGCTCGAACATGCACTCATCTTTGAAAGCGATGGCGAAGGAATGCAAAACGTTATCTTTAGCCATGCCACAAGCGGGAATTGAGATCTGTGTCTCCTCGTCCCTAATTTTATGGTTTTTCACATCTACAATTATGCCAAACTTGGCTAGAAAATCGGCACCTATTATGGGCTCTTCAACCTCAGCTATCATGAAGGTAAATGTGAATTTTCTCCTCAATCCCAGACTACACTTGAGTGCTCTCTCCCCATAACAAGCTATAGGCGTGCCATTTGCTGCGCGCAGTGTTGCTGAGCGAGTATTATTTTTATCTTTCGCCGTAACTGGTATTATAGACACGCTCGATCCTGTGTCTATTAGGAATCGAAGCTTTGTGATTGGGTCGAATACTACAAGGAGGCGAATGGTCTGGGAGTTAGCTAACGCAGTACTCGCTACTATGCGTCGCTGTTGGCGTTTCCCGAAGTCATTTCGGTATAACGGGGGCAAAAGTGTGAGGCACATTTGCGCGCTTGGTCACCAAACTTTTGATGGTACCAGCATAAGTTACTACTAGCATCACGAGAGCGCGACCCAAAGCGGCGGTCTTGAGCTGACCTATCATAAGATCTACCTCTATCAAAACTTTGAGGCGGCGGGTAGTCATAGGGATAGTCGTAGGCATTTTGGTAGCTTTGGAGTCTCCCTGGGCCTTGCCGGATGTGAGCTACACTATGCCCTAACTTGCAATTCTGTAAAGCTTGCTTTAGCTCAGCGATGTCTTGCTGCATCTTATCTATTGTGGCTGAGGATTGATTATTAGCAGTATTTGCCGGGCTAAAATTCGCAGCTGATGCGTTTAAAGAGGCTACCTGCGGTGCTTGTGACACGTTTAGGTTGCGCATCACTGTCTCAGTGGACTCTGCAAGCATCTCTAAAGTTTGGTCAGGGCTTGCTAACGATAGAAATGGACGCACATTGCAAGGAAGTTTATTCATATAAACTTCTTTCAGAAATCCCTCAGCTACGGCAACACCCGCTGCAAGTTTGCGCAACTCCTTAACTAACGAAGTGGGAGAGAAAGAGACAGAGACAGGTGGAATTGCTAATGCGTCTACAAGGCTTCGGAATTTGTCCGCATCGGACATCTGCAATTTCGCCATAATTTTTCCTTTTAAGATGCCGTAGGGATTAACAGTCGGAGGGTTTTCTAACAATTGATTGGAGTCGTTTAATAATTTCGTGGGAGCTGCGGACACAAGGGCATAAAACTTATCGTTTTCGTCCCTTATTTTATTATACCTAAATATTGCCTCCACTTGGTTAAACCAAGTGAGGCTGTCTTCTGGTATGAAAGGCGGCAGACTAAGAGGTTTTGTGAGCGCTCGATCTTCATTATCTGTGTCAGGCATGCTAGCAATTTTCTTTGGAATGCACTTAAGCTATAACGGCAAGGAATTTGCGTAATCAACGCCTATGACTTGGAATTAAAGTGACAAAGGTTTGCGTTATTACTCTACCTACTCAATCATTCAAATAAAGTTGAAACGGAAAGAAGAAAATATAAAATTGGAAACGAAAATTTATGCGGTAGGCAGCAATTAGCGTGGGCACGAAAAGCAGGTGAGAAAAATTATTTTTCTACCTACTGTGGCATATGAGACAAAAAGGACAGGATAGCGCTGAAAAAAATTTTGTTAGAGCTGCTCAGAGAACATTCATTAACACGGTTAAATCCATAGAAATTCTCAAAGACTACGACATGGGAAAATTTATCACTACAATGATATGCCAAAATTATCCTCTCTCACAATTTTTCAAACACTTATCGAGTTGAATATTTTTTTATTTAAGTTTTAAGGCTGGGGTTTTAATCTTTGGGGTTTTAAACTCGGGGTCACCAGTGTTAGGGTTTGGCGGGGTATGCTAGTTATCCGCTTCCAAACCCCAATCTTTCACTCGATAGTATTCTTAAACCGTGAGAGAAGGGTAATAAGGCGAGGGAACTCAGCTCGGTCTTTATTCGGAGGAACGCCAGGCGAACTGGCGATAAGCTTGGTCTCGAAGAGCTTGTCTAGGTGGGCACTCCGTGCCAGTGAGGTCCGTCGAGCGATGGTGTCGGCAGAATGTAATGAGTTGTGTTTGGGAATTTATATAAGCCCAATTTAGACTAACTAGTAGCATAAGCCTTAAAAAAAACCCGTGACGTTTGGTGGTGTCACTTTAAGGTATCAGTTCTATTAATCCCAAGCTGGACAATTAAGCGAGTTATCGTAGTCGAAGCAGGTAGTTTAGCTAGCCGGGGGGTGGAGTCTTAGGCTTACTAGCTTCAAAAATAACCCATATGAATTGCCAAGGGAATAGATTGTAAATGAAGTCTCTCTGGCCCAGGGAGTGTGTGTGGTGGCGTTTGGCGATGTCGTTGAGGTTGAGGGCTGTACGCACGCTAGAGAGTCACGAAAGAGAGTGAGTGCGTGAATGAGTTCAAGCGTCGCGCTTGGGTGTTGCCACTTCCGGCGGCTTAAAACTCGAAATGTCGAATGATTATGTTATCTCTCACGTATTTACACAAAAACTTCAATGATTACGAATTAGAAGTAGAAAATAATTAATAATAATTCAGAGTAAGATTTTTAATGCTAATAATTATTTTATTTACGTGCGAATGGGAATTTTTATAATTTTACTCTTATGTAGCTGATGCTACATTACTGTAGCTCACAACCTGAGGGAGAAGAAACATTTCCAAGCCCATAAATTAGTACTTTCCAAAAAGAAAAAAGTAAAGAATGAATAGACATTTCATATCTTTTTCGTAATTTATTTATGGGGACAGCTAGAGCCCCCGAGTCCTCAATGAGAGCCATTTGCCATCTCCTTCTGTGAACAGCGCTGTTGGAGTAACACAGGGTGGTAATGGAGCAGCCAGTGGACTTAAAATCAGCCGGGTACATAGTTAGTGGACCGCTCTTCAGCCGACGGTCTCTTTTGCAATGGGGTTTTCCTCGGCATCGCCTCTTCTCTCTTCCTCATTTAGGCTCGCAGAGGTCCTGCATTGTGCTGCAGTGCCGTCACAGTTGCTGCACCTGCTGAAGGTAAGCGTGTTTTACCTTCAGGCACTTCCGCCACAATTTGAAGCGTGGTTCTTCCATTCAACCGTGCAACAGTTGTAGTGAACGCCCTCAGCCACACTTCAGCCTAATTTCATAAATATTAAAAAAATAACACCCTAAAATTAAATTATACAAATGTAATTATTTTTATAAATTTACAAGACCGAATTCATTCGATAAAACCCGAAATTTTACCAAAAATGTGTTTCGAGAATAAATGTCGATCACGTTTCCGTCCGTCACTTCCGTTTGGAAACACTGCGCAGAACCATTTCGCAAGCGCTCACAGCGTATATATGTTAACGTTTGGTGGGTATGGCCAATCGTTAATCGTGAATCGATAAGGTTTTCGAAGTTTGCAAGAGAGGTCAATGACGACACATGATTGGGATTTGACTCAGCTAGGAGGTTTCTTTATTGAAGGAAGCCGAGATGAACGAGGGCGCTGCTTGACTTCTGACGATCTTCTCTTAGATGGGAGGAGTCCGCGCAGGCGAAGTGCTCCGGCGAGTGATGACGTTGACAGGAGGTACGTGTGCGTGTTTGGTGGAGGTGAATTTTTAAGGTCGGGCAGTTTAACCAGCCAAAGAATTAGGCTATAGTTCTGCTTAATGTTAGCAGATGAATGGGAAAGCAATTTTGGACGTGATTGATGTTGAGATATCGATCTTTAATTTATGTCGTATTTTAAGATTGTTAAACGCTGATGAAGCCTCCAGGGTTGGAGCAGTTAATATCTTAGCCAGTAATTTGATAATATACCAGGCTGAAAACAGCTCGAAAACCGAGGTGAATGCAAGGCAACTCAGGTCGAGTTTAAGAGTCCGACTCACGTCACAAATAAGCACTTTAAGTGGTGTATCTCGATGGTTTAGTGAGATATAATATTCCACATGAATTTAACTTGTGAAGCTCACAAAGAAACCCAAGGAATGTGTGATGTGGTGTTTGGGGTGCCGCCGAGAATGAGAAATGCTGTAACACCAAACTAAAGAGACGCACAAGAGAGAGTGAGTTCAAAAGAGACGCGTCACCGTGCAGTGTTGCCAATCCCAGGCTTCTCTCTCGAAAATTGTCGAGTGTTATTTTATATGTTATGCATTTACTCATAAACTTCGAGGATTACTAATTATAAGTAGAAAATTATTAATAATAATTTAGAGTAAGATTTTTAATGTCAATAATTATTTTATTTAAGTGCGAATGAAAATTTTTATAATTTTACGCTTTGTAGCTGATGCTACATATAAATCCAGCTTTCCAGGCAGAGTCGTCATTCACGTAAGAGATTCTCCTAAGTGTAGTGCTTGGGCCCCAGAGGGGGCATATGTAAGTAACAAGTGTTAATGTTAAGTGTTTTATTATATTATATTAACTTGTCTGTGTAGTGAGAGCTCATTTTTGTGATTAACTTAGGAACATTCACTTTGTTTTCTCTGTGCCGGTGTTAGTTAGGCACAAGCTTCAAGCTCTTTGCCCCATCTTTGTCATTGTTTTCCCTTTTGTATTTGCTTCTCCGATGAATCTTTATTGTGCTCTCAATATTATTCCGATGTAGGCGTTAGCTCCTTAGATATTTTATCAGTGCTGAGCATAGTGTTTTAAGAAACTTTGTGTACAATAAATTTACAGGAGTTCCTGTTTCAGTTTTCACGTTCGTTGACTTTAAGCTTTTCTTGTTCTTGAACTTAATTTTAAGAAAATAAGTAATTGATAATAAACCATAAATAGCCCTTCAAACCTTTGAAGTCAAATTAGTGCAGATCATTTAAGCAAATTCAACAACGTAAAAATGTCTATAACCCAGCTCTAGGCTTGTCTTTGGTTCTTGAACTTTGGTTTACTATCCTGAATACATCCTAATGAATACACTATTTGAGCCAAGCCGTAGTTACCTCGTAAATTTTCTGGATGCAAATTCAGATCGCTTCCAACCTCCACTAAGCAAACATCTTCCATCAACTTTATTGCTTATACAAACTTGAGCTTACTCAGCCTTCGTCTCGAACACCGTGCGGAACCTGCCTGCAACCAGCCCGGGGACGCCGGTGGTCTTACGTCAGCTTCGCTACGCTCTCCGTCCCTTCTTCCGAGGACCGAGCGGACAGAAGATGAGAGGCTGAGGCGCCTTCTTTGCTGCTGACCTGCACCACTCACCGTCCACTCGCCTGACTGCGCTTCCTGGCCTCCTGAAGCTCACGAGTACTTGTGGAGGTTCGTAAACTATAAGTTTAGGACCAAATACTTGCCATGCCGTGAGCTGGGTACTTAGGACTACGTTTCCCCATGCATTCTTATAACTTATAACTATGACTTACCTTATAACTTAAAACTATACCTTACCTTATAACTTAAAACTATAACTTACCTTAAAACTTAAAACTATAACTTACCTTAAAACTTAAAACTATAACTTACCTTATAACTTAAAAAACTTATAACGATAAACTGTGCTAAACCTATGATTAAAATTACATCACGACTAACCGCAACTATCTCCACAGAGCACGGTTTGCTTCCTACGACGGCACTGTCGCAGACCGAAAGTCCAGCGCCCGCTTGTCTACTTGAAGTCCTGCTCCGAAGAGTTTATAGTTTCTTGGTTCATTTAAGTTTAGCGGTTCGTCCTTCTTCCAAATGTCGGACATTTTGACCTAATAAATTACGGCATATTTTCCCATTACGGAACTCCGCGTATTTCTCTCTCCTATATATTATAATTAATCAACTCCTTTTTTTTCTATACTTTGCTGTCCACAAAGATCATTAATGTGTGAGCTCAATATTGTTTCCCTGAATTTAATTGAGCGTTGCTAGCCTTTGCTAAATCACTGTAACTTTGTTTCCATCTTTAGTTTGTTTTTACTGCTGTGTCTTTTTATAAGCTACTCCTTTTTATTTGTAATTTTGCTGCGCCTAGAAGCAATTCTTGCTCATCTGAATTATAGAGAATAGAGGCTTCACCTTTTCTCATATTTACTTTTGGTACATTATTTACCTCAGTGCTGTAGCTATTTTACTTCTAGCTGTTAGTTCATTTAGATTACATACTCAGTTGTGTTACTGCTTGTGAGATCAAGATAGAGCTTATGACCAGTTGGTCTTGAACACCGGTTCTGGGTGTTAAGATGATTCAGGCTGCAACTCGGGCGCTAGAGCTGCGGACTGACCTTAGCACTAGACTTCTGCCATTGTTCTTCTTGTAAGCAGCAGACTGCAGCAGTCTTACACATGTGTATGAATAGGCTTGCTGTCGTGCAAATTGATCCAGTTCAATTTTCCCTCTCAGGATCTACTGGACCACACATCCCACATACTCACAAACACGTTATGGAGCCAAACCCTAACCTTTTAATCGCGGTCAGATCAGAAGGAGATTACCTCCTCCTAGTATCCTCCACCTCCTCTCCAAACTTACTAAGCTAGAAGGCCTGCGTCCCTGCAGCTAAGCCTCTAAAATCTCCAGTTGAGACTGTAGTGGATGCTTCCAGCCCCTTACCAACCAAAATTTACGAATTTTTAAAACTCCCATCTAAAAATACAATTATCGCATAATATTCACTCTCATTATTTTTGGAATAAGAAATTTACTCAACTTTACCCATAATCCATTAAAATTGTGCACCAAAAAATATGTCTCTGTAGCATTTAGTCCAAAATATTTAGAGACTCCTCATAGACGCACCGTGGCAACATTTGTCGCCACCTAAAGCTCACTTTTTAAAAAATCACTGCTTGGTGCGCGTCACGAGTGCATTGCTCCTCGGGTGAGATTTTGGTGTTAGACGTGTTCTTTTCTACGTAACGGTAAATTATTTAGTTAAAGTATCTTAATGCCCATTCATGTCTAGATTCATCGGATAATTAATTTTTGTAATGTCGTGCCTAGTATTAAGATTCTTTTACAGAGCTTTGTGTAATAACTCCGTGTTTGTTTGTTTAAGAGAAATAGTTTTATTCCATTGTGACTATTATGATTATTAACTTAAACAGACTAAGAAGTATCGAGTAAAAGTTTGGTTGTTTTGGTTAAAAATTACTGAGACTCTCTAGTAAATCATTGTCTAGATTCCATCTAGAATCAATGAATATTCTTAGTGCCTTGCAAAGAAAAAATTTAGTGTAAAGACTAATCATAGACTTTGTGAGAACCTTACACATACAATTAGCGCTTGACTAAGCAGATTTTGGGCACCGTTCCAAAATCCAGTTAGTTAGTTTTTTTTAAATAAATTCAAGGTCAAAAATTTTTCCTCAGTTGGCCGACTCTAAATTCAACCTTTCGAATTAACGGCCAAATTAGGCGTCTTAGCACGCCAAGTCATGATGGAATAAATGATAGTCTTTTAGTTATTTACCCAGCTTGCCAAGAAATGTTTCCATGTTGCCTGAGCCATTTTTAGTTCTGTCCTTCACGTTTCTGCAATTATTGGTAAGTTCTGTTTTTCTAAAATGCCCTCAAGTAACCCAATTACATTTGACAACATCTTTTATAAATAAGACCAGTATTCTTATATATAAATAGTATTGATGTTTTTAAGGCTGGTTAGGTAGTTGGTAATTTTAGCTGACTTAGCCATTAAGCATTGATTCCTAGCGTGATTAACGATATAGTTAATCATGTTAAATTCAAACTAGGTAGGACTTAGTTCATGTGTAAAATGGGAACATTTCCAATCAAATTAATAATTAAAATTGCCTGATGTGTTAGAAAAGCCAGGTTACTTCTTAAGCCGGAATTGAACTGTCACGTCGTACAAGACGTAAGGAAATTTGAAGAATTTTGATAAATTTGTTTCGGCAACATTTTGCGGATCCGCGCTTCGTCCGCAAGAATGACGCCAACGTTTTATTTGTTTGAAGTGCGTGGGAGGAACAGGTTCCCGGATAATCTTAAGTTCTGTGTTGTTAGAGAGTGAACTTGAGTGGGAAACTCATTCGATTTGCGTGTTACCTCGCTGGCTATATTTTTCGGGTGTTTTCACTCGACTTGTAATCGATAGCGGTGAACGGCCGGTTTCTGGAGCATTCGAGGATGCTCCCGGCGGCCGGCAAACCCACCTACATTGAGTCAGACTAGCCATTACAGTTGGGTAGGGTCTGGTGTTTTCTTTCGGTGTAGCCAGTAAGCTGCAGCGTAATGCTGGGAATTAGTCAGGTTCTGGTTTAGCGGTATTTTAGCTGAACACTGTGATTTTACTAATGAACTTTCCTATCTCTATTTCACTGCTCCAAGTGATTTTGTGTTAATGTCCAAATGTTTTTTTTGCTCAGCGACATTTGCATAATAGCCAAGCCATGTAAGCTATGTTGTCATATATAATATTGTAAACAGTGTTATGGGCAGTAAATGCAACATGGAGAGACTGACATTTCAGTGCCTTTTAGTTTGACACAGAGGATTACTTGAAATTTATTACATTTCATAGATTAACACAAGATAGCACAATTTATATTTATTTGATAATACAAACCAACCACTGCTTCACTATTGAAAGATTTGTGTACTGAAAATAAAAAACTATGGTGATTCTTCCATGGATTAGACATCAGTTGTTGATATTGAAAAATTCATGGCACGTCGTGCTGGACTTGTACCAACTTGGGAACATGATTTTTCTTGTCTTTGTGTTATTTATTGTCTTTATATTATTTATAACATTCATTAATAGAAAGACGTGAAGCAAGTAGAATAAAGTTAGTCGATTGACTTCTTACCTATGAGCTGTGCTGGGCAAGTTGCGCCAGTCAGCAAGGTGGAAGTCTAAAGTTACGGCATTCAGTAGACTGAGAATAGGCGCAGAAATTTGAGACCACTAGCTCATATGATTTGTGTTTTCAAAGCGACGTTGATAAACGTGTACTTGCCTCTCTCATTTTTTATAATAGAATTTATTGATAATATTATGTATTGGATAGCCCTACACTAGAGCACAGCAAGGGTTCCACATAGACACAACATAGTTATAGTACTGAACACAATACAATTCAATGACACAGCAAGTTAGGTAAATAGTTCACTCACCTCTTGGATTCCTTAACTTAATACTCCATTTTCAATACTGTGGCTAGCAAGAGTAGAGCGGAGATAGACGGGAAATGTATAGTATAGGGTAGAATAGAATTAGTACATTAGTTTAGAACTTAAGAAGTTAGATACCAACCACAGTATGGTAATTATTTACACACTCGGTCAACATGTACTTGTTGTTGAACCCGAGGCCAATCGCAGACTGACTTGCGAGTGTTGCCCTCTCGAGCGTTGCCAACTTATGGTCTCTCTAACTAGAACTTACACTACTCGCTATATTACACCCCTCCCTCCTTAATTAGAAACCCTCCCCCTGCATCCCCAGTCCCCTTATTCAATATAGTCAATCCTAAAGGTCCATTCTCACCACAGGCTTCCGAGCCCGGGTAGACCTGCGTGAGATGTTAATTAGCACTTGGAGGCTCGTGCATCCTAGCCTCCTGGGTGGGAGTCGGGTAATCAGGTGTTCCGGTGTCAGGTTCATTGGTCGGAGGTGGTGGGTATGAATTTTGAGCAGGTTGTGGAAACACGATGGTTTCCTCCGTAGGTTGTTCCAAGGGTTCAGGGATGGTGTTCGAGCAGGTAATAACTTGGTCCTGGTGTCGACGAACAACCTCTCCCCCCTTCAGTTGGCACTTGTAGGATACCGGGCCTGTTTTCTCAATGGTGGTAGCAGGGGTCCATTTTGGGGAACCCGGCGTGTATTGACGGACCATCACAGGAGACTCCGGCGGAATATCAACCGCGCGAGACCCTGGGTGGTATCTTTTCTGAGCGTCCTGGCGTTGAGCAACTTTGGACGCGATTGCTTCTGACGGCCAAAGCAGATCAAGACGAGAGCGAACTTTTCTGCCTAACATCAGTTCGGCGGGCGTAACACCTGTTGTCGTGTGGGGTGTCAGCCGATAGTTGAACAGAAACCTGTCTAGTGCTAGGCGTAGGGGTTCCGTTGACTTTCGTATATTCTTCTTGAAAGTTTGTACCATGCGCTCTGCCAGTCCATTAGTTGAAGGGTGGTATGGTGCGCTCGTAATATGTCGCATACCACATGCCTTCACAAATTCTTGGAATTCGGCCGATGTGAAACACGTTGCATTGTCAGAAACAAGTGTTACTGGAAATCCAAATGTCGCAAAAGTGTGTTTCAGGCACGAGATCGTTTCGCTAGAGGTTGTAGTAGATGTGGGAAAAATTTCAACCCACTTAGAGTGTGCATCCACGATCACTAGATAGTATTTTCCATTCATTGGGCCCGCGTAGTCAATGTGTATGCGATGCCAAGGCTTCGCAGGCCATTCCCACGGATGGAGTTCAGCTTTCGTTGGTGCAGCTCGAGTGCTCAGGCACTCGCTGCATGACTTAGTCGTTTCTTCTAGATCTTTGTCCAGCAGCGGCCACCATACATAGCTGCGAGCTAACTCCTTCATCCTGGATGATCCAGCATGGCCAGAGTGCAGTTCGTCCACAATGGCTTGTCTGAGAGCTTGGGGTACAATAATTCTTGCTCCCCAGAGCACACAGCCATTTTGTGTGGACAATTCGTCTCGCCTCCTAGTATACGGAGCGAGATCAGGGTCACCAATTACCGTCGAAGGCCAGCCTACTTGGCAGTATTTGTACACCTTTGAAAGTACTGGGTCCCTTAGGGTGCCGTCGCGGATGTGGGTGCTGGTGACTGGAGCTGACTCGAGGAAATTCACTAAGGACGTCCATTCCGCAGGAATAGGTGTGGCTTCCTCGGGAGTTGTCAAAGGTAGACGACTGAGAGCATCAGCCGTGCCCAACAGCACGCCGGACCGGTGACGCAAGGTGAACTTGTAGGACTGCAGTAGTAAAGCCCACCTTTGAATGCGCCCGGATGCCATCGGAGGAATGCTTCTACCCGGATCAAATAGTCCTAACAAAGGTTTGTGGTCCGTAACCACAGTGAAATCCTGTCCCCACAGGTAGCAATGAAATTTTCGAAGTGCGAACACCATAGCTAGGGCTTCTTTCTCAGTTTGAGAGTAGTTGCGTTCTGTTGCTGTTAGAGTTCGGGAGGCAAAATAGGCGGGGCGTTCAATCCCATCAATAAGGTGACACAGCACCGCTCCCACACCATACGCACTACTGTCCGCCACTACCACTATGGGTTTCTGAGGGTCAAAATGGACTAGAGTCTGAGAGTCCAGGAGGGCTTGTTTAGATTTCTGGAAGGCTCTCTCCTGACTTGCATCCCATTTCCAAGGGGTTTTGTCTCTCAGTAAGGTATTTAGGGGCTCCAGCATAGTTGCAGATGATTTTAGAAATTTCCTATAGAAATTTAGCAGCCCAAGGTAGGCTCTCAGTTGAGTTACATTAGTAGGGGCTGGTGCATTCTGGATTGCTGCTACCTTCTCTGCAGTGGGGTGCAATCCATCCTTGTCAATTTGGTATCCAAGGTAGGATACCTGTGGCACTCCAATTTGGCATTTATCCATTTTCAGTTTTAGTCCTGCCTCCTGTAGTTTAGATAAGACTTGATAGAGACGCTTGTTGTGCTCTTGCTCATTATAGTGGCACTCACCAGGACGTCATCCAGGTAGCAGAACACTCCTGGGAGGCCCTGCAATAGTCCTTCCATGGCACGCTGAAAGATTCCAGGTGCGGACACAATTCCAAAACTGAGACGGTTGTAGGCAAATAAACCTCTGTGGGTGTTTATTACCGTGAGTTCCTTGGAGTCTTCATCCAAGGGTAGTTGAGCGTATGCCTGAGACATATCTAGCTTGGAGTATATAACTCCTCCTGCTAACCCGCTAAATAGATCTTCCACTCTGGGTATAGGGTAGGTATCAAGCCTAGTGGCTCTGTTGACTGTTAATTTGTAGTCCCCACAGATGCGGATGCTTTGATCAGCCTTGAGCACAGGGACGATCGCCGCTGCCCATCTCGAGTATTGTACAGGGGTGAGGATACCTTCCTGCACCAGTCTATCAAGTTCTGCCTCCACCTTAGGTCTCAGTGTGTAAGGCACGTTCCTGGCCTTACAAAACTTTGGTGGTACGGCTGGATCCACTTCTATTTTGAAATTCCTTCCCTTAAAGCAACCTAGACCTGGTTGAAAAAGGTCAGGGAATTTATTTGCTAACTCTTCAGGGCAGGTAGTCAATTTGTTGACATTATTTGATACTATAGTTAGCCCAAGGGAATCAATCAGGTCCCTACCCAGCAAAGCTGGCCCCTCCCTGTCTACAATCACAATAGTTGCTAGTTGAGGAACCATATTACCAGATTCACGCTGGATGTTAGCCCTAATCTCTCCGCAAGCTACTAGCTCCGCTCCCCCATAAGTCCTAAGCTTAACATCAGAAGGTCTCAGCTCGGGTCTTGACTTAGCTAGTATTTTAGAGTAGGTGGCCATTGAAAGGATAGACCTGGCAGCACCTGTATCTACCTCCATCTCTAATGGCACACCATTTAGTAACAATTTTATTTTGATTGGGGGTTTCATTTCCTGGGCTATTGAGAAAATCTCTCCATAACAGCCTAGATTAGCAACTGGATAGTCTGCACAGGCTGCATTGTTAGTTCTATTAGGGTTAGGGTGGTGTTCCCTCCCCCTTTTCTCATGCATAGCATGCACAAAATTATTTTTGTTGTCTATAGCAGAATTTTGCTTTTTCAATTTAAAGCAACACTTCTTAAGATGGCCTTTTTGGCCACAACCATGACAAACACTGTCTTTATAGGGGCAATCTCTACGCCAGTGCAGATTACCACAGCCGCTGCATGCTGATTTGGGGCTAGCTTGAGCCTGAGTTTTGCCCTGAGGCTTAATAGCAGTTTGCTTTACTCTATGCTGGCCCACATTTAGTATGGAATTAGGTTGCCTTAACACGACCGTCTCCCTCAGTTGAGTTTCTTTGGCAGTTGCCAGATCCACGGCTTTTTTCCATGTGAGGTCATTTTCATTAAGCAAACAATTTTGAACATCATTACTGGCCACACCCAGTATGAACCTATCAAGAAGCGTCTCTTCCAGAACTTCCTGTTTGAAATTACAGGTGTCTGACAGGGCCTTTAAGCTAGCCACAAAATCAGCAATGCTCTCCCTTTGTTTCTGGTTCCGCTTATGGAACCTAAACCTTTCAAAGATCTGGTTGCGTGTCGGCTTAAAATGCCGTCTTAACGCTTCCATGATCTCCTCATAGGTAGCATCTAAAAGTCTTTTAGGTGACAGTAGGTCTTTGGCTAACCTAACAATTTTAGGACCCACCAGAGCAATAAATGTTTTAGCTTTATTTGAATCTTCTACTTTATTAATACTAAGGAAGCAGTTTAGCCTGACTTCATATTCTGGGAATTCTTCCTCTAAAGGATTGAATTCTCCCACTGAGCCTAGCATTGGCATTTTTACCCAGCTTTACAGCTAATTGTCAGATATCTACCTGAAATAGTAGTAGCAACAATATCAGTTGCAAGAGTGGCCAATTCAAGAGGCTGTAATAATACCCCTTGTTAAAAAAAAAATCAGAAATTTACAGCATCAATACTCTAGTCACTGAATAATATAAATTCTGAGTTCCTTCATTAGTCTAGCCTCTCCCAATAGTTCTACAAAAAATAATCCTCGTCGCCAGTATTATGTATTGGATAGCCCTACACTAGAGCACAGCAAGGGTTCCACATAGACACAACATAGTTATAGTACTGAACACAATACAATTCAACGACACAGCAAGTTAGGTAAATAGTTCACTCACCTCTTGGATTCCTTAACTTAATACTCCATTTTCAATACTGTGGCTAGCAAGAGTAGAGCGGAGATAGACGGGAAATGTATAGTATAGGGTAGAATAGAATTAGTACATTAGTTTAGAACTTAAGAAGTTAGATACCAACCACAGTATGGTAATTATTTACACACTCGGTCAACATGTACTTGTTGTTGAACCCGAGGCCAATCGCAGACTGACTTGCGAGTGTTGCCCTCTCGAGCGTTGCCAACTTATGGTCTCTCTAACTAGATTATACTAGATTATAGAGTGGATAGCCCTACACTAGAGCACAGCGCAGGTTCCACATAGACACCAAATAGTTATAGTACTGAACACAATACCATGCAATGACACAGCAAGTTAGGTAAATAGTTCACTCACCTCTTGGATACCTTAACTTAATACTCCATTTTCAATACTGTGGCTAGCAAGAGTAGAGCGGAGATAGACGGGAAATGTATAGTATAGGGTAGAATAGAATTAGTACATTAGTTTAGAACTTAAGAAGTTAGATACCAACCACAGTAGTTAATTATGTACACACTCGGTCAACATTTACTTGTTGTTGAATCCGAGGCCAATAGCAGACTGACTTGCGAGTGTTGCCCTCTCGAGCGTTGCCAACTTATGGTCTCTCTAAATAGAACTTACACTACTCGCTATATTACAGATAATGATTGATTTGATAACCTGAGTGACTTGCCCCTGCTTTAGAGACCTAATTTTGCTGTCTCTTTTTCCACAGATAGGGTAAAGTAAAAGACAGAGCAATCAATTATTTATGTCCTAGAATAAACTGCTCCAGGTCTAAAGTGAGGGACCTTTCCCCATCGTCTGTAAGTATTTTAAAGTATTCTCTCTCAACCTGTAACGTTATCTAACTCATCTCTTTATTATCGTGAGGCATTCATGCGAAGACTATACATTTGTTGCGCGATCGTCCACCTTTTTGCTCAAATAAAGTGCTTATCAACTAGTGACCGCTGTGTTAAAATTGCTAGACACGGATGTGTATTCAGGTATATATTCTTTTATGCTTCCTTAAAAAGACACTTTGAACATTGGGCGAAACGAGCGATTCACGTATTACTGCCTGGCGTTAGTGACACGAGTTTTACAATATTCGTGTGCGTATCATAAATGTGTTCTTTCTAAATGTGTTTCTAGCCGTGTGTCTTCGGCAGGGTGTTCTTGATAATGTGTTCATCGACTAAAATTTCTCTTCCCTGTCAATGCAACTGAAACCCTTCTTGCTTTGTGAACTTATCTCCTAGTTTGCTGTTCCTGTGCACCTTGTGCGTAGATTCCGCGTTCCCCCAACTCCACGCTAAATGGTGCCTTCCTCTTTCCTCTCTTGGGACATCTTTGTCGCGGTTAAGGGAGACTAAAACTTTCTTATATAATAATACTGGTAATAGCAATGCGAATTGTTGCGGCGCTACGTCGTTAGCAGGGCGGCGAGTTCCCTTTACTATGCGCTGCTATTCTATGGCCTCTTATGTCTCACTCAGCTATTTCTTGTGTACCCTCGAGGTATGAAGATTACTTTCTTGTTGTGCGGTGCTATGTAAATGGTGCCTTCCTCTTCCCTCTCTTGGAACACCTTTGCCGTGGTTAAGGGAGGCTAAAACTTTTCTATACGATGATAACAATTGAGTCGTGAAATGTCATTATGCTATGTTGCTTCCATGACTATGCCTCGATCGTGACCACTCTTATCGCCCTTCCGTCATTAGAATATCATGTCTGGTGCTAGAATTATTCAGTTGCCTCTTATGTCTCACTCAGCTACTTCTCATATACCTCCCTTTCTCGTTATGTAGTACTGTATACGTCAACTGCTTATTCGACTGTGATCTTAAATTCGGATTTCCTGTCACGCAATTCCTGGTCCGAGTCTGAATCATACTTGTCTGGGCAGATTCACGGAACCAGGGGATAAGAAATAAAAAACCTGAAGAGACATCGTTTTCCCTTTGGGCGTCCTACCGAGTTCCGTTCAATGGCGTGCTGAAGCGAAGATCAATTCCGCTAGCGCACGACATTACATGAACTATCACAGTTCTGTTGTTTTTGAAAGTGGTTAGGTGCAAGTATTGGTATAAAGTTGTAGTTCATGCCAATAAAAAAATATTAAGGCTAATATTTGGCTCCGAGCAAAATTGTCATTGCTCCGAAGTTGATCCCTGCCTACACTCCGGCGCCATAGTGCAGGTGGGGGTCGTTTTCGAAGAGACTCCTCTCTTTGAGGCGGCATGTTAATCGCAGATTGTTTACAGCCTGGCATGTGTTAATATATGGCTCGCCTAAATAACTTGTGCACATAACCCAGCTCTGTCGTCCCGTACAGGAAGCCACGAGACACTTCACACTCCACTGCCACGTTCACCTACCTTGCCCACTCATATAAAGGGGGTAAATAACCCGGTAGCCAAACTTGGCAGAGGACAAAAAAACTGCCTTCTTCCTTTTGGTTTTTTATCTACTCAGTTCCTTCGCGGTGATTCCCGTTTCCTCATTCCCTTCACCCCTCATTCCTCATACACGTTACGTCCCTCGTCCAAGCGACGTAACTATTTGAGCACTCTCGGGCTGCCTTTAACTCAATTGACGCTGACCCATATCCATCAACCATTGGGGAATTGAGCAGTCACCCGCTGTTTCTAATCACTGACGCTTAGCCGTTCAGAGAGCCATTTGGGTTTCCATGCACACCAAACCTCCACCACATATATTCACCATCTCACAACAACAGCTGCGAGCCGGTTGCATCCCTACTCAAGATTGGACCAGGGACAGCTCATCCTGAAGCGACCGACGGGTGTTGACAAGTTTTCCCAACAAATAAAGGCCAGAGTAAACGAATCCATATTTCCTTGCCCTTCCGTGCGGTCCAGTCCGTGGTAAAGTTCTAGTGAGGATTTGATTAAACCGATGCATAAAGTTTTCGAACACCGCCTTCAACTCCTTCTGAGTTTTGCTAAACACTAAATTCAATGTGCGCTAACACGCGCTGGTGACCCTGTTAAATTGCTTGCTCTTAAAAACCAAAATAAAAAAAATCAAATTAAGTTCCCCACTTTGGGAGAATTTCAGAAGACATTGGGTCGAGAGCCTCCATTCTTACCGAGTTTAACCAACCGTTAAGCTTTCCCACTTAGCGTCGGCACCTCCCACACTTTACACCATCCTGAACTTCACACTCCAGTACACGCTTCCACAAGCCTGAGCTGAACGCATCGTCTGAAGTTCTTCAACCGGTTCGGACTCTCCCCAAGAACGTCTCACGAACCAAGAATCAAGCCTCGCACTTCGGCGTTCAACCTTAGCATCAATAAACCCAAAGGCGAGATAGTCTGTTCTCTCATTCTCCCCAACTGATGGTTGTATTGTGGTTTTTATTAGTACCTGTTTGATTATTTGACGCTTGAAATATTGCGTCCGGACCCACTCCTTCTGAGAAAGCGGCCATATCAATTCATCCCATCCAATATTGATGCCTTCTCAGGCGTCTGGTGACCCTGCCTTATCACCCAACTTCAAACTCTGATTGTAAATTAAATTCCAGCTGTTGTTGAATTATTCGGCCTACCCGAGCAGCTACGAAGTTTAGACAGTAAAAGTATAAAAGGTCATCACAACATTCTAACAAGACAAACATGTCACCGTAGACGCATCTTGTGAGAGCTTGCACTCTTCCTTACACGCAGGGCATTGTGCTAGAGCTGCCAGCTCACGCATTTGACGAGTCTCAACGCTCACTCTCTCGGGAGCAGAAACTCCAAATTCCCTCTCATCTTGCAGCCAGAGCAGTTGCCTCAGCACACCATCTACATCCACATCACCTAAATCATCTAAAGGCGGATCCTTTACTACCGGATGATCCCCAGCAGCATCCTCAAAAAGTCGTTGACATGCTGCATACTTTGCAGCGCACGCGCGACTCCTACGACTCTTATACAGTCTGTGCCAACCTGAAATGAGCGTACAAACGCACGAATTCAGCACCAGTTCAGATATGTCTGCAGATATATTTGCGCGTGTGAGGGGGCCTTTATGCGGCATCGCGTCACGTTGTCAAGGCTGGCAAGACACTGAGTTCTAGGCCTTTATAGCTGTCGCCATGATTTCTGTTGTGTCTACACATCTCATTTTATCATGCAATTATTATAGGAAAAGGAAGAGACAAATTGGCTTCAGGCCACCTCACACGTACAAATATGTCTGCGGACAATCTGAACTGAATTTGGTTTGTCGGTCTCAAGACCCCTCACACGATGCAAACCACGCACTGCAAACTTGACAAAGACTGGCACACGCTTCAGTACATGGAGCTAGGATATATGGAGGGAGCATAGCGCACTCCGATTTGGCTCAATTTGGCTGCAAAAGTTGAAACACTCGGGCAGTGTGAATGCCCGATTCTGAGCCAACCACAGACGCTTGGCTTAAGTTGCTCCACCCACCTTCCCTACAACCCTTCCTCTCAATGGCTCTCATTTTCCAAAGCAAGATTAGTACCTCACCACAAGTCAAAGGGTGAGGTGCGCGTGCAAGTCGCTCTAATTTGTTATAATCAAGGGCCTGTAATCTTTATAGTTTTCAACTCTTAATGTATCTTTGCTAGTAATTTTGATATTATTAAGTGTCTTCAAGTGAGGAAACACAATTTATTATCTTTCGGAGTCGTAGAATCCCAAATTAATCATTACCGACTGAATGATTAACTAAACAGCTGGAAGAGCATTCAGCGAGCGCGTGCACACTCTAGCGTAGTTGGTAGGTTACTGGCTTCCGTGCTGACGTCACACTCGCGAGACGGCTATTGGTTACCACAGACACAGGAGAAATCTCAAAAACTGGTTCGCTTCACAGACGGCTATGCTCCCTCCATATATACTCCCTCCACGCTTCAGTATGCCAGTAGCAGCTAAGCGTAGAGTACGTTCAAGAATAGCGACTCAAGACGGCGAGCTCGTACAGTTAATGGGATTTGCTATGGTTGCAATGAATAAGAAATAAAAGATATGAAAAAGCTCGCTCAAAATGGGCTAAAGAATGGTTCCTAAAAAGTAGTGAATATAAAAATGTGAAATTGCTAATTGAAGTGCATAAGAGGGAGAGAGGCAGAGTACAGTCGCGTACCACCCCCGAAGGCTGGCGTGACACTGACGTCATGTCAAGGATTGCAGCCGGTCGCTCCAAAATTATCAAGCATAGCTGATCTGCCTCATACAGTCGGTACCAACCTGAAATCAGCGTACAAACGCACGAATTCAGCACCAGTTCAGATTTGTCTGTAGATGTATTTGCGCGTGTGAGGAGGCCTTATGCCGTCGTCGCGCCGTGAGCAGCTCCGCCCACCACTACGCGCTACCCCTGCTTGAAGCCCCGTAGAGGACAAACGCGCGAACGTGCAAACCTCATCTCTTCACAAGATTTACCTGATATCTTTGTGTCTTTTTCTTGCAGCTAAAATTGTAATTTTGAAAATTTTAAGGATTTTGACCAAATTTTAAGGATTTTGACCAAATTTTAAGGATTTTGAACAAATTTTAAGGGCACTATTCTCTTAAGAAATGACAGCGAACGGAGACAAACGTTCGGAACAACTGATTAATTGAACTTATAATTAATGAACCATATCAGATATAAATAAAAAACAAACACATATTGAACAGTATTAAAATCAGTTACAGCTTACATGCAGATTTTATTTTTTTTATGTAATGCAATAAGTTGTTCTATCGAATACCGGTACCTCTTTATTCATTAAGGCTCAACTAATAACCGGAATTGATCGACTTACCACAAGTGTTTCAATTTCTCAGGAAAAAAAGACGTAAATATTTCCAATAGATACAGAAGTCATTAGTTTTTAAATTTCCTAACTTTACTCCAATAATAGGAGGCACTGGTCCGATTCATTCTTAAAGTCGACTCAGAATTAGGTTAAACATTATTGTACTCCTTCAACTAACCTTGATGGTAGGATGCCCTAGAAGTCACTGAACTTATTGGGGCCCACAGGTAGCTATACTCAAATTTGACCATTGTACTAACTAGACTTGAGAAACATTCTTTCTCTGTATCACCTGTGGTAAATAAATTGTTTAAATTGTTTAGAATTTCTGTCAACCTTGCAAACCGGTAATGTTTTCAGTTGATATATTAGTTTCTGGAAGTTAATTTTTCAATTAAAACATTGGTGTATTATGAAGATTAAGGTAAATCTGAAGGATATGTCAGTTATTGATTTTCCACTTTTTTGTGCCTGAACCCTATTAATTGAATCAAAATAAACAAGTTTTCTTCTATGCACTTTCTGTCTCAAATGAGTATTTTACGATTTATAGCGGTAGGTTTAGTTTCGTCTTTGATGATGAATGCGCTCGAATAAACAGCTACTCATTGATTTTTTAATTTTTGTTGCTTGAATCATAGTAATAACATTGAAATAAACAACTTTTCGTCTATACACTTTTTTTGTCAAATGAGTATTTAACGAGGTATAGTGGTACCTAGGTTTGGTTTCGTCGTTGATGATGATCGGGCTGGAAGCGAGTGCGCATTGCAGTGTTGTTGTCCGACGTGCTCCTTGAATTACTTGCCGCTTCAAACACTGGAGTTGCGGTAAGTCATTTACCGCTATAACTAATAAAATACTCATTTGAGACAGAAAGTACATAGAAAAAAACTTGTTTATTTTGATCTAATTAACTATGCTCAGGCATCGAAATTTACAAAATCGATAACTGACATATCCTTCACATTTACCAAGATTAATGTCTTATAAAAGACAGGCGTTTTTTGCATGATTAAATTGATCAATAATTTCTCATTTATCATGTTCTCTGATTTAGTATTTAAGGCCTTAAATTATGATGTATAGAAAGTGCTAGGCCTATGTCAAAGTTTTGAAATTTTAAGGTTTTATTATGATTTTGCAATTTAATTTCAAACGTTTTTCTAGCTCTTTAAAACTGATAGGTAAATCCTTTGCTTTTTTCTGTAGATATGATTGTCTCTATGGGGCCTATTATATGCCACTAGCCCACTAACTATTGTAAGTTTATACTTATATTTTAAGTAACTATGCAGGAGATTTATTGATACTGACCTAGCATTGTTTTATTAGAGATGCATCAAATTTTTGTGTGGAATAAAAAAACAAGTAATGAAGTAAAATGAATTTAGTCACAGATTGATATACAAACCTGTGCTATTTTAACATACATATATATATGTATGTAACCTGTGCTATCATCAATTTTTTGAATTTGTAGTAATTTCTAGTCATTTTAAATTAGTTTAATGTGTTTATCCTAAAATTTTAAAGTAAATATGAAGGAGAGGACAGTAATCAATTTTCCACTTTTTTGTGCCTATACATTGTTAATTAGATCTAAATAAACAATTTTTCTTCTGTGATCTTTCCTTCTGAAATGAGTATTTAACAAGTTATAGCGGTAAACTATACTCCGCAACTCTAGTGTTTGAAGCAAAAAGAAATTATTCGGACGGAAGACTAAAATGGATTCTCCCTTGTGACGCATAATTCTTTTTAATCTGCTTGATTTTAACCATAAAATTATTTCACTTGCAGAAGGGACATAGCAGTTTTCTGTTGTGAAGTGTACATGCTGGGACTCTAAACCCATGAGGCTCACACCATCTGTGTTCAAGCGAGTAGCTGTTGGTGTGTCTGGAGGAGTGGACAGTGCTGTGGCTGCCTGGCTGCTCAAAAGTAAAGGTACATCTGTGGGAAATTTAAAGGTAACTGCTGACTTTCGAAATCTTAAAATTTAGTAGACCTTTCCTTGATTTCAAGATAAAGGTATTTGTGAAGGAGAGGTTAAGGTCAATGTGAAGTTTCATGCAATCACAGAAATTGATAATTATATTCCAAACAATCACTAAAGGAACCCATTAAAGAACGTTTTTCAAGAACGACATTCTGCTCGCTGATGCGTTATTTTCGAATCATTGAACTTTGAAGTTGGCCGTCGCGCGCCCAAGGAAGCGAGCGTAATTTAATTAAAAACGGAAGCTAACCCCCTATTACAAACGTAAAGAGGTTGGGTCGTGAGGGGTAGCCACAGTTCTTTTAGTGAAAAGTATAAATAAAGCTTCTAAACCACCCATTAGGGTGACGACCGCAATCTTGTTTACATCGGGTCTAACATGGCGACCACCATGGGCGCCGCCATTTTGGACCCGATGTCAACAAGATTGCGGTCGTCACCCTAATGGGTGGGTTAGAAGCTTTATTTATAATTTTCACTAGAAGAACTGTGCCTCCCCCTCATGACCCAACCTCTTTACGTTTGTAATAGCTTCCGTTATTAATTAAATTCCGTTTCACGCGCTCGCTTCCTTTGGCGCCAAGGCCAACTTCAAAGTTCAATTATTTGAGAATAACGCATCAGCGAGCAGAATGTCATTCTTGTAAAACGTTCTGAAATGTGTTCCTTTAGTGATTCCTGGGATCGGCATTATTCATTTCCGTGATTGCATGAAACTTCACATTGACCGAGGTTAATAATTAATTTTCCAATTTTTGCTGCCTAAACATAGTTAATCAGGTTAAAATAAAAATTTTTCTTCCATACACTTTCCGTTGCAAATGAGTATTTAACGAGTTATAGTGGTATGTTAATTTTTGTCATTGATCACTGGAATGCGCTCAAATAAACGGCTACCAATCAATTTTTTTAATTTTTGTTGCTTGAATCATGGCAATTACATTGAAATAAACTACTTTTCCTCTATGCACTTCTTGAGGTAAATGAGTACTTTACGAGTTATAGCGGGAAGTTAATTTTGGTCTTTGATGGCTGGAATGCACTTGATCATTCGAGCACGTCAGAAGGGAGAGTTTACTGTACTCTTTCCCTCAGAACAATTTCTTCCCGCTTCAAACACTAAAGTTGCGGTAAGTAATTTACAGCCATAACTCGTTAAATACTCATTTGCGACGGAAAGTGCAAAGAAGAAAAGTTGTTTATTGACATCTAATCAACTATGTTTAGGCACTGAAAAGTGGAAAATCAATTACTGTCCTCTCCTTCATGTTTATCAAGATCAATATTTACTTTAATGCACTTGCAGAAATTGAAAATTTTTTGCCAAAGAATCACTAGAGGAACACGTTTACGAACATTTTACAGAAATGACATTTTGCCTACGGATGCATAATTTTTTAGTTATTTAACTTCAAAGTTATGGGAACGTCATATATGACAGTGAAGAAATGGACACATAAAAATGCTGTAATGCAGTATCGACGTGATGATAGGTTAGATTAGGTGGTCAATGTGAAGTTTAATGCAATCACGGAAATTAATAATTATATTCCAAACAATCACTAAAGGAACCCATTTAAGAACGTTTTACAAGAATGACATTCTGCTCGCTGATGCTTTATTTTCGAATTATTGAACTTTGAAGTTGGCCTTCCCGCGCCAAAGGAAGCGAGCGTAATTCAATTATAAACGGAAGCTAACCCCCTATTACAAACGTAAAGAGGTTGGGTCGTGAAGGGGAGGCACAGTTCTTCTAGTGAAAATTATAAATAAAGCTTCTAACCCACCCATTTGGGTGACGACCGCAATCTTGTTTACATCGGGTCATTGATGGCGACCACCATGGGCGCCGCCATCTTGGACCCGATGTCAACAAGATTGCGGTCGTCGCCCTAATGGGTGGGTTAGAAGCTTTATTTATGATTTTCACTAGAAGAACTGTGCCTCCCCCTCACGACCCAACCTCTTTACGTTTGTAAAAGCTTCCGTTATTAATTAAATTCTGTTTCACGCGCTCGCTTCCTTTGGCGCAAAGGCCAACTTCAAAGTTCAATTATTCGAAAATAACGCATCAGCGAGCAGAATGTCATTCCTGTAAAACGTTCTTAAATGGGTTCCTTTAGTGATTCCTAAGATCGGAATTCTTATTTTCCGTGATTGCATTAAACTTCACATTGACCGATTAGGTTAGATAACCTTAGGTTAGTTGAATAAACTAACCTAAATACACCTAAAATAACTACTTAGCTATACCTACACTGATGGTTTTCTGCCAAAAAAACTGCATGTGTTTCAACAATGCAGGTACACTGCAGCCAACTAAATAGTTTTATTCTTACCTGAATGTAATTCATGTTATATCTCACAAACTACATATCAGAGAAAAAAATATTACACATGTAAAATGTTCTTAAATGTGCTCCATGAGTGATTCTTGGGAGATCAATTTCTAAATTTTGCGAGTGCATTAAAGTAAACATCAACCAATGTTAATTTCCTAGCACAGCAGAATAGATACTGGAATTTGTTATGATGTTCAATTTATCAGTAATCTATTTCAGGTTATACAGGGTGTCTACTAGGTAGTAAAGTAGTAAAAAGTAGTAAAAAGTAGTAAAATTTAAGAAGTAGTAAAAAAGTAGTAAAAAGTAGTAAAATTTACCTCTGGGTAGTAAAAAATTGTGAAGTGGAATAATTCTTTGAAAATTGAAAGTAATGTACAGGGGTATAAAGTGTATTAAGATTATTTAAAATTTATTTCTCCCAGCATTAGCAATTTGCTGCAGTTTATGTGAAATATTCCTGTATGGCGGGATGTAATTTCAGATTGGGGGACCCAAAATAGAGAAATGTTTCAAAATTTTTGGAGACGACTGTAAATAGTTCATTTTTTCTCATTCAGTTTGATCTGAAGGATATCAAATTGCTTTATGATGGAGGGTTAATTTGGGCCATTTCAATGTTTAAATTTTACTTTTCTTCAATGCCATTTCATAAATTTTTAGGCATTAAATTTTTAATAATCAGTGAATAATCAATGATGGTAAATTCAGTCCGTCTAAATTCAGTTTCCTGCTCGAGTTTTTTAAACAATAACCTCGAAGGGCTATTTCTCTCTATAATATTCAACATTCATGTCTTGTGCTGATTTTCTTTGAATATACCCCATAGCGTTACCTTCGAAGAACAAACTTATCCTTCGTCATATATTAGGCATTTAAACGTCCTTGCCCTAAGTTTAATAATAGCACTTCACTCAAATTATTGCATCATTTAACTATACCTCACAAATGTGAATATAAAAGATAAGCAGTGGTGAACCAAGTGATATAACCTTCCAAATCTTATTAAGAGATGAATATTCTCATGCTACGCTCTTCAATGTAAACAAAAACGGGATTTTATGTGCAATTTAAGGGAAAAACAGGATTTATATGTCAACTCTTTCACATCACGTTCCTTGGATCATAATTTTGAATGTATCATATTGCAATACATCATTACATCCTCAATTTAGCATTAGTACATTACAATCCTTCGGTGAAGATGTCAAAGGAACTTCTCTGCAGTTCATTTACATCGAGCAATAATATCTTCCTTTGAAAAGACTGGAGTTTATTCTGTCCGTTTCGGTGTGAGGGGAACAATAACAATTTACTGTAACTATGAATGTTTTTTTTTTTTTAGAAAAACTTACCTCTTTGTAAAGCTGAAAGTTTTTTTCTTTTTCATGACATTACCCCTCAGAGGAATACAATTATTGTATCTATAGGAATTAGCACTCCCAGGGGGAATGTCAGGGCCTTAGCTGAAAGTTAGGTAGTCTTTTTTTTTTTTGTTGAGATAAAATATTTTTTTTATGTTAAGGACCAGCAGCACCTACTACTACTTTCTTCTTCAACTTTGGTCTTGTTTCATAATCTTCTTTCACAATTTACTGTTTCTATGCCCTTTCTGTAGATTACGCATTTCATTCAACTCCATACTACATGTTGCCTTCCTCCTTCCTCTCTTTGATCGCATTTGTTGCTGGGGAGGGAGGCTAAAACTAACAACTAATCTAATCTAATCCCATGACATTAATTTATGTCCAAATACTGAAAGAATTATGCTATAAAATTGTCTTTTAGAACTAAATGTAATCTTTCAAATGAGAATTAAGCTCCTTTTGGCAGTCATGGCGACAAACGGTTCAGTTCAGCTACCTCCAGGATGTTGTCAGAGGAGCATGGTGATGCTACATCTTATTAAAGTTCTGTCTTCTATCAGGTTGTAGCAGAAGTTCTGTCCATTTTTTTAGATATGAAATGAAGTGAAAATCCTCTCAAAAATGCATTTATTCAGTCTTCAATATAGGCACCATTTTGTTAATTACTTCCTCCCATTTTCCGGTAAGCTTTTTGATTCCTTCTTCATAAAATTTAGATGGTTTGGACGCACAAAGAGAAACTAGTTTCATTTTGACCTCTTCTCTTGTAGTAAGCCTTTATTCCATTAAATGATTCTGTAAGCCCCTGAAAAGGTGAAAATCGGTTGGAGCAAGATCTGGAGAATATGGTTGGTGATGCATGACTCCCCAGCAAAAAACTTCAACTAAAATTTTGGTTGCGCTTGAAGGGGGGGGGGGGGGGTCTGCCATTGTCATGGTGCAGAATCACTCCTTTTCGATTGATCAAAAATGGCCATTTTTCCTGAAAAACTGCTTTTGAACGAGTTAGCTTTTGACAGTAAACTTCAGATGTTATTTTTTGATTGTCACCCATTAATTCATAATAAACAATTCCCTTCAAATCCCAGCATCCACTCAAATGAATTTTTTTAGGGTGCAGTCCATTTCTCGGCTGTGGAATTGGCTTTGAACAACAACTTAGACACTGTCTTTTGCGCTTAACATTGTTGTAAAGGATTCACTTCTCGTCACCAGTTATGATTCGGTCTAGAAAAGGGTCTGAAGTTCATGAGAACGCAGTGAAACACAACAGGTCGCCCGTATGTTGCCTGTTGATTTCTGACAAATCGTGTGGGACCCTATGTCTCTGCCTTTGAGATTTTGCCAGATCTTTTCATTACCCAATATATGGTCATATGGCTTACATTAAAGGTTTTGTTCATTTCTCTAGTGGTGCAGGTTTGATTTTCATCAATGGCAGATAGCAATTGCTCAGAATTGAGTTTTTTTAGCATCTTGCTCATGGTAAGACTTTTAGACTGTAGTCATTTTTTTTTTAAACAAAAAACGATCTTCTGCAGGTCTTTTCATTCACAACATCATTTCCATGTGTCTTTGAGTGTTTTTGCTGCTGAGCCTGCCATATTGCCTTTGTGAAATTCAAACAGTAAAATATGCCTGACATGCTCTTTACTTGCAGTGTACCTTTGGGCTAAAAATAGTTTTTAATTACGATAATTATCACAGAATATGAGAGAAGAAACAACATTTTATTAATTACCATAGATAAGTATACAACATTAACAAGCTAAATTGAAGTAATCTTGCCCTAAACATATAGCTCAACAATTGGACAGAACTTATGTTACAACCTGATACTATATGTATGTATATGAAAGTTACACGAAATTTGCATTTCCGTGATTTGTTCCATAATATAATGTTAATAACCAATTTGTTATCATTATTGATCGCAATTAGGGTGTCAATTTAAATTTTGAGGTACGTTAGATATAGTTTACAAAAATTCGTTCACATATTCAATTCGTTCAATAGTTCACAATCTCATATTTACGAAGTGTCATAGTGTTTAGTCACAATAAAGTTCCCTGATATTCTACCCTGCCTGGGTGTAAAGTGATGTGACAATCACCTGGTGTCTACTAGTTTCCAGTTGGTTTATTTTTTGGGTATCATGAATGGTTGTCCTCATCGTTGAAAGATGTTAAGACATGGTTCTTTGTCTTAACATTCGATAGAGTCCTTAGGATGGGGTAACTTAGGAATTTAGGTAACTTTTTCTCAATGATGCTTTGATTGATGCATTGAGCATGAAGTATTCTAAGTATTAAGAAACTTGGACCCTTTTTGAACATTTGGTATTGCGTGTATCATTGACTCATACTACTCATTATAGGCTAATGACTTACATCTGGACATTTGGACAACATTCATTATGTAAAAAATAGGTAGTATTTTTTCTGGTGAAGGTAGTAAAAAGTAGTAAAAAGTAGTAAAATTTGGAAATGAAATATCAGTAGTCACCATGTTATAGGGTTACAAATGAACTGCATTGTTGGAATTAATTTTATCAGTTAAGATGACAGGTAAATGAAGTTCCTACTTACTTACACCATGGAAGTTTTATTTAGTATTTATTTATTAAATGACATTACTTGTTTATGTAGAACTCTGACTAGTTTCTCTTCATTTCCTTTAATCATGTTCTGTAGCCCCATTGTTACTTTCTAACAGCAGTTTTTTTAAGCATTACATAAAATTAATAATTTTCTGTTAACTAACTATTGTAGACTCTTATAGTTATTGTAGTACTTGTGGTGTATTGCTGCGCCAGGCATGTATTCCTACGCGGGGACAATCACAGGGCGGCACCCATCGGCGGGTTGCTTGTGTACACATCGTATTTTGTGTTCACGGATGCTTTGGTGTTCCAATGTGTTTATTCTGTTTAGAATTACACATGCGACGTTTTTTTACGTTGTAAGCTGCTCCGTTTGAGTGGCAGGAGGTATTTTGTGGGATCTACTTCCTGACGTGTGGAGCGTCAATCTGTGCGCCGGCCTTGGGATTATTGCGTCTGTTGCTGGCGAGTGCGGTTGTGCGTGCTTGAGCTTCCGGTTTTGCTCTTGAAGTATCCTTGCGAGATACTTGTGTTGTGTTTTTTGCCTTTGCTGAGACACAAGCAGGTAGGACCTGCAGGCGTGTTGTGTGCCTGTGTATCTGAGTGTTGTTCAGATACAAAACACTAACTGGGAGCTAGTGTGTGCTTCCATTCTGCCGTGAAGTGTTTTCACTAGCTTGGAGCTAGTGTTGTCTTCCTTTCTGCCGTGAAGTGTTTTCGTTTTCACGGCAGCGTGTGTTCAACCTGGGTGTGTCCTCTGACACACGAGCTCAGGTGTGTGTCTGGTGTTGGCTGGAGGGGAGGTTTGGAGGCCGATCCGAGCTCTGCGAGCTCGGGTTTGAGACCTTTGGTCTCGGGATTTGCACATCCCACAACAGTACTGCTACTGAAATGTTTTCAGTTGATTACCTGTTTGTCAGGCTATTGTCAAAGATGCCAACTAGTTCCTTGTAATTTAACGGGAGGGAAAATAATTCTCTTGCAAATAATTAAACTCGCATATCACAGATACATGCGAAACATATATCCGTCTCAGATTTAAAAATTTCAACAGCTTGAATTTCAATCCACCTCAACTTTCGAAGCCTGTTTTATCAGTGCAAAAAGCTCCTTAGCTTGATCTCATCTCGGCTCAAATTCAACGCTTAGAAAACTGCTCGACATCTTCAAAACTTGGAAACAGCTTGATTTTTACATCGGCTTGAAAACTTCAAAGCTTTTAGCTCATAGCTTGAATTTCATTTTAGCTCTTAACTTTCGAAGCCTGTATTACCAGCGCAAAAAAATCCTTAGCTCGATTTCGTTTTTGGCTCCAATTTTAAAAGCTTGAAAAACAGCTCAAATCTTCAAACCTTGTAACCAGATTGGACTCTGAAAATTACCGAATAATATTCGCAACTTGAAAACTGTGGGCAATCCCCAACTCAATAAAATTAAGTCAGCAGAACCTGACTTTTCTCATATCCCTGAAAAATCAGGAAGATTCTCCAGAAAAAGTCTCTGAAAAGCCCTCAGAACCCTAAAATAGGGAAACTATCAAAGGTGGCTCCCAAGAAGGACCAATCTAAATAATTCTCAAATTGGGCCAAAACAGGACTTGCCCACCTAAATAATCTATAACTGGCGATTGGGATTTTTCCCTCCAATTTTTAATCTTGATTGGGATTTTTCTCTCCAATTTTATTAAAAGGAGCAGAGATGTGAGATTACACCTTAACATGTACGTCAGAGAATAATAAAAATGCATGCTGATGTATATGTAATTTCTTCATCACATTCATATTAGGCAGGTTTTGGAATGAAGTACGATGATGTTTGATCTATTTCAATATTTTAAGGAGATAAAATTCTCTTCTGTCAAGTTCACTTGATGCCAAATAATGTAGTTTCTACATAACAATGAGTTGCCTTGAGAGTTTAAACCATTTTTTACTTTTAAAATGCCATATATGTGTGTATAAAAAAATAAATTCAACAAGCTTGACAAGTTATTTATTTTTTGTGCATATGCAATAAGCTGGTAATGTTCTCTATCTAGTCCTGGAAAAAGTCGCAAGCCAAAATCACCTTCATGGTCATAAAATTCAGTGTCACCAATGTTTGAGTTAATAGTTCTAAACTCATTGACTTTTGTTTGTCAGGTAACTAATTTATTGTATGAACCAGAAATTTTGCTGATTTTATTGAAAATGTTGTCATGCAGGACAAATCTTTTAGAATCAGTTAACATTTCTTTATGCAGTAAGTTCTTCAGAGAAAGAAGTTAGTGTTAGTTATGGCAGGCACAATATCAAGAGAATATGGGGTATGAGGTAAGAGGTCCCAGCTAAACTCAAATGGATTTTTATGGGTAATCAATGATCCATGTTGTCAAGCAAGCATTGTGTTGCTAAAGCACTACCCATTCCTGTATGCCAACTCTACTCTCACTTATTCAATTTTGCCATCCAAATATGACAGCCAATAAGAGTGCACATCAATATATTTGGGTTTGTGGAATAAGTTCATATTGAATAATGCCTCTTTTTATCCTATCATATACAATACAGGGCTTTCTTGGTAGGGAAATTTTTGGTTTGTTATAAAAGATCATAAGGCTAGCTCCAAGATCTTTATTGCTCCACATTTTTCTGACCATTAATATTTTCACCATTGCTGTAGAAGAAAAGCATCTTCACTGATATATGAACTTTATCACTAGATAAATAAATTGTTAATATAGGCCCCTTCAGGGGGATACAACTACTGTATCTATGGGAATTAGCACTCCTAGGGGGATTATGTGAGGTCCCAAGCTAAAGGTTTTGTAGGCCTTCTTTTTGTTGAAATAGAATAGGTTTTTCTTTTTGTACAGACCATCTTTTTTGGTTCACTGCTGTCCTGTTTTTCAGCACCTGCTGCTTTCTTTCTTCTTCAACTTTTATCTTGTTTCATGAACTGCTTTTTGGCATACTGTTTTTATGCGCCTTGTGTGTAGATTCTGTGTTCCCTTAACATCATACCAAATGGTGCCTTCATCCTTCCTCTCTTTGAACATCTTAGTTGTGGTAAAGGGAGGCTAAAACTTTCTTATAATCCATTATTCTGTAAATATAGGTTAACAGGAATTTTAAATTGTTGAAATTTTTCATTGATAACCAAGATGCGTGTTCATAGATTCTATTGCATCATTAGAACTTTGTGGATTAGATAAATAGTGACATTATTGGATGACAACTTAAACATTTACTCCAAAATTGCTCAGAACAATCCAAACAACCTCATAAATTATATTTGCTGCTGGATCTTTTAAATTCTTTCTTTTGTAAACATTCGTGCCATGTCTCTGAATTGGTCGAAATTGAACATGTCTTCAGCCATACTTTGTCACATCACCCATAAAAATGTATCTCACCCTCTGCGCACTCTAATGCCTATTTGATTGTGGTATTCTTCTCTATTCTATAATTGAAAAGCAAATTATGGAATAGAGTTGAGTATCTTTTAAATGATTTCTCTTTGCCATAGTGTTTGTTTTTGTTTTCATTGTAACTTCATGACCAAGTGGATTAGGAATTATGTTCATTTCTTCCTGAGTATATCTATTATTTTATATAACCATGGACTATTTTATTTTTTATGTAAAAAAAAGGCATTTCTAGCAGTGTTTACAATTTTGACTTTCTGATATTTATGCTGAAGCTATTCTTGTTGCTACTTGTTGTCCTTGCAAACCTTTGTAGTTTCCTGTGCATATTTTTCTCATCAATTGCCAGAAGCACAACATAAATAGAGAGTACTGTATATAAAATTTCTCCTCAATCTCCCCTCAGGGGGCTACAACTATTGTATCTATGGGAATTAGCGCTCCCAGGGGAACCATGCGAGGGCCCGAACTAAAGGTTAGGTAGGCTTCCTTTTTGTTGTAATAAAATAGGTTTTTGTTTTGTTACGGACCATCTTTTTTCGGTTCACTGCTGTCCTGTTTTTCAGCACCTACTACTTTCTTCTTCAACTTTTTTCTTGTTTCATGAACTTCTTTCCTAGCTTACTGTTTCTGTGCACCTTGTGCATAGATTCCGCGTTCCCTCAACTCCATACTAAATGGTGCCTTCCTCTTTCCTCTCTTGGAACATCTTTGTCATGGTTAAGGGAGGCTAAAACTTTCTTATATAATAATAATAATAATAATAATAATAATTCTCCTCAATCTAAATCTCATGTGTGTTTATCCCATGTGAGAAGTATTGAATTTAAAGGAATTATCACTCCCAGTTGGATGATACAAGGTTTTGAGCTGAGGGTTAAGTAGGCATTTTTGTTAAAATTCTTTAAATGTTTTATATTTTGCTGCAGCCTATTTTGGGAAGGTTCACCATTGTTTTTTCCATTGGCTTTTACTTCATCCAGTTTTATCTTATTTCAGAATTTTCTATCAATCTATGTTTCTAGGTTCAGGGAATTTGAGGGGACACGCCTCAGGCATAAATTCTTAGTTTCCCCAACTCCATACTTTAATACACAGTGCCTTAATCCTTCCTCTCTTGGAAGCAACTTTGTAGTGATTGGTGAGACTCAAACTAGTCATCGTTCAATCGTGTGTATTAGCCCCAATGATATCTATCAGTGTATTGCTTAATCTTTATAGAGTTCACTTATGGAGATTTTTCTATTGCAGGTTATGATGTTCTATTTTTCTATTACAGGTTATGATGTTCTATTTTTCTACTGCAGGTCATGATGTTTGATTTTCCTATTACAGGTTATCATGTTCTATTTTTTTTATTACAGCTCATGATGTTTGATTTTCCTATTGCAGGTCATGATGTTCATGGAGTATTCATGCGCAACTGGGACCCACAGGACGAGTCTGACTCGGGTGCCTGTAATGCTGACCAAGACTGTGCCTCTGCTGAATGGGTCTGCAAGACACTCAACATTCCTTTCACTGAGATGAATTTTGTCTCACATTACTGGAATGATGTATTCCAGTGCGTTCAGTGTTAGTCAGTTGATAGCTTCTTTAATACTACTCTGTTGAATATTTGTACTTCTCTTGGGAATGGTTCATGCTCCCCTACTCTCTAACCATTATATTCACTTGAATGATTTCCTCAATCAACTGCTGAACATAAACGAAATTATAGTCATAATACTGTTCTGGATATTGTGGTATGTAATGTGGAGTCTATTTTAATCCTCATTGTCACAAGTATTCTTATTGTTCCTTAAACTTCAATTTGCACATTTGCAGTGTGTGAATTTTTGCATTTTTGTTGTTACTGTATACTTTTTATAGAGACCTGCTGTCAGAATACTCGGCTGGTAGAACCCCAAACCCAGATGTGCTGTGCAACCACCACATCAAGTTTGGGCGGCTGGCAGAGGCGTGCAGGGAGAGGCTGGGCTGTAATTGGCTCGCCACAGGCCACTACGCAAGGCTGCAGCACGGCCCAGAAGGTTATTGCAGCTAGCTATTGTGAAAGCTCAAGCAGCAAGTCAAATATTCTAGCAGCACGGCCCAGAAGGTTTTGGCTGCTAGCCATTGTGATAGCTCAAGGAGCAAGTCAAATATTCTAGCAGCACGACACAGAAGGTTTTGGCTGGTAGCCATTGTGATAGCTCAAGCAGCAAGTCATATATTCTAGCAGCACGACCCAGAAGGTTTTGGCTGCTAGCCATTGTGATAGCTCAAGCAGCAAGTCAAATATTTTAGCAGCACGACCAAGAAGGTTTTGGCTGCTAGCCATTGTGATAGCTCAAGCAGCAAGTCAAATATTTTAGCAGCACGACCAAGAAGGTTTTGGCTGCTAGCCATTGTGATAGCTCAAGCAGGAAGTCAAATATTCTAGCAGCACGACACAGAAGGTTTTGGCTGCTAGCCATTGTGATAGCTCAAGCAGCAAGTCAAATATTCTAGCAGCACGACCAAGAAGGTTTTGGCTGCTAGCCATTGTGATAGCTCAAGCAGCAGGTCTAATATACTAGCAAACAGTGTGGTCACTGTGTCGACTGGTTAAGGTGCTCATTCTTGTGTGGGTTTGTTTAATCATAAGTTTGATCAAGATCGTGGGTTTGAAATTCTGTAATTGCTAGCCCCTGTGTTTCTTCTAGTTAGGAACTAAAAAATTTAGCTGCAATGATCTACTCAATCTAGGTGTAACTGAGTACAACCAAGCTGAGTGTAGTCATCATTACAATCAAGGTATCTGAAAACATCCAACATAAATGACGTAGACTCCTCTCATGGGGATACTATTTTATCTGTGTGAATTAGCACTCCCATTGGAAAACGTGAGGTGCGAAGCTGAGAGTTAGAAGGGCTTTTTTTGTTGAAATAAAATGGTTAGTGTTATGGTAAGGAACACCTTTTTCGGTTCATTGCTGTCCAGTGTTTCAGCAACTACTACTTTCTTCAATTTTATCTTATTTCATGAATTGCTTTCTCTATTTACTGTTTCTATCCACCTTGTGCATAGATTCTGCATTCCCTTATCTCCCTACTAAATGGTGCCTGCCTACTTACTCTCTTTGGAACGTCTTTGTTGCGGTGAGGGAGGCTTAAACTAACATCTAATTTAAATGATATTGACTTAATTGAAATTGAGAAATATTTACCTAAAGGTGAAAGGAATTTTTTGTGGGTAACAAGTTCCGCTCAGCAGGTCATTAGCACCTACTCTCTGCGTAAATAAGTGAAAATGAAGCCTGAGTTTTACAAGTTACATATTATACCTGTGATGCTAGTTTTTTGTTTCCCTATTTGTAAGGTGTATTGGGAGTTATTTTTGCACCCTGTTATTAACACTTTGACTGCGACTTCGAAATATTAAGTTCAACGCCAAACTCAAATTTAAAGTCAATTGTAGTAAACTATTTTGAAAATAGCAAACATGAACTGGATTGTGCCTTCATTTAGCTTTGATTAAGAATTTGTGAAAATTGAGTTTGCGTCTACTGGTCGATCAATAGCATTATGAAAATTACCTTTGTGTACCACCGGTGGCGCACGTCGCAGTTAAAGGGTTAAGTAAAGAACTGTGCGTAGTTAGGCTGAATTGGCGTAAATATAGACTATTTTTTCTAGTAATCATTTTGTCAATTGGTGAATTTTTGTTGCAGTGACACGGTTGTTGAGAGCCGCTGATGAATCCAAAGACCAAACGTTCTTTCTCAGCGCTGTACCTCAAGATGCGCTAAGAACTGCAATTTTTCCTCTCGGTGAGAAACTGGTGCGATGAAATTTTATGACTGATATAATTGCATTTAACATTTTCCTTAGGTTGTGCATTTTATATCTTCCTTAGATTGTGCATTTTATATCTTCCTTAGATTGTGCATTTTATATCTTCCTTAGATTGTGCATTTTATATCTTCCTTAGATTGTGCATTTTATATCTTCCTTAGATTGTGCATTTTATATCTTCCTTAGATTGTGCATTTTATATCTTCCTTAGATTGTGCATTTTATATCTTCCTTAGATTGTGCATTTTATATCTTCCTTAGATTGTGCATTTTATATCTTCCTTAGATTGTGCATTTTATATCTTCCTTAGATTGTGCATTTTATATCTTCCTTAGATTGTGCATTTTATATCTTCCTTAGATTGTGCATTTTATATCTTCCTAAGATTGTGCATTTTATATCTTCCTTAGATTGTGCATTTTATATCTTCCTTAGATTGTGCATTTTATATCTTCCTTAGATTGTGCATTTTATATCTTCCTTAGATTGTGCATTTTATATCTTCCTTAGATTGTGCATTTTATATCTTCCTTAGATTGTGCATTTTATATCTTCCTTAGATTGTGCATTTTATATCTTCCTAAGATTGTGCATTTTATATCTTCCTTAGATTGTGCATTTTATATCTTCCTAAGATTGTGCATTTTATATCTTCCTTAGATTGTGCATTTTATATCTTCCTTAGATTGTGCATTTTATATCTTCCTTAGATTGTGCATTTTATATCTTCCTAAGATTGTGCATTTTATATCTTCCTTAGATTGTGCATTTTATATCTTCCTTAGATTGTGCATTTTATATCTTCCTAAGATTGTGCATTTTATATCTTCCTTAGATTGTGCATTTTATATCTTCCTTAGATTGTGCATTTTATATCTTCCTTAGATTGTGCATTTTATATCTTCCTTAGATTGTGCATTTTGTATCTTCCTTAGATTGTGCATTTTATATCTTCCTTAGATTGTGCATTTTATATCTTCCTTAGATTGTGCATTTTATATCTTCCTTAGATTGTGCATTTTATATCTTCCTAAGATTGTGCATTTTATATCTTCCTTAGATTGTGCATTTTATATCTTCCTTAGATTGTGCATTTTATATCTTCCTAAGATTGTGCATTTTATATCTTCCTTAGATTGTGCATTTTATATCTTCCTTAGATTGTGCATTTTATATCTTCCTTAGATTGTGCATTTTATATCTTCTTTACAAACGGCGCCTTCTTCCTTCCTCTCTTTCAAACGTCTTTGTTGCGGTTAGGTAGCCTTAAACTAACATCAAATCTATTCCCAAAGGTAAAAATTCAAAGGTGTTAGGTCAAAGAGAGAGTGATATAACAAGCGGAAGATTAGTTCTTTTGTCCAGTTTGTCATTTTTAGGGTAATGCTAAAATCGTATACATTTTGTATTTGAATATGGTTTTTATGCCAGACTGTGTGCCAAAGTACAGTATTAAAGTGGATCGTTTTTCAGAATTTTGAAAATTTATTTATAAATCTTTGCAATAATATAGGAGTCATTAATAAATTTTTTATGCCCCATATTTAAAAATCACCTTGTATTACTCTCACAGAGAAAATGTGCAGCGTTTTTGAGTTCCTGCATATCAATGCACAATTCCGAGACTGTCACACCTCAAAAATTTCAAATATAGTTACAATGTTAAAAGTATGCTAACTTAATTCTACGTCTTCTGGCAGTAAAGTCGTAAGTTTAAGTGCATTTTTGGCCGAGAGATTGCGTTGGTCAATTTGTGTAAAATTATTAAAGTGATGTGACTTAGATACTTTGAAATGCTTCTCCTGAAAATTCACGAAATTTGAGTTACAGCAGTCTTGCAATGATGTAGAGATATCTTCATTAAAGGCCATAGGCTTTTCTACTGTGTACAGTTTAGCTTTCATTTCTAAACGGTCAATTTGTCGTTCATTTGAACTAATTTCCCTGATCCCCTTTTTTCCTTTATGGAATGTTAATTGGTAGCTTGATCTTTCAAATAGTGTGTTCCAAAGAGAGGAAAGAGAGGGGGACCATTTAGTTTGACATTAACACGTTTCCCGCATACTGGGCCATATGTGTACTAATTGGTAATTGCTCATTCAGTACCGGTATAAATGAATATTTCATTTTTCGCAACCTTTTAAAAAATATCTGGTATCATGTAAAGTGAAATGTTATCGTGCAATGGTATATTTCAAGTTTATTAGAAAGAATGAAAATGTAGTGATGCAGTAAAGTTGATTTCCCAATTGTACTATGCACAACCTAACCAAAGCAACCGTTGTCTTGACAGCCGCGGAATCGCGGTAAACGTGTAAAGGCACCTAACCTATTTCAGCAAAATATGGCCGACCTAACCTTCAGCTCGGGATCTCTATGTGAGTGCCTGTTCTCATAGATGCAATAGTTTTATCCTGGCCCGAGCTAAGAGTTAGGTAGCCTTTCTTTTTTTGTTGAAATAAAATGTTTTTGTTATGCTAAGGACCACCTTTTTCCAGTTCACTGCTGTCCTGTTTTTCAACCCCTACTACTTTCTTCTCCAATTTTGATCTTGTTTCATAATCTTCTTTCTCAACTAACTGTTTCTATGCCATTTCTGCATAGAATACGCGTTCTTTTAAATTCGTACTAACTAGTACCTTCCTCCCTTTGAATCGTCTTGGTTGCTGATAGGGAGGCTGAAAGTAACTAATAATCTAATCTAATCTGAGGATTTTTACCTATAGTTTTGTTGTGCTGTCGTTTATTATGGATTTAAAGCCACTGGCAATATTATCGCGTATTTTTACCTTACCTGCGGCATTTCACAGACGCTTTTCAATTAGAAAAGTGGCCGAATGAATGTATGTAATAGAATTAGTGGCTTGCAGGGTTACAAATAATAATAATAAATATTTTGCATGTATTTTTTATTACGTCGGTGAAATTAGCTTTGAAACCCTTTAATATAATGCTTTTATTCGAATCTTATACATATTTTTCCTCAATCAACCTATTAAAATAGAGCTCATAACCTTTGAAAAAAATTATGTTTGTTTCAGGCGGACTCCTGAAGAGGGAAGTGCGAGACCTCGCGCAGGCTGCAGGTCTCTCTAAAGTGGCCCAGAAAAAGGAGAGCATGGGCATTTGCTTTATTGGCAAGAGAAACTTCGGTAATTTTATCTCGCAGGTGAAATTACGGATTTGCGGTTGTACACCTCGAGCTTGAATATTTTTATATGAAAACATTGTCATTTTAAATTGCAGTGATCGGGCGATTGAAGAATGTTCAATATTCTTCGTTGTATATGATTTGAAATTTTTGGGTATAGTGTTTTTCTTTAATTGCGCATGTGTTGGAGTAGGAAAAGATTCATAACAAATTGAACCAGTAGCGCATGCAACCTTATGTGTACGACGAGAAATTAAAATAACTTTGGATAGCAATGTGTAAATTTTGGCTGACTGAGTGAGATACCATTTGTTATCTCTACTTAATTTTAGCTATTTTTACAGGTTCTACTCCTACAAGTATTTGTAAAAGTGACCAATAAACTGCACATTTTTTGGTAAACTTGTGTTTCATATCTATGCGTGAACTGTGAAAAAATATCCCAAGTAGAGGTCTTGTGAGCATTTTGCTAGTGTAATGTGAGGAAAATCAAAGTCCATAGGAATTTAGTTTGTTTTAAAAGTTTTTTTTGTAATTGCAACCAGTGATTTCGGAAAAATGAACCAAAAATCTGTTACTCATTCTGACGTGCTGTGCACTCTTAATTCACCACATTTTGATACCACTGCAGCCACTGGATGATCAGTTGTAGAATGATAGGAAATTGAGGAACAGGGATGAGCAGAGGGACGCGTTCTCGGATTGATACACCGTCAGACACTAATGACTCACATGCATCAGAGTAGAAGTAAGATATGTGTCATACACCAATCGTGCACAAGGTACCGTTGAAAGTAATTCATGTTTTTCTACAACTTCAGTACGTGGAGGACGCTCCTGGTGATTTGATAGACATCGACACAGGGGAGGTGGTGGGCAAGCACAAGGGACAGCACCACTGGACACTGGGCCAGTGCTGCCATCTGCCTGCCTTCACCAAGTGCTACGTCACCACCAAACTCAGTCGCTCCAACCACATGCTTGTGGTGCGTCGTGATCACTTGCCTGTCTTGTGACACTAGGGAAAACCCTCGTCATTCATATCAAAATCAGCTGCACTGGTTGTTGCTTTGTTTTGGGTGTAAATTTGTAGTTTGAGTAGCTTCGTCTCAGGTTTTATTTTTCTCTTTTTTTCTGTAGGACTGTGTACTGACTTTCGGGTACAAGTGTCTTGGTTTTAGTTCTCATTTCATATTTTTGTGTAATCAAAAAGAATTTCTTTTTTGCCAGCACTAGAAACTGTGTTGAGAAACTGAAATTGAGGCCTTGTAGTGCTCGTAAATATCAAAATACGGGATGAATACTAGGTACCCTGTTTAAACGTTAATAATTTGTAGTATTTTTAGTGGTGGAATTTTACATATATAAAAAAAATAATAATCTTACGCTACAGATGGAGTGTGTGGTTTCATGCACCTTCAAACTTTGCCGTCTCTATGACTTCTCTGACAAGCAGTGTTGTCTTGACATGTTTCTTGTTAACAAAACCTCTTAATCTTATTTTTGTTGCCACACACTTTCCACCGTAGAAAATGTTATTTTATGCTAGGGTAGATTAGCATGTAGGAAGATCTTTTTTAGATGACTTTGTTGATAGCCTGGGTCCTGTGCTGAACTTGCTATACTTGCAAATGATGTCGACGAGCTAAGGCCGAGTATTCACCAGTTTGATTGTTTCAGTTCAACGTGAGTTCACTGATGGTATGCAAGATACTGCATTCGAGTGCTAGCGGTATTTGGAGCACAGTTCGTGGTTCTTAAATGCAATCTGTAGCTGACGGTGTCCCTTGTCGACGAATTAGAATCATTTAATTCATGGCTCACCTTGTCGATGCAATGCACTTTCTTAGTTATTTTATAATATTCTATTTAAAAAACCATTATTAGCAAATAAAAAAAGCATCCTTGCACATGATGAGCATTCTTCATCAATACGCAGCTCCTTTTCTGATTTAAGCAAACGGAGAGGCAAAGTAGAGGTTAGAGGGAGAATTCTTCTACTAATTAATCTTACACTATAGTTACTCCTTGAAGTCATGACAACGAAATACCGATTTGCAACATGGTTGCGGTAATCGAGTTACCAATGTTCTTCCGAATGTTCAGTGCGGAGGCGAACATCACCCGAGCCTGTACAGAAGCTCGCTTTTCACTGACACTCCGCATTGGCTCGCCGGACGTCCTCCGGCGCATCTCAACCAAACTGGCCAGGTTTGCTGTGCTTTTTTCAAGTATAGCAAGGACGTGATTATCGATTTTGGTTCATTTCGTGTTTTCTTGATGAGCCTTATTGCAGTCTAATGAAGGAAGTGGTAATGTTATTTATGTGACGGGCTGGCCGGACCCATATGATTCGGGTGGATCAAGTTTTAAGTTACACTAGTCGGGCATCATAGCGCACTTAGGAGCCAGAGGGCTAAAATCTCTTTCTTGTACAGTTTTCTGAGAAATTCTCTCATCTACAGCAGATAGATGCTTATTAATAACCCAATCGGCGTTTGCTCAGTTCCGTCCCAAACAGGTCGAATGCAAAGTTTCGTTTTATATATATCCTAAAAAAATTATTTACTGTACAAATTCGATGTTTCGTTGTAGACACGCTTTGTCGATCAATGATTACCTAGACTAATTTTGTTTTATTATTCTCGCTCAAGAGGAAACAACTATTGTACCTAAGGGAATTAGCTCCACCAAGGGGGAAATGTGTGAGGGCCTGAGCTGAAAGTTATTGGTAGGCCTTCTTTTTTGTTGAAATAAAATGTTTTTATTTTTTTTTTCATTATCGTAAGGACCACCTTTTTTCTGTTCAATACTGTCCTGTGTTTCAGCACGTACTATTTTCTTCAACTTTTATCCTGTTTCATGAACTTTTTTCTCAACTTACTGTTTCTATGTCCCTTTTGCAGCCCGAGCTAAAGGTTAGGTAGGCTCTCTTTTTGTTGAAATAGAATAGGTTTTGTTTTTGTACCATCTTTTCGGTTCACTGCTGTCCTGATTTTCAGCACCTACTACTTTCTTCTTCAACTTGGATCTTGTTTCATGGACTTCTTTCTCATCTTACTGTTTCTATGCCCTTTCTGCATAGATTCCGCGCCATTAAGTGTGGGCCAAGAAGAAGGCGCCATTAAGTATGGAGTCAAGGGAACCCTTGACTCCATACTTAATGGCGCCTTCTTCCTTCCTCTCTTTGGATCTCATTTGTTGAGGATAGGGAGGCTTAAACAACTAATAATCTAATCTGTCCGTTTTACATAGAATCCGCATTCCTTTATCTCCATACCTAATGGTGCCTTCCTCTCTTTCCCTTTTTTAGCAGTTAGGTTAGCTGCTTAAACTAACATATAATTTTATGTTTTGTTCTTCAGCTCGAGTGTGAATTTAGATTCACTCACCGCGTGCCGCTGGTGCCATGCACTGCCTCGTACCAGCCGGACTCAGACGAGTGTCGCTCGTCTAATGACGGGCCACCAGTACAGCCGAAACTTTCTGTCGCACTCAAGGAACCGCTCAGGGGCATCACTCCAGGGCAGGTTGGTTCTCTTTTTTAGGTCTTGCTCTAATTAACCCGTGGATGTAAGGTGGGGTCAAAATGACCCATACTAAATTTTTAACTCAACAGGTTTTATCCGTCTATTTGAACATCGCGTTGTGATTTTCCCAAATATTTATTACCCTATGTGCTTTGTTACTTTAATAAAAAGGTTGAGGTCAAATTAACCCCACGGTGTAAGTTTGTAATAAAATCGTGCATCCACGGGTTAAAAGTGCAAATTTGGATGCACTAATTTACATTTAATTTCAAACTTGGGTGGTCTTGCACCAATTACCAAGAGCATCGTCAACCCCCGAAATTGCCGTGTTTCGAGTTTCAGTTCGTGGAAAAGCGACCTCAAACAATAATAATTCAGTTCATATCAAATCTATGCGAAAACGTCTAAACTTTCACAAATAACTTGGTGACTGATCGGCGAATCGCTGAGCTTCCTGACAGTGACGAAAGTGGGGTCCTTGAAAGTCACCGTGTGCGTACTAAATTTACTGAAGCTTCTTCGCTCGTTTTAGATATTTGTGGTCACATTTACACTTGCTTGCGTTTTTACTAGGTTGGTTTGGCCCATCTGCATCGTGTGGCTGCTTGAATGAGATCAGCTCATTGCCATTCTGGCCTTGTGACGGAAAGTGTTCCGATGACCCGTCGTTCGAAGAGGCTATAGCGCTTTAACGTAAATCTCTCTTATATTGTATTCAAAATGAAGTTTCTCATGTTGCAATAGCCCAGCGGTAAAATTCTTTCTCAGGATGTACTCGTGTAAAGCATTTGATTTACTTTCAACATATTTTTTGATTTGCAGAGAAAATGTCTCCAATTTGTAGTTAAGAGTTTGTCAACCTAAAAATCCTCAAATATGTTTCGATTTGAATTTTTCAGTCACCTTAAATTTTCTTGAAGGCGATCGTGCTAAATCTAATGATTTTGGATTTTTATTTAAGTGAAAAATCCCATGAAGAATAGCGCTTTGAAAATTCCGATATTTTTATGTCTTCTTTTCTTTTTTTAGTGAACAAAATAAATGCGTGAACCGAATTTCAAAGCTCAAGGACCCGTAGGTAAAAAAATGTTTTTTGGAGATGACTATGCTCAAGGAAATGCCCGAAGATAGCAGTTATTATCAATATTTGGTTGAGATTTATCAAGCTATTATACTTGGGAGTAGCTAATACATTTGGCGAGGTATTTTGGCAGCAACCCGCGCTAGTACCCCTCGGTTCATCGGAGTTGTCACGTAGTATTCTCATTAGACAAAATATTAATGTAACTGCAAACAATTATGCGTACTGCGTCATGTTATAACTCAACGAACAGTTATCTGCGATTTAATTATTCAGTCACGCTGAAAAAATGTTACTGGGGCATTTCTTTTTAGAAAATCGATCCATAGTAGGTACTGCACAGTCTATATCAACGGAAAGCTATTCAAGAACTACTCAAAACAAAAACTGCACGTGTTTTGAAGGTGAAATGCAAACGATAGATCGAAGGTATGATGAAACGCAATAGATCAATTCATTTCGAGGGTAAAATCTGAAGTTTGAAAACGCGAAATCTTCTTTTTGGTTACTGCATGTTCCATGTTGAATGTGCTATCTGTTTTAGGAAGACACTAGACATAATTTTAGTGTCGATAATCAAATTTAGGTCTGGTATTTCTCAGTGACACTAGAAGTTGTGATCTTGTGGTGGTTCCATCTAGCTGTACGCGCTCACCACCACACAAGCTCATAAGCGCCACCTCACAGCCTCGAAGTGATCCTTCTCAACGACCAATCAGCGCTGAAATCTGGCGCTGGGGTGGCGGACCGAGCCCCTACAAGCCGCGCGCACCGAGCAGCCAGGCGACACCTCGGAACACTCACGTACGCTTAGCTCAGCCTCAACTGCTTCAAAAGCGCCACCCCGAGCCGGCTAACCAGAGGCTAGCTCGGTTCAGTGCGACCACCACCAGCCCTATATAAAGAGCTGCGCGCTAAGCGCAGTTCAGTTCGCACAGCTCACTCAGTGCATTCGCAGGAACCCTGATACTCACACAAGTCTTCTTCCTGCGAGCCTCGTCACTGCAACGGCTCACACAAGAATTCCAGCGAGCCTCCTCACAGCAGCGCACACAAGACTTCTCCCTGCGACTCTCCGCGCAGTGACTCCGACATTCACTAGTCTCGGCTGCTCAGCCAGCAGTAGCCTCTCGGCCTCCATCGCCACCTCGACGGCACGCACAACGCGACTTACCGACAACCGTCGGTCCTCCAAGTCGTCCTTGTGTACTATACTACGGCCTGTAATCATTTACCTCGTGTGCCATACTGTCGGCGATCTTCTCAATATAACGGCCTTTATTCCAGTTGTGCATTCCTTATCCAGTCGGGTTCGTTTGCACCTCAGGCACTCACTTCGGGCATAGATACCACAAAGTCTAAAGATATTTACATAGTCTGCCCGGATAATGATAATAATAATAAACTCAGTTAACGACAACTTCGGTCAGTGACTATTTAGTTGTCGCTTTGGTAAACTACCAAAGTATTTTTTCACCATCACGACTTGATATTTCCATCCAAGTTCAAACCTCAGTGCTTCCGCCAATAACCAAATTTCGTTCGTCCATGCACGGTACTCCCAATACCCTCACTTTGCTTCTCCACTCAATCCGAACCACTAGGGTTGGCGTACAGCCCAGCTAACTGACGTCCAAATAATTGAAACATTTCGACCAGTAGAACATTCGGGGCCACGAGTTTAGTCTCACTACACAGACGAGTTCCGGAACCATGATCCCCTTGCAATGGGTTTACTCTCACAATCACCAACGTATATCACCTTTAGGCGCCCCGAGCGCAACAGACCGATGCAGACCAGAATTACCATGAGTCGGAGAGATTAATTGCATTTGGAATTGTGGGCGGGGCAATAACTTCTAAGTTATCTTACGGGCAGTAGTTAGAGACTCCCCTGGCAGGGGTTCCAGCTACCCACCCTCACTTTGGCCGAGCGTCTCACCCATGCTGGAACCCCCCTCTCATCAGATCAGAGAGGGTAATAGCACAGGACGCTCGGCCATTGTTCTTTAATACTTTCCATCAGAGCACTTCCATCATTCAAGTTCTCGCTATTGTTCAGGTCAACTTGCAAATCAAAGTTCAGAGTTAAACCAGACTTTCATCAATTATACTCACTCATATCTGTTAAGATTTACAAATTACCGAATACATTTATTTCCTTCACATATTCAAGCACTTTGTGGATAGGTCCTCCATCCGATAGCACAATCGCCACACTCATGCTTCCTCCAGTCACTGGTCGAAGTAATCTGTCTCTGGCCTGTTGTAGTGAAGTACACTCTTCCAACATGTGCTTCACCGTCAGGACTGCATCGTTACACCACCCGCATATAGGTCTCTGCCCAAGAGTTTCTGGTTCGAAGAGATAGCTGTGGGTCAACGCTGTGTGGTTTAGTCGGAGCCTATTGATGACTACTTCCTCCTGGCGGGTCAACTTCAAGATACACTTCTTCCATTTTCCAGGGCAAGTTTTGACAGCTCTGAGGCCTCTCTCCGCTTCACGCCATTCCCTGTTCCACATTTCATATGTTCTCTTTCTTATTAGCGGGAACCAATCTTTGTAAGGGGTCAATATAAATTCTGCGGGTCTCTGCGCTGCTGCTCTTGCAGCCTCGTCTGCACGCTCATTCTCCGCGACACCCACGTGCGCCGGGACCCAACTGATGGTAATGTTTTTGCCATCTTCTATGAGTTGATGCATTTCTAATAAGATCTTTTTTAGCAGTTCGTTATCACCGGTATAGTTGTCAATTGCTTGTACCGAGCTCATTGAGTCACTGCAGATGACATAGTTAAGAGACGAAGTTTCCTTAATGATGTTTAGAGCGAGCTTGATTGCGTGGAGTTCAGCTGTAAATATGCTTGCTACGAGCGGTAGTGAGGCCTTCCTGACGATGTTCCCCATCACAGCCGCCGCTCCAACTCCGGTTGGCGACTTGGATCCATCGGTGTAAATTACTTTGCAGCTGTGGTATTTACTCATAATATCGTTATGCATATGTCTTAGGATAGATGGGATAATTTCCGCCTTTCTTAAATCTGTCATTTGCTGCTCAAACTTGGGTCTGCGGAGAGTCCATGTATATGATGCAGGGGTGAAGTACGGATGGACTGGCTGGGTCGGAATGTTGTACTCCGTGATGGTCCGGCGCAGTCTTTGGATTACTGGTGCTGAGCATTTCCGGCTAGTAAAAAACAGTTCTAGGTTTGAGTTGCAGATTGAGCTGTATGCTGGGTTGATGTAGTGACATTTGAGTTTGAAATAATATCTTAGCAGCAGGTCTTTTCTTCTGAGTTCCAGTCTCGGTTCGTTACATATTACCTGTAAGTCTGTTACTGGCGTCGTCTTGAATGCTCCAGTGCTAATACGCATTGCTTCGTTCGCCACTACGTCCAGTTCCTTTAGCGCAGTTGCGCTCGCCGAGCCATAGACCACACAGCCATAGTCAATTTTGGAGCGGATCAGGGAACGGTACAGTCTCATTAGAATTTCTTGATCCGCACCCCAAGCAAAGGAAGACACGGATTTCAGTAAATTAAGGTCTTTACTGCATTTAGCTTTTACACTTCTGATGTGGGTAATCCAGTTTAGCTTCTTATCCCAATGAAGGCCGAGGAATTTTGTGCTGTCTACAATGGGAATACTTTGTTCGTCCATCCGTAATGTTGGAATTACCATTGGTTCATTCCCTCCATAGAATTGCATTGCAACAGTTTTCGTGGGTGAAAATCGGAATCCATTATGTTTTGCCCACTGGTTGACTCGATCTATTGTCGACTGTATTGTTGTTTGAACTTCGTAGCTATTGTGACCAGCAAAAGCGATAAGAAGGTCGTCTACGAATAAGGAGCTGAAAACTTCACGAGGGATTTCCTTTGCTAATGAGTTAATTTTGATGGCGAACAGAGTGACACTAAGTGTGCTTCCCTGCGGTGTTCCAGTGGCCAGTTCTGTTAAGGGGGACAATTCGCCAGACACTCTCACTCGAAATGTTCGACCCCTGAGGAACTCCTTCACAAACCTAGGTAATCTTCCTCGCATTCCTGCCGCTGCTAGGTCTCGTAATATCCCGTACCGCCAGGTCGTGTCATAGGCCTTTTCTAAATCAAAAAATACAGCGTGGACCACTTTATTTTCCGCGAACGATCTTCTCACATAGGTGTCGAACCTCACGAGATGGTCTACAGTTGCTCGATTCTTCCTGAAACCGCACTGGATGTTAGTAAATATTTTGTTGTTTTCGAGGTATTCCATCAGTCTGCTGTTGATCATTTTTTCGTAGGTCTTGCATAGACAGCTCGTCAATGATATGGGCCTGTAGTTTTTCGGATTGCTGTGATCTTTACCAGGTTTAGGGATAGGTACAATTATGGCTTCTTTCCAACGTGGGTGCACATATTCTTTAACCCATATCTTATTGTACACGTTCAGCAGGTATTGGTGAGCATTGTCCGGCATGTTTTTGATCATCAGGTTGCTGATATCATCTGCTCCTGGTGTTGTAATTCTATTACTTTTGATGGCGGATGTAAGTTCCTGCATTGTGAAAAGTCTGTTATAGGGTTCCTCATTGCTGCTCATGAAGTTGATGGGAGTTTGTTCTGCGAGTTGCTTGTATCGTACAAATTGTTCTGAATAGTTCACGTTGCTGGATATGATTTCGAAGGTCTCTGCGAGTTTCTGTGCTATTTCCTTCGTGGTCGAATAATGATTTTCTCCTTCACTTAGCATTTTTATTTGCCTCTTGGCCCTTCCTCGAATTGTATTTATTGTTTCCCAAATATAACTACTGGGTGTGGTGGTTTTCAGAGTTGATACGAACTCTCTCCAGGTGTTCTGCTTAGCTTCCTTGAATGTCCTCGTTGCTATTGCTCTTGCCCTCTTCCACCGTATTTTGTCCTCCATTTCCCCAGTCCTCTTGTATACCCTGTAGCACTTCTCCCTCTCTCGCCAAGCTACTTTACAGTCCGCTGTCCACCATGGTTTTGCGTAGTGCCGTCTTCTCTTGTACTTAGGCACCCAATTCTCAGCTGCACTATTGAATCTTTGATAGAGTTCATCGATTGCAGCCTCTGCGTCCTCTGGTATTTCCACCTGGTGTACATTTTTCCATATGGTGTCTTCTCGGTACTGCTTCCAGTTACCTTTCTTGAAATTCCATGCTTCGGTCTCTAGTCGTCCATCTGCTTGCAGAACTGTAAAGGTGAGCATTATAGGGAAGTGATCACTACTCAGGACCGAGGGTAGAACATTGAACTTTAGATCCGGTGTTATGTCTGAGGATGTGAGTGTGAGGTCTATTACCGTTCCTGATATATGAGTGGGTGAATCATCATTAATGATGTTGAGGTTTTCCACTGCCAGCATGTTCCGCATCGTTCGTCCTCTCCCATCTGTTCTCTTATTCCCCCAGTCACTATGGTGAGCGTTAAAATCTCCCATTATAACAACAGGTTTGGGCAATTCCCTCAAGGTGGTGAATAATTCTTCGATATTTACTTGCTCTCTGGGTGGTAAGTATATTGATGCAACAGTTATTATCTTGAATTTACTAAGGGATATTCTCGTAGCAATTATCTGAGCCGGTGATTGTGTGTTGATCTCTTGAGTGGGTATTGATGAATGTATATATAGTGCCACTCCCCCATGAAACCTGTGGTTGTAGTGACCTTGCTTGCAGAAACTAACATATCCTGATACTGGGGACACAAAATTATCACCGTAGAACGTTTCCTGTACAGCTATCACTGCTGGCTTGTAGGTGTCAACAAGGTTTATGAGGTCCTCCTTAGAAGACGCCATTCCTTGTAAATTCCACTGTAGGAATGTAACCTCTTGCTCTGCCATCACCTCCACCTGCGCCTGATGTTCTCAGACCTCCTCCTCTCGTCTTTGCCTCTCGGAGATCTCTTCCTGAAGCTCTCCCTCGATGTTGCACGTGAGCGTTGTCTACGCGTCTCTCCCACTTTCGGACGGTTAGCTTTTTTCAGTTCTTCTTCATATTTATCTCTATCAATTTCTTCAGTTTCTCTTATTTCTTTTGTGTATTCATCATAAATTTTCCTGGTTTCTCTCCTTCTAGATTCCCTTTCTTTTGCAGGTGATATTGCACCGTGGTGCAGGCTTACAGTCGTTGTGAAAAGCCTTCCGGTCTTGGGACTCTCACACACAACCTCTGTCATCCTCTCTATTTCATCTTCCTTCGCCGACATACTTCTATTCCTGGACTTATTTCTTGTTTCGACTCCTTCAACCTTTTTCTTGCTTTGTTGTGGCTCTGGTGTTGATTCTCGGTCATCTGATCGGTTTCTCTTTTTATTGTTTGTAATATCTTCTTTTATGGGATTAGTGTGTGTCTTAATTGCCTTAGTGAAATTCATAGAGAAGTTCGGGTTGCGGCGGTTGAACATCAATCTGGCTTGCCCTTTTGAAACTCTTTCTTTACTCTGAATGGCCAAGATTTCCTCCTCCAGCACTCTCTGTCTGCAATTTCTTGATCCCGTTGGATGCTCCTCACTGCAGTGGTAGCACTTGGTTTCGCTGGAAGTGCATTCGTCAATTAGATGCCCAGTCGAGCTGCACTTCGAGCACACTTGTTCTCCCTGGCAGTGTTTAATGCCGTGGCCATATTCTTGGCATTTTTTGCAGAGCATAGGTCTGGGCTTAATTTCGTATACCTTGGTTTTAGCCTGCTCTCCAGGGACATCAATGTATTCGGGTAGCACGGGCTGCCTGAAAGACAACAGAATAGGCAGTGCCAGGTGACTTCTCGGTTTAATCCAGGTTGCTCGAACCGCATCTTGAGCTCCACACATTTCCAGTAATCCTTGCTTGAATTTTTCAAAGTCACTCAGATCGTATTCATATACATAGATAAGGCCTTTCTGCATGGCAAAATTGAGGTTCTCTTCGACAGTGATGGGCATTTGGTTTAGTTGCTGCATTTGTTTCATTTTCTGGCTCTGAGCTGCGTCACTCACTTCCACTGTAAACACTGTCTTGCTCCGCGATCTTATGGCTTTGGGTTTACTGCCGAGGTGGTCGGTGATACACTTCTCGAGTACCCATGGAGATATCTTTCGTCTATTAGCTTCATTCATCCTGCAATCAAAATGAGTGATGTACTTGCTAGATGGTGGGGCTCGTACAGTTTCATCCACTCCTTCCCTTATCTGTTTAGCTCTTCTTATGGTCACTTTTTCTCTCTCCACTATTTGCAACAAGCATCTTTCTTCTATTTCTCTGTCACACTGGATGCTGCCTGCTGCGTGTGGACCTCCGCAGTGGGCACACTTCGTCTCGTCAGACGTGCAGTTCAGAGCGGAGTGGCCGACCTCAGCACACTTTCTGCACACTGCAGAGGTATTTCGGCATCGCTTAGTGGTGTGACCATACATCTGACAATTGAAACACATCATTGGTTTGTTGTTAAACGGATATACTTTGGTGTCTTGCCTTTCACCTGGGATATAGATGCTGTATGGTACGGTTTGTTGCTTGAACGTTATAAGAAAGGCTTGTGTTTCGGGATATCTTGGTTTAATGAAACTAGCTCTTGTAACTTCCTGCACATTGTACTGCTCCTGAAGGCCGGTTTTAAATTCGTTCATGTCGGTGATGCCAAAGTCATTGATGTATATCAAGCCAGTCGAGTAATTGAATCTGCTGTATTCTGCAGTCTGACAGGGTACATTTTCCACGTGCGTCAGGCTGACAATCTTCTTCGCTTGCTGCGCACTTCGCACTTCGACCATCATCATTTCAGGGCCCATGCTAAACAGCCTCTTGGGTTTTGTGCCAGTTACAGCCGCGATTTGTTGGAGAACTCCAAACGGGTTAGTTTTCCTCTTTCCTCCATGTTCAAAGGTGATGGAGAAGTACCTGGGAAAGAACTCTTCGTCAGGTAGCACCAGAGGAACATATTTTATTTTCTCCTTTTTTTGCAGTTTTCCACACTTACGTGCTGGCTGTTCCTGCCCTGAAGATGAACCACTTCGGGCCGAAATCACCGCTCTCTCAATTTCTGTTAGATGCTTCACAATCTGGTCCACTTCATTGGTGCTCATATTTCTGCAACTCACATCACTCACATCACCCGCAATTGTTGCGATGGCTTCTTCAATTCTTCTCTTGATATTTCCGATGTTGTCACGTTGGTCCACCTTCGAGGCGAGGGGTTCATCTCCAGCGTCACCTCGCTGCCGCTGCGGATCCTCCATTTCTTCCATGCTCGAAACTTGGTCACACGCATTCGAACGATTCATTATTTCAGGAGTGGGTCCCCTTGATAAATCAAGGGGGCCTCGCTTGGACACGTCTATTCTACACTCAATATTTCAAAGAAATTTAATTACACAAAACAAAAGAGAAAAGACCCAGATGTTGGTGGGCGCCCCCCACGTTGGTTCTACCCACAGATAACAATACAATAATTAATCTTATAAACACCTTGTTATCAATTTACATATAAACTATGTAATGAGTTACAAGACTCCAAATGGGTATACTAACGGTACCACCACGGGAAGGTGTGGGTAGGCTAGAGTACTTGACAGGTGCAAGTAATCCTTATCAAATCCTTGTCTGTTTAATGTTCCCTTCACAACGCACAAATAATCAATATTCAGTTCGGCACCAGTAAACGTGTTAAAGGGAACACGTAAAATTTCCCCGGAGTGTAAAGCAGCCTGAGGGAGAACACACTGCAATATGCCTCCAAGAACTTATTTCATTGCCAAATTGTATCTTTCGCCAGATAGATGAATTGTTGAAAGTAAACTCAATTTTTCATTGCCTTCATTATTAACCTGCTTCGTGCTAAAGATATTTCTAAAAAATTCGTACCCTATCGCATATTAGGATTTATAGTAATATTTAGTTAACAACGATAATACTAGTCATTGAAAGATCGATCAGGCCATAAGTTCCCATTCGTTGTGATGACTTAAGTATCGTTGCATTCTCATTAACTGAAAGCAGTTAATATTTCTCTCTTTTTTGTCTGCTTGTTTTCAATGCTAGCTAGATTTCTCCTGGTTTGTTTTCCACAGCAGCTGGAAATGAAATACTTCAGGTAGGCATGGGAATGGTGTAGCTGAGTGCCGCTCTGCAAGAAGGACAGTCAACATTAACTAGGCTCTTCGTTTAGTTTAATTACCGATTCTTTTTACTGCGTGCTAAGTTTTCTATTTCATCTACTTTATAAGCAAGAAAACCATATTGTGTGGCAATCTTAAAGATAAGATAGTATCATTTTTGATCAGCACTGTAAAATTTTGAATACCTAAACATTGCTGTTTTCGAGTGGTTTCCATTCTAAGTTTTCCAGCCAAACCCTGAATACTTGATCACTAATGAAAATTAAAGGCACACACCGCTATCAAGTATTACTCACTACCGGTTTGTAATTCTATGGAATAAAACTGTAAATCAATCTTTTTTTAGTTCGCAGTTCTGTACAATGGCGAAGAATGTTTAGGCTCAGCGAAGATAACAAGCCTGGGCCCATCACTGTACTCTCTCAACGTGGGCGGCTGCAGAGACAAGATCGCGTCGCTGCGCCGCCATCTCCCGTCCCTGCTGAACGAGCGCCTCAAGACGGTCAGGCTGCGGCACCTCAGCATGGATGACAGCGACGCCGCAGCCGCCTTGAATCAAGCTAGGAATGACTTCTACGCGTTGGTGAACAGACGCTCGAATTGTGGAGAGCATCGCGAGGGTGTCACGGCTAACTACGCTGACAGATAACGCTCGTTTATGTTGGTCTAACAAATAAAATGTTTATGCCGTGGACAAATTGAGGTCTCATATTTCCTCAAATGTTCAATACTTTTCGGATAGCCAAGCATATCTAGCACGATACGCTGACTTCATCACACTAAAAACCTTTAATTTTTTCTAGACAAAGCAGTACTTAACCGCTCCCTGTAACTGACGCAGAAGTTGATCGTTAAGAAAAATTATAGAGCTATCAGATCAAAAGATAGGTTCACCTGTTAGCTCATCCGTGCAGTTTCAAGTCCCTGTGCATTGCTGAGGTGACTTGGAGTGAGCTTCTAACTTATTGAAGCTCCTCAATTCAGAATTACCCCAAACGCATTCCTCTGCAGAAAAAATAGAGGGAATGGAGTTGTCAAGCCAGCGCATGTTAACATTTCTAGCGTCTCGATATTTTCTTCCTATTACTCAACAGCATGTAAATTTTTCATATTTAACACTGGAATATTTAACACATATTCAAGACTATCTTTCCCCTTCGAGAAATAGCCGCTTACCGGCTCTTGCTAATGATGCGTCACAAGTTTTATGTCATCCGGTGACCATGATTATTTGAAACGATTTCCAAATGTAATTAAATAGGACGGGATTTATTTCAACTTTAATAAGCATGACTGTGCAAGATGTGTGGCATTTACTGGCTAACTTAATACTTTGAATACTTGCGTCATCAACATCATGGAAGCCGGTCTCTCAATTCAATTTCATAGTCAGGAAAAACTAAGTCGTGCAATTTTGAACATAGGGATTTAATCGCGAAACTTAATAAAATCAAGTCAGAAATATTTACTGAATAATTGTGCTGAATTAAGATCCTACAACGATCAGCTTAAATGCTGGCTGAGGCGACGAGATGTTGAAATGTAAAAGCTAGAGTACACAAAATAAAAAAAAGGCTTATTTTTTCTCCTACGGCTTTGGAGTAAACCCTATAGAGTCTTAATCATACCATGATTAAAAACGAAAAGAAAGCTCTCCAAGTAGCTGTTTTAGGCAGGACGTACAGCTGCTCTTTCCATGCAAGCAATTAAAATTGATTTTATTTTGCTAACATTTTTCAACCGATTATCTTCAATTGACACATTGAGCTTGGAAACTAGGGTAAAAGGTGCCTCCATTACATGAAAAATCGATTATGCCTACTAGACTGAAATAAGGAATTGAGGACGATTAAAAACAATGTTCGGAAACCAGGCACCACACTCACCTTGTTATGATCTACACCAGGAAGGAATAGAAGTATATTATAATAAAGCTGAAGCATGTCCATTAATTAAACTAAAGAGTAGAAATTCTTAAGTAACTTAATTATGAAGACTCCCCAGTCTTCTCCTTGGCCTTCAGTTGCTTGAGCCGCATCACCTCTGCATCTCGAGCCTTCCTCTGCTCCAGCGTCATGCCCTTGTTGCCGTCCTGTGTGCAAGCGTCATAACATGCTTTGATCATTAGAATATAGTTTAAGCCTCCCTAATCGCTAAAAAAAAAAACATTCCGTAGGGAGGAAGGAAGAAGGCAATATTTGGTATGGAGTTAAATGTAAAATCTATGCAGAAGAGGCAAAGAAACGGTTAGTTGAGAAAAAATTTAATGAAGAAGAAAGAAGAAAGGTGAAGAAGAAGAAAGTAGTGCCAAAATACCGGACAGTAGTGAACTGAAAAAAGGTTGTCCTTAACATAAAAATATATTTCATTTCACCAAAAAAAAGGCCCACTTATCAGCTCAAGCCCTCACACATTTTCCTCCTGGGAGTGCTAATTCCCATAGATACAATAGTTGTATCCCCTGAAGGATAAGAACAAGCTTATAAAAATGAAACACTGCTCAGATACAGCTGCCATTTAGAACAGTTCAATGAGAGCAAAATTCAATAAGCTCCCCACGACCCACGTTCAGGTAGCTTATGCGTATTAATAACTTGCTCAGAGGGAGTTCATACTTGAATTTGAGCAGAAAGTTTATATTAAACTCGTTTTAAATATCAAGTTCTAAATGCACAGCTTTAGTAAATAATTGATAGTTATTTTGGTCAATGAATCTGATTGAAAATGCTCAAATTCAATGGGTTGGAATTTTTTTTACTAAGTTATAAGAAAATTGGTTACTATTGAATAATTAGGTGTTTATTACATCTAAAAAATTAAATGCTTCAACATAAAAGCAGAGGATATCATTAAAAGCTATTTCTAAATTCAACATACATTAATTAAAGAGAGCAAGATACAATAAAATTTATTTCAACTGTAAAGATTTCCTTCTACATCTGAAACACATTAATAGCATAAAGAGAAAAATTCCAATACAAACATTCTTATTTCACATTAGGGAAATGCTGGCACTATATCATAATACAAAATGTTTCTTCCTTCAAAACTGATATTTTGTATGAAAAAGTTGTTCTAACACAAGCAGCCATTCTAAAATCATGTTACTCCAAAATTCCCATTTGCAACAAGTAGAACAATATGATAGTTGCAGATTCCAAGGCTTTGTCACAGCAAGGTATCACATAATCAAGCCCAGGTACTGAGAGATCACTCAATAATGGGATGAATGACAAAAAAGAACCTACAATGAGGGAATTTATCTTTAAATTTAAATACAAATGAACCTATTTTCAAATCTTAGTAAGCAAACAAACTGATACCTAGTAAACTAAAACAGAGAATGGATTTCAAATTCTTAGAATTATTCACATGAATGAATATGTATGTCATAATAACTTTCAAACCATGGCTTTTTTATGCAAGAAAAAGATTGGTTATAAAATGTTCCTAGTGAACACAATGAAATTCAAGGATATGCAACAGCATAAGGGCTCAAATGTCAAGGTCTTTCAATTGATGAAACTGGCAATTGCTAGCAAAAGAAAGTATGAACAGTTGAAAATAGGAAAATAGAAAATACAGTCAGAATAAAACACAAAAACACTCATACAGTAAGTTATTGCACAGAATGCCAATACAAGAGAGAAAGAGAAACAGAATTAAAGCTTAAATCTGCTTGACATCAAATCTGAAAACCAGAAATCAGATACTTGCAACTAGCATTACTGACTTAGTGGTTAGGATTACCACTGAGGAACACTAGTTCTGTTGGGGACACATAAACATTCACAACTAACTTCTGAGTGTGGCTCATGAATTCTATACGTTTCCATCCATGTTGCCTTGTAAAATAATCATTTTCAGAAAAACCTCATCAAGGGTACTTCAATCAAGAAAAACCCTTGCAATGGTGTTGTTCTTGGTATATTGTCTCAGAAAATAAGTCTAATTTGAACACTTGTGGCTATCAAGATAAGAACCAAGCAAACTTACCTTCTCAGAAGCACCTTTCTTCTTAGTGCTTTCATTTTGCTTCTTGGCATTTTTGGCTCGAGCAAGTTCTCTCTGGTTACCACCTGAGATGAAAAATAAAAATGGTTTAAAAGCAGTCATTCGAACAGACCAAATGAATTACAGAGTGGTGTGTAAGGTGTCTGAGGACATCTTACACAATAAGGTGCTTCAATTTGTTTCTGCATGCATTAAACAATTTTCTTAAGCTTTATTGACATAAATTGAACTCTAAGAGCATACAATTTTTACCCGAGGTTTTGATGAACATCATTCCTTACTGTTCCTTCAGATACTTGAAGATCATTGGCAAGGTGTTGCATTGACTTACCAGGCTGCTGCTGTTTTCTTTCAATGGTGGCCAATTTATCTTCATTGTTTTCATTCAGTTCATTTCTAACCCTGATAACCAAAGATCTAGAGACGTTTAAAAATTTTGCAATTCCTGCACTGCTGCGATTTGCTTTTATACACACTAATATAGCATGCCTTTTCATTTTATTAGTTATAGTAGTATCTGCCATGGGATCTTCTGAAATAAAAATAGAGTAATTATTGGGTTACAGCATTCCCTCGTGTATCACGGTAGATGCATTCCAGAACCCCCCTCCCCTGCGAAAGATTTTCCGCAAAGTGGAATCGCTGATTGTTTCACACGTGTGTGTATATATACATGTGCGTGTCCTGAAAAAGTTGGTTAGTCTGGTTGTGTGAGGTTGAGCAGCATCGTGACAGATGACACCCTTTCTGTTAACCAATAATGCAATTATTTAACAAGCTGTTCTTGGCTGATTTAAGAACAATGGTGCATTCAACATTATGGTAAAGAATCCACTTTTCAGATTAGATTATTAGTTAGTTTAAGCCTCCCTATCTGCAACAAAGGCTATCCAAAGAGAGGAAGGAAGAAGGCACCATTTAGTGTGGAGTTAAGGAAATGCAGAATCTATGCAGAAAGGGCACAGAAACAGAAAGCCATGAGAGAAGATCATGAAACAAGACCAAAGTTGAAGAAGAAAGTAGTAGGTGCTAAAAAACAGGACAGCAGTGAACCGAAAAAAGATGGTCCGTAACATAACAAAAACCTATTCTATTTCAACAAAAAGAAAGCCTACCTAACCTTTAGCTCAGGCCCTTACATAGTCCCCCTGGGAGCGCTAATTCCCATAGATACAATAGTTATACCCCCCTGAGGGGGAATCCACTTTTCATTACCTTCAACAATCCTGTCCAAAAATGAATCTTGAACGTGTTGTGAAAACAATGATTGACCACAAGCAGCCCCTCTTTGATCAACTAGAGACAACTTGTGAGCACCACATTTTCAGGCAACTAAAACTTTTCCAATGTGCTTCAACCACAGTTGTATGTGCCACATTTAACTATTTTGCAGCTTTCCTAGTAGTAATGGTAGGATTCTCAGACACAAGAGCATTCAACTTATGTCCAAATCAATTGTACTTGGATGACCCTTCTTTTGCTTATCTTCCAAAGCGAAATCACCATTTCAAAAATGACAAACCATCTACTGCAGCTTCTTTCATTTACTACATCATCCCCATAAGTATTCTGAGTGGATTTTGCTGCCACACTTACACAACACCTTTATGAAACTTGTACAGTAGAACACTTCCTATGTGATTTTTAGATAAGACAAAAATGGATACCAACTTTTTTGAAAAATATGAATGTAATAATTACCTGAAATAAAACCTTAAGCACAAATCTCCATCCTAAAAATTGGACATTAATTTTGCACCAACCTCATAATGTCCAAATGCCCAAGTAATTTGCTGCCAAAAACTTGCTTTTCTATGCAACACATTTAAATACACTACATACAAATGATGCTGGCAGAGAGAACGAAGTATTTTTATTATTATTATTAAACTACCATAGAAACCACAAAATCAATTTGGTCAATACGCAGTTTAATGCGCTTAGGGAAATTAAAAATTCCGTTCCAAAGAATCACTGAAGGATGTCATTCTTGTAAAATATTTTTAAATATGTTCCTTTAGTGATTCTTTGGAACAGAATTTCTAGTTTCTGTGAATGGGTAAACTCAATATTCACCAACGTTTTTAAATGGGTTCCTTTAGTGATTCTTTGGAATGGAATTTTAATTTCCGTGAAAGGGTTAAACTCCATATTGCCCAAAATTTAATTTCATCCTAAATTTGCAGAGCCACTTTTTTCACTATTTTTATTTAAAAAAAAAACTGACATTGCCTTACAACCTTATTGACAATGATAAATCGAGATAGATATTCAAAAGCAGTGGTTTGGGTGTTGGAGAAAAGTTATAGTGTCCAAAGATAAATTAAAAAGTTTATTTCTAACAAGTGATATAGAATCAGCATTGGTTTTATAAAGCTTTTACATAATGAACCTTGGTAAAACATGCACAAGTGTGATAAAAATCCAGGTCAATGTGAAGTTTAATGCAACCACGGAAATTAATAATTATATTTCAAACAATCACTAAAGGAACCCATTTAAGAACGTTTTACACGAATGACATTCTGCTCGCTTATGCGTTATTTTCGAATAATTGAACTTTGAAGTTGGCATTCCCGCGCCATAGGAAGCGAGCATAATTTAATTAAAAACGGAAGCTTAGCCCCTATTACAAACGTAGAGAGGTTGGGTCGTGAGGGGGAGGCACAGTTCTTCTAGTGAAAATTATAAATAAAGCTTCTAGCCCACCCATTAGGGTGACGACCGCAATCTTGTTTACATCGGGTCTAACATGGCGACCACCATGGGCGCCGCCATCTTGGACCCGATGTCAATAAGATTGCGGTCGTCACCCTAATGGGTGGGTTAGAAGCTTTATTTATAATATTCACTAGAAGAACTGTGCCTCCCCCTCACGATCCAACCTCTTTACGTTTTTAATAGCTTCCGTTATTAATTAAATTCCGTTTCACGCGCTCGCTTCCTTAGGCGCAAAGGCCAACTTCAAAGTTCAATTATTCCAAAATAACGCATCAGCGAGCAGAATGTCATTCGGAACAAGTCTCGCTGAGCGGCAAAGCGGCGTTCAGCAAGAATGAAAATATCGATTATAACTGGAATTTGATGCTGATTCCGAACATGCAATTTGTTTTGACCGCTCTCGATTTTTTCGATTTTTTGTGATTTTTTCCCACGCAAAATGTGGAACACAAAGTATGCACAGGTGGGTCAGGAAAGGCAAAGTTCGGATCATGAGGTGTTAAAGTTTTTGCCAGAACTTTGTAGAAAAAAAAGAATGATAGAAATTGTTAATAAAATAATAAGAAATATTGTTATCTGTTAATAACACAAAAAAGTTAACGTACAATTTCTCGTATTTGGTGCTTTTGACTTTTTTTTTTAGTTGTCACCTTTACAGTCAGCTCACAGATGGCGCCACTTGGTACGGCCGCCGCTATCATGGAGCAGGTGTAAACACAATTGTTTGTGACCTTTATGGGTTGCTTTCAACCTTTATTTATAATTTTCACTAGAAGAACTGTGGCTACCCCTCACGACCCAACCTCTTTACGTTTGTAATAGGGGGTTAACTTCCGTTCTTAAAGAAATTCTGGATAGCGCGCTCGCTTCCTTTGTTGAAAAAAAAATAGAAAAAATTGAGAGCGGTCAAAACAAATTGCATATTCGTTCTTAAATGGGTTCCTTTAGTGATTCCTAAGATTGGAATTCTTATTTTCCGTGGTTGCATTAAACTTCACATTGACCAAAATCCATGCCAATGTTTGTATTAAAGTAATCTAATCTAATATTGGTGGACAAATTTCAAAGGCAGTAACTGATGCCAGATTACAAAGCGTATGTCAAAAGAAAAAAACATAAGCGATGGCAAGTTAAAAATAAAAATGAATTGAGAGGAATTCAATACAACTAAAATAAAAATTACAATGGTAATAAATTCTCCAAAATGAAAGCTTATGTTAGATAAACTAAAATGGAAAAGGATAATGCAATCTTGGGTTTATCTTATCAAATATATTGAAAACATCTTATGCCATTATTTGATTCCAAAATTTATTTTAGAATGAAGGTTACACTATGAACTTCTCAAAATAGTGATTTAACTTTGTTTTTTAATTGGAATTGTTTCAACCGAGTGTCTTGACTACAGCAGCAGTACTTATTACACTCTAACTACTAGCCTTTCAACAGTTTTAAGAATGAATCTTTATACAATTCCGACTTTCGATAGCTTTCAAATTCCTTCAACGTATTTGAAAGTACGTAGCAGCGTTTTTAATAGTTATCAATGCTAATTATGGAGCAACCTAGGATAACGGAAGTACAAAAGCTATACTTGTATCAAGTAAAGCGATCACCAAGGCGTAAAGCGATCACCAAGGCACAAACAGTCAATAAAACAGACAAAGCGATAATAAAAATAAATTGGTATTTTACTTACGCGCCATATTTTTGCTAATCTATTTGCCACAGAGCGCCTTTCGGCCTCAAAATCACTAGTCTGTCTCCTCTTCGTCAGCCTGTTTGGGTCTTACTAACTTCTTCCTGAATCCTGATTATGTCAGCGAAGCAGTGTTGCCACCACAGACATTTTGCAGCCAAAAATAACTGCAGTCATTTAGATTCCCGGTAAAAATCGGAGAAAATGTTGTACGTAGCACCATGGCTTCTTCAACCATGAGGAGTACTTACAAAATTGGTTTACAATTTTTGAATTCATTTTTTATCGTTTTTTTTACAAAGATATCTATTTGCGATATTCTGATTTGCTTGCACCAGACATGACACGTGCAATATTCACAGGAGCTGAACTCACTAATTACTCATAAACTTCCAATTTTAGAATTTGAATATGCTATTGAAATAAGTTTTAATAGTTCATATAATGATCATATTCAATTTTTAGCGCAGTATTCAGCATAAATTTTACAATTCGTCACGCAAAGAAGAGTTTAAGGAGAGGAGAGTTTTTCCGTGGCACAGCGGTTAAGGGATCGGACTTGTATGTTGGAAGTCGCGGGTTCATATCCCGGCACTGGCGCGGAGATTTTCCCCGTTGGGTATAAGGGAAAGCTCAAGCACAATACCCCACTCAACCCAGGTGTCGGAAATGGGTACCGGCTTTACGGGGGAACCGTCATGGTGTCCTATATATAGGGTTAGTTATAAGACATTTGAAAAACCAATGCTAAGATCATATGTATCAGGCTTGATTGGAAATAAAGCATCCCAAAGATGCCGATGTTAACCTTTAACCTTGGACTAGGTGACCCTAGCCGAGTGGTTAAGGACGCACCCTTGGCGAGGTGTCGGCAGTTCAAATCCCGGCGCTGCGCGGTAATTTCTCCTCGTTGATTAAAGGGAGAACTCGAGCGCAATTCCCCACCCTACCTAGGTGTCAAAAATGGGTACTGGCTTAACCGGGGGCAACCGTCATTGCGTCGTGTTAGTTTTAAGGCATCTGAAAAACCAATGTACAAGATTACATGTATCATTAATCGATTGGAATATAGCATCCTTGTGAATAAAACGAATTCCGGTTTCGACAGAAGCAACCATCATATCAACCTGCATTCATTAAACAACACTTGAAGAATCGGTGTATGGTGTGGCAATATCAGCTTATTTAAAATAAAACATTTTCAAGGCATAATTCTCAATAGAAATTAAATATTTAATATTAAAATTGAAGCACGCTCTGCACAAATAGCTATCGTCGCTTTTTTATACAATTAATAGAACTTGAAAGAGCGCATTTACGATCTTAGACCTGTACGAGCTGGTAAACAAAAGATGTGGCGATAGAAAAAACAAAGGCGCTATGTTATTCAAAATCTAGCGTCGCAGTACGAGCGCTAGCAGCGCAATCAAAGGAGTGGCAACGGAAGCCATTCCCCCCAAAAATGTTGAGCAGAGGGCCAGTTTCAGTCGCCATTTAAAGTAAAAGAATTAAAAGATTGCTGATAATTAATATCTACCACCACCAGCATCAACTCAGCTCTATGATAGATCTCAAATATAATACTGTAAATATTATGAATTTTTTTAACCGAGACCTGTTCTCATTAACCAAGTAGAAGGTGGGCTGCAATAACTTTAACAGTAGGGTAAATAATATCGTTTCAGAATCTATCATACGTTGTGATTTCTTACAATGCATTTTTCGGATGTAACATACTTGAGATAGACTATAAGTACATGTGACGCCGAAAACCAATGCTTTTTTCAAGCTAGTGATTACTACGTATACTAGTTGATACCCAAGCTCGAAGAAAGAGTTCCGAATTTCTACCGTGTCGACCTTTTAATCTTCGATGGTGAATTATAATACTTACACCAACCCATTTTACTTTCAGCATTGTTTCATGATACTGCGAAAGCCTAAGCTCATATTTCGGTTTGAGCCCTGACGTCAGCATTTTTCATCAATGCGTTACTGGTTATATATATGATTTTTTACTTTTATGTATATGCTATATAAAACTTAGAATAGAATGAGTTGACAAACGAAGTACGCTTTCATATTCTTCTCTGGGTCATTTGTCTAACAATTGATATGGGAATTATGATTCTTATATCAATATCTTGATCAATTAAGGACCTTTATGGAAAGACGTTTAAAAAATCAACTGTATTTTTGTTATCTCCATTAGAAAAATTAACTTTTCTCAAAAGTGAGCTACCCATACGAATAACATACATAGAGTCACCGCTCCAGTCGGACCAATCGTCGCACACAGGACCCGACAGGGAGCATTTGGGCGGGACCTATCTTAGGTCCTCTCATACTGATGGTATTTATAAGTACCCAAAACAGATCTACGGGGAGGTGGGGCGCGTGTCTCATGAAATTTGTAACCCTTAATGCGATACGGTGGTAGTTATTGAGCTAGCGAGCCTAAGTTTCTTACAAACATTACTATGAAATCAAATTGCATCAATACGAAAATTACTCCAGTAAACTACGAAAACGACAACTAAATAGCCCCTGACCGAAGTTGTCGTTGATTCAATTAATTTTATTATTAGGTCGCCGTCACACGGAGACCAAATGGTAACGTTTTGTCATAATCGTCTACAGTCAGCGGTACCACTGTCTTTCCAGCGCCAAGAAATCGTCAGATTTCAGCCTCACCTTGGGACCAGTTTGGTCATACCATGATTTCAGATGCAAAATTAGTTTAGGTTCTAAAATCATGGTATGACCAAACTGAGGCTGAAATCTGACGATTTCATGGCTCTGGACAGACCGAGTGGTCCGCCCGCTGACTGTAGACGATTATGACGAAACGTTACCATTCGGTCCCTGTGCGAGGGTGGCCTTATAGGTGTACCAAGTCTCAGTTTTATTCATCGCAGCCCCCTCAGGGAGAATATAGGATGGGATATGCTTAGGTTAGGCTTGTCTGTTTCATGCATGGGGCGAATATTTCCATTTTACTTGGATCACTAAATAAGAGCATATTACTCAAACGAACATAAAAGTTCCATCATTCCTTAAATTATAAACTTTTGTATGAAGTAACTGACTACTATAAACATTTATTCAATAAAATCTTGAATTTTAGCTCACGAAATTTTTGCATAACCTGCACTTCATTAGGTAGGTAAACTGCTAGAAAGGTTTCCACAAGTTAGCATGTATTTCGAATTACTTGATAGCCACGTCCGTTCACCCATCGGAGTCTCACAAGGAAATAAAACTTGAAAATTAGCAAACGATTTTTTGAAGAACAGAATAATTCCATAGCCGTGAACTTAGATGTCCAAATCGTCATCGGGGTCTTCCTCGTCCCAATCCTCGGAGTCAGGAGTGTAGTGCACAACCCCTCCCGGTCCTGACTGCTGCACTCTGAACACAACAGAAATCAACATTCCAATGGCTTCCATTGAACAAAATATTTTAAAAAAACACATGAAGTTGTCCGAAGGTGTCTTTCAATTTTGCTTCACGATTCTTCACTCCTAGAAAACATGTAAAAAAAATTGAGCTTCTCCAAATTTGGAGTTGCTTTGTCAGAGATTAAAGGTTAGGTTAACATCGGCATCTTCGGGATGCTTCATTTCCAATCAAGCCTGATACATATGATCTTAGCATTGGTTTTTCAAATGTCTTATAACTAACCCTATATATAGGACACCATGACGGTTCCCCCGTAAGGCCGGTACCCATTTCCGACACCTGGGTTGAGTGGGGTATTGTGCTTGAGCTTTCCCTTATACCCAACGGGGAAAATCTCCGCGCCAGCGCCGGGATACGAACCCGCGACTCCAACATACGAGCCCGATCCCTTAACCACTGTACCACGGAGAGCACATTTTCACAGAGGAGTTCTAAGACATTATCATTCACAAGCATTGTTCATTGCTGCAATTTTTTCAAGGAAAATCAGCTAATGAAAATCATCACCTAAATGTTCTATGATTTTGGGTCCATAACTACGTAAACCTAAGAAATTCGGAAAATTCCTTCGCTGGGCTGCATGTGCCCATGGATGCATCAATAAAGGCAAAGTCTAAAGCAGCAGAGAGCCATCTCATCGCTTCATTTTGAGATAAAATGATGACAAACATTACTTCCAGAGGAAAATAAATTGCTCACACACTATAAATGAGATATTATAGCAGAGAAAACCTGGCAACACACGATTTCACTGAGCAATCGTTTATGGAAAATAAATTCTCTAAAAATTTAGTGCAACATAAGTCCCAACAGTTCATGCAACAATAACACCAAAACTTTATCTCTGCATAAGAAATGAATAATTACCTTTGATGGGGTAGCAATAAATTGTTCTTCGCCTTCCTCTCCTCATCTGAAAGCGTCAAGTTGAACGTGGCCTGGGACACTAGAGCATTGATGGCTTGCTCTTCGCCGTCGCCTTCGTTAGTCTCGTCACAGGCTTTGGCCAATAGCCCAGCACCACTGCCAACATCGGCGGCAGAGCCCGTAGATTTTAGTGAAATTTTAGGGGCGCCTTTACCTCCACCCAAAATTTCCGACCGGTCTCCAAGAGCAGGATTTCTTGCAAAGCTGCTGTCATTTACGGCTTTAGCACCTTCTGTTGCGAGTTGGACATCAGGAACAGCATCCAATGAGTGCAATGAGTGCAAGGACTGCGCTGGAGCGACGGCAGTAGAAATTGTTTGTGCTTTTGGGTCTATTTGATAGTATTCACGCTGAAAGAAGAGGAAAAGTTGATGTTCATCAGCCATTAAGCACTTCGCGAAAATTATATTTTTTGTAATTTATAATGGTAAAGATCTAAAAAAATAATGCACAACTAACCCTAATAAAGGCAAAATTAGAGCTTGAATAGAACTATTTATCATTAACATATCCCAAGGATATGAATGAAAAAGGAGGAAAAACAGACAATGAAAATACTCAAAACAAGCAACACTGATTTGTTTACCCATAAATGAAGACACTAAATTTATTCTCGATCCACCAAGATAACTCAAAATTTGGTAGCATATTTACCACCATTTATAACTTGACACTCGTGTACAATACCTACATCAATATCCAGAAGTTAAACTTGAATGCTGAACAATACACATATTTCACTTGTACAACTGGTGATTGAAATCTAGCCCAACTGCTATAGCGCAGAAGTACTTGTCTTCACCGATTTAATTATTTTTCCACTTGGCCTGCGAATGAATACGTTAGCAATGCCAAGCCAGTGAGACATCTCAGGCAATCCTTCTATGCCCGTCAGAGCAATAACAGAAGTGGCAACGTATTTCATATGCTGCAGAGCTGGCGGCTCAACGATGTCGGAGCTGCACACCAAGATCACTATTCCTCCATCTGTTGAAAAGAGAAATTTGATTGATAGTAAAGCACTAGACCACCATGGATGACCACAACTTTGCTGTTCAAATGGTAATACAAGCAGTACTTGTGAAGCTACTCAAGTTGAATGAATAAAACTTTCATAGAAATGGGGATGGAAAATTACTTATTTTACTACTCAATATGACATTTTGAAGCGCGACCTAAAAGGAAAATAAGTTCATACATGATTTTAGAAACGTGACCCACTTCATGTTCGTATAGCTGCAATTAGTTTTACTTTAGGATACCAATGACATTTTCAAAATTTGCACTTTTCTCACGACTTCTCTATGCCTATTAAAAATGTTTGAAATTTTTTATTTAAAAATTTATGGTCCTAATAAGTAAAGTAACTTGAACACTCTGAACAAGTCATAACACCGAAATATTGATTCCAATAAATAATATCAAATTACCGTGTATTCTTGCTAAGAAACATTTTGCACAAAAAAAATGCATCAGACTAAAAGCATTTGCTATAATGGCATTCAACTCATATAAGCAATAATTATTGAATAATAACTTTAAACATAATTATCCCTGATAGATACTCTAATCCTTATTGTTTTTCCTAAGAATCATACAGCACTAAGCTCTCATGATTCACTGTTCTGATGCTTCTCACAAGAAAATAACTACCGTTTCCAACCTTCGGTGACCTCTTTGCAGGACAGCAGAACATGACGAGCAGAGGAGTACAGCAAGATGTCCTCAACTCGGTCCACCAGCACCAAAGTCTTCAGAGCACTTTCTGGGATGTCAGTGGTATTTTTGGATCCAGATTCCAAATTTTCACTGTTCAGTTCACATGTATTTTCATGAGGTTCAATGACATTTGAAGCTCCTTTTGATTGCTGCAGTATATTACTTTGAGGTTTTCTAGAATGACTGCTTCTGTAGTAAGACATAAAGTTATCCAAGCCTGTTGGATCTTCCCCATAATTGACGAATTCTTGCTTATGGTGAGTAACTTTGTCAGAATCTGTGAACAAAAAAATTGGTAGGACCACCAATCCACAAGCAAATACATCAATATCATAGGCATCCCCCAAAATATTAGAATAATTCAAAAGAGAATCTAAATCATTCAAACTTTTATGGTTTTGATACAATTGAAATGAACTAATATTTTATTATTTCAACATTTGCTATGACATTTGAGCAATCCACTACAACACCTAAAACTTTAGTACATATCACAAAGTGCAGGAACAGAAGTTCATAATTTGAAAAATCTGCATCCCAAACAAGTATTGTAATTCTATTGCCACTTACTTGACCATGGATCAGAAAAAGGGCTTCCATGAACACAGTGGATGGAATAGCACTTTTCAGCTATTAACTTGTCAAGCAAGAAATTAGTAATGGGCTCAGCAGATGTAATGTTGACTTCATCTGAAACAAAATTCAGATCAATTCCTCCTACAGATAAAATGATCACATGGAAAAAATACAGTAGTTTATTATTCATCCTAGAATTATTTCAGAAAAGAATTCATCAAAAAAGTAACCTATAGTGAAATATTTTGGTCATTATATTACCAGTTATGAGAAGAAGAGATGGGAATGGCACCTCTTTCATTTGCAAGATGCTCTTCAATGCTGATGTAGTCATTTCAGTAGGAGTGAGGTTTATGATTTGCAACAATTGCTGTTTGGATGGCTAAGTAATCTTACCTGTAATAAAAGATATAACATTAACTTCAGAGCAATTTGAAAGGCATTCTCTATAGGATGATCATTCCAAAAAATTTAATACTTTATATTAAAAGTTCAAGATTTGGACTAAAGCAAAATGATTGCTAACCACTATATTATAATTTTAATGATTATTTTATTTCATGCATACTTTTTAGCTAAATTATGGCACAGCTGAAACCGTTTTAGTTTCAGACTTCTTAGCCACAAGAGCAATCACAAGAAAGCAAAGGATATTTTAGCACGGACTGTAGAAAATAAAAAATGTATGCATGAGGAGTGTTGCCACATAGGAGAACCTGTCCATAGAATCAGTAAGTATGAAAAGATGAAGCAAAGACAAAAAAGAGATGGCAAAAACAGCACATAAATTAAAGAAGCAAAAGATTACTTGAAAAATAGAAGTCCCAAAGACCTACTAATAGCTAAGGTAACTCAACAGGATATCGCTTGGAAGCACCAGTCTCCATCAGACTCCATAGCATACAATAGACAAATCTAATAAGCTTTAACCCATTGGTTTTCTCATGCCTTTTTACCAGACTGAAATTCCAAAATAAAATGTGGATGCACGGTGGCATTATTAACCGTTGGCCATTCATGCTCTAAAATCTTAACTATTTTGTAGTTACGGGCAATTAGTCCAAGCTTCATCCTTAGATTTTCAATTTGATGAAACTATTTTGGTACTGTTAAGCATCTCTAACCACAACAAAGATATTTTAAAGAGGGCACCATTCAGTATGGAGTGAATGGAATGGGGAACTTATGCAAAAGGAGCATTTCCACACAGGTTCCTAGTACATAGAAACACCAGGTTAGGAAGGAATTTAATGGAACAATATGAAAGTTGAAGAAAGATGATGAAAAACAGGAAAACAGTGAACTGAAAAATGATGTTCTCTAAAAAACAAGTATCCATTCTATTTCAATGAAAAGAAAGTGGCAAACAGTTAAAGTTCAATGTGTTCATCTTCACTCCACTTAACGCTATACTTTTGCACATAAATTTCAACAGGTCTATATAAACAATTGGTTTTCCAAACTATAAAAATCAGTGGTCAATATTGATTTTACTGTTATCAATGATTTTGAAAATTTTGTTGCCACATTTAGGTAATTGGAAACATTTTAAGATGTTTTACAGGAATGACATTGTGCTCACAAATGCTTGGTATTTGAGAAATAGCATAAACAACGTTCAGGTAAGAATAGCATTGATGGCAGTTTTGATACGGCTCTTCCGGCGTTTCGGGGACACAAATTACGCTAAGTTTCTTGGCGAGAGACATCAGCATTAGTATGGCTAAGTCAAGTAACGTTATTTTAAGTTCACTTACATTAGTTCAGGTTAGTTTATTAAACTAACCTAATCTCATCTATGGTTACATCAAAAACGTAGTTCAGCTCATTTACGTGTCTTTTAGTTCAATTTTACATACAATGTTCCTATAACTTCAAAGTTGAATAATTCAAAAATTACGCATCAGCAAGCAGAATGTCCTTGTAAAACATTTTTAAATGCGTTCCTTTAGTGATTTTTTGGAACAGAATTTTTAATTTCTGTGAGCACATTAAAAAGCATAATGACCACAAAATTTACTAAACAAACAATTTTGCCTGCTCATTCTAAGACAAATGCTGTTGTAAATTTTAAGTATCCATGTAAATGCCTTCTTAGTAAAGATTGTAATTATTTAGGCTTCACCATAACTGTCAAATTATATATTCATTAGGCTTATTGTTTCTAATACTATATAATGATCTAGTTTGAGCAAGTTTTGCATTGTTTAAAAATGCACTTATACGAGCATCTTGTCTTGTTTTTAAATGCCAGTGTTTAACAGTTTCAACTTTTACTACAAGTATGAATCAACACAGATCATGTTGTAACAATTTTAACTAATGTAGCTTGACCATCGGTGTGCTGATCAAATTCAGAAAAGCCTATGCTGAATGTTCATGATCCAAGACGATAGAAAATTCGAAAACATATACTCAGAATGATTTAGTTTTATCAATAATTTTCAGAGATGAAAAAAATTTGGTAAATGTTGAGGATTAACCAGGAATCGCTATTTGATTTTTTGATGCCTAAACATAGTTATTTAGATTGAAATAAAAACAAGTTTTATTCCATGCACTTTCCGTTGTAAATGTAGTTTACGAGTTATAGCGGTAAATTACTTACCGCAACTCAAGTGCTTGAAGCGGGAAGTAATTCATCGAGCCCTGCTTATGGCAACACTGCAATGGAGTCTCGCTTCCATCGCGCTCGTCATCAAAGACGAAACCAAACCTACCGTGCTAACTCGTAAAATTTTCATTTGACGAAAAAAGTGTATAGAAGAAAAGTAGTTTATTTTGATGTTATTACCATGATTCAAACAACAAAAATTAAAAAATCAATGAGTAGCTGTTTATTCGAGCGCAATCGTCATCAAAGACGAAACTAAACCTACCGCTATAATTCGTAAAATACTCGTTTACCATGGAAAGCGCATAGAAGAAAGCTTGCTTATTTTGATCTAATTAATTATGTTTAGGATTCGAAAAATTGAAAATTGATTCCCGGTTAATCCTCAACATTTACCAAAAATTTAAACAATCTGGTTAACTTTGTTCAGCACTAGAAATGGCAATTTCACCTATCACACCACAGGAACACAAGCAAAATCTTGGGTCAAAGTTGAGTTTAGGTGATCCACCAAAATTAAACAATCCGTTTCCAGCAATCACTAAAGGAGCCCATTTAAAAACGTTTTACACGAATGGCATTCTTGGCACTGATGCGTTATTTTTGAGTTATTCAACTTTGAAGTTGTCTTTCGCTCGCCAAAGGAAGCAAACGCGCCAAGCGGAATTTAATTAATAACGGACGCTAATCCCCTATTACAAACGTAAACAGGTTGGGTCGTGAAGGGGAGCCACAGTTATTCCAGTGAAAATTATAAATAAAGGTTTCTAGTGACGTTTGTTTACATCGACTCCAAGGTGGCTGCCGCCATGGCGCCACCCGAGACCCAAGATGGCGGCAGCCATCTTGGAGTCGATGTAAACGGACGTCACTAGAAACCTTTATTTATAATTTTCACTAGAAGAACTGTGGCTAACCCTCACGACTAGTGATGTACCGATACCATTTTTTTGGCCGATACCGATACCCAGTTTTTGGCCAATACCGATACCAATACTCCGATACTTGAAAATACCGATACTACTACCGATACCGATAGTTTTTACAATCATCTAACCTAATGATATCCGTTGTATGTTTGTTTATGTATTTGTTCGGTGTCCGCTTCTTAAGAAACATAGGATGTCTGAGTTTGCGGTATCATGGATACCGAATTCATCAGTGTAACATTGAAAGATCGTCTCTACATGCATTGATTTGTTTTAAATTTTATCAGGATAGGTTAGCAGTATTGGATAGGTTGTTGTGATCGCCGTAATTTGCGCATTTGTCCTAACCATGTCGCTTTTGTGCAGCTTTCAGACCATATTGAATAATTAAAAGACATTAAATTAAATATAGTAATTTTGAGAACAGCTGTGCCTGAAGTAATCGTTTTTGAGTAATGGTGATTTGTCACCGGAGGAAATCTCCGAGTCAAGAGAGCTTTGTGTGTTCTTGAGCATATGTGCTCGGCATAAACATTTTAAACCTACGACTTTCCGTTTCAAGTATTGGCAACAGGGGACAACGCATTAGTGGTGTAAGGCCTACAAGAACCGCAGTTGCTACCTAATGACGATCGCTAGGCCTTTGCGTCGTGAACGTGCTTTGCGGTGGTGCGAGTCACAATATAGAATTAGGATAGCATAGGTTAGATAATGTTGACGGAATTTTTTCATGGGTCCATCCAGCTTAACGATGACATTGTCCTTGGCATTTCCATGGGTCATGCTGCTACCTCATAATACCCTTGCCCTTGGTTTATTTGTTTGGTGTCTGTTTCTTCCATTTCTCTGTCACGCTGATAAGGATAGTTTTAATGACCGTATCTATTATACGAGTTTCACCAGTGCGCAAGTACAACAATATTTTTCATCACGGGTACTGTTAGGATGGATATACTGTATTTGTTTGTCAGCTATATCTTGAAAATTGGTTCAAGAAAGGGATTGAATCCCATTTTTGGCAAACCGTGCACACTTGTATTGAAATAAAACCATTATAACCCCTACATGAGAGTTATAATAAAATTATTTGCTAATATATCTAATAATATCAAAATATTGACAATAAAGTTTCCGATCATGAAAAATAAAATGCTCTTGCTATGTTAACTATATTATCGAGAAAAACAACAAAATGAAATCCATTCAATAGACATGTGTTCCTAATCGTACTGCAACGTAATGTAGACTAGCTATAAAAGCAACTGGCTCCAAAAGTGGACCAGAACAATAATGTCTCCGAAAAAGGATTGTCATCGGAAGCGTATCCTTGTACCGGAAAAAAGGAGCAACCTTAAAATTATACAATTCCGGTTCGAGGATACGCTTTAGATGGAGAAGCGAGCCTTTCTGATTTATTCTTACAGTTGTACAGTTGTGTGCAGTGAACATCATCGTACGTCGGCATGATGGCACAAAATTTTTGTATCAGAATGGCTGAACATCGGGGTTGAAGCTTCCGCACGGGGAACCAATTCGCAATATTCGTACGTAATCGCGCAGTAAAATGCAACGCACCGATATCCTCTGCGGACTTCAAAATCTTAGATTCGGCTTCAACTACGTGTGACCTCGGAATTTTAGAGTCGCTACATATTTTTTTACAAAAACCGGCCCTCAACAATTCTGACAGTTCCTACCCATTGCAAATAGTAAATAGATCTTGTCGATTTTATTTTCTCTGGGACATGTTTTGATTTTTTTTTGTTTTCCGTGATTTCCTTTAATGACTGTATTGAACATTTTATTTTTTCTTTTATTGTAGTAATAATGAATTTTACTTTTACGAACTGATGATGGAGCTGGACTCCGAAACGTATTCCTGGTAAATATGATTAAGTTCCTTGGACTTTTCCTCGTTTTTAAATTCATCAAGTTGCGATTAAAGCAATCAACAGACCCGTTCAGATGTATTCAACTAAAAGATTGTTCGTGAATTTTTCAAACATCTTAACATAGAAGAAAAATACAAGATTCTTTATGAACGGCGATATACTTGCTAAATTAAAATAAATTCTTAGCTTCGGAATATTTGACGATTTACAAGCTAAATTAAAATAGAATTTTCAGCTACTTCTATATTAAATTCACAAAAACTTTCAAATGCACCTTCAACTTTATTAAATTAGTTTGGTTTGTTTCGCCTGTTACATACATTAAGACATGGACATCAGGTCAAACTATATATGCTTTAGTTGTAAGAGTATAATAATTTTATGTCGCTACAGGGTTAACTATTCATGCTACATAGCTTTCAGTTATGACCGTGACTCATCGGGAATTCAAAGTAGTGAATTCAGTTAGCGGGCCTGATTAAACGCTATAATTCAACAGTTAGCTGGCTTATTTACTAGGTATGAATAGGTCATTTGATTACAAGTACGCACAGCCCGTCAAAAATGACGGGATTCACCAATTTTCTTGAACAAATTTTCCAAATGTGGTGCCCAACGAATGTATTCATCCTAACAGGAACAGTGATGAAAAATATTCTTGTACTTGCGTACTGGTGAAACTCGTATCACAGATACGGTCACTGTAACTCTCCTCATGAGCGTGACAAAGAAAATGGAAGAAGCGGACTCCAAATAAACCAAGGGTATTATTAGATAGTAGCAGGACCCGTGGAGATTCCATTGACAATGTCATCGTTAAGCTAGGCGGACCCGAGAAAAAATTCTGTCAGTATTACCTAACCTGTGCTAACCTAGCCTATCCTAATCTAAGCTATCCTATCCTAACAAAACCTATCCTAATAAAATGCCAAATATTTAAATGCATGAAAACGCCATCTTTTAATGTTACACTGAAGAATTCGGTATCCATGATACCGCAAACTCACACAACCTACGTTGAAGCGGACACCAAATAAATATATAAATAAACACACAACGGGTATTATTAGGTTACATACTTTTACTTTCATGATTTATGACCATTTAACCCTATATGGCACAATGTTGCTTTCAGGCAACATACCGAAAAAACTTTAATATCTCAGAGATTATTTGTGGAAACAAAACAAATAAGATTTCTCCCAATACCTTGGGATGTAGACTACCGCTGCAAAACGCCCACCTAACCAGATTCTGTTGAGCACGTGCACAAGAAGGAACAGATTGTGCTGCAGTGGTGCTCTAAGTAATTTGCAAACTAACGGTTGTTTCTCTTTGCCTGCTGTTCACTGTTTTTGGAGTAGGTATGAAAATAAATTATGCTGTAAATAGATACTGTTCTAAAGACTATGTGTTGATAGTTAGAAATGATTTGATCAGAAAATAAAGTTTCCAGATCCTAATTTCTGTTTGTTGCCTGAGGGCAACATTGCGCAACTAAGCGTATTCTTACCGGACTCTACTTGTTGCTTGAGAGCAACACAGCTCAACTGAGTATATTCTTTCTGGAATTAGCATAGTAACTCGAGCTAAGCTTTGTGATAGTATAGTTCTTTCATTATCTATTTTTCATATTTTTTTCATATATAGAGATAACAAAAGTGATACAAATATATTTGATTGAAGATATATACCTTGATTGAAGATCCATAATATGCAAGTCTCTACTCTGCTCCAATACTACTGGGATTTTGTCCAGTTTACCCCCCTAAATTTATGTAAATATATTTGCTAGTTCTCCCACAATTCATGTATATTTTTTCCAGTGATGGATGATAAAAAAGTTCTACGGCTTACTATTCCATCTGAATCAGGAGATGAAAACATACAAAATCTGACGATGACAGTGATGCCAGTGAAATAGAAAGGCCCTCCAAAATGCTTGCAATGCTTGAAGAAAACGTGACGGAGAATAGAATGCCAGAATATGAAAAAGAGGAACAGCCCTTTTCATCAAATATAAAAGGGAGAAAGCTTATATGGAAAACAAAAGGTCCATCTAAAATTTCTTATAATGGGTCTGATTTTACTGGACGGCAATACCACCCTGGCAATGAAGTGAAGAAACCGATTGAATGCTACAAAGAGCTGTGAGATGGAAGTCTACTTAGTAAAGTGGTGGATAAATATAATAAATATTCAATTCACGAAAATCAAACCAAGCCACTAATGCTAACAGATTCACTAATGTTGAATTCACTAATGACTCTGAATATCATACCAGTAAAATTCTAGAAGCGATACGAATGGCTTTGGCATTTTTTGAATATGATGGTCATGGCTATTGGCTATTGTATAGACGTAAACCCAACTGCCTCAATATTCCGAATATGAAACCACTTCCTGTGTTCAAGTTCAAGCTAAAGATCTCTGTTTCTACTACAGGGAAAACCTTTGACAAAAGAACTAAAGGGAGGAAAATCATCTAACGAGGATGTTTGTTCATTGCGAAAGAAAAACAAAGGTCCCACTGCCCCTACTTACACAAATGATGTCAGACTAGATGATATCAGTCATTTTCGTCAATATGAAGAAAAGAAGGGATGTTACAAATATCAAGGCTGCAGTGGAATTGTGAAAATTTTTAGCATAAATGCGAAGTTTTTTGTGCTTCGCACCATATCCTAGAGCACCATATCTTCAAGTTTTGAACTCCTTAGTTCATATGTACCTTAGTTGTACAGGGATGAAATTTTGACAATTTGTTTTTGTAGCATATTGTTGTGTATCAATACCATTGTTTTCCCTTCTATAACTTTTTATTCAAAAGCCTTTAATAAAAATAATTTATTGTTATTTGCGGATTAAATGTCTTTGGTGAGAATTTTTGGCTAAGCAAATTGCATACTTTTGCCGCAGTTGCACAATGTTGCTTTAGAGCAACAAACTGGACAAACAAAAACTTCCTCGGTGGGACAATGTTGCTTTGAGGCAACAATCCGGAAAAATGTTACAAACTCATAGTAGAATTTTTTCAAGACGATATATATCATTCTGGCACTGTTATTAACGAGGTTTTGCGTTAAAATAATTTTTTTTACCAAAACTGAAAATGCGTGCCATATAGGGTTAATGATAAAATACGTATTATTGGAAAGTATCGGTAAAGTATCGGCCGGATTTTGCCGATACCGATCCCGATACCACTAAAAATGGCCGATACTGCCGATACCGATACCGATACATCGGTACATCACTACTCACAACCCAACCTCTTCCCGTTTGTAATAGGGGGTTAGCTTTTGTTTCTATTGCAAAAACAATGACTGCTTTTGCGCAAAAAAGACCATTCAGGAGCGCCGTTTGTATTACTTCAAACTTAAATAACTCGAAAACTAAGCATTTGCGAGCACATTGTCATTCGTGTAAAACATCTTAAAATTGGCTATATTACCTATCTATAGCAACAAAATTCTGAAAATCATTGACAACAATAAAGTAAAATTTGACCAATAATTTCTATTGTTATTAAATAAAAGATCCTAGAAGTGAGTTCAGGCTCCGCAAGCTCCGCGGGGTAAGCTAATAATAAATTACAAAGTATTCAAACGTACTCTAACAGCTCAATTGGGCAAAAAATAAAACCTACCGCTCTAACTCATAAAATACTTATTAGCCGCAAAAAGTGCAATGAAGAAAAGTAGCTTATTTCGATGTTATTACCATGATTCAAGCAACAAAAAGTCAATATTTCCTTTAATGTTGTCAACGATTTTCATAATTTCGTAGCTATAGATAGGTAATATAGTCGATTTTAAGACGTTTTACACGAATGACAATGTGCCCGGAAATGCTTAGTTTTCAAGTTATTCAAGTTCGAAGTTATACGAACGGCGCTCCTGAATGGCCTTTTATGTGCAAAAACAGTCATTGTTTTCCCAATGAAAACGGAAGCTAACCCCCTATTACAAACGTAAAGAGGTTGGGTCGTGAGGGGTAGCCATAGTTCTTTTAGTGAAAATTATAAATAAAGGTTTCTGGTGACGTTTGTTTACATCCACTCCAAGATGGCTGCCGCCATCTTCAGTACCGGTTGCCGCCATGGCGGCAGCCACCTTGGAGTCGATGTAAACAAACGTCACTAGAAACTTTTATTTATAATTTTCACTAAAAGAACTGTGGCTACTCCTCATGACCCAAACTCTTTACGTTTGTAATAGGAGGTTAGCTTCCGTTATTTATTAAATTATGCTAGCCGCGCGCGCTTCCATGGCGCGCACAAGCCAGCTTCAAAGTTGAATAATTCAAAAATAATGCATTGCCAGGCAGAATGTCATTCTTGTAAATTATTCTTAAATGTGTTCCTTTACTGATTCTTTGCAACAAAATTATGCAAATCATTGACAACATTAAAGTAAATATTGACCCGACAAAAATTCGTAAATTGATTAGTAGCTCTTTATTCGAGCGCATTCGTCATCGAAGACAAAACTAAACCTACCGCTATAACTCATTAAATACTCATTTGCAACGGAAAGTGCATAAAAGAAAACTTGTTTATTTTAACCTAATTAACTATGTATAGGCCTCAAAAACTGGAAAATCGATTCATACCAAACGCTACACATTTACCAAATTCCGATACGACGCTGTAACCGGGGGTTGTTTTGCTACTTTTTATAGCACAGCCTTCATGCCTCTTTTTACTCAGATAATCTTTATTTTTATTTTCTTGTTTATTATAGCTTAATTATACATTTTTGTTCTTTTCAGTTGGTAATAAATTTAACCACATTAAGATATTGGTAAAGACCCTAAGATAATTCCGAATAAAAGTGAAGCTCCAGTTGCACTGGTAGGTGAAATAGTAAGTTATCCTTCTTAAGGATATGTGAGTAATTTTGCTATATTTTGTTACTTGCTTGTTCTGTTATTATTTATTTTGTTGAAATTCAGTTATTATTATTTGCTGTTGATTTCTATTAGTTTATTTATTATTTTATGTTTTGTTTTGTTGAGTTATAGAATTTATTTTATTTTATGTTTTCATTCATTTGAGTTAAGTAGTGTAATATGTTTCTTTAAGTTCTGCGTTTCGTTTGTAAATACCATGTTTTCTTATTATTTCTGTAAATATCTTTTGCATGTATTATATTATATTGTTAGCTAAGATTTTTGCATGTTGCATCCCAATCTCCTCACGATCCCTCCACTGGTCTCTTAGTCTCTTCTATTGACAGGTAATTAATTTAAGATTTTGTTTCATTTTCTACAGTGTTTCGTTCCCACCTGTCCATGCTCCTTTTGCTCCAGTTAACTCCATTTAACTCCATTTAGTTCAGTCAATTCAATCTCCGTTGACTTACTCCATTTAAGTCCCGTTAATTTACTTCTATTCATTTAGTTAAGTTCATTTAGCTATTACCTTTCATGTACCTTGGTCCACATTTCATTGACCAAAACATTATTGTCCATTACATTTTCACTTGTATCACAATTTTTCCAATAGCAATTTATCAAGTAGAAGAGTTTTATTTTCCTTAATTAGTTGCCATTTAGTAACAAAGTAACAAGCAGATAACGAGTTTATCTCACCTGCGGGAGACAAACGGCAACATTGGCATCTCCGACGGGATACCTTCCTTAATTCTTACATTTCTATTTGGCTACACTACCCAGTTCTTTGTACTACACTAGTCTACACAGGGTACACTTTTAGTTAGTGTCTATGGAGCATGGACAGAGTGGTGATGTGGTGCTGGGCAAGGCGGCATCAGTGGTTGAGGATGGCCTCGCGGTCCCTGCGGAGCCTCGCCCCTCAGTTGGTCCAGCACTGGGGCTTTTGGATTACCCAGCCCAGCGGGACGCGGCTTCAGTGGCAACTAATTGTATTCTCACTGAAGTCTTGAAAATTCAAAGTTTATTGCTTCAATTTTCCCACCCTCAAGTTAGAGCAGACCTAATAAATCACCAATTTGGGTACAACATCAACCCAACACTGCTCCCAGTCTTGGATGAGTTGCGTTGGACACTCTTTCCTCGGTGGCTGGGTGGTGGTTTCTTGGCTGCACAGCAAAGAAGTGAAAGAGCAGCATATCATCTGCAAAAACTTGTTGCTCGCTCTGAGGCTTTGCTTCTCACCAATGTTGAGCAGGCAGACCAGTGCCTCACATACCGAGAATGGTATGCAACCTTGGAGACAATTGCCTCTGATCGGTATTGGACCAGGAGTTCGGAAGAAGACCGATGTACTCACATCTTGCCTAGTGATCCTGAGCAGCCAACCAGGGAGGGTCCTCTGAGGTCAAGTTCCGCAACCTCGGATGAAGTCATCTCTCCCAAGTTCTCCAGAGCAAGTGATCAGAAGCAAGCCAGGTCTCACGCATCAGCAAGTGCAGAAGGGGTGGTCCTCAAAAAGAAATTGGAGAAGGCAGTAAAGAAGAAGGTTAAAAGGCCAGTTAAAGTTGAAGAAATTGTAATTTCATCTTCAGAGTCATCCAAGGCAACCCTGTCCAGTGTGAGTCTGGAGCCCTCAACGGATGAGTCAGATGATGATGGTGACTCGCTCATGCCTCATCCGCGGCGTCGCTCGTGGACACGGGCGGACCATCGGGAAGTCGTCACTCCACCCAAGTTCAACATCAATGGCAAAGTCAAACTGAAAGACTTCTTCACCACCTTTGAAGGCTACTTCCAGAAGAAATTCAAGGGGAATGCCCATGATAAAACCCAAAAATTGGCTGAGTTTCTGGAAGGAGACCTCCTAACTGTGTTTCAAGTTCGTGGTGGAAGAAAGCTTAAGTATAATGCCATGAAAATGAAATTGCTGAATTATTACAAGAAACAGAAGGTGAAGGGTAAGAAGCATTGGAGGAAGGAACTAAGAGAAGCCGTGCCAGAGCCGGGAGAAAAATGGGATCTCTATGGAATGAGACTAATTGAAATTGCTGAGCTGGCCTATCCTGATGATAAGAAGGAGTGTGCCATGCAGCTTAGACACCATTTCCTGGAGTCCTTGCCTCCCTCAGTCAGGTCAAAAATCCATGATACTGAGAGGGCTCTCAAAGCCACTTCTGCTGGTGGGAAGAAACGCCTTAGTTTTGACAGCCTCGTTCAGATGGCAAAGGATTTGCAGCAAGAGAAGCCTAGATCGGTCATGTGGTCAGGCCAGAAAGACAGTGAACTCCCTTATTACAGTGATCCTGTAGCTCCACTGCCTTCTGCGAGAACTCAGGTATATTCTGGTACTCGTCCACTCCCTAAGGATGAAAAGGGGAGCAAGACCCAACCACCTACTAGCAGCGACAATTCTCAGTTGCAGTGGAAGAAAAGTAATAGAAATGAGAGAAGTGGCTGTTCGTACTGCAAGAACCGAAATCATTCACGGAAAGACTGCTGGAAGGCGTCAAAATCTTGCTTGATTTGTGGTAAGGACCACCACATCGAGCAGTGCCCCAAGTATGACCCAAATTACCGCTCTAAATCAAAATCTGGAGAATGGAGGTCAACGGGAAACTAACCAGTCTCGTTGTGAGTGGGGGACCATCGAGGCCAAGTTCAACCCCAGCTGTGGATGCTGAGAAGCTGGAAGAGTCAGCTGCTGCTGATCCTGCTCCTCAGGCTCAGCCACCGGATGTTCCAACTGTACCAGGGAAGATAGTCAATTTTGTCAGTGGTGATTCTGACCTAATGAAAGTTTTAGTTGAAATTAATAATAAAGAAATTTTAGCTGTCATTGACTCTGGTGCAGCATCATCCTTAATGTCGGAGCACCTGGTGAAAGAATTGAAATTATCAATGTCTGAGAAACAAAAAGTTTTTAATGTAATTGGCAAAAGTGCTTTGTCTAGCACGGGTGAAGTAAATTGTGCATTTAGTATCCATGGTGTGCAAATGGCTGAAGCTTCATTTGCAGTTTTCCCAGTTGTGTCTAACACCAGTGTACATTTAGTATTGGGTGTTGACTTTTTGGAGAGCAATTCCATTGAATTTTGTGTAAAGCGGCGATTGTTGATAAAGCATTTTCGTGATGGAGGTTCATGTGAAATTTATTTGGATTTGTCTGGGAAAGCTCACAACCTGATGTTTGTTGGTCTCAGTTGTATAGCTGCAGCTGATGTTAATGTAGAGCCAGGCAGGGTTGAGGCAATTCCAGTGTCTTGTGGAGTGTCATGTCTTGAGCCAGATCATTTGTTTCTATATTCCGATGATAATATGGATCGATCGCTAGGCGACAGATTGCGTGGGTTCGCTGGTATTTCCTGTGTTAGTAGTAAGCATGTGTTAATTGCGGCTGGTGAGTCAAGTGTTTCAGTTGGGAAGGGACAGGTAATTGGTACCTTGTCATCAGTTGTCCAACTACCCGAGAGTATTGATGAAGCCTCGGATTCTGTCGACATTGATAATCTTAAAATGCAAATCTCTCTTCCTGAACTTGATGATGACCAAAAGAATGTTGTGTATGCAATGCTCAGTAAGTTTGGACCAGTTTTCAGCGCTGGTGATACAGAAATTGGACTTGCTACGGTGACTCAACATAAAATTAAATTGACTGACGATACTCCAATTTTTCAGCGTCCTAGGCGGTTTCCTCAACCCATAGCTGATGAAATTGAGCGTCAGTGTCAGGAGTTAAACAGCTTGGACATTATTGAGCCTAGTAGTTCTCCATGGTCATCACCAGTAATGCCAGTTAGAAAGAAGGATGGATCAATAAGGATGTGCATTGACTATAGACAGCTCAACCAAGTGACCATCCCTGATAAATTTCCAGTACCAAACCTAACTGATTCAATTTTTGGCTTACATGGTACTAAATTTTTTACTAGACTTGACCTTGTTCGAGGATACTATCAGATACCTATTGATGGGCCCAGTAGAGCCTACACTGCATTTTCAACCCCTCGTAATCATTGGCAGTTCAAGAGCCTTAGTTTTGGGTTGCGCAATGCCCCATCAGCTTTCCAGAGAGAAATACAGGCAGTGCTCAGTACGTTCCCATCTAACAAAGTCGTGGCATATATCGATGATATATTAATTATGTCTTCATCGTTTGCTGAGCATAATGATCTCGTATCTAAGGTCCTTAAGACATTACAGTCCTATAATATTAAGATTAAACCATCTAAATGCGAGTGGTTCTGTTCAGAGGTTGAATACCTTGGACATTTAGTCAGCCAATCAGGCCTTAGGAAGACTCCTGACTATGTCAGAAAAGTTACTAATTATCCCCAACCTAAAACGGTAGGAGAGTTACGAGAGTTTTTGGGTTTTATTAATTTCCAGCGGAAGTATCTTCCGAATTGTTCAGAAATCCAGAAACCGCTCTCTTGTCTGACTGGTGGTCGTAAATCTAAGATGCTTGACTGGACACCTAAAATGCTTGACACCTTTAATAGACTCAAAACAGAGATGGAGCAGGACCTAGAACTGGCTTACCCTGACTATAGTGAGGGTGCAGCTAAGTTAGAATTATGGGTAGATGCCTCTGCTTGGGGTTCTGGTGCATATTTGGCTCAAGTGCAGCAGGGTGTTCACCGTATAATTGGATTTGCATCTATGACTTTCACTCCTACTCAACTAAACTATTCTACTTTGGAGAGGGAGTTGACCGCTTTGCGCTGGGGTGTTAAAACTTTTCGTCCATTCTTGTATGGTGTTCCATTTATTCTCTACACCGATCATCAACCCTTGGTACATTTACACAACATGAAAATTGTGTGCTCACGGTTGGCTAGAACTGTTGAAGAATTATCTGATTTTGTGTTTGACATTGTGTATGTACCAGGCCATCTCAATTCAGCAGCTGATGCTCTATCTCGTATTGGAGTGCCGAGTCCTCCCTTGAATTTTCAAGGTGATAATACCTTACCTAAGGGTTTAGTTGTAGATAGCCCACCGGTGCCGGGAGGAGGTGATTCGCTCTTTATAAGTCTTAACCGAGCATTGTCCAGAGTATTAGATCCATTGAGGTTGCCCAATTCGGAGGTCGAGTTGAGAAAACTGTTAGTCAATGATCTCCTGAGCAATTCAACCAAGTATAAGGTGAATTTAGATCGAAGTGCACGGAAGCATCTAAGGTTGATGCGCTTGCCAGGTCAGTTGCCATCCCTTGATGTTCTCTTAACAGCTAGTAGATTGTTCAAAATTAGGATTTTTGTTTATTTCTGGAATGACCAACCTGTAATTTACCAATTTGATGACTTCTCACCAATCATACATTTGCAGTGTATTAATGGGGTCCATTTCAACCCACTTATTGAAATTAATGGTTACTCCTTGCCAGATATTTCTGAGTGTGTAGTCAATTCGGTTGGAGTACAGTTGGATGCCACACACCAAGTGAATCCTACTTCTGTGGGAAGCGACAGTGATTCTGATGATAGTCTCACTAAATCATTATTATGTATGGAACAACGTGTGAAAATCTGCAAGCATCAAGTCAGTTCTCTTCCCCAGGTTTGGTCAAAAATTGGTGACTATGACTTGTGTGCTGTACTAGATAGTGGTGCGGAAATCAGTCTGATTTCAGAGTCAGCACTTGAGTTGATTCGTGAGTCAGGAGTTGCTTTTAGCATAGAGGAAGAGAAGCTGTGTGATATTATTGGGGTCTCTGGGATGAGAGTGCCTATTGTCCACACTGTTGGATTGTCTTTCTCAATTGGATTGTATGAGATGGCAGTTGCACATAAATTTGCCATTGTTAGTAATGATATCCTTCCACACTGTTTTCTGCTAGGTATGGATTTCATGTTGCAGCATGATTTGACTATTGATTTCAGTGTTTTTGCTTGCAAGCATGAGTCAACCATTATAACCAAGCTCACACCTAGGAGTTTGCAGGACATCATTGGGTCTCATATTTTCTCTGTAACTGCTATGGAACCTGAACCAAGAATGGAAGTTAGCACCAGGGATTTGAGATTTGAGATCAAATCTAATTGTGGTGCAATTGCGGGTCTTTCACTGCTGTCAGGTGAGGAGACTGTTAAGCAGCTGCAGATTCGGTGCCCTGACCTAAGGAAGCTTAATCAGGTTTTCAAGAATAAAGTACCTGTGAGTGAATGGCCTGGAAAGTTGAAGGCTTTTAAATACCATTTTTCTAAGTTATCCATCATTCAAGGAATTATTGTCTATTCTGGTTCAGTGCCCATTCCAGTCATCCCATTTGAATGTTTAGTTGAAATTGCTATTACATTACACTTCAATTTTGCGCACATTGGTCGAGATAAGTTGTTGGACCTTCTCTTTGATCTGGTTTGGCATCCCTCTAAGTACAATGTTGTTAGGGATGTTTGCACTACTTGTCATCATTGTCAAATCATCAAGGAATTTTCATCACCTGTGATCCCACCTACCTTAAAGATAAGCACAAGCTATCCTTTTGAGCTTGTAGCTGCTGATCTGATTTCTCTACCTAGATCACCGAAGGGGTTTATTGGGTGCTTAGTGGTGGTGGACCACTATTCTAAGTGGGTAGTGGCAATTCCTATCAAAAATAAAACTAGCTCTGCCATCATTGATGCATTCAGAAATCAGGTGTTTCCCTTTTTGCCTAGGGTTCCATCTAACTTGCTCACAGATAATGGTCCAGAATTTACCTCTTCCGAATTTTCTGAATTTATCATGGAATCAAATGTCCATCACAAGCTTACTACTCCTTACTGCCCATCTAGTAATGGTGCTGTAGAAAGAGTGAACCGTACCATTAAGAACTTCATCCGTAACTTAGTGGATGAGCAAGGATCTTGGGATATCCTCCTGCCTAGAGTTCTCATTGCCTATAATAATACTGTTCATGCTGAATTACAAATGTCTCCCTCAAAGTTTTTGTTGACTAAAGCACATGAGGTTAGCAGTGATCCACCTCTTTTGGGGAAACTAGCTGAACACTGGAGGGTTGGTAACCCAAAGTTTTCACCTTTCAAAAATGGTCAAATGGTTCTAATGAAAATTCACCATAAAGGGCTTTTGAACATCAATAAATTGAGCCCAAGTTTCAGAGGTCCTTACTGGGTGTCCAAAGTAAATGATAATGGGGTAACCTACGAGCTCTCTGATCGGAGCAGTGATCAAACGGTCAAAGCTCATCATACTCAGTTACGTCCTTATAAACTTCCTCCCAAGTATGTGTCTCGTCACCCTTTGTACATTGAGCAACTGCATAAGTTGCAGTACCACGATGTGGGTTTGGAGGAAGATGTTCTGTGGCCTACTGGCAATAATATGCATTTGTCAAGCCCTTCAGAGGATACTGACATGTCTTCTAGTTCAGATGTAACTGATTGTTGCGGTGCAGTTTCTAATTCAGATTGTAATTCTTTGTTTAATTCAAGTGACAGTTGTGACTCATTTTCGGGTTTTTGTACTGATGGTACTGAAGACTTGCAGAGCAATGTAATTTCTAATGTAAACTCACAGGATTTGGGTGTTTCTCTTGGAAAGAGCTATGGCTCGTCAGTGCAAAAAGTGTACTGTATGCTATGCAGAGGTTGCCAGTTTGAGGCTGCTCTGGAGCATCAAGCGCTATCAGAGGTAGCACCTAGGCCTGTTGATAATAAAGAGTCTTTGTCCTGTACTAATCATATTTCAAGTGAATTGTCTACTACGGAGTATATTCAGGGGCTGTATCGTCTTACCCTAGATTGGGAAGGTGATGATGACTGGCAACTGTCTTCAGTAGATTCTGAGCTGATGGTGGATGAATCATGTGAAAGGACTGATCCTGAAATTGCTAAATTTACCAATCTCAGTATGACATCATCAGTTGGGCGGACTGGCAATTCAAAAGAATTAGCCAGCAAGGTTCCAATGCTAGATGAAAGTTTTAGCTCTGGTGGTGAAGCTCTTTTTGAGGGTTTCACACCTAATCTTGCTGTTGTGCAGAGAGTGGAAGATTTTGTGTCCGCTTGTGAGAGACAAAAATCACCTAACAAATCTATTAGGCAAACTCGATCGAGAGGTTCAGTAGAAGACGTCCCTAATGTACAACCTAGAATATTGGAACGAGCACCCAGGAGAAGAAGGGTTAGCTCATAAGGTTGTAAAAGGAAGGCTTATGAATTCACATGCTGGTGCAGCTGTTAGCCTGAAGGGAAATTGTAACCTGTCTAGCATGAAAGATGGTGCTAGTGGGGGGGCATGTAACCGGGGGTTGTTTTGCTACTTTTTATAGCACAGCCTTCATGCCTCTTTTTACTCAGATAATCTTTATTTTTATTTTCTTGTTTATTATAGCTTAATTATACATTTTTGTTCTTTTCAGTTGGTAATAAATTTAACCACATTAAGATATTGGTAAAGACCCTAAGATAATTCCGAATAAAAGTGAAGCTCCAGTTGCACTGGTAGGTGAAATAGTAAGTTATCCTTCTTAAGGATATGTGAGTAATTTTGCTATATTTTGTTACTTGCTTGTTCTGTTATTATTTATTTTGTTGAAATTCAGTTATTATTATTTGCTGTTGATTTCTATTAGTTTATTTATTATTTTATGTTTTGTTTTGTTGAGTTATAGAATTTATTTTATTTTATGTTTTCATTCATTTGAGTTAAGTAGTGTAATATGTTTCTTTAAGTTCTGCGTTTCGTTTGTAAATACCATGTTTTCTTATTATTTCTGTAAATATCTTTTGCATGTATTATATTATATTGTTAGCTAAGATTTTTGCATGTTGCATCCCAATCTCCTCACGATCCCTCCACTGGTCTCTTAGTCTCTTCTATTGACAGGTAATTAATTTAAGATTTTGTTTCATTTTCTACAGTGTTTCGTTCCCACCTGTCCATGCTCCTTTTGCTCCAGTTAACTCCATTTAACTCCATTTAGTTCAGTCAATTCAATCTCCGTTGACTTACTCCATTTAAGTCCCGTTAATTTACTTCTATTCATTTAGTTAAGTTCATTTAGCTATTACCTTTCATGTACCTTGGTCCACATTTCATTGACCAAAACATTATTGTCCATTACATTTTCACTTGTATCACAATTTTTCCAATAGCAATTTATCAAGTAGAAGAGTTTTATTTTCCTTAATTAGTTGCCATTTAGTAACAAAGTAACAAGCAGATAACGAGTTTATCTCACCTGCGGGAGACAAACGGCAACAACGCCACGAAAGCCAACTTCAAAGTTGAATAACTAAAAAATAACGCATCAGCGCCCAGAATGCAATTCATGTAGGCCTAAAACGTTTTTAAATGGGCTTCTTTAGTTATTGCTGAAAACGGAATGTTTAATTTCGGTGGATCGCCTAAACTCAATATTGACCAAATCTTGATGTCTGAATTTGCATTGAAAACCTATACATATCAAAATTATTAAAAAGGGTCAATATTGAATTTAATGTTGTCAACGAATTTCATAATTTCGTAGGTATAGATAGGTAATATAGTCGATTTTAAGATGTTTTACATGAATGACAATGTGCCCGGAAATGCTTATTTTTGGAGATATTTAACTTTGAAGTTATAGGAACGTCGTTTATATAATTGAACAAACGGAGAGGTAAATAAGCAGAAATACGGTTCTGACGGAACAATAGGTAAGGTTAGGTTTGGTAAAGTTAATTTAGTTAAGTATCCTAACCTAAGTAAGCCTAAAATATCTTAATTTAACTCAACCTTGAACTTGAAATTGAGGGCCGACAGCGTCGGGGCCTTTGTAACGGCCTACAATTCCCTCCACATTTTTCACACAAAAAGTTCAGCGCCTGGTAACAGACTTGTCCACTAAACTACTCAGGATCTACCAATCCTTGTCACAAGCTGCCACTGGATGGCATCACTGGGATAACCAGTGTGCCAAAACACCATCCCCAGGCATATTGGGTCATTACTGACCACTCTACCTGACTGGCTCATTCCAGTCACTGTCTCTTACTCCAGGCACGCACAAGAAACATTTTCATAGCTTCAATGATACTCAAATTACACTCCTGATCCAATCCAGCAAGACAGCTCATACCGCAATCATCTTCAGCACATCTGGCATACCACTCATTTTCTCCATACTGCTCAAGCACCACATTCATTAAACTTTCTCTCTCTTGCTCATACTTACTACATTCCAGCACAAAATGCTCAATTGTTTCCTCCACTCCACTAATACACTGCCGACATAATCTGTTATTATTTTCATTCCACCTCCATGTACGTCTGTTCACACTCAATGACTTACATCTCACAGCAAACAAGAGTTGACTTCCAAAATTACCATCATAGAACATCTCAAACTTAGGTGCTTCTTTTTTCATATACCAGTCAAGTGTAGGCTTCCGCATCATGTTAAGCCTCCACTTATTCAATCCATACTCTTTTGTTTGCCTCTCAATCTCCTTCTTCCACCTCTTGCAGTCCCACTCAGGCCCTACACCTCCAGGATTTATTAAACTCCAGTCATCCACAGGTCTCCCAATTCTAACATGAATAATCTTTTGCATTCTAAGCTTCCTTGTGCCCTCAACACACTTTCTCCCAATAGCTTACACTCAGATTCCATTCAAAAATTTGCTTTACCCATCTGCTATTCTGCATTCTTTCAATTCTCACCTTATAATTCAGCACCGCTTTCATCATTCTTTCTGAAAATAGGCTCCACCCAAGGTCACCTCTAATGGCTTCTGTAGCTGTCCATTTCGGAGCACCCAATGCTAACCGTCCTACCTTATTTTGTATTACATCCAGCTTTTCAAGATCACTTCCATTCCAGGCAAGAGCACTCATACCATACATGACACTAGGTACAGCAACATACTTCCACATTCCTCTCACACATTCATACTTATTTGCTCTGTATCTGGCCACACTACTTAACCGTCCACTCCACTGCATAGCTTTTGCCACTTTCTCACCCTTAGTTCTAGTGCATCCATCTTCACTTATCATACAACCTAGATATTTGTATTCTTTTGTTCTACCTATTCTGATTTCTCCAATATTCCACAGTCTGTCTCTATCAGTCTCATCACTATTTATAACCATCACCTTGCTTTTGTCGGCACCAAAGTTCATCTTGAAATCTGTACTATATCAGTTCACTATGTCAAGCATCCTTTGCAGTTCATGTCCACATTCACTAACCACAACCACATCATCAGCATACAACAAACAGCTGTCTCTCATTACCAACTTTCAGTCCTAAGACACTCCTTCTCAGTCAAACTGCTAATTCTTCTGTGTACAATCCAAACAACAGGGGAGACAGAGTACAGCCCTGTCTCACTCCTCTAACACTCCTCACTCGCCCCATTTCCAAATTTCCTAACCTGTATATAGCGCTTGTGTTCTCATACAGACTTTGTACAATTTTTACTATTTTTCTGCTAAACCCAACTTTTCTCAAAACTTCAAAGAGCCTAACCCAATCCACTCTGTCATACGCTTTTTCAATATCCAGGAATGCTAAATACACCTTCTTATCATCCTTCCTCATTCGCTCAATTATTTCACTCACTACAAACAGATTATCTTCCCCACGTCTATCTTGCCTAAAACCATTCTGTTCTTCACCTAGGACTCCTAATTCCTCAACTAAATTTTTCATTCTCTCATTCAAAATACCACAAAATATCTTACATACAGTGTCACCCAGTGCAATTGGTCTGTAATTTTTAAGTTCTTTCATACTCTTATGTCCACCCTTATGCAACAGAACTACATTACACTTGTTCCAGTCATTCGGTACTCTTTCACTCTTCCATATCTCATCAAATAAACATTTCAACATACTGACTACACTTTCTCCTCCACATTTATAGAACTCATATGGGATCTTACCAGGGCCACATGCCTTTCCATTTTTCACTTTCTTCAAAAACCTTACAATCTCTTCACAAGTGATTTCGTCTTCCATTTGCAGTTCACGTTCATCAATCAGAAAATTTATGGGTGCATCATCTGTAACCTGCTCATTTATTCCACCAATGTCCTCCCAGTATTCTTCAACTGCTTTCACCATTTGCATCCTATCTTGCACACTGCAACCATTAACTACTAATTCATCAACTTGAACTTCACTACTTCTATCATTACCTTGTATAAACTTATACCAATTTTTTATTCTATCCGGACCTTTCTTTCTTAGATTTTCAACTTAGTGTCTCTCCTCTTTAACTCTAGCCTCATTAATCATTCTCCTTACTTTCTTCTGCTGGTCCTTGTACTCATTCCATGCACTCTGCCATTCATCCTCAGTAATTCTGTTTCTTTCATACATTTCCTCATACTGCGTTGTTTCTTATTTAAAGTCTTTCTTCTCATTCGTTCTTCCTTTATCTCACTTGTAAACCACCTGGCATTCCTTGTCCCTTTCCTACATTTTGTTCTACCAATCTTTTGCTCTGCCACATCATACAAGGTTCTTGCAATCTCATCATTTAGGTCATTTACATTTCCACACCTGTTCCAGTTATACCTACTCAATTCATTCTTAAATTCTTCCCAGTTTGCCTTTTTTATCTGCCAACTTTCTTTCACACTACTGACCTTCTGCATTGACTCCTTTCTACCCCAGTTATATTCAAGCACAAGCATTTTATGGTCACTATCAATATCAAAATCATCTTCATCTACAAACATTTCATTGACACACTCTCTTGCTCTACTATTCACAATCATATAGTCAATTGCAGTTTTCCATTCCCTGCTTTGCCATGCATGCAAGCCATTTCCTGTTGTGACATTCAGGTTTTCAAGTTCATTCTCATCACAAAAATCTATCAATTTTTTTCCATTTGCATTCACCGGCTCACCAAGTATACCAACATGGCCATTCATGTCACCCATCACAATCAGAGGGCACCTGCAGTGTTCTCGTACAACCCTTGTTAATATTTCATACTTTTTCACATTCTCTTCATGAGCTAGAATCCCATCAGTTGTCATATAACATACAATCACAACAATACATTCTCTGGCATGCATTCTTTCACACTCAATTGCTAACAAATCTTCACTTTCAGGTTCATTTCCAACAGGAAGTTCCTCTAATTTCCAATTTAGAGCATTCTTTACAATCAAACCAACTCCACCACCTCTTTTTTGCCAATTTACACGCCCTTTTCCTATCATATGATACTTATTCTCCTTACATTTTAAACTGACTCTATCACGCATTTGGGTCTCTACTACACCAACACAATCCAATTTTCCATTCTCAAATTCTACTACAAGGTCATCTAACTTTCCTGCATTCCATCCACGCACATTTATACTTCCAAACCTTACAACACAATTGGACAATTCCAGACATTCCTCACTTTTGCTCTGACGGATTTTCATTCACCCAGTTCCACCTTCCATTATGACATGAGTAGCCCTGATCCACCGGATATATTTCTTGGAGAGTTTCATCTCACCTTCTTTTGTAAGATGGACTCCATCTCCAAGAAAACACCCATCCTGGATCACGCTATCCATGTCAAGGAAGCTGGAACCCAGCTCACGCTTTCTCACACTCTCAGCTCTCATACTCATAATCCTTTCATGCACCTCTCTATTCACCTCCTTTCGCACCCTTTCATACTCCTCATCACACGCAGGCCTTCTTAGGAGGCTAGTCACCGCAACTCTAACATTCTTCTTCCGCGCCCTTTCAACAACTTTCATAATTGCATTCACCGTACGTTCTCTCCCACATTCAAGCAACTGATTGCCACCTCCTTGCAGTACAACCATTCCTTCATCCATTCCATCTATCACTCTCTCAGCATGCCTACAAATCTCCTCCACTCCTTTCCCTCTCATGCTCGTACATCCGCTACTGTCACTCATACTTACGAACCTATCAACATTCTTCACCATGCTATCTCCACATATTCTAATCATAGGTCTTACTCTCCCTTTCATGCTACTCTTTCGCTCACTTCTTTCACTCAGATCATTCTTTCCATTCATCTTCCTTTCATTCGCTTCCACTACAGGCTCCTGCACCTCATGTGGCACCTCAACAGGTGGCTCATTCACTCTCTTTCCATTTGTACCTCTTTAATCATGCTCATTCATCCTTCTACTCTCATCTGTCACATTTGCACCATCATTTGCTTCATTCACACTCCTTGCACCATCATTTGCCTTATCATCCACTTCATTTGCACTCCTTGCACCACCATTTACCTCTTCATTCACTGCATTTGCACCATTCTCATTCTTTCCTTCGTTCAGCTTCCTTTCATCCTTCAAGTCAGCCTCTAAAGCAACCATCAAAATTGTCAAGGTAAATCTGGAGGACATGACAGTTGTCGATTTTGCAAATTGTAATGGCTAAACATGGTTAATGACACCAAAATAAACAAGTTTTCTTCTATTCATTGACAACATTAAATTCAATTTTGACCTTAAAAAGTTTAAAAGAACATCTTGGGTAAATGTAAAGGACTTGACCATAATTGATATTCGAATTTTCGATGCCTTAATAATGATAATCACATGAAAATAAACAAGTTTTTTTCAATGGACTTTCCGGTGGAAACGAGTATTTTAAAAGTTATGGCATTAAATGAGTTACCGTAACTCCAGTGTTTGAGGCGGGGAAAAATATACCGCGCTGTCCGACGTGAAATTAAACAGGCGTTCCCGCGTGCCAACCAAGCCGACGAAGAGCAAACCCCCTATTACAAACGTAAAGAGGTTGGGTCGTGAGGGGTAGCAACAGTTCTTTTAGTGAAAATTATAAAACTAAAAGAACTGTGGCTACCCCTCACGACCCAACTTCTTTACGTTTGTAATAGGGTGATGCACAATGGAGTTCCGGTAACATATTGAACGCCATAACTTTTAAAATACTCATTTCCGCCGGAAAGTGCATTGAAGAAAACTTGTTTATTTTCATGTGATTAACATTATTGAGGCATTGATAATTTGAATAACGATTATGGTCAAGTCCTTTACATTTACCACATCTTGATACAATATGTACATTACAAATATTTTGACTTAGTTTATGCTTTCTAGTATTTTAGAAATCATGTAAGGCAGATATACTAATACTGCAAGATCCACAAATGTAGCAGGTAAAAACCAAGAATGAGTTTCTTTTAGAATTTCTCAACCTTACGAAAGTTTTCGAGTTCATCGCGCAATAAAAGACAAAGAAAATCACTTATCATACTTAATAAAACACTCATTACAAAATTTGATATCACTCTCTATTTGTAAAAAGCAACGTTTTAATGTACGAACATCATCATCAGGCTGAAAAATACAGAGTATATTATACTGTCACAATACTAAGAAATGTAAATCAAATGCAAAAACAGAATCAGACTACCTAGCCCTATATAAAAGTAGTGGTAGTAACACAGGTTTGCTAGCGCTTCAGTTATTCAAACTATATCGCACCGAAAGTCACACAATTTACCTAATCAATATTGAGCTTTTCCGATTTACCCCGTAGGGTGGACTTCAACATTATTTGAACATCAAAAATTATATGATCATGATTTAATTACATCACAAGATTACAATTGTCTCCCCATTGAAAAATTTTGTACATGCTATAGTACATTCGAACACACTAGGCAGGCAAACCCCGTAGGGGGTTTCAGCTGCCCACCCATTTTTGGCCGGACGCCTTGAGCGGCCCATAGACGATCAATTTAATTGTCAATATCATTGACTCGATATATTGGTGAAATTTTTTTTTGCCCACGAAGGCGGCCCATAGACGATCAATTTTATTGTCAATGTAATTGACAATGATGAATATTGACAATTATATTGATCGTCTGTGGGCATGATTGACGACCGTCAATTAATTGACTCAATGTATTTTAAACAATTTTAAACAATTTAAACAATTTATTTACCACAGGAGATACAGAGGTAGAATGTTTCTTAAGTCTAGTACAATGGACAATTTTGAATATAGCTACCTGTGGGCCCGAATAAGTTCAGCGACTTCTGGGGCATCCTACCATCAACATTATTCTAAGGTGTACAATAATGTTTAACCTAAATCACTTAACCTAGTTTCACATTAGACTGATCAGTGAGATAATTCAATCGATATCAGATATTTCATTTTACAATATAGGTTATGTGGACTATATTTAACAGTACATTCGATAAAAGATTTAACAGCAGACTGAAGGCGAATTACATATTACCCATGGCAAATTTCATTATTGGAAACAGTCATGTTGGAGACAAGATTTGACTTGGTGATCTTACATGACTAATATTCCGATAGGAAGTGAGTCTCGAGATTTCTTTTGAATAACTTGTAAGAATTACTATCACGGATCTCCGCAGGTATTGAGTTCCAAGTTTTAGTTCCAACGAAGAGGATACTGTGTTGCGACCGGGCCTTTGAATAATAAGGAAGCATGAATTTACTTCTATTTCGGGTTAAATGGTCGTGATGACCAGTTTGCGCACTTAATAATAGTTTCAGGCTATTGTCGCCATCATTTCTTAATGTTTTGTAAATGAAATTACAAATGGAGATTTTATAGAGATCTGGAAGTTTAAGTATTTGTAAATTTTTAAATGAATCATTTGTGTGAGCATTATATTCTAGATTCTTTACCGCTCTGATTGCTCTTTTTTGCAGAGTAAAAATTATATTGGTTTTATTTTTATCAGTTCCGTGCCATGCTTCTATTCCGTACTGCAAGTATGGTGAAATGAGCGTTCGGTAGAGCATTCGTAAAGCTGTTTCAGGCAGGTAATTTTTAACTTTATTCAGGATTCCGATGGATTTCGATAATTTAGAACTAATATTAGCGATGTGCTCTTTAAAGGTCAGATGTTTATCTATTGTTATGCCCAGAAACTTGCATGAGTTGGTTTCTTCGATTTCACCTTCGCCAATTTTTATGTGTGGGAGAGATATGCTTTTCTTGTATGAGAATGTAATATACTTTGTTTTTTCGATGTTGAGGCTTATTTTATTAGCTTTAAGCCATAATGAAACCTTATGGAGTTCATTATTTATGCTCTCCGCAATCATAGCGGGATTTTGGCTCGGAAGGACCGTAGAAAGCGTGCTGTCATCGGCAAAAAGTATGAATTTGAAAAATGTTGTTGATTTGATAATATCATTTATAAATATCAGAAATAGGAGAGGCCCTAGGACAGACCCTTGTGGAACTCCATGGCTAATTGTCTGTGGGTCCGATTTTGCGTCGTCAACGACAACGTATTGCTTCCGATTTGTTAGGTATGATTTGAACCAATCATGGGCAATTCCTCGAATGCCATAACAGTGTAGTTTCGAGAGTAATATCTTATGGTCCACACAGTCGAATGCTTTTCGAAAGTCAAGAAAAACGGAGAAAACAAGCTTTCCTTCATCTATATTAGAGTAAAGGTACTGTAAATGATTTAATACAGCTTGTGTCGTTGATTTCTTAGAACGAAAACCGAATTGTCCGTCATAGAGAAAAGATTTTTGTTCAAAATACGAATACACTTTTTTATACACAATTTTTTCAAATATTTTGCTCATAATTGGTAAAACAGAGATAGGTCTATAATTATTAACGCAGTTTTTATCACCATTTTTAAAAATAGGGGTGACTCTGGCAGTTTTGAGAGAGTTGGGGAAGATACCTTGAGAAAGCGAATGGTTGATAATATCAGATATGCACGGTGCTATTATATCAGCAATAGCCTTAAGAACTTTAGCTGAAAATTTATTTAATCCATTTGATTTATTTTTCAAGTTGTTTATGCATGTAATTACATCGGAGGGGTTAGTTGGCGGGAAAAAGAAAGAGTTGTGTTCACGGACATGGTCCATGTATTGCAAGTGGTCTGTAGGTTCACTAACGACACTATCGGCTATATTTTTTCCTATATTTATAAAAAAGTTGTTGAACACTGTTGCAATATCTTGTTTATCATGATATTTTACATTTTCGTGAACGATGGATTCAATCGTTTTTTTAGCGTTATTATTCGGTCTAAAGCATGAATTAAGCAAGCGCCAAGTTTTTTTAATATCAGTTTTGTAGTCAGTGAATTTGCGCGTAAAGTAGTTTTGTTTCGATGTTCGTATTTGATTTGTCACATGATTCCTGAATCTGTTATACGTTAATCTAGAGATTCGTCCTTCGTATAGTAAGGCTAAGTATGCTTGACGTTTCTTTATATTGATCACGATATCTTCAGTAATCCAAGGTTTTTGTCTATTTTTCGGCGTAATTGTGCGGGTGATTATTGGACAACATTGGTTATATGCGGTCGTTATAGTTTCAGTTAGTTTTAGTATTCCTTGGTCAATGTTAATCGCATTATTGTCTAGTTCATAGATGTCCAATGATGGCATTAATTCTTCTAGAACAGTTCGCATTGTCCCTAAGTTATATTCGTTTATACAACTTGACGCGTTAAAATCATTTTGAGCCCGTAGACGATCAATTTAATCGTCAATATCATTGACTCAATATATTGATGAGATTTTTTGTTGCTCACATACGGCGTCAATCTTTTCATCAATGTAACTGATGAAAACCAGTCATTTGCTCTGCGAACGCCGAGCGTGATGTACGACGAAGAAATTACCATTAAAAGAGCTAGCCTTGTCACTTTCAACTCGTAGAAAATCCCCGCGTAAACACAAGACATGGGCCAAAAACTGGCTCAGGGAACGTGTCAGAATATTCGGCACCGATGCATTGGCTCAAAGAATGAAGTGCAAATGAGCCAGAAGATTTCAAGAACTATCCTCAAATGGACACAACATCATTTGATGAACTTTTGCATCTGGTCACTCCATGTATACAGAAAGAATCAACAAACATGCGAGAACCGATATCACCTAGCCAACGGCTGTCGCTCACGCTGAGATATCTGGCGACTGGCGATTGTCAGTCCCTTTGACAACGCAATTATTAATGCTCAGATACTTATCAAAAATTGCTTTAATGCTGTCACAATTCTATCTGCATCAAATTTCACTAATTCTGCAATTCCTAAGTTGATTTGACTTTATTAGACATATCGCTGTAGTATACATATAACTGATACCCCAAGTAGTTTCATGATTTAAATATCAATACTTTCATCCAATAATAAACTGAACTTATTGTTGCCATTATCATCGGTCAGTATTTCGAAATGAGGACACAATACATTTCTGATAATGTTCGTGCATTTTGTTCGATGCATTTAAACATCATTAATAGTTTTGCTGTAGGAGATGTGCTTTAGCATATCAACTATTTGATCTCAATTAAAAATTGTGAAATCATGGCAGTAGCCGTCTTGGTCTGGTTCATAATCTGTACATAACGGGTTCTGAACCTGGTGATTTTGCTATTCAAGTAATTTGGTTAAGCACATCAACAAATATTAGGAGAATGAAGTAGTAAACATTACAGCGAATTTGTAGTGAACGCCTTCTGCCGCACTTCAGTCTAAATTTCATAAATTAATAAAACTACCTTCTAAAATTTAAATAAAGCTAACGCAATCATTATTACAATTTTAGATCACTATTGTCATTCAACATTACCCCGAAATCTATTAAAATTTGACCAAAAATATTTAAACATTTTTCGAGCGTCAGCTCGCATCGCGTTTTCACGCAGAACCATTTGGCAAGTTCCGATAGACATTTTCAGGCAGAGGCGTCATTCTGGTATTCGATGCTCCTGTGTTAGTGTTTGGGCCCCAGATGGGGCAATTGTAAGTATCAAGTGTTTATGTTAAGTGGTATTATGTCTAAACTTTCCTGTATTGTGCACGTAGTGAGAAAATTGACTAAATTTTGCAGTTTGCGAAATGCTTAGGAGCTTAATTAGAAGCAACTGGTTGGACTAACCAGGAGAATTATTCTCTTCAGCATGAGTAGTAGCTACCTAGTTACTGTCACTATTTTCAGATAATGAAATTGTCAATTCACTATTTCATGTAAAGCCATTTTTAAGGGAAATTTTCCCTTTTGATGTTTCATATTTTTCATAAGCCAATATTTAAGATGGTGTTATTCTTATCAAATTATAAATTTCCCCTTTTTATTTTTAATATTTTTCATAAGCCAATACTCAATATGGTGTTATTTGTATCAAGATTAGGATTTTCCCTTTTGTATCAAAAATAACTTCTTTAGCCATTATTCAATATGGTGTTATTTGTGTGATCAAGTTAGACTTGCATCTAATTATCAATTTATTTCTTTAATGTTTTTTTTTAATCAAAGCAATCAAATTATCATTCTCAACTCTTTGACAGCTGTATTTTGTCACAGCTGTATTTTCAATTAAGTAGGGTTTTGATATAATCACATGGTTGTAGTTTTTATGTACAGTCAACATTAAAAACCATTCTTAACAAATTTTATAGTCAATCTTTTTTGTGATGATAATCAGAACAAACCTTGTAAATACCAAGCACATTTTACCACTGATTTTCCTCATAGAATCAGTATTTATACATTAAATATTATTGATGTTTTTTTTAGGTTTAGTTAGATGGTAATTATTAAGCTGAATTGCCTCAACTTACCATTGTCTTAAATGTTAGGTGAATACCAATAACTAAATACCTGATTTTCCTCATAGAATCTGTATTTATACATTAAATATTATTGATGTTTTTTTTAGGTTTAGTTAGATGGTAATTGTATAATTCTTAGTCATTGTACATTGATTATTTCAGTTAGGAAGAACTGGGAACATGTGTTTTCTAGTTCATTTGCATTTAGCAGATGCTGTAGATTTTTACCATTAGCTATTAATTAAGTGAGGCAGGATACTCAGTTCACTGCTTATGCCATCTTAGTTTCGCCAGGCAAAGTTTTGCCTGTGTGAATTACTAGTGTAGAATGTTAGCTTCATGCCGTTAGAAATATTAGAATTAAAATCTGGCTCAGAGCAAATTGTTAGTGCTCCGAAGCTGATCCCCGCTTGCACTCCGGCGCCAGAGTGCTGGTGGGGGTCGTTTTTCGAAGAGACTCCTCGCTTTGAGGCGGCATGTTAATGCCAGATTGTTTGCAGCATAGCATGTGTTGATATGTGTTTTAATACCGTGTGCAATTTCACCCAGCGTATTATTCCGTACAGGAAGCTACGAGACACTTTACATTCCACTGCCACGTCACCTACCTTTACCTTGCCGATCATATCAAAAGGGTAAAATAACCCGGTAGCCAGACTTGGCAAAACAACTGCCTCCTTCAGTGTTGCCTTTTTCACTTCTAATAAACCCACCATTACTGGACGGCAAGAGCAAGTATCCAATTCCTCTTCCACCTCACTCAGAATTTAGACATCATTGGTTACAGCTAACCCAACTGCTGCATAACCTGCAAGTCTATATTCTAACACCACTAGAGGAATTGCAACTTACCGTCCTCACTTATCAGAGACGCTATTGCCGTCACTAACCACGGGATACCATTGCACACGAACTTCTCCACAATTACACTGCCGCATACCGACGCAGCTGTGAGCCTGTTGCAGTCCCTACTCAAGATCGGACGTCAACATCAGCGCACCTGGAAGACCCAATCTGACAGCCTTCAATAAAACCAGGCCAGAATTAAATAACCATATCTACTTTCTTATCCTTTCGATGGTCCAGTTCCGAGGTGAAAATTATAGTATTTTGTTTTTGATTAAAGACGCCGGAAAGATCGCGTCCGAACCCCTCACTCTTAACTTCTCAGAAGTCAGATGCCGTACATCATTCAATTAGCAATTAAGTGTGTTTGGAAAAACACATGGTGACCTCGCCATTATAAAAGAACATCCTCTTGTGCACTTGTTAAATTCCTCAATATTCAACTTTAACCTTCAAAAATCTAGATAAGCATAGAATGCAAACCGTTCTAAAGTAAAACTTGAGTTAAGCCACCAAACTTGAAGTTCACAAAACCCAACCTTGAACTTTACAAATTCATAATAATAATTTTGAGTAATATATCATATGCATCGCTTAAGTGTAATTCCCGCAAGATAATATTAAGCAAGCTAAAACAACTATCTAGATTTTTTTAGCTAATATCTACATTCCAAACTTTACAGCAAGGTTTAAGCGAAAAACCTCTAGATCTAGCTAGCTATTAAATATTTAGAGTGCCAGGATGCCTGTACAACAGAAGATTTGATGAGAGAAAGCAAGCGAGCTTGAATTGATTACCATGGATTCCTATGGGAGTGCATACACTGCAAGCAAGCAAGAGAGCGAGCGAGAAAGACTGAAGATTGACTGAGGCGAGAAACCGACTCGAAGATGGTTTTGCGCTTGAGAGCTGGAGCGAGAAGCCTCTGGCTGCGTGGCAGTGTGCGGTGAGATGTCGATAAGGGTGGCGTACTTCTCAATTCCTCCAGCATACACTGAACTTCTGATATCCGAAGTTAATGCTGTTCTTTGAATTTTGAACTTAAAAAATCCAAAGCACAGGGACTGATTACATGTTTGAAAGCAATGGGATGAAGTAGGAATAAAATTCAACGTTACCAACGCGTGCTTGTACTGCTCGTTTCTTTTTTAGACATCTCTTCATGACATTTAAGAGCAAACTGGCTGTTATGTTGTGTGTTATAGATCCTGCTGACATCTTTCTCTCTCGCTTGCTTTCCCGCTTTTAGTCTTTTGCTCGTCGTAGCAAAAGACTGAAGACTCCTCGTAGTGCTCGTCGTAGCCGTGTGGCTATCGAACTTCCCTCCGTGCAGGCAAACCCGGGTTCGAGTCCCGGCGCTGGTGGCGATTTTCTCTATTGGGTGTAGGGGAAAAATTCCAAGCACATTACCCCACTCTACCCAGGTGTCTGAAATGGGTACCGGTCTTGACTGGGGGAAAGTGTCGTCATGGCGTCCTGGTGTTAGTTATAAGGCATTTGAAAATCCAATATACAAGGTGATATGTATCATACTTGAAATTGGAAATAAAGAATCCTTAGATGCCTTCATTATTCATTTATTATATTTTGGTGTGCAAGCACCCTCAGCCCTGGTTGTCATAACTTGCCCTACGCATTTTTTTGAAAGTACCAGATTTAGCCGAACGAAAGTAGCAGATTTCAAGGAAAGAGTACCAAGGTTTTTACTTTTCTACATAATGCTTGTAAATAGGCAAATAATTATAAATACAGTTCATTACATTCAAATGATGTTTTTAATAATACGACATAAAAAGTACCACATATTAGTAGCAGCGCACTCCAGCATGCAAGAAGCAACAAATCTGCGTGTACATAATAATAAAATTCGAAGTATTTCTAGGTGTATACACTACGACTTCAAGAGCTCAGAATGAAATATTGACGCAATATATTGACGTGTCCAAATGGACGTTTCAATATATTGACGAACCATCAATAAAAAATCAAAATGATTTGATTTCATCAATACATTGAGTCAATTAATTGACGGTCGTCAATCAAGCCCACAGACGATCAATATAATTGTCAATATTCATCATTGTCAATTATATTGTCAATAAAATTGATCGTCTATGGGCCGCTTTACCCACGCTGAAACCCCCAAGGTACCAACGTAGTGCGCCCGGCCATATTGCAGTTTCTTCATCTACAATCTTCCAATACGATGTCGCGCATGGCCACAGTGCATTACTGCGTGGCTTCCTGTTAAATCCCAGTAGGGTAATTCATCAAATATCGAACTGAACTGATTATCGAACAACTTTGGGAATATGCGCGTAATAAATTTAGTAAGCATCCAAACTTGCTCAGTGCCGGTGATCTTACATCTTAAACTCCTATTTTAGTGATAAAAACTCATTTCTGTGAGCTGCAAACTGCTAACAGCTGTTGCAAACGCATTTTCTGTACGTCCCTTACAAATTGGCCGTATTTCTTCACTTGAAAAATCTGACGCACCTCGGGAAAATTGCGACGGTTTAATTGTTGTTGGGTCACCGTCAGCCTCCGGTCATATCTAGAGAGTAGTGTTGTCATATGATGTTCTGCTGTATTTTTTTCTTTCCCGCCAAAACCTTGATAATTATTCCATGTTCGACATTCAGTTACTTTTTCATGTCAGTATTAATTAGTGAACAAAGATGTTCGAATCGAAATTCCTTATAAATCATGAATATATGCCTCGAACAAGGCTTTTCGATTCTTAATTCTTTTAAATAACTGAATCGATCTATTGAACGCCTGTATCATTTCCTTAAAATATTGTATATACAAATCAATTGTGTGTTTTGCATTCATCTATATATTGTTCTATGTTTATTTCAGTTTCAGTTTATTTCAATTCATTTTGTGTCGAGCCTATGGCAATAAGCCTAGCTTAGCGCAATCGTTAGTAGTTGAAAAAAAAATATTAGTTAATGTGTTTCCAATGTCACAAAGGTCGGTTAATAAGTCGTACATATTTCGTAAAGTAGCCCGTGTACGATAGTCATTTCTGCTTTAGCAGGCGGATGGACCCTGTCCTGCATTCACTAAAACCAATTATTATTTCTGGCGAATGAAATGAATTCTTTTCATTCATTTTCTCATGTAACCGTACATTTTTTGTTAGTTCATGCTGGCACTATGTTATATTATATCAACCCCTTTTGTTCTTCGTCAGATCACAGCTACCCCCTTACGTTTACACTCTTTTAGTCACACTATTTTACGTTTTCGTTACTTCTTGAGATTACTGGCCTCAGTAATCTAAACAATAAACCCATTTCTCCGACCGATTTGTTACTATCCCTTACCGGGCCTTAAACCCCATGATAGACTCGAGGGAGGTGCTACAGAAAATTACCAACCTTCCACAAGCCTGTGGCAATATATACGGACGGGCTTAACATTACAAAGTGTATTATACGGGTCAAAGGTCAAGAAAAAGTCAATTTAATTACTGAAGAATATATTTGTTACAAAAATAAGTAAAATAAAATAATATCTCCGTCTTAACTGTATACAAGCTCGGTCTACCTCCCCAGACGATATAGGCTACGTTGCAGTACTTGGCCATAATCGTAAATCTAAGATCTAGAAAATGTACTGTAGTATAAAGAAGAAAGCGCTCCTTAAATATATTGATATAGGGTATCTCACAGCCCTTTTTCCCTAATCCTAGATATGCCTACATAGTTTTTAGTAAGTTGTGTTCGGATACAAAATTCGAACAAAAAACCTGATTACCGATTACCGATTTATGAAGGTTGTTTCTAGACACACGTGGTTTCTGTTCGATATTTGATGAATTACCCTATATAGCTTGCATTTCTCCAGGAACAGCTGCAACGCTGCTGCGTTGAAGCCTGAGCGTTCGTTTTCCCTGAGTATTCCAATCATCACATCCTCCGCACAGCCACGAAGATTTGGGAAACACACATTGCGAGCAGCAGAGTATCCTGGGCATTCAGCAAGAAAATGTACGACAGTCAGGGGAACATGGCACCGTTCGCATTGCGGCTGCGGCTGTCGATCGCTCCATATGGTGGCCGTGCGTTATGCGAGTATGGCCAATGCGAAGGCGGCAGAGTATCACCTCCATTCGACGGGCACGGCAGCTAGACGATGACCACTCCCGAACGGTGGGCTTAATGTTTCTCAATTTATTGTTTGTTGTGTCTATCCAGTTTCGCTGCCACAAATCCCTCACCGCCGCCTTGATGCGAGGATAATAATCACGGGAAGGGACCATCAGATTCAATGTTCTCTCACTTGACCCAGCAGCTTGCTTAGCTTCCCGGTCTGCTCTCTCATTGCCGGATATCCCTACATGCGCGGGTACCCAGCATATCTCGACACTCCTTCGTTCGTTTACAAGCCGTGCCAGCTTTGTGACGATCTCCGCAATAATGGGGTGGGTACTGTTGTACATCTGAGCAGCATCTATTACACTTTTCGAGTCTACGAAGACGGTGAAAGAATGATATGCGTGCTCCTCGATCAGCTGTAGCGCTTCCATCACACCATACAGCTCTGCTGAGAAAATCGAGGTCTCTGGGATCAGTCTCCTAGCCCTCACTATTTCCCCGGACCCTGCTGCACATCCCACAGCGTCTCCTGTCTTAGAGCCATCTGTATGAATTTTCACAGAGTTTGCGTGTTTCTCCAGTGTGTGTTCCATGAAAATTCCCTTCAGGATGTTAGCCGGCATCGACTCCTTTTTAGGCATTCGACATCCAGGGCAGAAACTTTCCACGGGGACACGCCATGTCGGAGAGCAGTCAAAAAGTACAGGTTGCAATCTCATGGGTCCCAGCTGCATAGCAGCCGTCAGCGCAGGATAGTTCAGTGATGATGGCAGACAATACGGGAAAGGCTGATGTCGTCCGGAAGGTGCGTGCACGCTTCTCCATGTAGGAGACAGGGGCAGCTGATCTAGACGAGCCAAGTACTCTAGGCTCAGCTGTTCACGGCGGAGCCAAAGGGGGGGTTCTCCCCTCTCCACACACAAACTGACCGACGGGGAGGTCCGAAAGGCGCCAGTGCAAAGTCGTATGGCCGTGTGATGCACCGGGTCTAGCGTTGATAAAGAAGTTTCCCTTGCATACTGGTATATGGTACATCCATAGTCCAGCTTACTTCTAATCAGGGTTCTGTATAGACGCAGCAACGTTACACGATCAGCTCCCCACGCCAGGCCTGTTACACATTTCAACATGTTCATTCTCCTATTGCAGTTTGACTTCAGCTCGGCCAGGTGGGGTTTCCACGATAGTTTGTCGTCGATAGTCATACCCAGAAATTTAGCACTATGAGCAAAGTTTATCGGTACTCCCCGGAGCAGTAGCTGTGGAGGGTTCCGTCGGCATCGTCCCTGAAAGTGCAGGGCTACAGTCTTCCCAGTGGAGAATACGAAGCCATTTTCCGTTGCCCAGTCATTCACACCGTTGATTGCCAACTGCACTCTGCGCGACAGTGCCGGCAAATACGCTGATCAAGAGTAGATCATGAAGTCATCAACATACAATGACGACGAAACATCGGCCGGCAGTGTGGAGGTGATGTCATTTATGGCCAGAGAGAAGAGGGTACAGCTCAGCACACTACCCTGGGGTAGTCCCTCCTGCTGGGTTTGCCAAGGCGATAATGTGGCTCCCACCCTCACACGGAAAGTTCTCTCCTGGAGGAATTGCTGGACAAAAAAGGCCAAATTGCCCAGAAGGCCACACCCATAAACACGTTCTAGGATCCCATGTCTCCAAACGGTATCATATGCTTTGTGCAGGTCAAAAAAGACACATAAGCTCTGCTTACGGGCCGCAACATTCTGGACTAGATGGCTCTGTAGCCTCACAACAGCATCCGTGGTCCCTCAAAGCTGTCTGAAGCTGAATTGGGCAGGATTCAGGATTTCCTCCGCTTCCAGCCATCGGACAAGTCGAATGTTTACGATTCTCTCAAGCAGTTTGCACACACAGCTCGTTAAAGCGATCGGTCGGTAACTGTCTACTCGAGTGGCCGGTTTTTGGGGTTTGGCAAAGGCAAGGATTGTTGCAGTGCGCCAATCCTTTGGGAATACATGTGTCATCCAAACCTTATTAAAAATATGAAGGAGCTGACGCAAGGCTGTTGGATGCATCCTCTTCAGCATCTGATAATGTATCCCATCAGGGCCTGGTGCAGTATTTTTGCAAGTTCTCAAGATGCGGTAAATTTCAAGGAAGGTGAAAGGCTCATTGTACGAGAAGACTGCCTCTGTAGCGAAGTCTGGCTTATGTTGCTCTCTTTGGCGTTTGTGCACACGGAAAGCAGGTGGATAATGAGCTTCACTGCTATTATGCGCGAAGCTATCAGCCATCGCCGTCGGCACTCGCCGTGGATCTGCCGTGAGTTCGCGGTCTAGTTCCAGACAGGGTCTGCCACAACTATACTTTCCCTTCATCTTTCCCACACGTTGCCAGATTTTTGTCATAGGCGTGTCGGTATTTAGGCTGCTAACATATTTGTGCCACGAATTGCGCCAAGCAGCGTCTTTGATAAATTGGGCCTTCGCTCTCGCTCGCTTGTAGGCAATTATATCCCCCAGCTCGCCGGTGCACCTGGAGCGTCTCAGGGCTTGCCGCCTCTCAAAGTTTGCCACAGCGCAGCCATTGTTCCACCAAGGAACACGGTACTTTGGTGTACCACCGCGAGTCACCGGGATAGCAGCACCAGCAGCATTCTTGAGGGTACCGGTAAATCGCTCCACCATGTCGTTAACCTCCAGCAGATCGTCCACTTCTTCCATCTGGGTTAGGGCTTCAAAAGTATCCCAGTTGGCACGCCTCATGTAGTATCGAGGTTCCACTGGCACTGGAGCAAACTCCCTCACTTCCATAACAATGGGGAAGTGGTCACTGCCATGAGTATCATCCAGCACGCTCCACAGAATGTCGGGGAACATGTCTGGAGTGCTGAAACTAAGGTCAATGGCGGAGGTCGTCCCTGTTTGGACGTGAAAGTGAGTGGCGATCCCAGTGTTGAGTAAGCAGGAGTTGGCTCTCGTAATGAACTGGTTTATTTGCCTACCACGTTTGTCGCTTTGTGCGTTGCCCCAAGCCATGTGCTTCGCGTTGAAATAGCCTACCACAAAAGAGGGCCCAGGCAATTGAGTACTGATATTCTCAAAATCTGGCAATGAGAAATGTTCAGCTGGGGAGATGTACATGTTACAGATGGTGGTCATTTTCTTGTTGAACCAGAAACGGATTGCTATTGCCTGGATCTGGGTGTTCATCGGCACTTTGGAATAACCCAAGTCCTTCCTTACAAGAACAGCCAGCCCAGATCCAGGGACAGGATTTGGTACGTGAGAGAAAGTTTCTATATTATAGTTGGCTGGTGGGGTCGGAGTTATGTCTCCCAGCATGGTCTCCTGGAGACATATGCACAGTGGTTGTTGTTGCTGGATGATGGTCAGTAGGTCACCGTAATTCCTACGGTATCCTCTACAATTCCACTGTAAAACACTTTGTGTCATGTTCCCTTCTCTGGAGGTTGTTCTTTAGGATCAGGCGTTCTTTGATTTGATGGTGATTTGGTTGGTGCTGGTCTCTCACCCCACACGTGCAAGGGCACGGTTGGGAGAGGTTTTGGAGTAACCTTCGATGGTAAAGCCCACACTCGTGTAAAGTCAGGCGCAGTCTCCTCTGGCACTCTTCCTACGCGGTCCAACGAACGCACACGCTGTGCCACTGAGGGTTCCGGCTTTCTCACACTTCTGCGGCTCTCGTATATAGTCCTTACATCTCGGGGAGGTGGCATCTCGGACTGTTTGTTCGTGCTGTAGATAGTCACAGGCTGCTTGTCGATTGGACGGGCCACTTCTATCGATGCTTCACCATGGCCATGGGTCAAGCCGGTATCGCCTGGACTTCCGCGTGCGTATCACCATGACACTTTCCTGACTCAGCTTGGCGCCTCTTACTATCAGATGCTACAGTTTCCGCAGTCCTAGCCACCTTTGACATGGCACCACCAACGGGTGGCGATCTCACACTCGGTATGCGTTTCCGCGATCCCGAGGAGACTGCCGAACTCAGACACACAGGGACTGGGAGGTCCGCTTGAGCACGTGACACATCAGGAAGATCGCTTCGCTCAGGTCTATCAGCAGGTCGGGTTCCAGCAGCGGGAGAACGGCGTGCAACACGCGCGGCATCAGCACCTGCGGTGGGGTCCCGACCAGCAACACTGGGGACTCCTGTAACTGCCGGGTGCAGTGGCACAACAAAGCTAGGTCTCCTTGGAGGGGCCCGCACTGCAGTGGCATAAGACGTCTCTGATCTGACGTATCGGTTACTCACAGCACGCTTAGCTTCCCCGTAACTCATTCTCTGCGATGTTTGCGCGGCCAACACCTCTTCTTCCATTTCATAATAAAAACATTCTTTGGAGCCAGCAACGTGTGGTTTATCGCAGTTAGCACATCTCGGGGGCTTATCACAGGGCAATTCGTGCTGGTCCTCGGCACAATTTGGGCATGCTCCTCTTAAGGATCGACAGGTCTTAGCACCATGCCCATTTTGCTGACACTTATAGCAGCGTCGTGGCCTTGGGACGTATTGTCGCACGTTGCACCTCGTCCATCCTATATTCATATGTGGTGGCAGGGAGCATCGGTCAAACGTCAGGATGTAGACAGAAGTGGGCACCAGGGCACCATTAACGTTTTTCTTGGTTCGGTACAGCGCCTTCACTTCATACTGCCGCAATTCCTCCAGGAGGCGCTCATCAGCGTAACCAGGATAATTGGCGTAGTAGATCGTTCCTTTGCTCTCGTTGAGGCTTCCATGTGGGGTCACTTCCACACCCACGCCAGCCAGATGGCGAATGCTCAATATGTTGCGGCTCTGCTCACAGTTACGGACCTCCACCAAGAGGCCACCACCGCGAGTCTCTGTGATCTTGGCGAGTCTACCTCCCAACCCACGACACAGGTCACGGTTTTCCATGATCACATCGACGTGTGTCAGAGGTGAACCGTCGCTAGCTTTAATATTGAAGAACAGTGTCCTCTGAGACTCCATATGGTGAGGATGTGCGTTGCGCTCGCTCCGCTCGCTCCGGAACAAAGTGCCTATTGTTAGAAAGAATGTACTTCTAGCCTGAATGGGTACCCTCTCTCGCCATGAGGATTCAAATGTGATATCAACATATAAATCATCAAACTAAGAATATAATATTCCCTCATAAAGTGTGAAGGTGTTCAACCCTCGTTTATACAAGAAAGCCAACTCTCTAAACCTACAAGATGGGAGCGAGGAAGCAACGCAACAACATCAGCAGCTGCAATAACAGCTGTGAATATCAACCAAAGTTTGGTCAATATCCTGATGTGTCTAGCCTAACGCAAGACTGCAAAGAAGTGGTATCTGTTCTAATAAAATATTTCGACTCAGTGATGACAAAATTTAATAGTGATATTGACGAAATGAAAAGTGAAATAAGCGACCTTAAAACACTATCTGAAACAATAGCAGGAAAAGAAGCAGAACACAAACAAATTATTGAAGAGCAGAATGAAAAAATACAAAGCTTGGAGTCACGTCTCGATCGCTTGGAAAAAAATGATCAGCGCCGAGACCTGGAAGATAGAAAATGTACTCTCGTCATTTCCGGGGGGGAACTACCTCATTCACACAACAACGAAAATTGCAAAGAAACAGTCTGCAAAATTCTGAAGGACATCAACATCGACCTCAGTGATGCTGACATCACGTCAGCTAACAGAATGGGAAGAAAACCACTAAGTGGAAACGAGGATCGAAGAAACATCGCTTTCGAACTGAAACATTACAACAAAAAACGTGAAATTCTCTCTGCCTGCCGAGTAAATAAACCAACGTTCTATATAAATGAATATCTAATACCTTCACGAGCCAAGATCATGTACACCTTGAGAGTAGCCAAGAGAAATTTCCCGGAAAAAATCGGAACCCCGAGGACCCAAGATGGAAACATCTTCGCATTCATCCCTGGACAACCGGACTCGAGACGTCAGATTAACACGCCAGAAGAGCTCGACCAATACCTGATGCGGCAACTGGATAAATCATCGAATCAGGTCTTGGGTGTTCACCTCAATTAGGTATCAAAACATGTACCTGTGTCAAATTATATACTCGTATGCCAATAACGCCTAGAATTCTATAACTTTACACTAGATCTTCAAACTGCATAACTTCATGTCATGAATCAGTTCCAACCTCTAAAGATTTATACGGCAGTTTTACCTCAATTTTGACAATCTTATGACAGATATATATGAACATTTATGACAACTGTATTGGAAATTGCAACAGCACCATCAGCAAGTTGTACCTACCAATATTATGATGGAATATTGATATCCACCTTGTTCACCTTTCCTCGTAAATTGGATGTAATTTTTAACCAACAAACTATTATTATGTGTAAAACATATTAGCTGATTAGATTATCATCGTCGCTAAATTTTTTTCTATTTATCTTTATTTTTTTTTTTAACTTATTACCTGTTGTATGTGAACTTTGTAACAACGCCTTCAGCAATTTGTACGCATCAATTTTGTATATTGAACTCCAATATTAATCGCTATTGGCTGAGTATTGAGTGTACCCACGAAATCACGCTAGATTTCTTACTCTTTTCTATACTTTCTAAGCTAGTTTTTAGATAGATATATCCTTTTAATCCTGACTCTGTATTTCGTTTTAAGTTGTACAATAGTACTTACTGCCTACTGTTTACTAATTTTGAATGACTGATCACGCTGATATATTAGATGAAATCGACCCGGATCTCAATCATTTGAACAGAATATTTCCAAACCTAAACGACTCTGAAAACTGCAGATATACTAACATATCAAAATTCAATGAATCTATACGAATAACCCGGCAGGATTTTTCGCTACTGTGTTGGAACTGTAGGTCACTCTATCCAAAATTGGAAGAGATACAATGCACTCCTACTGAACTTAAGTATACCTTAGATGTGATTAGCTTCACCGAAAGCTGGCTAGATGACTCGACCAAAGACATGATTAAATTTGAAAATTATCATAGTTACCATTCGCTACGAAAAAACAAGCGAGGCGGGGGCATCAGTACATACATTTCTAAGCACATGGATTCGAGAATCATAGCAAGTGCAACACTGAATCAGGATCATATAGAATCATTATTCGTAGAACTGTCTAGAGATGGCAAACGAATTGTGCTTGGAACGGTGTATAGGCCGCCTACAGCCTGTCCTATATCCTTCCTTAATGAGCTTAATCGAATTATTTCTCAGTTCAACAGGTCCTTCTACAATGACATAATAATATGCGGTGACTTCAACTATGATTTGCTGAAACATGAAAGCTATGAACCAATCTCTAATTTCTTAAATGCATTTCATTCTAAATCTTTCCTTCCGATCATCACAAAGCCAACACGAATAACCTCAGAATGTGCCACGCTGCTTGACAATATCTTTATGACAGACCCAAGGGATTTTCTTGCTGGAATAATTACTTCTGACTTATCAGATCATTTTCCAGTTTTTCTTATTAAGAAAAATGTCTATCTTGCGTGCACTAAAGCACGGGCTGAAACTTACTCATATCGTAAAATAAACGAATCAAATTTAGAAGAAATGCGCACCGTTCTAGAAGATTTAATGCCAACATTGCACATCACCCAACAAAACAATAATGCAAGGAGCATTGATGAATCAGTAGTAAAGTTGACTGAATCTATAATGAACGCATACAACCAGTGTTGCCCAATTGTAACTCGTACAGTTACCCCGAAAAATAAACAAAAGCCCTGGATTACTAGAGACATCGTGATAAATATAAAGAAACGCCAAGCGTACCTAGCCCTCCTTTGCGAAGGGCGAATATCTAGAGAAACATATAACCGATTCAGAAACTATGTGACAAACCAGATAAGAACATCAAAAAAGAGCTACTTTACCCTCAAGTTTACTCAATTCAAAGCTGACGTTAAAAAGACTTGGCGCCTCCTTAACTCTTGTTATAAACCGAATAACGCCGAAAAAAAGAAAATTGGTTATATCACTCAAGATAATGTAAAATACCATGAGAAGAATGAAATTGCTAATCTCTTCAACAACTTCTTTGTAAACGTAGGGAAAACTATAGCCAATGGTATTCCAAGTGAACCTACTGATCACCTGGAATTTATGGATCATATTCGAGAACACAACTCCTTTTTCTTTACGCCTACAAACTCCTCCGATGTAATTGCGTGCATAAACAACATGAAAAATAAATCGAGTGGGTTACAAACGTTTCCAACTAAAATACTTAAAATAATTGCTGATATTGTGGCCCCGCTGATATCCAATATTATTAACCAGTCTCTCTTACTAGGCACTTTCCCGAACTCCCTCAAAGTTGCTAGAGTAACCCCTATCTTTAAAAATGGTGAAAAAACCTGTGTAAACAATTATCGACCTATCTCCATGTTACCAATTATTAGCAAGGTATTCGAGAAAATTGTGTATAAAAAAGTGTACTCTTATTTTGAACAAAAATCATTTCTCTATGATAAACAATACGGCTTTCGCTGTAAAAAATCAACAACACAGGCAATATTAAATCATTTACAATTCCTTTATTCTAATATAGATAACGGAAAGACTGTCTTCTCTGTATTTCTTGACTTTCGAAAGGCATTCGATTGTGTGGACCATAACATATTACTCTCGAAACTTCATTGTTATGGCATTCGTGGGGTTGCCCATGATTGGTTCAGATCATACCTAACAAATCGGAAGCAATACGTTGTCATTGACAACGCAAAATCGGACCCACAAAAAATTAGCCATGGAGTTCCACAAGGATCTGTTCTTGGGCCTCTCCTTTTTCTGATTTTTATCAATGATATTATTAAATCTACATCATTTTTTAAATTCATACTTTTTGCCGATGACAGTACGCTTTCTGCGGTCCTTCCGAACGAAAATCCCACTACGATTGCGGAGAGTATAAATAATGAACTCCATAAGGTTTCACTGTGGCTTAAAGCTAATAAAATAAGCCTCAATATCGATAAAACAAATTATATTACGTTCTCATACAAGAAAAATATATCTCTACCATCCATTAAAATTGGCGAAGGTGAAATCAAAGAAACCAACTCATGTAAATTTCTGGGCATCATAATAGATAAACATCTGACCTTCAAAGAGCACATCACTCATATTAGTTCTAAATTATCAAAATCCATCGGAATCCTGAATAAAGTTAAAAATTTCCTGCCTGAAACAGCCTTACTAATGCTTTATCGAACGCTCATTTCACCATACCTGCAATACGGAATAGAAGCATGGCATGGAACTGATAAAAATAAAACTAATATAATTTTTACTCTGCAAAAAAGAGCCATCAGAGCGGTAAAGAACCTAGAATATAATGCTCACACAAATGATTCATTCAAAAATTTACAAATACTTAAACTCTCGGATCTCTACAAAATCTCCATCTGCAATTTCATCTACAAAACATTAGCTAATGATGGCGACAATAGCCTTCAACAGTTATTAACTGCGCAAACTGGTCATCACGACCATTTAACACGAAATAAAAGTAAATTCATGCTTCCTTATTATTCAAAGGCCCGCTCGCAGCATAGTATACTATTCGTTGGAACTAAAACCTGGAACTCAATACCTGCGGAGATCCGTGAAAGTAATTCTTACAAGGTATTTAAAAGAAATCTTGAGTCTCACTTCTTATCAGAATACTAGTCGTGTAAGATCACCAAGTCAAATCCTGCCTCCTACATGTCTGGTCCTAATAATGCAATTTGCCATGAGTAATATCGCCGATTTTCAGTCTGCTCCCAAATCGTTATCGAATATACTGTTAAATATTGTCCATATGACCTATATTGTAAAATTAAACATCAATATCGAGTTCATTATCCTGTTGATCAGTCTAATGCGAAACTAGGCTAAGTGAATTAGGTTAAACATTATTGTACGCCTTAGAATAATGTAATGGTAGGATGCCCTAGAAGTCGCTGAACTTATTCGGGCCCACAGGTGGCTATACTCAACTCTGACCATTGTATTAGACTTAAGAAACATTCTACCTCTGTATCTCCTGTGGTAAATAAATTTTTTAAATTGTTTAAATTGTTTAAAACTTTTTGTACTCCGTGGGCAAATTCGGCTCCATCAGGTCGAAGGGCGCGGCCTCCTCAAGAAGATGCAATCTTCTGCCACGGCGTCGCCCACGACCTGGCCTGTTTGGTGGACGTTCAGGTGCGTAAGGTTCAAGAGTTCTAACATTGTTTTGTCCGCGCTCTGTTCCCTCGCCCACAGGCTGGTGCGGCGGTGGTTGCAGAGGCGGCTCTTTAGAGGAGGAGGTAGGTTCAATGTCCTTGTTAGGTATCCGGGTCGTAATCGGGGGGTGAGCAGCCAGAGTTGTATCGGTGGAAGCAAGCACAATGCTTTAGGTCTCTCTTGTCAAGGAGGGTCTCCCCTCCCCTATCCAGGCTGGCTCAGGCCGGAAAAGAGAACCCCGAGCAGTCAGTAGCCATTTGATATATCATCTATATTTGAGGCGGGCACACACTGACCAATAGGGGGTGAATACCCCCTCCCACCGTCAACCCCGGCCCGTAGCAGCCCCTTGTTTGCTCGGGATAACGGGGGCTTTATCACCCGTAACTGCCGGGGTCCGGTTTTATTTACATGGGGGGCCTTCCCATGGCCCCCATTTTGTCTGGCTGCTCCGAGTGAGCCTGTCTGCCGCGGTTGTACCCACCAGGACCGAGGTCCCGACAGCATAGCCTCACTCCTCCTCACAACACACAAACCCTCCCACCACAATAAGGTAAGGGGGCGTTGGGAGGGCCTATATAAAAACTAACAAATCACATTGCAACATGACTTAGGCAAATAATTTGTACAATGGAGTACCAATCGCTAGATAACTAGTTGATATTGCACAACAGCTACATGTATACAGCAGCAGAAGCAAGGGCACAATGAACGATCAAGCGGGCACCCACAGCGGGTCAAAAACTGTGTGTCACTGTCAGTCAGGATTGGTAGATCCTGAGTAGTTTAGTGGACAAGTCTGGTACCAGGCGCTGAACTCTTTGTGTGAAAATTCTGGAGGGAATTGTAGGCCGTTACAAAGGCCCCGACGCTGTCGGCCCTCAATTTCAAGTTCAAGTTCAAGCCGTCAGTGCCATGGAGCTCCATGGTCAGTGCTCAGTGCTGGTGTCTCCGTAGTCCGTACTCTCCGAGGGGTGTTTCAAACTTGTAAGCTACAGCACGGTATGTATACCGTGGGTACAGTCTCCGTGAATGGTTTTAGAGCAAAAAAATCGATAGTATTTTCGTTGAGGGACGGTTTAAATTTATGAACAAGTAAGGCTTCTATTATATAAATGTTTTTTTTTATTTACATAATATAAAATTTCAGCATTTGAATAAAGACTTTCATTAAAACAACAAACATTGGCATCTAAGGATGCCTCATTTCTGATGAAGACTGTAGACAAACTGTGCGGGAGCTCCTGAAGGACCAAATCAACGTCAACCTTAGTAACTCTGACATCACTACAGCGACTAGACTGGGTAAAAAACCTGCCCCTGGAAACGTCGATAGGAGAAACATTACCTTTGAGCTACGACAATACGAAAAGAAACAAGAAGTTTTGTCAGCCTGCCGAGTGACCAAGCCGAAATTCTACGTAAACGAATACCTCATCCCTTCGCGAGCTAATATTATGTACACTCTGAGATTGGCCAAACGAAAATTTCCCGACAAAATAGGTCTCGCAAGAACTCTGGATGGTAATATCAACGTCTACTCTCCTCGTATACCTGGACAAGAAACTCCTAGACCTCACACCATCAACACACCTATGGGTGTACCGTTATTTTCCGTGGGTACTTCCCGCGAGAATATCGAAAGAAAGTCGTACTATTTGAGGACATTAATAGACTGGGACAATCACGGTGTTTATTTCATAGTACGTGGAAACCAACTCTAAACGACGAGATGCAACGTTTAGAAAGCGTGACTCAACGCCTTGCTAACGTGTTAAAGTGAGCTGAACAATTATAGAGAGTATCTCGAAATCGGGTAGTCCGAGTTAAAGGAAAATATGTCCTCTAAAATAAATGATATCAGCAGTACATGTGTACAAAGGACAAAAGGTGTAAAGTACGAAGGGGTAAAAAGAAAAAGACTAAGCCCAAAGGACAAAGGGGGTAGCACGATTGATGATCTGCACAACACATGAAAACCAGGCGTTAGTAATGTAAGTCGCCTAACAGAGGAACAAAATACATAACTGTACAAACCAAGCATTTACTCGTCAGCATTACTAATCGTATTCGAATAACAATACGAGATAGATTTATTGGCAATTGTAATAGAACTGACGGGCGTAGACAAGATAATTATTTTAATCTTGGTAATCTAATTTAATTCGTTCCACTCATCTCTTTTAATAACACTTGAACACTCGCGAGCTAAACTAATTACTTTATGCATAGGGATTTCTAACTTAAACACATCATTTAAAGAACGAGGGAACGTATCACTGAAGAAGTTGTCGTAACACTTATGGCTCTGCGACGCCGCAACACAATGCTTGACACTATGAGCCGGTCGGCTCGTTCGTTAGATATTATCAATTTTACATCCTCACTACATTACTTAATACTAAACACTATGATACATCAATGAGATTCTTATTTTCACAAAAACCTTGATTCGTACATGACACTGCCTAAAAGGTCTTAAACACACAAAATAGTTATAACCGAAAGCAGCGACTCACCAGTTTGATCGGAGCACTTGTTTACACTATGAAGTTTAGCGGAGGAATGGGCTGCTGAACAGCGAACCCTGCTTGAAGAGCGTGAATGTTGCCATAAAGTGGCACTGAACTCGTCTCATGAGACGGTGTAGATTTTATCTATTTTAATATTTATTTATCTTTTAAATAAAAGACTTTTAAAGTTACAAAATTACTTTTAATATTAAATTCTAAATTTGTATTAAGTATTCAGTAATTTTTCCGGGCACCACAGCACTACCCCGGCCAGACGCGGAGCGCCCTCAGACACCAAAATAGTGGTAGTCCGCTGAGGGTTTGAAACGAACGGTACGACCCGATCTAGTGCGAGGAGGAGGTAGCGAGGGTGCTGAAATGACCTCAGGACAGCGCGGAGAAGGCTGAGGAGGAGGAGGAGGTTCAGGAGGAGTCGGAGATGAGGGTGTAGAAGAGGGTTTAGAAGAGGTAGGGGTACGACTATAGGCGGGTTTCAAGCGATCAATCGATACGTTTGAATCACCCTGAGGAAGTTTAAGCTTAAAAAATTTTGGGTTACGTTCTAGGACTTCGTAAGGACCTGAATAAGGGGCTTCTAAGCTCCTCTTGATCCGGTCGACTCGCAACCAAACTTTTTTGCAATTCTGTAAGTCAACGGGCACGTAAACAGGTGGTGAATCATGGCACGAACCTTCGGAAAGGCGTCGGAAATCGAACTTATGCATTTCGTTGACAAAGGTTTGGATAACGTCCGAAGAAAATGTTCTAGGCCTTGTATCGGCAACTAAAGGTTGAGGACAAAGCATATAGGCGCCAGTCACGGCGGTGAAAGGAGAAAAACCAGAAGAGTTTGGAGTCATGTGCAAGCCTAGCAGAACGATAGGAAGGGAGAAATACCAATTTTCTCTACGGGCCATAATGGCCGCTTTAAGAGTTCGGTGCAATCTTTCAACTAGGCCATTGGACTGAGGCCTGTAGCTGCACGTACGAACATGGTGAAAACCTAGGAGGTTCGCTAATTCACTGAAAAGTTCTCCCTCAAACTGTGCACCTCTGTCGGTCACCACTTCCAACGGGACACCAAAGCGTGATATCCATCCGGATACGAAGGCAATGGCGACCGAGGAAGCAGTGGTATCAACCAGAGGAACAGCTTCGCACCATCTAGTAGCGCGATCAATGCAAGTCAATAGGTACTTGAAGGGTAAAGAAGTTGTAGAAGTAGGTAAGGAAGCAGGAGGAAGAGGGCCCACAATGTCGATGTGGACAGTGTGGAAACGATCAGATTGCGGAGCGATAGGGCTAACAGGAGATTTGGTGTGTTTATGCACTTTTGCCTGCTGACAATTTTCACAATATCGGACGAAACGATGGACATCTTTGTCCATATTGGGCCAGAAAAACCGGGCTTTCACATTTTTGGTAGTATTTTTATAGCCCGGATGTGCGAGATTGTGCAAGAATGCCATGATCTGCTCGCGACAAGCAAGGGGAACATAGGGTCGAGGACAATCGGTAGAGGAATCGCACCATAGTTTAAGATCAGGGGCAATATCGAAGGGTGTCAGCCTTTCTTTCAAAACACTCGTTTCAGGGTCGTCAGCTTGGGCTATAGCCAGCTTTTTGAGATCGAAAACGTCCACCGATGTTGCGCACACGGGGCGCGACAAGCAGTCTGCTACTACGTTCAGATCTCCTTTAATATACTCTATTGATGTCACGTATTCCGACAGGAAAGACAACTGTCTTTGCTGCCTATCTGATTTAGCAAGAGTTTTGGAGTAAAAAGCCGACACGAGTGGCTTGTGGTCAGTGAACAATGTCACTGAGTGGCCGTCAACGAGTGATTTGAAATGCAGCACCGCCAGGAATGCGGCAAGTAGTTCACGATCGTACGTCGAGTACGTCTTTTGAACATCGGAAAGTTTCTTAGAAAAGAAAGCGACAGGTGCAGGTTGGGAGTCAATCAGCTGGTACAGTGCTGCTCCAACAGCGAAGTTAGAACTATCGGAAACAAGATGATATTCAGAAGCATCAGGAGAAGGAAAATGAAGAGTTGGACAGTCGGCGAGAGCCTGTTTTAGGTCACTAAAAGATTGCTCTGCTGCCTCAGTCCAAGGCAATTGTTTAGTTGACGGATAGTTACGCAAGAGTTCGGTTAGACCGAGAGCTTTGGTGGCAAAAGAAGGGATCATGGGGCGAAAAAAATTAAGCATGCCCATAAAACGTCGCAAGTCTCGAGAACATTGAGGACGGGCGCAGTCGGCAATCGCAGCCACTCTGTCAGCGGGAGGTCGTATGCCGTCCGCGCTCACCTCATAGCCAAGGAAGGTCAGTTTAGATTGGAAGAAACTGCACTTGTCAATCGACAATCGCAATTTATGTTGAGCGAGAAGGGTAAGAACAGTGGACACATCATTTAAGTGCTCTTCCTCGGTTTCGGAGGCAATGAGAATATCATCCAAATAGACGATGACGTTTTTTACGTTAACGAATAGGGCATCTATGTACCTCTGAAACGTCAGACCGGCATTCTTTAATCCAAAAGGCATGTACAAAAATTCATACAAGCCAAATGGAGTCGTTACAGCAGTTTTAGGGATAGATTCAGGAGCAACAGGAATTTGTAGGTAAGCGCGCTCTAGATCGAGCTTAGAAAAGATTTTTTTTGAGTGCAAGGACATTGTCAGAGAGCGAAGGTGAGGAATAGGGTATCTATCACATACAGTGAGAGAGTTAAGTACACGGTAATCTCCACAAGGTCTCCATTTACCAGGTTCCTTCTTTGGAACGAGGTGCAACGGCGATGCCCAAGGAGAATTGGACCTTCTAATGATGCCTGCATTCAACAGAAATTCAAATTCCCTTCGAGCTGCTTCAAGTTTAGAACCCGTTAACGGTCGTGGCTTGAAGTGGACGGGGGAGCAAGAACCAGTATCAATTGAGTGCTGCACGGGGCAGTCGGTTGATGCATCGTTTGAACCGAGTCGTAAGGGAGAGGTCAAAATCGGGTGGTCGGCCAAGATTTTGCGTACACGGGGATCTATTTGGGTCAAATCAGCGGAGTACGCGGTTAAGGGATCCTTCGAAAAATGAAGGGGAATTTTCCTACCTGTCAAGGTATCTATTAGATTACTGTTCTGGCAGTCAACAAGTATCGAGTGCGCGGCCAAGAAATCAATTCCTAGGATCGGCTGAACTACCTCCGCAATGACGAATGTCCATTGCAAAGATCTTCCCAACCCTTTAATGTCCACTACAAGATCGGCCTCGCCTCTGCAATTAATTCTTTCCCCTGACGCTGTAGAGAGTGTTACTGCAGTGGGACGTAGGTATCCTACCTCACAGGAGGGTGGTAAAATGCTAATCCCCGCCCCTGTATCGATGAGCAGATTAACCTCACTGCGACCTATACGTGCGCTTACTGAAAGCGGTCGTCCGACGGTCACAGCTTGAACAGACGACCGATCTAGTTTTCCGACCTACGGAACGGGCTAGCAGGTCTAGCGGGAGAGGAAGCTCTACTTGCGGGTCGAGAGACCGGCAAACCGGGTTTGTAATTAGAGCACCAGCGCCGGCATGATCTAGCTTCATCCCCATAGTAAAGGTGTGCTCTACAGACCCTAGGACGCTGGTTTGAACGAAAAGCTCTGACACCTATTGGTATGTTGGGGCTGTCATATTTCCCAATTCTCTCCTCGTGTGCGTTCCGGGCGTTACTTCGGTAATTCATGTGTGCTCCCGCCTCAGGTGCCCTTTCCCTAAAATTTGGTTCCACAGCAGCTACCTGATGTCGTGGAAGGTACTCCATGTAGGTTTCTGCAATGGACGCCATAGTGTCCAAGTCGTGCTCCTGGCGCGCGGCTATCCAGGGGCGTATGGCTTCAGGCAAACTGCTCACGAACTTGAGTCGGAGGAAATCCTCCGACAGGCCTAAGTTGCTTTCAGCGGCTAAAGTGCGTAGCTTTGATAGAAATTCCCTAGGTCTGTCATGGCAATACAACCCCTTCTGTGAAAGGAGCTCATCAAAGAGTTCCTTTTCGGATCGGGAGTACCGTGCACGCACAAACTCTTTTAACCCCTCATAATCAGCTGCCTCTATGAGCGTTTGTGGTATATGACGAGCTATGCGGCTACTCAACGCGCCTAATGCGTGGTGGAACTTTAACGATGAGCGACGCACCCCGGCGACAATAAACTGGCTTTCGAGAATGTTGAAAAACATGTGAGGATAAGCCTCATCAAAGTCGGGGGGACGTACCAATGCTGCGTTTGTGGGAATGTGCGGCTCATTGTCGTCTACGGTGGCTTGACCGTTACTGTTTGGTGTTGGGGGTTCCATTTCTTTGCTCCCCCAATGAAAATAGGAAAAGGAGAAATATATATATAGCGAAAGAATTTGAAAAATTGAAATAAATGCAATGCGTAAATACAGGAAACGTCGAAAATAGGATACGTTCACGGAAAAAGGGAAAAGAAAAAAAAAATTATGTGAAATATAATAGTTATAGCGATAGAAGTTGGAGGAAAATGTAGTGCGGGAAATAGAGAAAACGTCGCAATAGGGGAAACTCGTTGGAAAAAGCAATCAATAAAAGAAAAAAAAAAAGAAAATAAAAAGGAATAGGAAATATAGAAAAGAGCTCGCTTGCGAAATATACTATGGTGCACCGAAATGGACTCACTACCTATGCAATGAAAAGCAAATCAATAAAACACAAAATTTTCAAAATAAAAAAAAATATGTGCTCTAAAATAAATGATATCAGCAGTACATGTGTACAAAGGACAAAAGGTGTAAAGTACGAAGGGGTAAAAAGAAAAAGACTAAGCCCAAAGGACAAAGGGGGTAGCACGATTGATGATCTGCACAACACATGAAAACCAGGCGTTAGTAATGTAAGTCGCCTAACAGAGGAACAAAATACATAACTGTACAAACCAAGCATTTACTCGTCAGCATTACTAACCGTATTCGAATAACAATACGAGATAGATTTATTGGCAATTGTAATAGAACTGACGGGCGTAGACAAGATAATTATTTTAATCTTGGTAATCTAATTTAATTCGTTCCACTCATCTCTTTTAATAACACTTGAACACTCGCGAGCTAAACTAATTACTTTATGCATAGGGATTTCTAACTTAAACACATCATTTAAAGAACGAGGGAACGTATCACTGAAGAAGTTGTCGTAACACTTATGGCTCTGCGACGCCGCAACACAATGCTTGACACTATGAGCCGGTCGGCTCGTTCGTTAGATATTATCAATTTTACATCCTCACTACATTACTTAATACTAAACACTATGATACATCAATGAGATTCTTATTTTCACAAAAACCTTGATTCGTACATGACACTGCCTAAAAGGTCTTAAACACACAAAATAGTTATAACCGAAAGCAGCGACTCACCAGTTTGATCGGAGCACTTGTTTACACTATGAAGTTTAGCGGAGGAATGGGCTGCTGAACAGCGAACCCTGCTTGAAGAGCGTGAATGTTGCCATAAAGTGGCACTGAACTCGTCTCATGAGACGGTGTAGATTTTATCTATTTTAATATTTATTTATCTTTTAAATAAAAGACTTTTAAAGTTACAAAATTACTTTTAATATTAAATTCTAAATTTGTATTAAGTATTCAGTAATTTTTCCGGGCACCACACACCTGAATCACTTGACCAGTACTTACTACAACGTGTCGGCAAGTCCTCAGAAGAAATTATTCGTAATTAGAGACTTATGTACTGAATTTAATAGCATTTTGATCTCTGTCCACATGATTTATTTTGTTTTCTGATAGAATCACCTTTGGCTCTTCAAAGCAACCACGCAGAATTTGCAACTTTGTTTTAATGCTCACTAAATTGTTTTTTATCTACTTTTTCTCATTATTCATAGAAGGCTCATGCCGGATTTTCTACTCTGATTTAAATATTATGTTACCACCTGTCTCAAAATCTGAAAATAAGTTACCACCTGTCTCAAAATCTGAAAATAATCTAGATACTCAAGATCGTTATATTAATTAAATAACTTCGCTGTCACTTCGATTCTAATCCACTTCGTTCTTTGCTATATCGTATGTGTTATATGCAGATACCACTGGTATGACAGCCTTGTAACTACACTATTCGCAATTTATGATCTCTAATGCTCCCACTCATGGACTGAGTTAGCCATCTCCTTATGAAATCGTTCTAGATTTTAAATAATTTTAGACTAATAATCTCTGTGTGTTTTAGTTTCTCTCTATTTCTTAAATTTTACTATAAGTAGGAATGTCTTTACTTTTAACTTGACCTTGTAGTCTGTATCATCTTCTTTATTTTTTACGTCACATTTTATCTACTGTTTCTTAATCTTTATGGCTGACCATGTTGATATTTTCGATGATATTGATCCAGATCTCAATCATTTGAATAGACTGCATCCAAACCTAAATGAAACTGGGAATTGTAAATACCTAAATATTAAAGAATTCAATGGATCGATGAGAAAAACCTGTAACGATCTCTCAGTATTATGTTGGAACTGTAGGTCCATTTATCCGAAAATAGATGAAATATCTTGTACTATCACTGAGCTAAACAGCAATTTAGATGTTCTCAGTTTCACCGAAAGTTGGCTAGATGACTCAACTAAAGACCTAATTCAAATTCAGAACTATAATAGCCATCATTCACTCCGTAGCAACAAACGTGGTGGTGGCATCAGTACGTACATATCTAAACACATATCATCGAAAAACATCATAAGTGCGACTATGAATCGTGAACATATTGAGACTCTATTTATAGAACTAACGAAAAATGGTAAACGGGTTGTACTTGGGACTGTATATAGGCCCCCAACAGCTTGCAACATTTCTTTCCTGAACGAGCTTCAAAGCATAATATCTCAGTTTAACAAATCTCTATACAATGACATAATAATTTGCGGGGATTTCAACTACGATCTTCTTCAATATGAAAGCTGTGAACAAATCTCAAACTTCATAAATGTTTTTCAGTCTAACTCCTTCCTTCCAATCATCACGAAACCTACGCGTATTACATCCGAATCTGCCACGTTGCTCGATAATATTTTTATGTTAGATCCGACTGATTTTCTTACAGGAATAATAATTTCTGACTTATCTGACCATTTTCCGGTGTTTCTCATCAAGAAGAATGTCTATAGTCCCTGCAACAGCCCACATGCTGAGACTTTTTCATATCGTTGTATAAACGAATATAACTTGGGGACAATGCGAACTGTTCTAGAAGAATTAATGCCATCATTGGACATCTATGAACTAGACAATAATGCGATTAACATTGACCAAGCAATACTAAATCTAACTGAAACTATAACGACCGCATATAACCAATGTTGTCCAATAATCACCCGCACAATTACGCTGAAAAATAGACAAAAACCTTGGATTACTGAAGATATCGTGATCAATATAAAGAAACGTCAAGCATACTTAGCCTTACTATACGAAGGACGAATCTCTAGATTAACGTATAACAGATTCAGGAATCATGTGACAAATCAAATACGAACATCGAAACAAAACTACTTTACGCGCAAATTCACTGACTACAAAACTGATATTAAAAAAACTTGGCGCCTGCTTAATTCATGCTATAGACCGAATAATAACGCTAAAAAAACGATTGAATCCATCGTTCACGAAAATGTAAAATATCATGATAAACAAGATATTGCAACAGTGTTCAACAACTTTTTTTATAAATATAGGAAAAAATATAGCCGATAGTGTCGTTAGTGAACCTACAGACCACTTGCAATACATGGACCATGTCCGTGAACACAACTCTTTCTTTTTCCCGCCAACTAACCCCTCCGATGTAATTACATGCATAAACAACTTGAAAAATAAATCAAATGGATTAAATACATTTTCAGCTAAAGTTCTTAAGGCTATTGCTGATATAATAGCACCGTGCATATCTGATATTATCAACCATTCGCTTTCTCAAGGTATCTTCCCCAACTCTCTCAAAACTGCCAGAGTCACCCCTATTTTTAAAAATGGTGATGAAAACTGCGTTAATAATTATAGACCTATCTCTGTTTTACCAATTATGAGCAAAATATTTGAAAAAATTGTGTATAAAAAAGTGTATTCGTATTTTGAACAAAAATCTTTTCTCTATGACGGACAATTCGGTTTTCGTTCTAAGAAATCAACGACACAAGCTGTATTAAATCATTTACAGTACCTTTACTCTAATATAGATGAAGGAAAGCTTGTTTTCTCCGTTTTTCTTGACTTTCGAAAAGCATTCGACTGTGTGGACCATAAAATACTATTATCGAAACTACACTGTTATGGCATTCGAGGAATTGCCCATGATTGGTTCAAATCATACCTAACAAATCGGAAGCAATACGTTGTCGTTGACGACGCAAAATCGGACCCACAGACAATTAGCCATGGAGTTCCACAAGGGTCTGTCCTAGGGCCTCTCCTATTTCTGATATTTATAAATGATATTATCAAATCAACATCATTTTTCAAATTCATACTTTTTGCCGATGACAGCACGCTTTCAACGGTCCTTCCGAGCCAAAATCCCGCTATGATTGCGGAGAGCATAAATAATGAACTCCATAAGGTTTCATTATGGCTTAAAGCTAATAAAATAAGCCTCAACATCGAAAAAACAAAGTATATTACATTCTCATACAAGAAAAGCATATCTCTCCCACACATAAAAATTGGCGAAGGTGAAATCGAAGAAACCAACTCATGCAAGTTTCTGGGCATCATAATAGATAAACATCTGACCTTTAAAGAGCACATCGCTAATATTAGTTCTAAATTATCGAAATCCATCGGAATCCTGAATAAAGTTAAAAATTACCTGCCTGAAACAGCTTTACGAATGCTCTACCGAACGCTCATTTCACCATACTTGCAGTACGGAATAGAAGCATGGCACGGAACTGATAAAAATAAAACCAATATAATTTTTACTCTGCAAAAAAGAGCAATCAGAGCGGTAAAGAATCTAGAATATAATGCTCACACAAATGATTCATTCAAAAATTTACAAATACTTAAACTTCTAGATCTCTATAAAATCTCCATTTGTAATTTCATTTACGAAACATTAAGAAATGATGGCGACAATAGCCTGAAACTATTATTAAGTGCGCAAACTGGTCATCACGACCATTTAACCCGAAATAGAAGTAAATTCATGCTTCCTTATTATTCAAAGGCCCGGTCGCAACACAGTATCCTCTTCGTTGGAACTAAAACTTGGAACTCAATACCTGCGGAGATCCGTGATAGTAATTCTTACAAGTTATTCAAAAGAAATCTCGAGACTCACTTCCTATCGGAATATTAGTCATGTAAGATCACCAAGTCAAATCTTGTCTCCAACATGACTGTTTCCAATAATGAAATTTGCCATGGGTAATATGTAATTCGCCTTCAGTCTGCTGTTAAATCTTTTATCGAATGTACTGTTAAATATAGTCCACATAACCTATATTGTAAATGAAATATCTGATATCGATTGAATTATCTCACTGATCAGTCTAATGTGAAACTAGGTTAAGTGATTTAGGTTAAACATTAATGTACACCTTAGAATAATGTTGATGGTAGGATGCCCCAGAAGTCGCTGAACTTATTCGGGCCCACAGGTAGCTATATTCAAACTTGTCCATTGTACTAGACTTAAGAAACATTCTACCTCTGTATCTCCTGTGGTAAATAAATTGTTTAAATTGTTTAAAAATTGTTTAAATTGTTTAAATTTCCAATCAAGCCTGGTACATATCTTGTATATTGGTTTTTCAAATGCCTTATAATCAACACTAGGACACCATGACTGTTTCCCCCTTAAAGCCGGTACCATTTCCGACACCTGAGTTGAGTGGGGTATCGTGCTTGAGTTTTCCTTATACCCAACGGATAAATCGCCGGGCAGCGCCGAGAGGGCTTCGAGCAGTGGTTCTTAACCTGGGGTACGCGCCCACCTGGGGGGGGGGGGGGGGCGTTAGTGGATTCCAGGGGGGTGGTGCGAGCCTCCGCAGTAAAGCCTGATTTTTCCCGGTAATGTTTTCGACAAAAGAGAGTCTTGTGACTCTCTTGACAACAGCAAAAGAAGACTTCAATGATTTAAATTTAATGCTGTTTAAGGTTAAATACTATACAGTTTACCCTTTGATCGCACAATAGGCTCTTCAGGTTCTTGTGATGTTTGGATTCATATCTTTATATGAAACTACATTTTCCGCGCTCGTAGCCATCAAACTAAATACAGAAATAGTCTGAGTGTCGAAGGAAATTTACGTTACGCACTTTCTAGCATTCAACTTTACATTAAAAATTTAGTGTAAAAGAAACTGAGCCAAAAGTACCTCCGATTCATTTTTTTCATCTTATTGAAATGAAGCATTCATCAGATGTTTAAATGATGTAATTGGTTCATATTAAATGGAATAGAATCAATAGGTTCGATAAAGAATCAATGTTTTTGATTCTGGGTTAAACTACATTGCCTGTTAACTACCTTTTCATATTGCCTAACAAGTATCAAATCTGCACAACTTATTTTTTCGGTATGTTGAAGACTTCGAAATGAGAAAAATATCAAAAAATTAAATGAACGAAAAATAATATAGGACGGAGGTACTCAGCCAAACTTTAAAATCCTTTGTATTTTCTTTTAAAATTCAAGTACTTTTATTGCATCACCTCCTGGAAACATTTTAAGGTCTCTAGAAACTCTTAGAATCAGATTACAAGTACAGGTATGATCAGCGTAATCATTTACTTTCAAGATTTCCATGAAAGTGGGCCTCAGTGACAACAATGCCTAAAGTCACACAAGTTCCAGGAGCAATTCGAAAGCAAATAGTTGAACTTCGTGATGAAGAATTAACATACAGGCAGAAACAATTTGCCTATCTCAGAGTATCTCTTGGCGCGCACATATGCAAGTTATGCAATGTCTCAGCCCTGGTTATTAGACATGCACTAGTTATTGTGCGCTAGAAAGACAGACTGAAGACTCATGGAAGGCATTTAATTTAGATGATTGATCATTTAATCCCACTATGCACACTACCACCTTGTATACTTTGTACCAAGTACTAAAACTACCTTATACAATATCAACGACTGCCACAGAAGGCACGTGGAGACCTTCCTCCAAGGCGTTTCTCATTAGTCCTAGTGGTATTTGAAAGTTTCCAGTCACGAGATTATACTGCATGCATTTTAATACATTTGGTACGTCTAACTTCAGACATGGCTAGTGTCTACCGATTGTTAATCTGAGTATCTAGGCCCGTCAGTAAAGGTTTATTTGGTATCTAAAAATGCGGCAACGGTATTCAGAAATCCGGTTATTCTGGATATTAATGGTTCTAAAATTTGCGTTCCATGAACTGGGATCAGTTTCCCTTAGAAACTGCACAATAGCTGCCAAGAATCTAGATTTATTTTTGCTAAATGGACACCAACTTAGCGACCGTTGATTACGTTATGAACGTCACGAGGCGGCAACCGGAACAGCATTATAAAGGATCGCCCTATTATTTGCGGCATGGACCTTAAGAAGAGACCTCGGCCAATAATAAATTTACTTTTTCAAAGATTCACAGAAGTGAATAACTGAAATCAACCGAGTAAATTTCAAGGTATTAAACAAGGAACATGTCAACACTGAGCAGATTTTCATTTTGTCGCCATGAACACATTGCGGCTCCGAAAAGCTCTCATTCTTCGTAAAGGTTCATTGATGCAATTCTTTACGAATTTCGAAAAAAATATTCGAAACTATTAGAGGAAAGTTTAAACCGATCTTTGCGCATATAGAGTACTTGCTGTAAGAACCTCAAGTAAACTGCTTTTGTATGAGAGCTGTTAGTCGGAATGCACAAGGTCCACAAACTCAGTCCAACCACCTCCTAAGCGGAGACGATCAGGGTGAAGTGAAACACCCTGAGCCATTAATTGGCTGAGGAGCGTTTCTCATCAATTCATCCAATAAATATCAACTGAAAGAGACCTCGCGCACAATTTATGCCTGTTTAATCGTTTAATCAAGGAGGAATTTAAAAGCCATTCAACAGAGCCATTTATTGAAGCGTTCCACTGTCAGAACAAATTTACCTCGTGTGGAATATCACATTAAAATATTTTCTTTTCATTGACATCTTAACGCAATGCACAGGAACATGCGTGTCAACTTTTAAAATTTTTGATTAATGAAGCTCTCCCTTTATAAGACATTTGTAAACACCGGAGAGTAAAATAGGAGGCAGGCATATTTTAATTTATTCCATGCAGACGAGGCGAAGTCCCATTGTGTCCATTACTTCCTTCCTTTTTTTTTCCGTCTGAAATGGAAAATGGGACGAATTTCAGTACCTCAGAATTCATGTCAAATTTTATCAACCACAATTTCTCACCCCACATTACGGTTAAAACAAACATCGTCATCAGACCGGCACTTCGATCAAGTCGTCCGTATCAGAATACGAGGACGAAAATATTCCTCCGCATTGGCCTTCAACGGACTCTAACTACACAAATTCAGTCAGAATGTGTATTTGCGAGCTTTTTCATAGAGCGCGCGACATATGGCACTCGGGGCAATTCAGGGTTAACCTACCACGAACTCTTCAGTAATACTCTAACACGCAAATTTTACTAATCTGAGCACCAGAAATAAAATCGTTGGTCTTCAATATGAGTTTGTTGCACATATTAGATGTTAAATCAACACTTTGACGGCACGTTGTGGTCACCGAGGAGATTCTATAATGCTGCATGCCGACCAGCAGTCCAACAATGAATTTTGAAAATTTAGCAACTTAAATTCAGTTTATTATCTAACTTTAGTTTAACCCATCGCAGTCTGTGTGTTAAAACGCGCACCGCCTTGTCTTGACACCTTATTCTAAATTGCTGAGCGGAAAGTTTGGTCGAACAATTGTTTAGCCTTGAAATTTGTAAGCCGAAAACTCCGTTTTTGGTTACCTTTTCTTGTTTCGTACCGAAAGTATCAACTGAAAAGTCGATTCCTTTAATTCTCAACTCACCTAACATCCGTCCACTGACCCTTCCGCTTCGTGTCAACAGCTCGAGATGAACTACTTGGTTCCGCAAATGCACGTTCAGATTCCACTGGAACTCTGTTGTTTCCAGGATGGTTTAACCTATTACTTCCAGGGCCGTTTGTAGTCGAGCTCCCCAACCCCACCGGTATGTAAGGGGCTTCAGGTTCTGGCTGAACCGTCGAATTGTAGTACTTCCTCACATTATTCGGAATCTGGCAGTCCTCGCAGATGGAGCGAGACAATTGCCTGGAACATTGATCCAGAATAAACATTCTGGCTAGAGCAACTTTCATGGTCCTATACATTAGAATTGGCCTTAAGTTCAGGTATGCAGAGGTTCTCAGAACACAATTAATGACGCCGACACTGCGAGAACCAAGCAGCACATCTAAATTAATAGCTAAATTAGTTTTAACTTTCATGTGGTGCCTCTGAGAATGTGAACCACATAATTTCAAGCATACTATTACGACATGACTATTGGTAGCAAATATTTACGAGCCTATATTTAAATTTCCCACTTCGCTCCGTCTACGAATGCAGACCGAGTCCTCTGCACTTAATGGAGATTTAATTAAATCTGTAGTTCCATAGTTCGCTACGCTGGCAGAAAATGCCATGAGCATCTTAACGAGATTAAAAGAAAAATAAATATTTCATGGAAGCTCACGACGTTCGTGCGTGAATGTCAATTGGACGACACGTCGGGCCCCAAAGATTAGATCATTAGTTAGTTTAAGCCTCCCTATCCACAACAAAGGCGATCCAAAGAGAGGAAGGAAAAAGGCACCATTTAGTATGGAGTTTTAAGGGAACGCGGAATCTATGCAGAAAGGGCATAGAAACAGTACGCTAAGAAAGAAGTTCATGAAACAAGAAAAAAGTTGAATAAGAAAGTAGTAGGCGCCGAAAAAAAGAAAGTGATCCGAAAAATGATGGTCCGTAATAAAACTTGAAACCTATTCTATTTCAACAAAAAGAAGACGTACCCAACTCTCAGCTCGCGTATCGGGCCCTCACACATTTTCTCCCTGGGAGTGCCAATTCCCATAGATACACTAGTTTTATCCCCCTGAGGAGCATCGGGTACCAAACGAGAATAGAACGAGAAAGTAAGCTAAGTAACTCACGTCTACGGCAGCCTCAAAACTAGCGCTGCCATTTCTGAAATGGGTAGCTCGAGCATCCAATAGTTTATAGAACTTCAAGAAATTTGCTAGGTTCAGAATGAAGGCAGAAGTAGCAAATCGCCCCTGAGGCGAGACGTTTTCGTAATCGCGTCAGATTTTAATCAAATTCGAATTTGAAGAGATATAGAACATTCAACAGATTCCGTCTTTCACTACAACAAAAAAGACCGTGTCAAGTCATTTACTGCACGCTCATGAAATTCGTTACGCGAATTTTGGACGATTAAACTCGAGTTTAAAAAAAGTTTTTTACAAGATCATGAACTTCAGCGATTTCAAAGTTTTCGACCAATAAGCGTATGAAATAGGACTCCATTATGTTTAGACAAAAAAGCAGAATGAGAGTAGGGCTATGAGTGAATCGACAACAAGACTAGTAAGTCGCAGTCAGGAGTAGATCGTAAATTAACAAGAATTTGATTGAAGGAGCTGTAATAATTCATACTGTAGTGCTAATCGAGAAGAATGTTTCTTAAGAGTAGCTGACGCTTCAGTTCGCGAGCGGAATTTTCAGATGGAATTGGACATGTGTTGTAAAATTTAAAAAAAATTTTTGAAGAGGGATGAACGCCAATGCGAGTTACCAGCACTTCACAGTGTGATGTGCGTGACTTTTTGTCTTTGGGAAGCACGCACGAGTTTCACTGTAAAATTGACTAAAAATCAACTCTAGAGCAAAAAACTCAACTCTAAGCTTGAGTCTATTAAATGGTGTCAAATATTGTGAACTTGAACTTTTTGTCAATTCACCGAGATACCAAATCTACGGTCGAATAGCGCGAAAAGTCGGCAAATTATTTTAAAATAATTAGGTGGCGGAGCGACATTGATTTTGAGACCATACACTTTAAGAAATTTCTGCCGACTCTAATCATTATAGTTTGTTATAAATTTCTGTAAGGAATTTACAATAAAAGTTTAAGGCTTAGACCGCTGTACTTTGTCTTCACTTCTCCTGGCCCTTCTTCACACCTTTAAGTCAATTCAGTGCTAATGACGCACTACATGGAGAGAAATATTCACTATCAATTTCAGGTGAAACAAGCCAGTCTTTAAGCAACTCTAGACTATTTTATGCATGTATTGATGTTAATATAACGCTAATGAAGCATTAGTTAAGTCCAATAGCTCCGCTTGCTCCGGCCGAAACTGTTTTATCGATACTGTAAAAATAAATCAAGAGCTATGTTTACCTAGCTTCGCCAGCAATTTTCTTTCTTCACGATTAGTTTTGTTACGTTCACAACATGAACTTTTTGTTCGCTGGGAGCGTTGCATTCAAACAATGAATGTTCACCAGGATCTTTCTTAATATTCCTACGGTGAACGTCTCTCAAATAAGCATTTCCCAACATGAAGGAAAAGAATTGAATGAAAATAGTCTAGTTTTCACAGTTGAATATGGCAGTCCTTAAAAAATGTTAGCTCTTACCGGTTTGCCTCCAACGCAGCAATTCTGCGCTTTTCGCCGGTCGCCCACTTCTTTTTGTTCTTGCCGCTCATGCCCGATTTTTTTGGCCTGCAAAAAATTTGACGAAGCTATGACTGGACTGAGATTTTAGATGAACTAGTGCCTTGGCGCTAGTGCCAAGGGCTCTTTTACTGTAGTTGCTGAGTTCGTGTAAATAGCTTGGAACCATATTTGGGCAGTAAATTTAACGAGTTCTGTTGACAATAAACCATATCCAAGTGCACGAAAATTTTCAGATTTTAACTGCCTACGGTATTTAATGTTCGCTACGCAAGGAGAAAACTCTCCCTAAAGAGTCTTAAACTCTTGTTTTGAATACAGCTGACGATCGGGCAGTGACCTGAACACAAAGTGTAACCTTCTGTAAAAAGAATGAAGTTAGTATAATTGTCTTTCAGATATTAAAAAAAAAAAATTCCTGAATGACTCTGGATATTTCAGATCAGGGTAATGCTAATAGAAAGTGCACATGTAACTGACATACTAAAGATTTAATATTCCGAGAGAAGAGCAGTATTGCAGGTCCTGCTAATAAGAGATCTGAAGCCTCTTTGCGTGCTATTAACTTCGATTCAATCCACTCCCGTCATCAAAATGCACCACGTAACGTTCATGAACTAATCGAAGCAGTGACCGATAGTTCCGAGGAGCTACAGAGAACGATATTGAACATTTTCTTTATTTGCTGCAGCCCATGGGACATTTTTGGCTGACCGTGGTAACCAATACAGGCTTCATGGTCTGTCGCAAGTCCAACTAGGAGGAGAAGCAATTCTTCCAAATTCAATTTAGATCTCAAAAATTTTTAAGAATGAAGCAACACGTTACCAGTAAATCTAGGAGGAAATACATATTTTTTGATATATTATCAATTTCATGTATTAAATTACATATCAGAGTCTGTCTTGATGTCAAACAACATCTTCATTCATATTTATATGTCCATTTCATGTACTGAAATCCAGATTACATTAGATTTCAGTTCAAGCCTCCCTAACTGGAACGAAGGCGTTCCAAAAAGAGGAAGGAAGAAGGCCACATCAAGTATGGAGGCCGAGAACGCAAGATCTATGCACGAGGTCCATAAAAACAGCAAGTTGAAGAGAGCAGTTCGTGAAACTAGAGAAAAGTTCAAGTAGTAATATCGAAAAACACGACATCAGTGAACCGGAAAAATATGGTGCAACAAAAAATATTTCACTCCAACAAAAAGGCTTATCTATCTCTCAGCTCGGGACCTCGCATATCCCCCTGGAAGTGACGATTCCCCATCGATACAATAGTTTTATTCCGCTAAGGAGACGGAAATACAAAGTGAAGTTCGTTTCAGCTATCCTTCCTAAAAATTATTTAGAGCAAATATTTCCGCCAAGCTCGTGCAGCTGCAGGTTTTCGTTGATCAATTGGTTCGAGTCTTATATTTATGCCGCTAAATTTATTTACCTATCCTCCGCCAGAAGCCGCTAACTTCAACATTCATCATGAGGTGAATTTCATTTGCGATAGCTTCTATGCATCGAATTCTTGGAATTCTCGCTGGGTTAGTTATTTTCATCAGACGATAAATTCCTGCGGCGATGCAGCGCCTAACCTCATCGTTCTCCGAAACTGTAAAAGCTAAATCTTCAGTCACTCTGCACCATACTGTCCGATATGCTTTTATGCGCGTTGCCTTGCTTAAGGATACCGTCTGGGTAGAAATCAGGATATGTGTTGATTTTCTGTTTATATATGCATCTTATAGAGGATTTTCTGGCGCTTCCATTGGTACTTTCCGTTTACGTCTAATCCGAATAGTGCGCCCACCAGAGGGGGGGAAAGCGATGGGGGTGGAGTGACCTTGAACCCTCCCCCCCTCATTATTGCGGGTCAATTGAGCGTGTTTCTCTGCGGGAATGGCATTATAGTTCGTTAATGGGCTACTCAAAGTACTTCCATTATTCAAACGAAACATTCTAATGCTGAATAAATATTTTTTTATAATTTTTGACAATTTCAGAATTTAGCTGTTCTGCCGTATCTATGATACCGCAGCTTTCATTCATAACTCTATGACAGCTGCAGTATCATAGCTACAGCTATGGCGAGCACACCAATCCAAAGGGCTTGAAAAGAGCTATAGAACAAAGGAGTTGACTTTACAAAAAAACGTATTATGGTTGAAAAAAATGAAAAATTAAGAAAATGAATTGTTTTCAAGAATTACACCTATTCTTTTTTGTTGTATATTTTTTCTCAGAGTTACAGAGCTATAGCAATGTAAATTATATCAATCGAAAGGGCTTGAAAAGAGCTACAAACGCTCAAGAGTTCATTGTAGAAAACTTTGTTGTTCAGAAGATAAAAAGAAAAACAATTTTTTTGTGAAAAAACTCGTTTTTAGGGAAACTTGATAATTGGTTTCTCAAATGTATCTTCTTCCACAATTTTAGAGCTACAAGAATGGTTTATATACCATTCGATAGGGCTTACTAAGCTCTATCGATTCGCAATAGCATTTTTCGAGACTGTGATTATTTTGAAAATTATACCAAATGAAAAAAAAAAGAAAAGTTCATTTTTTTTAATTCTCAAAATCCACAAGAAGAAGTTATCAAAATTCCCTATTGCGGATCGTTAGATAGACATATAAGCAATCTAAAAACGAAGTCCTGGTTCTGTAACTTTAAAATTATAGAAGATAGATTTTTAAAAAACCCCTATTTTATCTTATTTTTCGAAAAGAAAAAAAAAAGTGCAGCTACAAAAGTTTTGTCGAAATAACAAATGATCCATGCATCATTTCACACCTACTGTGAAAATTTCAGAGAAATCCATCCATAAATAACGGACTTTTTTTTTACCCAGACGGGGTCCTTAATTTCGTGTAACTTTACGAGTCGCAGATGTGCCATTCTACAGACACGAGTAGAAGTCTAGTTAATATTTACCTTAGTTTAGGATTGAGAATTGCTCTGTAATCAGGATTTCTCATGAATGGAGGCTCGGCTGTGTTTTCATCCATTTGAAAAGTCTCTTCATCGGATTGTGCCTGAGAAATAGCAGAAATTATTACAGCGACGAATTCGAACTAACTAGTATTTCACAGTTTGAATAGTTTTGGCTAAACCGAGTACTTTAATTTCCATGTTAAACCTTATTTTTCGAAGTAAAGGTTAGTTGATTTTAAATCAGAAAAAATGATAGAACACTTCTATAGTCACAAGCATGTTACAAAATACGCTCATTGTGTTAGTGGACTCGTGAATCGTGGGAGACGTCACTGCGAATGCAACGTTTGGGATACTTGTATTTGACACAACCTACGTACTGGCGATAGCTAACCAAGGGAGTTCGTTGAAGGTAATCTAGTTGATTCAACAGCTACTGTGCACCTATGTCGCGGCAGCGGCTCGCATTACTAATGTATACCCAACGTTGTTTCATAAACTAGACCAATGACCAAGTAATTCAGTTATATAGATTACAATATTTAGAGTACACCGATAAAATGAATTGTACCTCAATATAATTATAATTTCAATGAACCAGAACTGATTTCAAGGTACTGTTTATGTCGAGCAGAACCTAACTGCTCTATATTCGAATTACGCCGAGCGTTGGGGCAAGGTTTCATCAGAAAAGAAACTAGTTTAAAATCGTGCAATTCTGCCGCAGGCCAAGAAGGTTTACATTAAACCTCAAGGGAAGTTGAGGAAAGCATCAATATCTGTAACAATCAATACGTACATTTTGGGAGGCAAATTCACGATTCTCTTCCAAGTTATTGAATATTATATAGAGTTTAGTGTCAACATACATAGATTGTTGCTGTCACAACCTGGCGTATGAACGACGTTATATAATTTAATTTTTTGATTTTTGATCCCTTTGTTATCCGAAGTATTACTGTTTATCTATTCGTCAAAGTTTGCAACAAGTCCCGAATAATTGAGCTGCAATTAAAATCAATTCGTGAAATACGTTTAGGGGCCGCTGTCGTCGGGTGTGGAACCTGATGAAAGGAACAGCAGAACTGCGTACCTAGTTTTACACCTAAATGAATTTTTGTATTTACCACCTAGGAAAGTATTTGTACATTACGATGCAACCTCTTGTTTATACGCGGAGTTTCCCTTAGCGGAAGCAAAAATAAATCTTCTATTTCACTCAAAATTGAAAGTGTTTAGAAGCTTTGCATTGAAATTTACTATTACCCTACCGACTCGCGATAAACGTGTTATGCTTTATTTTCCGCCTTTGAGAATGCATGGTAAGAGTGATATGTCTTCGTGGAAAAAATTAAAAAGTTAGCATAGCCTGATCTTTCCATTAGTCTGGTATTAACGTTTGAAAATACGTATAGGGATTACAGCCTCGTTTGGTGTGACGTCCATCTCTTCTGCTGGCGGTGCGGCTGCAGGAACAGGGACCAGGTCTGTGAAATTAAATACTGTAGGAGTGAATTACAGCGAGCAAAGGCTTACATCGACCAACTCGTCAAAAATGATTCCCTGCGTGTGATCTTATTTTTCCTGGCACGTTTCATTATGCATTACAAAATGTTCATAATATTCAAGTAGTTGCCAGATAATATAGGCGAGGTTGTGAAGGGTTTTTGAGAAAGTTTATGTGCGCTTTCATACATTACCCTGGCAAACGGGTCATGTAAATAACTGAAGCAAGCTGTTTCAAGATTTAAAAAATTCGTTATTTTAACGATGAAATGACGTGTTAGAAATGTATACTGATAATTTTTTAGTGAAGGAATTTTCATCAAGTTTGCGGCTGTTAACACGCTGTTACGGTCGACCTCTGAAGTTGCGCACCGCGCGTTCGCATGTTAGCTTCACGCCCACAGCCTCGTTTAGTTGCTGTAGAGTGTGGAGGATGTTCCTAATTTATATAAGGCGAGTAAAAGGTAGATTCAGCATCATCAATTGGGAAAACAAGATGGCATCTGAAGAAGCAATGTCTTCCTACAAGAGGTTTCGTACCAAAGTACACTTGTGTTTGAACTTTCGTCAGCTGGCGATGAGGGCAACACAATATATGCTACATGGATTAATGCACTGCTTTGCCAACTAAATGCCTGTGTTTATTGAAACGCGATACACAAAGTTTCACCGAGTTTTCAATACAGCAGTAGCCGTTTCCTGAAGAATTTATGTTGAAATAGACTATGCATTTCAATCTCACCGTTCCTCGGTCGTCTGTCACAAATTTCCATGTGCTCCTTCAGGAGTTCCGTACTGAAGAAGGTGTGATAACGGCAGAACTGGCAGACGGATTTGTCCTTTTCCTGCAAATTTGAAATTTTGAGTTCTTAAACTAGCTCCATGGTATTTCAGGTTTCGCCATCAAGTTGCACGGGTGAAAACTCTTTCTTTTCCTCAGAATGAAACTATAGCGTTAAAACTTTGCTAGCGAGTGGGTACATTTAGCTTCCCGTGTTCTAAACTGGATGACCTACCTCCGTAACTCGGAAAATTAAGTGGTTATACGTACATGAAGCCTAGCTGCGAGTGCCGTCAGCACCTGTGAGATTTCAGTTTTTGGAATGGCAAGTTCTGCCCTTTCTATTTCATTAAATCCAGCGCAGTTCTCACATCAGGCTTGGAGTGTGTGGAGTGTACCAAAGACGCAATCATTAATTTTTGTAGAACGGCGATTCAATTGGTTTCGCCCTAAATTTGATGTAGCTTCTACTTACGAACATAAATTCGTATCTTGCCAATGTTAAAAGTGGAAAATCCCGTTTCTATTGATGACCTCGTGTATGCCTCACCGAGAAAAACTCATTTCAGCATATGAAAGACTTGTAAAATGTTAACGAAATCTATAAACGTGTTAGGGGTTTTACTCGCCAATCTCCAAATGTGAATTTAAAACTGAAGAACTAACCATCACCATACCGAAGACGTTCTCTAAATCAATTCTACAAGCCGCCTGATTCATGGTTCAACTACTACTGAACTTTAATTCACCTGTAAATTCAATAGTTTGTGCTCCCGTAACCACAACAAAGTTTCGAGAAAAATCGCCCATTCAGAGTTGAGTTCACAAGAACAGAACAGAGAGCCCAAAAGTAGGGAGCATGAGGAGGCTCAATTCATTATTCGTATAAATATATCTGAAATAATGTACTCTCAACTGTCGCTAACATGCTGCCTTTGTTTAATAGCAGGCGTTTGATTCATTACAGTATGCAGGAAATCAACTTGGCTTAGAAGAGAGGAAGCTTGCTCTGAAATGTTATTGGCGAGACTGAAAACGCGATAGATGTGCGAAGACTAACTTTATTCGCAAAACCGCCTCCATAGCACAAGACCATTTGTTGTATCTGATAAATTAGAAGCAGGTGAAACCTAAATGGTTGTTAATTCAACATTTGCAAACGAAATTTTTCAAATACATCCGTCTCGTGTACTCTATGCCATTTAATTTTACTATATTCGTGAGTATTTTACATTTTTGAAGTGCCAATATATTTCTGAGTCGCCGTGTACAATAGTTTCATCCCACCAGGGGGATATTTTTAATAAAACAATGCATCAGCAGAGGGACCTAGAACTTTGGTAAAAAGAGTCCTAACTCAATGGTGAACAATATCTACGATAATAACTATAGAGTTGGGTTATTCTGCGAGAAAACTGGGTCTGCAGACTTTCACTCTTCGAAAGAGTGATCTCGAGACCCATTGTACTGGTAAATGTGATAGATTTCGAAACTTAAGAGAAAGGCGCTGTTAAGCATGGAAATGATGGAAAAGTGAATTTATGCAAGAGTTACATTTCTACTCTCTACGCAGAGGGAAATTATGGAGGGCGGTTATGAAACCAAGTAAAAGTTCAATAAGCAATAGGTGGCGACAAAAAGGATACCAGTGAACCTTGAATAAATGGTCGGTAGTAAAACAAATCTTTATTCCAACCAAAGCTCTACTTTGGTAAAGACTAGGACCTCACATCTGCCCCTGATGAACTTCAATGTAATACCTCTCCAAATTAGATTAGTTAGATTAGTCGTTAGTTTTAGCCTCCCTACCCAGCAACAAATGCGATCCAAAGAGAGGAAGGAGGAAGGCACCATTTAGTATGGAGTTAAAAGAAACGCGGAATCTACGCAGAAAGGCATAGAAACAGTAAGTTGGGAAGGAAGATCATGAAACAAGATCAAAGTTGAAGAAGACAGTAATAGGTGCTGAAAAACAGGACAGCAGTGGGTAAATGTGTAGCGTTGGTCAGTAATCGATTTTCCACTTTTCGGTGCCTGAACCTAATTAATTGAATCAAAATAAACAAGTTTTCTTCTATGCACTTTCCGTCTCTAATAAGTATTTTACGATTTATAGCGGTAAGTTTAGTTTCGTCTTTTAAAACAGAGCGCTGGAAGCGAGACGCCATTGCAGTGTTGCCATACCACTCGATCGAAGAATTTCTTTCCGCTTCAAACACTGGAGTTGCGGCAAGTTATTTACCGCTATAGCTAATAAAATACTCATTTGAGACGGAAAGTGCATAGAAGAAAACTTGTTTATTTCTATCTAATTAACTACGATCAGGCACCGAAAAGTGGAAAATCGATTACTGATCAACGCTACACATTTACCCAGCAGTGAACCGAAGAAAGGTGGTCCTTAACAAAACAAAAACATTTTATTTCAACAAAAAGAAGGCCTACCTAGCTCTCAGCTCGGGTCCTCACATTGTCCCCCTGGGAGCGCTAGTTCCCATAGATACAATAATTGTATCCCCCTGAGGGGTACCTCTCCAAGTAGATATTCTTTCATTATATCCTGAACTCCCATTTTCTACAATCCTCCCATGAAGCCAAGTAGGTGATCTGACGAGCTTTTTAGCATCTATAGCGCGCTGAACCTGGAACCTGCATTCGCCTAAGGGCCGTTCACACTAGGGGACATTTCGGCTGTGAGGCGCGACACGTGTATATGAGGCTCACCACCGAGTTTCATATTTGTGGGTGTTCATACGAATTTCCCTATTCGCCACGGTAGTTACGAGGCTCTTGAGTGTCGCGGATTACGAATTCGATCAAAGCGAATAGGAAACTTCGTATAAACACACACAAATATGAAACTCGGTGGTGAGCCTCGTATACACGTGTCGCGCCTCACAGCCGAAATGTCCCCTAGGGTAAAGGGCCCTTTAAGGTGTTACGCTACACTCTTTCTGTCTCAACTGAAACTTTTAAGGCCCCAGCAATTTCTGTAAACTTCTTGCTAAACAGGATACCAGTAAAATTTTTAACCTAGCGTAGTCCAAAATAGTTTGGTGCAATTCTTTATCTTTAGGGATTAAAGTTCAGCAATCCATTGAACAAAGAAAGTACGTCACTTTAACTAATAGCTTCTGGATTCACAACTTCGTGCATACGTTTCCAAAATTTCACTGTTTACTCATTATGCAGCCGTTTAAAAATTCACCTTATCCAGTACAATTTAGTACACATACCGAACAATTCTGTAGGTGTTGCGAGATTGTTTTCTTACCTCTGCACACTTCTTAATGTGACGATAGAGTTTATTGAACTTCATGCTATGCCTCTGGTCGACTGTGCATCGATGCATGTCATCTTGAGCCTCGGCCTGTACTTGTGCGTTATCTTCCTGTTCAGGCTTCCCTGCCTCTCTTGATGGGGGACCGTTCTGCAATTCCCTATTTCCGATGACTCTTTCGTCCTCTTCATGGAGTCTCAATGCAACGAACTTTGTCTTGGGCCTGTTGCGCTTCCCCATTGTGTAAAACGAGTTAAAACCAATAAAAGCTTAATTAGGTTAAAATTTTCAACCGATGACCAGTTTTGTCATTAAATAAACCTGAGAAATAAAACTAGTGTTAGTTTGACATTCAGGACGTTGACTTCATACCCATTTCCTCCCGCTTTCCTGCAGCAAAGTTTCATTAACAAAATCTATGCACTGCAACGTTTGTGAAAAAAATATCCAAGTTTTCTACTGTATAAATTGGCTAACGTGGTATGTTAAGAATTTGAGCTAACAAAGAATGCATTCGGTCGCCTTTCCATCGTCCTTCTCAAGACTATCTTGGGTCAATATGTATTGTAGGTGCTGAATGGAAATTAAAAATTTTGTTACAAATAACCACTAAAGGAACACCTTTAAATACGTTTCACATGAACGACATTCTGCTCGCAGATGCGTTATTATCGACTTATTCAACTTTGAAGTTGGCTTTCGCAGCGAGCGTGCCAAGTGAAATTTAATTAATAACGGAAGCTAACCCCCATTACAAACGTAAAGAGGTTGGGTCGTGAGGGGTAGCCACAGTTCTAGTGAAAATTATTATTAAAGGTTCTAATCCACCCTTTAGGGTGACGTCCGCAACATCAGCTCCAAGATGGCGGCGGCCACCCGGTACGGCCGCCGCCATCTTTACTGTCGTTATAGGGGGTTAGCTTTCGTTAATAATTAAATTCTGCTTGGCGCGCGAAAGCCAACTTCAAAGTTAAATTATTCGCAAATAACGCATGCGAGCAGAATGTCATTCATGTAAAACGTTCCTAAATATGTTTCTTTATTATTATTATTCGTAACAAAATTTTGAATTTCCGTGCAGCACCTAAAATACATGTTGACCCTATCTTGGGATGGAAAATCAGCATTACGCTATAATGGAGTTTTGGGCCATGTTAAAGCAAAATAGCCGGCTGAATCTAAGCGCATCTTCAAGGCTAATATCCAGAGAGAACCCAACACTTAAAATTAATCATTGAATAAGAGCAGAGAAATTTCCTCAAAATAAGTAAGCTGGGAAAATCTGGATCGATGGACGGGCGAAGAAGCTGAATCTCCACTCGTTGCAACCGTGAATGAAAGGGACGGAAGCAGGGGTCTATCGATAATTAAATCCGAATCCCATCAATGGATGCATTTCTTATCTTAAGAGCTGACCAAGATGCTTTGAAAAACGTAAGTATCCATCCTGCACCGTATGGTTAATCTACTTACCTCAACTGAACGCCGTTGAGGTACGTGAAAACTACCGCAATTGTCCCACTGTCGTGTGTTTGGTTAAGTTTTCACTTGCTACAATGATACGCTAGTGACAAATTTATGTACCATGCCAACGAAATGATCATTGAATGTTCAAACCGTTGAAATCAAGCGTCTTGAAAACCTAAGTGTCACCAAGAGAAAGAACAGGTGTATTACCACTTCGAGCGTCTGGTGCCCTGTATCTGGTCACGATCAAGCTCCACCCGAGTGAGCACGTGTACGATTCTCTAAATCTTCTACTTGGCTCCGAAATGCGCTATCCGCATTGAGTGCATCGAGACCAACTTTATTTTCAGACGCCTATTTGAGTGCAGGATTCTTGATAAGTTGATCATAAAGCGGCCCACAGACAATCTATTTTATTGTCAATATCATTGACTCAATATATTGATGAAATTTTTTTTTGCCCACTAAAGCGGCCCATAGACGATCAATTTTATTGTCAATATAATTGACAATGATGAATATTGACAATTATATTGATCGTTTGTGGGCTTGATTGACGACCGTCAATTAATTGACTCGATGTATTGACGAAATAAAATCAGTTTGAGCCCATGGACGATCAATTTAATTGTCAATATCATTGACTCAATTTATTGATGAGATTGTTTCTTGCCCACTTGCGGCGTCAATCTTTTCATCAATATAATTGATGAAAACTAGTCATTTGCTCTGCGGACGCCGTACGTGATGGACGACGAAGAAATTGCCATTCATTGAAGAGCTAGCCTTGGCACTTTCAACTCCAAGAAAATCCCCGCGTAAACGCAAGACATGGGCCAACAACTGGCTCAGGGAACGTGGCAGAATATTCGGCACCGACGCATTGCGCAAAGAATCACGTGCAAATGAGCCAGAAGATTTCAAGAACTATCTTCGATTGGACACTACTACATCATTTGATGAACTTTTGCACCTGGTCACTCCATATATACAGAAAGAATCAACAAACATGCGAGAACCGATATCACCTAGCCAACGGCTGTCGCTCACGCCGAGATGGCTGGCGATTGTCAGTCCCTTTAGCAATGCAATTATCAATGCTCAGATACTTGCTTATTAATAATTGTTTTAATGCTGTCACAATTCTATCTGCATCACATTTTACTAATTCTGCAATTCCTAAGTTGATTTCACTTTATTAGACATATCGCTGAAGTATACATATAACTGATACCTCAAGTAGTTTCATGATTTAAATAGCATTACTTTCATCCAATAATAAACTGAACGGTCAATGTTTATTTTAGGTGCGGCACGGAACCACCATGGGCGCCGCCATCTTGGACCCGATGTAAACAAGATTGCGGTCGTCACCCTAATGGGTGGGTTAGAAGCTTTATTTATAATTTTCACTATAAGAACTGGGGCAAACCCTCACGACCCGACCTCTTTACGTTTGTAATAGGGATGGGGGGGGGGGGGGGGGGTTAACTACCCTTATTAACTAAATTACGGCGCCGGCGCCAACTTCAAAGTACAATTATTCAAAAATAACGCATCAGCGAGCAGAATGTCATTCATGTAAAAGGTTATTAAATGTGTTCCTTTATTATTTGCCCCCAAATCATTAATTTCCGTGCCGCACCTAAAATAAACATTGTCCAACTGAACTTTTTGTTGCCATTTTCAGTGGTCAGTTTCTCGAAATGAGGATACAATATATTTTTGATGTTTGTGCATTTTGTTAGATGCATTTAAACATAATCAATAGTTTTGCAGTTGGAGATGTGCTTTAGCTTATCAACTATTTGATCACAATTAAAAATTGCACTATGGAGTAATATATCAAATGCATCGCTTAAGTGTAATTCCCGCAAGATAATATCAAGCAAGCTAAAAAACTATCTAGATTTTTTTAGCCTATTAATTACATTCCAAACTTTACAGCTAGGTTTAAGAGAAAAACCTCTAGATCTAGCTAGCTATTAAATATCTAGAGTGTCAGGATGCCTGCACTACAAAAGATTTGATGAGAGAAAGCAAGCGAGCTTGAATTGATTACCATGGATTCCTATGGGAGTGCATACACTGCAAGCAAGCAAGCAAGCAAGCAAGCAAGCAAGCAAGCAAGAGAGCGAGCGAGAAAGACTGAAGATTTGCTGAAGCAAGAAACCGACTCGAAGATGGTTTCGCGCTTGAAAGCTGCAGTGAGAACACGGGAGTGAGAAGCCTCTGGCTGCCTGGCAGTGCGCGGTGAGATGTCGTACTGCTCAATTCCTCCAGCATACACTGAACTTCTGATATCCAAAGTTAATGCTGTACTTTGCATTCTAAAAAATCCAAAGCACAGGGACAGATTACATGTTTCAAAGCAATGGGATAAAGTAGGAATGAAATTCAGCGTTACAAACACATGCTTGTTCTGCTCGTTTCTGTTATTACTCGTAGACATCTCTCCATGACATTATGGAGCAAACTGGCTGTTAATTTGTGTGTGATAGATCCTGCTGACATCTTTCTCTCTCGCTTGCTTTCTCGCTTTCAGTCTTTAGGAGTGTAAGCACCCTCAGCCCTGGTTGCCATAACTTGCCCTACGTATTTTGTTAAAAGTACTAGATTTAGCCGTACGAAAGTAGCAGATTCGCAAGGAAAAAGTACGAAGTTTTTACTTTTCTACTTAAGCTTATAAATAGGCTAATAATTGTAAATAAAATTAGTTCACTACATTCAAATGATATTTTTAATAATAAGACATACAAAGTACCACATATTCGTAGCAGCGCACTCCAGCATGCAAGAAGTAACAGATCTGCGAGTACACAAAAATAAAATTCAAAGTAATTTCAGGTGTATACACTACGACTTCCAGAGCTCAGAATGAAATATTGACGCAATATATTGACGCGTCCAAATAAAAGTTTCAATATATTGACGAACCATCAATAAAAATCAAAATGATTTGATTTCGTCAATACATTGAGTCAATTGATTGGCGGTCGTTAATCAAGCCCACACATTATCAATATCATTGTCAATATTCAGCATTGACAATTATATTGACAATTAAATCTATCGTCTGTGGGCTCAAACTGATTTTATTGCGTCAATACATTGAGTGAATTAATTGACAGTCGTCACTCAAGCCCACAGACGATCAATATAATTGTCAATATTCATTATGGTCAATGATATTGACAATAAAATTGATCGTCTATGGGGCGCTCAAGATCTTAAATCGAGACGAGATAATATTAAGTATTAAAACTACTGCAATACCAGCTGGAAGCCCTAAATAATTACAAGCGCAATACCTACTCCGAGATCTTCAATAAAATTAGACAATTACGTGACAATGAAACAATACTCCTGGAGTATTGAATTCCGCAGTCTTCAGGCAGAAATTTAGGATTATCCCCACACAACCTGGTGTTGCTACCTTCCCGTGAATCCTTGAACGACTACGACAAACAGAGCTCAGGTCACAATACAGATTCACTGAGCTGACATCACATTTCAACAGTCTCATTACATGCAGTCTGAGAGCAACATACAGATGTTTATACACCTGCACCGAGCTCAACACAACTGTAGCTTAACTTCGCCACTATCTGAGACCGATTCATGCATTACTTCGAGCCGTACACACACAAATAAAACCTGGCGTTCCGAGTACGTCAAATGTTCATCGGAGCGTGGAGGACAGTGGCTGATAAAGCGAACCCGTGAATTATCACTTTTTCTGCAATCGACACGGCATGCAGTCCGGTTAACTTTCATTGTGTGCGTGGTTCATTAAATTTTCCATTCAAAAGGAATTCTACATCCTAATGATTTTGGTGAACAAGTTCGTGTATGAAATGTATATTTATAAGCTTGATTACATTAATTACAAATATTTTGAATTTGATGGCAAGACAGTGATGACTGCAAAGAATAATTCTCAGATTTTTTAACATAGTTTTGGAAATTCCTTACGTCGTAATTTGAACAGGAATCGGGTAAAAATACTCATAATGATGCATCTATCGTGTTGTATTCATGGTTGTCTACACGTTGGTACTATTGATGTTTGTCCGTTTCAAGTCAATGTATTGAACAGCAGCTAACATTCTCATCCATAAACACGAATTAATAACCTGAATCGTAAATTTGATTTTATAAAATCAAAGCATCCAGACTTCAATGAAGTAAAAATTTGTCCACTATTAGTTTCTTTTTATTTCGGTCCTCATAGGTATGATTGGCTATTACCGCATATCGATGAATAGAGTTAAAGCTGACTCTAATTGCTGTCAATTCTCAAGTTGTTCGAAATCATCTTATGTGAGCCTCAGCTTGTCCAAGTAAAGAATTAATCCTTGATCCAAAATAATTCAGGAATAATTACCAGAAATACTTTTTGTCCGGATGAGTTGAGATTCGCGTAAAATTATGCATAACACGAGGATCGACTTTAAATTTATCAATTATTAACAATGCGTGAATGCCAAGTGTGTGAAATAAAATATAATTTCTTAGAGGGCCAGAAAGAATTATTTAAAGACATGGCGATTATACTGGAATTAACCACGGCATGAATATAGATGAGAAATTTTAACAAAAAAACACTCATGTTAAAAGGTAAACAAGCATAGGTTTAATTTGTATTGCTGCAGATAACTTCTGGTTTTCAGTTTCCGATAGGATTATTCTTAATGATATTGTTTGCAATTTCACTTTTATCGAAGAGATAGCCCGGGCAAAGTCATTCACTGCACTAATTTGACTCAAAACGCACAGTTTTATTCCTCCGTCATTTGAGAACCAAGAAGTAACGTTTCATCGTATTAGTCTACGTACCCGTACCATTAATTCTGTCCGTCAAGTACTACGAACTGGTCAGGTTTCGGCCACGAGTTTCGGTGCATTATTTAGTAGCGGTTCTGCGATAATATAGTTACAAATGGTGGGGCAATAGGATTACTGCGCACTCGTTTAGTTGTTTTTAGAAGATTTCTTTTTAATCTGGATTATTAAAGTTGCCCAGGACTCTGAATTTGCGTGCTCAATCTAGCGTCTATCAGTGAGCGTTTTTATTTTTCACTGCTGTTGTCCGATGTCGTTGGAAATTAGCTGAGTCTGCTTTGGTGTAAAAACATTTTCAAGGAATAATATTCTTACCGTGGAAAGAATAGTTTCGATCGAACCGGGATGAAACGCTACACCACAATTTATGAAATGTAAAAATACATATCACTAATGATGCCCTGTTTGTAACGACTATGTCACTTAAAAGTTCAAAAGAAACTTAGCTTGCGTGAATATTATCTGTGTATCAGTGTGCACATGAATATCAGACGTTAGTCTCTATAAAATTGATTACAATCTCGGATTTCCAGAGTCAAATTATGTGACCTTTCTCGCTCTGCATATTATGTATGAAGCTGTGTTTAGGCATTTGCTTTCCATTTGAGATAGTACAGCCCTAATAGTTAAAACTAAAAATTGGCCGTTCTTCAGTCTCCGGACGATCAGACCAGCAGATATTTTAATATCTACAGTGAAAATTTTAGGCCTTCGAAAGTGACTTCGGATTTTGAATCCTACTGAAGGAAATTATATTTATTTAATTTTTTCCTAAAAACTGATTAGGTATAAGTTAAGTAGAAAAATTGGTCACAAAATCGGAAAGGGTCTGAAGGCTAATTTCATGATTCTACTTGATAAATGAGCTTCATAAGCTAGCTAAAAATTGGTTTGTATGACATGAACGATTGGGCTTCGTTTGACGGCGGTGGTGCATATATTCTTGCGTGGATGTCAAATAGTGTAGTAGGTCAGCGAGCCTCCTGAGCCCCCAACAAAATGTCCAAGACACGATGGAGGAAGGTTACATGCAGTCTGAAGTTAAGGGAAATGTGAATCTATGCACAAGGTGTTTTCCCACGCAACATCCCATGTGCAAAGCACCAACGAGTTTCCAGGAAGTTCATGAAACGAGATAAAAGCTGAAGAAATATGGACTGAAATGACAGTGGTGAACCGAAAAAAAGATGGTCCGTAACGAAACAAAAACCTAACTTTTAAAAAGAAATGGCCATTCTAACCCACAGCTTGGGACCTCACATTTTCTTCAGGGAAGTGAAATTGTACAGCTTTATTTCTCGAGGAAGCAGAATCCGCCACGATAGATGGATTGCAGAGGAAATCTGGACCACTTCAGGGAAAACATGGGTACTTCATTTAGGGCGATGCGATCACTGAACTGCATTGCTGCTAAAGAGTCCTTGCTAACAGTTTCAGGCTCACGGCATAAAGTTATTCGGTCAGAAATAGCTATCCCTAGGATGTATTGGAGGGGGAGGTTGAATTTTCGACATATTGCAGAAGTAGATACGATCACGGTCGTGATGTGAGCCGCCGGTGTATGGGGAGGAAATTCTCACAATATTGCTGCTGACCGACCATGTAGTCCCGAACTCGATTTCTATATGGATACGTAACTGAACCTGATGGAGGCTCGATCTGGTAACTTTTATTTTAAAAATTGCTCACTTCAATCTACTTCAACCCTTCGCGGTAGACGTTTTAATACGTTCACCGTGCTTCCGCAGTTGTTTACGGTTGGTTTGGTTGAAAATAGCAGAATAGTGAAGTTGACGTTACTGATAGAATGTTTTTATCCTTTCCTAAAAATATAAAAATACAATTGCACGATAACATTTCACCTAGTGACATTTTTTTAAAAAGGTCCTGAAACGTGAAATGTTTATTTATATCGGTATGTGAATGAGCAATTCACCTATAAGCACACATACGTCCCAATACGCAGAGAACTTTTTGTGTACCCAATAATGCTAAATTCATTTCATCTACGAGATTTTCTCGTAATCCAACGAAATTTTCTCTTAACCCATAATTTTCGTACGGAAGATTTTCGATCTCTAGGAAAATGTTTGGATGTAGCCTAGATACCACGAAGTCACGGGTTCAGAAGTTACGGGGTTTACCCGATAGTTCAAGAAACTTAATTAAAGCCTTGCAAATTATATTTTTCATAGTTAATAATCAGAATGTTACTTTTGTACGTAGAAAGTTAGAGCAAATCAAGTTCAACGAAACGAGCTGTCGAGGCTTCAGTGCGACACTCTCCTCGATCAAGAGCGTCTTCGAGCGAAATTTTTTTTCAAGTTCATGACCTCACGACGGACAAGTCAGTCTCCTCGTAGCTGATCAAGTAGTATAGTTCCTACACTAGGAGATAGTCGATTTCCTTTGAATGTATCAGGTTAGTGTACGTTTCAAGCTACGCAGAAAATTAACGTACACAGCCGGTCAAAAATGACGGGATTCAACCTTTAAAAAATTTTCGTTCGAATGCATTTTCCATCCTCAAACTTATTTCAAAAGTAACTTATGACAAAAATAAATTCGTAGGATACTGTATTTTTAAGCTGCAATAGAAGTAGTTTTAGCCATTTGTGTCGAATTCTACATAGATATTCAGGATCGCTGAAAGCAACTGTGAGCTTGTGTATGTATATCTCAATATGCAATACCTCGCCAAACTCTGTATCCACGGTAAGGACTTGAGTATGGTAGGCTCTGGGTCTCTTATTTCAGAAAGAGACCCTTAGTCCATTTCTACAACGAAAATGAGAATCTAGACAGCAAACTAAAACCGCCGGTGCCAGTTTTTCCCATCTATTCGAAAGAGCGTGACACAAGACGTATTGAAGTCCACGATGGTCATTCTTGGTAGTAGATTCAAAATATCTTCGCATCCAGAATTTTTGCTCAAGTTGAAGGAAACTAGCTGTTGCGTCAGCACTGTGGCACTCTGCGCGATCACGGGTGCCTTCGAGCGAGTTTTTGTTCAAATCAATGATCACGCGACGGATAAGTCTCCTCGTAACTTAGAGCAATTTTATTCTCACTATAACAAGAGGTGGTTGGTATTTTCAATAAACGCGCCTAGTTCGTTGCCGTTACAAATTGGCTTCTAAAATCTGAAAATGAATGCACAAACTTTTCTGACGGTTTGTTAAACAATTGTTAAGCGAGAGCAAGGACGAGTTGCTGGCATAATGAAAAGTCTGAGAGTCTTTCTTTGTCGAGCCTCCCATTGGCTTAACATCTTATGAATAGGGGATGGAATAGTATTTATAAATTCTGGTTATAATTAAAGAATCCGTAATTTCAAATTTGTCAAGTCACGAGCATTCGATGGGAAGAGTGCTGGTTTCTGGATCCCAGTCGCGATCATGTCATAACAACTTCGGTTCACCATCGAAACCAAGAAAGAACGCGAATCCTGTCGTGGAGTTGTGCAGTAACTTATGTTTTGACGACAGCCTTGCTAACTTCTCTAGACGACCATGAGAATTAGAAATTTAGTAGCGCCAAGCTCGTCGTAATCTAGACAGGTACCTTAGCCAGGGTTATAAGTTGCCTTTGGTTATAGGCCGTACACTTATAACTTTTCGAGCATTTAGCGTATCACAGTGAGAATTTATAACTTTCCTCTTCGATTGAATGTTGACCGACATCGATCAATTGAAAATGAAACCCGTTTCATGACTAGTATATTTATTGCTAGACAACCAGCTTCGAAAACAGCCATGCTCTCAAAATCTTCAGCAACGGAGCTTGCAATTCAAGTACAACAGATGGATAATTAGGAAAACAAAACTACAATTTAACATTTCAACATGCATTCAAAGGTGAACTTCGAAGGCCTTAAAATCTTTCGTGCAGAAATCACAAAATTTCTTGAACGGCATTGGTCGCGTCAGACCGCGACGAAGCTAGCGCATCGCAGCGACACTAGGTCTTGCTATCACCTGCAGGTTCTAACTGAATTTGAACACTGCGAAACCTGGTTAATTTTAATCACAGTTCGCAACACGTCGTTAATCCAATAAATACTGGAAACGTCAGGGTAAATGCATGGTAAACCTATTTGTCTGGTGCTCAAGAAAATTAAATACTCCTTAAATTCGGTACATTATTGCACCAGCGGCCGCCATGGAGAATCGAGGATCAAGAAGCAATCGACGCATTTACAAGAAATGAGAAGCACCAAAATGATTGACACTAGATCTGAAATGGAAACTTCATTCTACGAAATGTCCACGCTTACCAGCAACGTACCGCTTCAGGTTATTTTCCCAACCTTCAGCTATCTTTAAATCTATTAATGACAAATGCATTTTCACTGATGACTTTAGTTTGTCCCGAACTTTGCTCTCAGAAAATAAATTTTCTGATTTAAGAGAGAATTTGACCACCATAGTAACAATGTAAATTTAGTCGAGCTTGTTGCGTTGTACAACGTTGTTGCGTTCCTAAGTTCTATTCCACATTTTTTACTATGAAGACGTGACTGTATGGTTCCTCTAGTTCCATCTGAAAAAAAAAGAGGATTACGTTAAGACATGCTACTGTACCTACTGAAATTAAGCAGTTTAGAAATTTTTATGGTTTGCATGAATTTTGTGAGTAAGTTCCATGCAAGGAGTAAAGATTCTGAAATTGAAAATGCTCGTAACTAAGATCTAGATTTAGGCTTCTTACGATCGAGATATTTAAAAATTACAATAAGCCAGCTCAGACCTTGACTGATTAATTTGCAGTTACTTTATAGCAAACGACTAATATTTTTTCATGCGTTCGACAAAGCCCAAGATTATAGGAGGCATCGCAAAATTTATGCCATCCTACATGTATCACAGTTGGCACTTTAGGGAAGATTCTACGATATTTGAATTTCATGCATAGAAACCAATACATTATTCCAGTTCTCGAAAAATATTCGAAGTGCAGTTATTCAGGGTAATAATTTTTGTTGTTTGTTCCACATTTTCTTCATTACCTGTGTAGCTCTAGCTGGCAGAAGTTGCTGAACGATTCATGGACGTCATTAATTAAAATAGACCTTTCGAAGGTAGTCTGCGTACTCAGCAGCAGGCAGCCAGTCCGCTAAGGTCTGCAATGATTTACTCTTAAAAATAAACTTCTTCGTAAGTTTCGAAGTTCATCCACATAATCCATGTCGCGTGTTTTTTTGTTTCTCGACAAAAAATTCTTTCACGAGGGATTCTTTCTTTTTTTCCACGGTTTTTCACTGGGTAATTTGGATTTTTCCTTTTATCATCGATTCGACGAATAACTATCAAGTTTCCACTTATTTGCTCACGAGCTTCCCCCATTTTACCACGTTTAATATTAAGTTAAAATTAGGTTAAAATGATTACAGCGTAATCTGCTCAAATAAAAACAAAGTTCAGAGTAACAACAGGAAGTCCTGCCAAGTGCAAAAAAAACTTCAATTCTGTGCATCAATCTGAGATTAATCTCATTTCTCACTCCCTAACATAGGTTAGGATATTTTTTCTCGATTTATGCAACACTCTGGCCGCAACATGAGCCATTGGTGGTGACGTCCACGAAAGGGATTTTAATGATACTGCTGACCGACCAGTTTAGCCCACTGATTTCTCATGTATTATCAATCAGATGCGGATGAATGAGAGTTACAGGCAGTATGTTCGCTATTTCTAAAAATAATCACTACAATTTTCTTGTAAATTTGAAGTGAACGATCAATTACAATTCAATAATACATTGCGGTCAAAGTGTCTGAGAAGAAGCAGAGTGGGTTCATCGAGAGTAGACTAGTCCACATAACTAAATTTCAGTGAAAATTTCAACGTTAACAACAATCACAACGTAGGCAACCTGCCGTTGACTAAACAGGAATGAGAAATTCGTTGCATTTATCTGGTAGACTGATATTGCCATCGTCAGCAACTATCGCTAGATGTAGAGTGATTGAGATTGATCAACGTCAAGGCCTATTTTAATTAAATGGGCCTGTTGTAGAAAAATTGCATATTTTCCAGCTGGCAGCCTGCCAGCCTCATTCTTCCTGGACGGAAGGTCTAGGAAGGAAGAATCGAGGGCTGTAAGCCGGTAAAGGTAAACTTTGGGAATTCTTCAAGACAATTAGGGTATGCTACATAACGTAGCGCTCGGCATCAGAGTTTCTACGAAGTGAAAGTTAAATCATTGAGTCAAGACGCATAGAGTTCTATTTTAATGAACCTTCATTCAATCTAAAGAAAACCATTAGGCTAATTTTGACAACCTAACGAGTTTCGCAATAAAGTATCAAGTTGCTATTTAAATTCGGTAAATCTGAAGGAGATGACAGTTGTCGATTTTGCGAATTGTAATGGCTAAACATGGTTAATGACACCAAAATAAACAAGTTTTCTTCTATGCACTTTTCGTCTCAAGTGAGTATTTTATTAGTTATAGCGGTAAATGACTTATCGCAACTCCAGTCTTTGAAGCGGAAAGAAATTCCTTGATCGAGTTGTATGGCAATACTGCAATGGCGTCTCGCTTCCAGCGCTCTGTCTTGAAAGACGAAACCAAACCTACCGCTATACCTCGTTAAATACTCATTTGACGAAAAAAGTGTATAGAAGAAAAGTTGTTTATTTCGATGTTATTACCATGTTTCAAGCAACAAAAATTCGAAAATCGATGAGTAGCTGTTTATTCGAGCGCATTCGTCATCAATGATGAAACTAAACTTACCGCTATAAATCTTAAAATACTCATTTGAGACGAAAAATGCATAGAAGAAAACTTGTTTATTCTGATTCAATTAATTAGGTTCAGGCACCAAAAAGTGGAAAATCGACAACTGTCATCTCCTTCAGATTTACCTCAAATTCTTCTAAATTATAACCGATTCAAAGAAATCATCAGTTGCGAAAATTCGAACTTTTCTTCTAGTTTTAAATTAATATCCTCACGTGAAATTTGACAGCAAGACGAGGGTAAACCAGCTAGATCACTGACAATTCTAACCACGATAATTCTAACCAGGGATTTAAACAGTGAACCAGAATTTGAGCAGCAGGAGACAAGATGAGAAAGAAGATTCACTCTTTCAGGAATACGAGAATTTTCATAAGTCCTAGAGACCGTGATCAATGAGTGCTTATAATATCCTCCGCAGGATATTGCTTACTCCCCTAATTAGTTACTCAAAACCACTATGCAAATTTTTTCTCGTTTAAGACGTGCTTTGGTGGACTACCGTCTGTAAGGTGCATGTATGGGCACAGATTACTACAAATAGTAATGAAAACTTCACATGGTTGCGCGCAATGAGACAACGTTTGGAACAATAGCACTATCTTACTAAACTGTCTGATCGCAGTGATAACGGGAAGATTACAAAAAAGGTACGTAACACTATAGCTTTACATAGGAGAATTCTGTGTTCGCGCTGACCGGTTTCATTAGCCAGCCTAACATCTTCGCCAGTAACGGTTGTACCATAGGATCGACTCTATATCGAAGTTCAAACGGAGAGATTGGCTTTAAGCGCACCACGAAAGATCCCGTAACACGAAAGTAACCCACCAGATCATTACTCTTGAGCTCATATTTGGTTCTTTACTGCATTTCAGCCCAATCAAAAGCTCCCGTCCGTAACGCATACCTCCCACAAATAATACACCAACATGCGTGCCAATAACCGTTTTACAACCACGGATTACTATACCACATGTCGGCGTTTCTACCCCACCCTAATAACAGCCACAAAACGTTGCGTTGGTTGATTGATTGATTGATCTCAGAGTGTCACGATCACGGTATACAGTGGTCACGATCAAAATATAATGCTGACGTTCGAGCTGAGAGGGTAGCCTATCCGCGTTTCCACAATAAAAGACTTATATCGAAAGTATCATGTAGAACCTCCATGACGTGGATTTTCTGCGCCGAGCAGCAAAGAATATCGTAGAAGACAGTATTTCCAAAATCTTGATAGAGATACCTAGTATAAAAGAATGGATTTTAGGTTTCTTAATTTACATAGTTCTTATATCCAAATAAATATATTTATATCTACGATAGTAATTGAATTAACTAAAAGCGAAGCAGTTAAAATGCACTTTCTTACACGTAGTTTCTTCTAAGAAAGAAAAAATATTTTTCGAGTGGTCTCCGTCATGTTGGGTCGGATCCTTACAAATATCATTTTTCTCTTCCGTGTTGGAGAAAATGGAACGAAAGCATCGATTTAGCACCGCAAGATACCAACTGAAATGCAAGAATTAAACAATACTGTGATATTTTGGCGTTTTAATTGAAGACTCATATTCAACAAAGGCAATTGTAAACAGTGACTCATCACGATATGTGGGTCTCTCCTTACAAGCATTTCTAATATATCAAACTATGAGAAGAATTAGTCTCAGTATCGGAGCATTTACTCACGTTACGAGCGACGATATGATTTAGCCTCTTGATGCTTGTCACTGCCTCTGGAGAGACTTCTGCTTCTTGTAAAGAAATCATTTTGTGTTCAATCGCTTTTTCAGTTTACTTGGAAGTTGAGTAAAGAAACTTTGTAGCACGCGGTGTCGCCCTTGAACAGGGGTTCCCAACATTTTTTTTTCACCCTGCACCCTTACAGAAATTTCATTCTGACCTCGAACGTACCTCCTGCAACAAAAATGCCAACACATAGTCAGTATCCTATTATTTAGGTGGACTTTTCTCGCACCCCCTGGAATATCGTCTCGCATCCCCAGAGGGTACGAGCACCTCAGGTTGAGAACCCCTACCCTAGAAGATGGTGCTCAGGATAGTACTGCTAGTAGGAAGAATGATATAACTTCTATAAAATGGAAAAATGAAATCATAGAAAATACGGCTGGATACGAGTGTCTGGTGTCCCGTTTGTTATCAACAATCTGCACTATCCTGAAGACAAAAAAAAATTGAAGTTTGATGTGGCCAAAAATATTGCTACGATTTCCAAGCGGCGCTTACATCTCCTACATGTCTCGAAGCTGTTGGTGTGCCAACAGGAAGCATTTAAAAGGATATTCTGTACCCGCAGGTACAAGGTGTGAAAAGATCAAGTTGTCTGAAAGGTACGTCAGTTTTTCATTGAATCCATTGATTTTTATACTAATGGATTTGGGATGGCGAAAGGTTTTTTACCCAGTGTCTTAAAGTGAGATGTTTGTTTTTAGATACGAGGGTTTCATGGTCAAGAACGAGGCTAGCTCATAAGCCCATGGGCGTAAATCAAATAGCATGAACACGATGTAAGTAATATACATTTGCCCTTTGGAAGTAATAACTATTTTTTTTAATTTTCCAAGATACAAGTTTGAATGTAAACATTGTCATTCTTCATCAAAGGGGCTAAATTATTCATTTCGTGACTGATTGTTGAAAATAGTTGACCGTCTATACTAGAATATTTCGGACTTGAGCTTCGCAAAGTCGAACCGGTAACATCCTTCTCACTGAACTATACTCACCGCTCAGGTGAAGGGTTTTTCCCCTAAAGATGTTCCTTGAGTTAACATCTTGTGCGAAACTCAACTTATGGGAATAAAAGTTAGTTCCAGTTCATGAATTTATTCGATTCGAGGTACGAATAACTTCATAATTTTTCAGTTCATACATGGTACACTCCCTGAAGACTGTGAGGCACGCAGTTCCGTTTATTCAAGAACGATCAATGCTACTGACAAGTATGAATTTGTATATTTTATCAACTTTGTTCAAAGTAATTCAAAAAGTAACACGACAGTCGGTATACCGAATTAATATCTCATCAAGGAATTGACAACGAATAGGTTTCGTATTAAATAGCAGAAGTTAAAGCTCTCCACAGGCCTGGAATTTCGAAAAACATCAATGCCACGGCTCTGAACGACTCAATGTAAACTGGGAGTACAAAAAGATTTCTACTAGAGTTGGCAAAATTTATTCAGGATGATCTTGAAGAGCATTGTTGGACCCGCTTAGCGTTCCCCATGTGACGATGCGAACGGGATCTCTTTTATGAAGTCGACGACCAAATTATACAAGATGGTCGACTGAAGTAGTAGTAGTAGTACCATGAATTTGCTAGCGCTCCAGTAGGTCCTACTATATCGCGCCGAAGGTCTCGCGTCACAATTATCGGCCCATAGGTCACATCACCGCTGTGGTACAAAATAACCATCAATCACCATCACAGAACTCCATGTAACAAATTCAAGAATACGCAAACAGGTTAGACATTGCAGCCACAAACACAACAAAAGTCAGTCATGACCAGCTCAAATTAAATTCAGTTGCTTCAAACACAACTGCTCCACCAGTTCAGTCATAAAAGCAAGTATTGAGTCGCCTGAAGTACAATGCGTTCTCCACGTTGTATTATACGGTGCATTTTACCCATTATTGGTAAATTTTGTGCAACTTCTCGTATTATTTTCATGTAAGTTCATTGTTCCTCAGGGGGATGTGCTTGAGCTTGTTCTTCAGCGAATAGGAACTCCACGGGACAATGTAGGATGCTGATCTACATTCAAGCAGGTATTCTCGTAGCGTCCATCCCCGTCAGTGCCCCTTGGGGGGGAACTAGCGCTGCGGTAAACCGATCTACTCATTGCAGAATTAGAAATACATGGTGAAAGAGTTGGTTCTGCGCCTTTATTTGGTTAAGCAAGCCTCATCTCGTTTTCTTTACTCCTCTTCTCTTGGCTGGCGAACCATACAGCCAACCTCCTGTGAGCTCCTTCTTATTTCATCATCTCAAAGACATGTCTACGCCGTTTTGTCAGCGTAGCGAGCTCTGTAACAGAGACAACAAATTTTAAACTTTTCGTGTCGAGTTACTGCATAACTACCGTTAAATGAACAGAAATCGAGATATCTTGAAGAGCCGAATATAAATAATTATGAAATCAATTGAAATTTAATTTTAGGTTTGTCCATTTCAACAAGATTCGCAACCCAGTAAAGCGCTAGTTAGTTCCGCGATGACTTGGATCCGTTTTACAAGGGCAGATCTTGAGCTCTTTTCTTGAGCAAGGATATGAAAATTTAGATCTATCGTACAAACGAGGCTTACAAGGATTTCTACAAGGATAAAAATAAAACAAAGCAATCTTCTAAACCTTTAATCTTTCAATGTAAAATTCTCCTCAGGTGAGAAATATGTACAGCTGAATTTTACATTTAAAAAATTTTCAGTTCATACATGGTACACTACATGAAGACTCTGTCAGGCACGTCAACACTAAAATCAGTCACTAAATTATCAACTCTAGTTTAAGTTAATTCAACAAGAACTACTACAGTACGTTCCCCCGAGATAGTAAATTCTGACACAGTCACAAGCTCACACAAAAATACAAATGGTTGGGGTTGTGATAGTCGAGTTATGAATCGGAAAATTGTGCTAGAGAATGAAAGAAATGCGATTTTCCCTAATGAATACACTGAAAAACCAAGCTAGAAGAGTCGAGAAAACATGGAAGTGATAACAAAGCGAAGACTTCAGGGACTTTTTCATTTTCAGGCAACTGAGTGAAAGTGGTTTACAATTGAAAAGTACCGAACACAATCACCTTCAAATAAAAAAGCAATAGTGGTAAAATGAGAGGCTTGAGAAACTGTAAGTAGAAGAACCTAATAATAGAATTTCTAAAAAGAATGAGAAATCTAATAAAACAGAAATTGGAGTCATAAAGGTGCTCAAACAGGCGAATAAACATGTCACTCAGTACGATTGACTTCCTTCAAAACCGTTTCCAATCGGTACATGCAATCAATAAAATTAAGTAAGAAATAAAGCTTACCAACAAAAATTCCTTTCAATAGAAAACTATGAAGACCACATTTTCACTCAGCAAGAGTACTCCACGAACGTTGAACGCGACTTGACACACACACTCTATAAATCGACGTGAACACTTCAATTTCAAATGGCTAAATAATTCCTTGGTGGACATCCAGTTGCATTTGAAACAGAAGACCGAACTGCAAGGGCCTCTAGCGAAGACGCTTCCACTTGGAGTCTACGGACGTAAAAGCTTAATCCACTACAATTGGGATCAAGGTTTAAAGTTGTCACTGATGCCTTATTCTTCCTTGAAATATTTGGGAAAATTTGAAGGAAAGCTAATTCGAGCTCCACAGCACATACAATCGACGTAATAGTCAACGGTTGATGTCATAAAGCTAATAACAATAATGTTCGACTGTCATATAATATACATGGCAGCGAATCGTGAATGAATAAAATCCTTTTCCTTCCTACTAAACAACATAAATGACTGAACATCACATCCTCAAATCAAGAACCAAGAGAGAACATCAATACTCACCCGAATAAAATTACTGTACACAAGTGAAATTCCTGTAACCTCACCAGGTTACGCTTGAGATCAAGGCAAAGAGACCGTTCGCTCATCCCTACGCGCCAAGCAATAATTAACAAGCACAGAGACTGATTCCTATCAGATTAATTCACATCAACAAAATATGTAAATCGCATGAAACAGAAAAAAGGAAAATGAAGTACATGAAACACAAAAACAGAAAATGAACAACACGAGTCCAATCTACAGTAGAGGAATGGTGAATTTTCTGTAATAGACTGAGAAATCGCCGCGTTAGAGCAGTCACTAAGACTAGACATCAAACAGACGGAGCGCAACCGACGCTACCAGAAAGGTTTTCAATGCCACAAGTGAAATAGTCTTTCATTTACACGAGCTACTCGATAAACGGTTCTTCATGCGCGATGTCTGACAGAAAGTAGCCAAATAATGATGAAAAGAAACCCAATAACAAGTTTAAAGAGTCAAGTGCATGATGACCACTTCCGTCAAATTTCAAAGACAATATTAGATATCAAATGTCTTTTAATAACGTTTTTTTACGAACCCAGTGAAGAGTGTAGCACTAGGAAGACAAACTTAAAATAGGTTTCAATAATAATAAATAAATTTAGGGATGAGTTTCCACCAGGGTCACCAAATAGGTTTTAAGTCAAACTATTCAGATTTGAAACAATTTTCTTCTCTCACAAAAGAGTACATTGTTTACTCAAAAATCAGTTTACTGTTTCCAATGAGCAACTAAAAGCTAGGGATGATATGAATTAAAAGGTACATTAACAAAGCCACGCGAGCAATTTGACTTGGAAACTATACGAGACATAATTCCACCGCATCAGTGTCTCGTTACTTTCTGTGAAGACTGAAGACAATGCGGTGAGTCTCGATTAATAAAATTTTTAGCAATTTAGTTTAATGATATTAAAAACCGTCTGAAAATTAAAATGAAATAATTGCGCATTGTTCACTTAGCGCAAAATGATAAAATTTTATACATTTTGAGCCACGAAGTCTATTTTATTCCAGATTTAAAAGTCATGGAACAGTGAAAACGTAACAAGAACAAATTATTACAACGAACAGGGGTAAAAAATTGGCCAAATCTTCGGCGGTGACAGCAACAAGAAACAATACCTTCGATGAGGACATTTCTAGAACAGAAATTCGTACTAAAAACAGAATTGCAACCGACACCAAGCACCATACAAAGCGCGGAGTCAAGGAGCACGTCAATCTTGGCTTATGTCAAAATTCCAACGCAGATTGCAAACTTTGGCCTACACATTCCAGCTCTAAGAACGAACTTCTCCGATTCGAAAGTTGGCAATGTTATAGTTAAGAAAAAAGTTTCATAATTTACTCCATGCTAATTGATGTTGGAAAGCTCACCTTCAAAGACACTCATGGAAATTCAACACACATCGTTCAACAGCAATACAGTTGGTGAGAGTGAGACAAGGAGCGAACGAATTCCACAATTTTCAGAAACAACTATCAGTAAGTTGAATGGTGTAAAAATGTTAATATTAACGAAAAACAACATTAAAAGCAAAGTAGACCATTTTCATTCACTCACTTCAGCAACCAGAGATCTAAATACTTAATTCAGCACAGTAAAAAGAGCGCGCAACGAGACCTCAAACTTCATTCATCGCACATTAAGCGGAGATGTGGCAGTGACAAATACAGGCTCTCTCTTAATTTGCTACTGATTTCTTTAAGTTTTCTTTTGTTACTTAAAAATTAGTTTTTACGACCTTCGCTGCATTTTTTAGTAATAGCAGATACGATTCAAAAATGAATTAGGCCGCAGAAATGAATTAGCAGGAGATAAAAGTAAAAATCGTGTAGCAATTCAAGACGTTCTTATTTTATAGAAATAAATGTTCACAACATCTGAGGCTGTTGAAGAGCTTTTAATGACAGTTGAATGAACTGAAGATAGCCACTTCATCGGGTAGCTGTACAATATCTTACACAACAATTAACATTATGAGAAAGCTATACGCGATGAATAGCTGAAAAACCAGATGAATGTCCCTCTTCACGGGCATTAAAATTTCCAAACAATCACTGGAAGCCACATGCAGAGCGATTAGAATCCAGAGACTGCATTTTCAAGCAATTTACGTCATCACAACAGCAGTCAACAATGAATTCACACATGGCGTCTTGGCTAGACAGCGTGCTCTTTTCTGATGAAAATTTTTCTGAAAAAAATCTGAATCTGAATTTTTGGAAAAATCTCAGACGAAGATATTGAGCAGAAAAGACATAGGTCAGCCCACTCGTCAAAAAGAATTTTGGTGTTGGCTGAACTGCAACAACGTAAAATATTTAAAATTCCAGCTCCTGTAGAGTAGGTCTAACTAAAAGAGAAGGTAAGTGGACTCTGTCATCCAGAGAACACCTTCTAACATGACATTAATTAGCCTTTCCAAATTCGCCAGGTAACATTAGATAAAAATTAATTATACAGATAACTACTGAGCATCCAGCTGCTATTTATTAACACTTTTACATCCCCTTTCTTGACTTCGCGTGATCATCGGCTTACCACTCCTGAGGTGCATGGTAGCCCACTTTTTCTTGGGAGGAGGCGCCGTGGGACCGTCGCTGCCGAGAGAAGGCACAGACAAGTTACGCTTCTTCTTGCAGTACTTGGTTCTGAGGGACGAGCTCTTTAGGGAAGTGGAAGAATGACTCTTCAGAGATAGTTTGGACTCGCTCGGAGAGCCTCTATTTACAGACTTGAGCACTCGGCTGGACGCAGCTGCAGGGTCGCAAGGAAGACGAGATACGGTGGCAGCGCTGCTCAGCCTGTCTTGAGAGCTTATGACGTCCGTGTCGACCGGCGCTCTGCTGGAGCTGGCTTTCGATTCCACGTCGGGCAACAGGCCAGCACTGCTCGCTGTCGGTGCGGCGACCGGGCCTGACACGGAATTGGCTGCTACGGACGACCGCGTGCGGTGCTTCACAAGCTGCACTTTCACCACATCCCCTGCAGAAGATAGAAATGATATTTATGATCAGAATTTTATTTCTATCGATCTTTGAGCTTAATGATAATCGGAAGTTTTAGCAAACTGTACATGGTTCAAGAGAATGGAATAACAGGAGGTAAACATTGACAAGAAAAACGCTGGTACGATCGTTGATGGTGTTCATGTAGAGAAAAGGAGCCGAAATCATCGTATCAATCTTTGGTGAGAACAGATCAAGATTCAGAGAAACTCAAATATAATTTGCATGATTTTACAGTTTTGTGGTAAGAATTCAATGATGCAAAGAGAGGCAATATAAGAAATTGAGAAAATAGAAAGACCAAATTGGTTGATGCGCAGGCACACATGACATGTTTGTGTGAAAAATGAGAATATAAAGGGAATCATGGGCGATGTGAAAGGTGAGCTAATTAGAAGTGAGGCAGGCATCCCTAAGCAAATTTGGTAAACATAAAAATGCAGGGAACAGATCACAGAAAACTCAGAAAAAAGTATCCCGGGAAGAGAGAGTAAAAGGAAAAAAGTAAGAGTGTTAAGCTGTAACCAAAATAAAGGAATGTACGTGAATATTAACATGAGATTAGGGCAGGGAAAATTATTTCAATACAATTGCGTTAAGGAGCCTGGTGTAGTATTGCAACAATGACTTTGCAACATACTTCAAGTCTAAATATTTAGACTAATGTCACAGAAAACAAAATGACGACCGCAACACATGTAAAATTGGGGTCTTGACATGAGCGCAAAATGTCTTGAAAACCAAATGCATTAGACGTTCAAAACTATTTTGTTTGAGTAATACAGATTGGCCTCGTGTGAAATCAGTGCATAAGAAGAATAATGAGCAAGTTGTAGGACGGGCAAATGGCAGCTAGTATCACTAAGTGGTATGGTTGACATGAAAATAAATAAAAAAAAAGAGCAATGAATGGTAACAAAATCAATCAACAGATGAATGGGCACTGAATTTGTAAAATAACTCGGCAGAGAATGCGCGTTCTAAGACAGATCAATATACACAAAGGGAAAAAATTGCGTTACCAGCACTAGTAATCAAAGAAGGGAAAACTTATTTACTGCGATCCAGAAAATGTCATGATGTCACTGTTTTATTTCTCTACAAAAAATAGTCTAGCTAAAAAAAACATTTGATGACAAACAGAGGGGTCAGGAGGGGTCCAGGGGCTGACAAGGCTTGACATCCAAAACGTGCTGGTTTCATTGAGATTGAAAGAAGATTATTTTTACTTCAAGTTAAAGTCTCTTTAGCCACAACAAAAGCGATTTTGAGAGAGGAAAGACACGGGACCATTTACGAGTAGTATGGACTATAGAAAACAGGAAATTAATGCACGTAGTGTGTTCTCACACAGGATGCACTGCACATAGAATCAGCAAGCTAAAAAAGAAAAGGAAGATGGCAAAACGTTTAAAAACTGAAATAAGAAAAAGAGGCACAAGACAGAAGTTCCAAAGATCCATCATCAGCTGAGGTAATCTATCAGTATCTCCACTGGAGGCACCAGCCCCATTTTTAGAGATAGACTAACCCAATGAACGTAAATCTAATGCGCATGCTGTGCCCTCTGAGTGTATCAGTCTCTAGAGCAAGGGTTCCCATCCTTTTTTCGATTCGCACCCCACAAGAAATTATTATTATTATTATTATTATTATTATTATTATTATTATATAAGAAAGTTTTAGCCACCCTTAACCACGACAAAGATGTTCCAAGAGAGGAAAGAGGAAGGCACCATTTAGTATGGAGTTGAGGGAACGCAGAATCTATGCACAAGGTGCACAGAAACAGTAAGCTAGAAAAGAAGTTTATGAAACAAGAAAAAAGTTGAAGAAGAAAGTAGTAGGTGCTGAAAAACAGGACAGCAGTGAACCGAAAAAAGATGGTCCGTAACAAAACAAAAACCTATTTTATTACAACAAAAAGGAAGCGTACCTAACCTTTAGCTCAGTCCCTCACATAGTCCCCCTGGGAGCGCCAATTCCCATAGATACAATAGCTGTATCCCCCTGAGGGGGCCCCACAAGAAATTACATTCAAACTTTGCACCCCGTCAGATAAAAACTCCAACATATAGCCAATATCCTATTATATTATGTGGACTTTCCTTGCACCCCCAGGGAGTGTGAGCACACCAGGTTGGGAACCTCTGGTTTATAGCATGGACTCGCAAACTTAACTAACCTGAACCCATTGCCTGTCTCATACTTCCTGTGAGAACAAGAGCATTTGACTTGCCTTTGATCGCCCCACTCCGTCACAATACACGAATTGGGTCCAGATACCACAACTACTTTCATTAGCATTGTATACTTAGTAAAAACCTACAAACCAGAAAAGTAGTAGTAGTAACATAGGTTTGCTAGCGCTTCAGTTATTCAAACTATATCGCACCGAAGGTCACATAATTTAATCAGTATCAGGCTTTTTGATTTACCATGTAAGATGAACATCAACATTATAGGAACATCAAAAATTACATGATCATAATTATAATTACAACTGTCTCCCCATTGAGATTTCGCACATACTACCGTACATTCGAACACACAAACCAGAAAAGAAAAAAAAAAAATTCAATCAGTACAAAGTAGAATAATAATAAACCGACATTACCTGAACAGTGTCGTGCGCACTTCTTGAACTTGAGCTTGCTGGCTGCATCAGCATCAGCGCCATGAGCAGAGATGACACCACTTGCCTTACACGACACTGACGTACTGCTCGATATCACAGGTATTTGGATGTCGTCCCTCTTGCGGTTAACTTTGTTACTAATTTCCTGAGATGCTGGAGAGTTCATTCTTAACTTCAACGATTTAGGACTAGAAGTGAGCGAGGAATGACTACTAATATTAGAAGAGCGACTATGATCACTAGACAAAGAACTTGGCACAGCACCGCTAGAAGTTCTGTCATCTCGGTGATCTTGCGGCGGGCATGAAATTGGCTCACTACACTTACACTCTGTACAAGATTTCTTAACGTGAACACACTCTTCAGTGCCATCGTCGTCGCGTTCCCTCTTAGCTGCCCTACTAGAGACAGAGCTTGGAGCTGTCAAGTCATTCGGGCATACGTTCTCACTGACCGACGGCGCACTTTCTGTAACAACTTTACGTGCTACGTTTGGAGATGCTTTCTTGGGGCTGCTGCATTTGGTACAAAGGGATAACCTAGAGCTGTGGCTGCTCACAGCTAACGGCGATGCAGCTGAGTCTGAGGAAACAAATCGCCCACTAGAACGCAGGGATGGAAGAGATACTGAAGTGGGTGTAGACTTGTGAGGGGGAGAAGAAGGTATAAGGCGGGAGAATGTTGAGGTGGGTATTGAACTTAGAGATGATGCTTTGGTAGCAAGGACTGGGCTAGCATTCAGTGCGGACCCAGATGAGGCTCGTCTTAAGCCAATCTCAGAAGCACCAGGAGTTGAGGCTTGCTCACTGTCGTTTCCACTCAGACCTCTTGGAATGGGGGTTAGAACGGAGGAGGCAACTCTCTCCTGGCTACTCTCACCCTCACTTTGGTTGCTCTGCCACTTTTGTGGTAACCTCTCTGTTATTCTGAGAAGTCCATGAGGTGTTCTGTCTTCTGCAGGTTTGTTGGGCTTGTTGTTATCCAGATTGTAAACATGCACTTGGACCTTACAGTCCCCACTCTTAGAAGGGGAAGTGGCAGCAGTTGCAGCCGAGGTGGTGTTAACAGAAGTGTCTTGTGGAGTCATGGTAGACGGTGACCCGAGACCTTTGCGCTGCAACAATACCTGGCAGAGGAAACAAGAAAGAAGGTTATAAACACGTGTGAACATCATCATCAAGAATTATACAGAGCAATGCATTAACCAGCTTTAATCATCAGGATAAGTAATCACTACATAGCCGTTCGCAAGCCCAATTACTCCCAAACACACAAAGCTCAAAGTGATTATTATAATAGTAAATTGGAGACTCCCTAGCCTAGAAAATCGGTCTGTAAAGAGTGAAGGGACCATTTAGCATGAACTGTAGAAAATGGGGAATCTATGCAGAAGATAGATTCCCATACAGGGTACTCGGCACATAGAAACAGCAAATTAAGAATGATAAGGAAGGGAAGACAAAGAAGAGATTGCAATGAGGGCATGTAAACTGAAAGTAGAGTAGGCACAAAAGACTTACAAGTACCAAAAGTATCTATAGCTGAAGTATTTAACAGTACAAACAAGGCAAAATGATTCATCAGAGCTCCACAACAAATGATGGGATAGTAACTTCCAACAGACTCTTGCACCCAGGCTTATATTTGTAACTCCAATACCTAGAGCACATAGCCCAGAGGTAATCAAAACATATATCGATTCATCCTTTTATTCTAATGGGAACATTCTATGTCACTTTGTCTTCCCAAAAGTTCAACCAGAAACATTCGAGTTCCAGTTCCGTTACTATTCGCAGCAAATTACTCTTTCAAAATGAGCTCGTTGTCTTCTAATACCTCCCTGCCAGAAATAAAGATATTTTCTGAAGCAATTTATGCTGTTAAGTACGTCAATACACACGATCGTTTTCAAAGCATATTACTTGAATGACACGAGAGTATTTAGTAAATAATCCTATTGCAGCACTACGGAGTACAACAAATTATTATGTTTATCTCAAGAAAATTGTACCGTTGAATGAATTAGAAATAGATAGTAAGAACTTCACAAAAAATGTTTCCTTCACAAACATACCTGATATAACTACATATGATTAAGAAAAGTTCTTCATTCATGATTTACATCTCAAAACCAGAGAACAAGGATGACTAAAGAGATAAAGAAGTCTTCAGCTACGTTAACATCAAATACCTGACTTAGAGTTGACAGAATGTCCTTTTCCTCGGCTGTAACTTTATTAGTAGGCTTTCACTTCAAATAAAATTTCACGCTACAAAACCCTCCAGCATCCATCAACAGCAAGGAATTTCTAAAGCAACCCTGCTGGGATCTTATACTCTAGATAATTTTCACGATCAAATTACGCTCAAAAAGATACTAAACCACAATTATACAAAGGCAAAATGGCTACAGTAAGGTGAGCTAAGGCGCACCTCTCTCTTAGGACGACCAGGAGGGTCGAGGAAAACGACCACAGCACTTGTGTTATCGGCACGGAGGTTGCAGCGGCTGTAGCGGTCCAGCGCACCTTTCACCACAGAGCGTGATGGGTTCACCCACATGTGTTGCTGCAAATACAATTCTTGTGAAGTTACACATAGTGTACATGAACTTGCCGTACTGAGAGCATACTTAGACAAGATAGAATTAATACAAAATTATGTCCTATAATAAATAACATTAATATGTTCAGATATGCTAACTAGCATGAGTTAAGTTTCAGCATGTAGCAAGCCTTCAAGCCTGGAATTAGAGAAGCGCCATTTCAAGGTTTGAATTGTTCTCATGGAAGTAAACTGAGTGACACTGCAAAAGATTTACTTGAAGCTATCAGTAATATTACTTAGTACAAGGCTCCAGTCACAGCAAACTCATTTCAAAAATGGCAAAAAATGGGGGCATTTAACATTAAGTGCATAAAAAGGGGAATGTATGCGCAAGGTGTGTTCCTACACAGGAACCCTCTGTACACAGAATTAGCAAGATAGAAAAAAATGTAAAACTAAGAAGAAATAGTAAAGCATGAAAACTGAAAGAAGTAGAGTGGGCATGTATAAATCAAGTCCAAAAGCCTGCCCATAGCTTAGGTAACAAAATATTACTTTCATGGAAGCACCAGTCCCCATAGCATAGGATAGACAAACCTTAATAGAATAAACCCATTTTCCAACATTCGTAGAGAATTTGAAAATATTACATTAATTATTTCATCAAATACTTTTGAGCTACCAACAGAAATGACAAAATAAAATCGTTTAACTTGAACAAAACATTGACAACATCAAGGAACTACAATTGCTGAGCATTGCACCCCAAATCTAGGCATAACTTACAGTGCCACAAGGCATCACCAGACCAAGGTAGTGGTTCTCGTTGTTAAGCTCAGTGTGATACGCTATGTTGACTGCCATGTATGGGGACATGACGTTCCACAGGCCGTCCGTGCCAAAGATGAGGCAGCGGTGACGTTTGATGTCAATAGGGTGGACGTGCACGTCTGGCACAGGTGATACCACAAACTGGTTGTTGGTTGGGTTGTAGCTCCAGAGATCCCCTGTAAAATTACAATTATGATTCAACAAATATGAAATAGATTTGCATATTGGTATAAGCGCTAATTGATTAAATTTTATTCAATACCAGTGGGTCTGAGGCACATGGTCCATATTAGTACAATCTCCCAATTATCAGTCTTGCTAATAGGCATCAAATGTTTGCATAATTCATCCTAAATATGCTAAACTTGTTTGTCCCTGAGTGCTAGCATTTACTAAAACACAAACTAGTTACTATAATGCTCACCAAGGGATCTAGCAACAGCAAGAAAAGGGATCTCATCCATAGGAGTGGACCTGCGCACAGGTCCCTTGTGCCCTCTCTTTGGTCTGTTCCACACCACACGAGGCACCCCAGACTTGTTGACCACCTTGCCGCCACAGCGCGTGATGCGACTCTTCTCTTGGTTGCTCTCTGGCTTGTGATCCTCGGTTAGATGCTTTCCAAACCAGTAGCCATCTGAAATTGGAATGAATTCATTTCATTAAAATCACAGCCATTTTGATGCCATAACTAAAATCATTAGAAAAATGTGCTGATGTAAGAGAACCACTTGTAGTCTCAAAAATTATTTAAGCACACTCACTGGAGTCTTCATAGCCAAGGCAGATACCAGAGTCCCCCACATGTCCAATGTAGATTTTTTGCTTGCGGATGAATGCCACCGATGCAGTGGAACCTGAAGTACTCGGCCAACCAGATGCCGTCAGAGGCCATTTTTCTGGACAAAATGAAGAATTGAATTAAGTAATAGGTAACAAAAAACCTTCAAAAAACATCAGCTAGACAAAAGAAAACATCAACCTAGTTTTTACACAGAAGATGCTGACAGTTCCAAAAGTCCTTACTGGATAAAGGATGCTACATTTCATCAATGCAGAATCCAGCTAACCACTTGATGTCTGAATAATGCAGGTTCTTAGTCTAACTTACCATTGAACAACTTTTCCACAATCAACAGTCAGTTTCTTCTTACAAAAGTTTCAAGTAAATAGTCCCATTGAGAGTAGAAAATGTGAGTTAAAAAAAAAGTATGGTAACATTTTTCAAAGTATATTCACTCACCACATAGATAACAAAAAAATACTTGAATAACAAGAATCACTAATGCATAAATTTGAAATGTTAATAAATCAGCAGCTTTCTCATTTTAAATCCTCCAAATGGGCATTGAACTTCAATTTTAGGAACCTAGTACATTTAATGGGGACGTCTACCCAGAATAAAAAAATGTCCATCACGTTTGTTGCACGGAATCTAGATTTTGAAATTTGGCATGCATGCGTATGTATTTTAGAAATAAATACCCAGACTTATTCCCATTTTTGAAATAATTTCGGAGATAACGAGGGAAAATGAGTGAAAAAATAGGATATTTTCAAAAGCTATCTCCTCCAAAAGTTATTATTGTAGAGCAATGATTTAGGTCTCATTGAATGCGCAAAGATTTGCTGCATGGCTGGACAGAATTACCTTATGCTTTCCACTCACTTCTGTCTGCAGTCATGACTCTTAATACGTCCAGTCAGACCCCTCTCATACAAAGCACGCTTCACCTCATCTATCCAAATCATCCGTAAAATGCCTAACTCACGCTGTAAAACCACTCACTTCTGACGTATAAATCTATTTTACCAGCCACTCAACATGCATTCTTTCAACATGCCCAAACCATCCAAGCACTCTTTCATCCACCAGCCTGGTCTTTTTTTTGGCAACACTTGTCTGCTTCCTAACCAACTAATTTACTGATCCTATCTCTTCTTGTTACTCCATACATGCTCCTCAAACACATCCAGCTTCCTCCTCTCAGCTGCTCTCAAACCCCAAGACTCTGCTCCATACAGCAGAACTTGTACAATTAAGCTTTCAAATAGTCCCTTCTTAGCACTCATACTCAAACTCTTACATCCAAAAACTTTCCTCATTGCAACCCATGTCTTGCAGCCTACACTCACACGATGCCTAACTACAACTTCCATACTATCCTTCACAGCCATGTCTGACCTGAGGTACCTAAAATGCTCTACCTCATCCAACACTTCACCATTCATTCTCACATCCAGTGTCCCAAACACTCCACCTCTTGAATATCTCATCACCTTACTTTTATTGAAATTCACCCCCAATTTATGCCTTGTGCACACTCTACCAAACTCTTCAACCAGTCTCCGCAGTTTTCTCTCTAAATCAGCCAAAATTAACTTGACTTAACTTAGCACTACCAAGACTGATATTTTGTGCCAAAAAACTGCACATGTTTCAACAATGCATCAAAAACGCAGCTGACTATATAACATTATTCTTACCTGAACTGAAAGTTCTTAACCCTTTAACGCCCTCATTTTTATACTCATATTACCGTTATGACAACTTCTATCACTAAACCAACATTGGCATTAGGTAGTCACTGTTATCAAGATGGGGAAGGAACTGCCACTCAGCAGTGAAGTTCAAAGGACACATTAGTGAACAAATTGAATAAGAAATACAATATATTATTGTTGTTTTTGAAAGAGGACCAAATAGTCCAGTTGGGCATTCAAGGGTTAATATTATACTTCAAAAAGCATTTGTAAGCAAAATATCATTTGTGCAAAATGTCTTAAAATGTATCCTATCACTGATTTATGAGAATAAAATTTACAAATAGTTGAACGCACTTGGGTAAATAATGACCAAACAAAATTACATAAGCATTAAGATGTATTGATAATTTTTAAAAGAGGAAAAAAACATTGTTCTTGGTGTGTACTATAAGATCCCAGGGATAAATAGTCTTGCCATAAATAAATAAAATATCCCTAAAAGAACCAAGTATGGACTCGAACGGTGCACTCAATCTCACGCCTAGGAAACCTAAGAAATTCTACATAAACAATTTTGCTAAATTTTGGCAAAAAAGTCCTTTACAGACTTAATGAAACTAAATAGTTCACTTGGATGACTCAACAGAAACAAAGCATAATTACAAATGGTTAATTGAGTAAATGCAGGAAGCAATTTTTTCAACATCTAATAGGTTTAGTGATGTACCGATGTATCGGTATCGGTATCGGCAGTATCGGCCATTTTTAGTGGTATCGGTATCGGTATCGGCAAAATCCGGCCGATACTTTACCGATACTTTCCAAAAATACGTATTTTATCATTCAAATGAGGGTCATAAATCATGAAAGTAAAAGTATTTAACCTAACAATACCCGTTGTGTGTTTATTTATATATTTATTTGGTGTCCGCGTTGTGTGAGTTTGCGGTATCATGGATACCGAATTCCTCAGTGTAACATTAAAAGATGGCGTTTCCATGCATTTAAATATTTGACATTTTATCAGGATAGGTTTTGTTAGGATAGGATAGGTTAGCTTAGATTAGGATAGGTTAGGTTAGCACAGGTTAGGTAATACTGTCAGAATTTTTTCTCGGGTCCGCCTAGCTTAACGATGACATTGTCCATGGAATCTCCGCGGGTCCTGCTACTATCTAATAATACCCTTGGTTTATTTGGAGTCCGCTTCTTCCATTTTCTTTGTCACGCTCATGAGGAGAGTTATAGTGACTGTATCTGTGATACGAGTTTCACCAGTGCGTAAGAAAAAGAATATTTTTCATCACGAGCGCTGTTAGGATGAATACATTCGTTGGGCACCACATTTGGAAAATTTGTTCAAGAAAGTTAGTGAGTCCCGTAATTTTTGACAGGCCGTGCGTATTTGTAATCAAATAAAGAGCATATTCATACCTAGTGAATTAGATGGCTAACTGTTGAATTATAGCGTTCAATCAGGCCCGCTAACTGAATTCACTACTTTGAATTCCCGATGAGTCACGGTCATAACTGAAAGCTATGTAAAATGAATAGTTAAACCCTGTAGGTACATAAAATTTTTATACTTTTACAACTAAACCTTTATAGTTTGACCTAATGTCCATATCTTAAAGTATGTGACAGGCTAACAAAAATCAAACCAATTTAATAAAGTTGAAGGTGCATTTGAAAGTTTTTGTGAATTTAATATAGAAATTGCCGAAAATTCTATTTTAATTTAGCTTGTTAACCGCCAAATATTACGAAGCTAATAATTTATTTTAACTTAGCATGCATATCACCGTTCATTGCGAATCTTGTATTTTTCTTCTATGTTAAGATGTTTGAACAATTCACGAACAATCTTATAGTTCAATACATCTGAACGGGTCAGTTGATTGCTTTCATCGCAACTTGATGAATTTAAAAACGAGGAAAATTCCAATGAACTTAATCATATTTACTAGGAATACGTTCTGGAGTCCAGCTCCACCATCAGTTCGTAAAATTAAAATTCATTACGACTACAATAAAAGAAAAAAGAAAATGCTGGGTACAGTCATTAAAGAAAATCACGAAAACAAAAAAAAAATCAAAACATGTCCCAGAGAAAGTAAAATCGACATGATCTACTTCCAATTTACGATGGGTAGGAACTGTCAGAATTGTTGAGGGCCAGTTTTCGTTTGAAAATATGTAGCGACTCTGAAATTCTGAGGTCACATGTAGTTGAAGCCGAATCCAAGATTTTGAAGTCCGCAAAGGATATCGGCTCGTTGCATTTTACTGCGTGATTACGTACGAATATTATTGTGGGAATTCATTCCCCGTGCGGAAGCTTCAACCCCGTTGTTCGGCCATTCTGATATAAAAATTTTGTGCCGTAATGCTGACGTACGATGATGTGCACTGCACACAACTGTAAGAATAAATCAGAAAGGCTCTTTCTCCATCAAAAGCGTATCCTTGTACCGGAATTGTATAATTTTATAGTTGCTTCATTTTTCCGGTACAAGGATACGCTTCCGATGGAGATGCGAACCTCGATCTCTGATTTATTTTTAACAGTTATACAGTTGTGTGCAGTGCACATCATCGCACGTCAGCATGACGTCACGAAATTTTTATAACAGAATGGTCGAACATCGGGGTCGGAGCTTCTGCGCGGGGAACTAATTAGCTTACTCCTCACACTCCGCAGTACGTAATCACGCAGTAAAATGCAACTAAATCTTAGATTCGGCTTCAACTGCATGTGACCTCAGAATTTTAGAGTCGCTACATATTTTTAAACGAAAACCGGCCCTCAACAATTCTGATGGTTCCTACCCAAAACAAATTGTAACTAAATAGTAATCTTGTCGATTTTAGTTTTTCTGGTACATGTTTTAATTTTATTTTTATTTTCTTGATTACCTTTAATGACTGTATCCAACATTTTGCTTTATCTTTTATTGCAGACATAATGATTTGTAAATTTACGAACTGATGCTGGATCTGGACTCCGGAACGTATTCCTAATAAATATGAACAAGTTCCTTGAAATTGCCGTTTTTAAATTTTTCATCTTATAGATGGTTGCGTGTTTGCGGATATTTTCGGTTTCGGGGCTTACCGAACTTTAATATTTTCTTTCGCCAATGTATGTACTCGTATTTGGTGTGAATAACACGAAAATGACAATCCTTTTTCAGAGAAATTATTGTTTTGGTCCACTTTTGGAGCCAATTGCTATTATAGCTAGTCTACACTAAGTTGCAATACGATTAGAAACACATATCTATTCAATGGATTTGATTTTGTTGTTTTTTTTCAACAATATAGTTAACATAGCAAGAGCATTTTATTTTTCACAAGCGGAAACTTTTTTGTCATTATTTTTGTATTATTAGATATATAAAGAAATAATTTTATTATAACTCCAATGTAGGAGTTATAATGGTTTTATTTCAATACAAGTGTGCACGGCCCGCCAAAAATGGGATTCAATACTTTTCATGAACGAATTTTCAAGATGTAGATGATAAACAAATACAGTATATCCATCCTAACAGTACTCGTGATGAAAAATATTTTTCGCACCGTTGAAACTTGTATCACAGATACGGCCATTATAACTATCCTTATTAGCGTGAGTGACAGAGAAATGGAAGAAACAGACACCAAGCAAATAAACCAAGGGCAAGGGTATTATTAGGTAGCAGCATGACCCATGGAAATGCCGAGGACAATGTCATCGTTAAGCTAGATGGACCCATGGAAAAATTCCGTCAACATTGTCTAACTTATGCTATCCTAATTCTATGTCGTGACTCGCACCGCCGCAAAGAACGTTCACGACGCGAAGGCCTAGCGATCGTCATTACATGGTAGCAACTGCGGTTCTTGTAGACCCTACACCACTTATGCGTTTTCCACTGTTGCCAATACGTAGAACGGAAAGTCGGGTAGGTTTAAAATGTTTATGCCGAACACATATGCACAAGAACACACTAAGCTCTCTTGACTCGGAGTTCCCCTCCGGTGACAAATCACCATTACTCAAAAATGATTACTTCGGGCACAGCTATTCACCAAATTACTATATTTAATTTAATGTTTTTTAATTATTCAATATGGCCTGAAAGCTGCACAAAAGCGACATGGTTAGGAAAATGCGCAAATTACGGCAATCACAACAACCTATCCAATACTACTAACCTATCCTGATAAAATTTCAAACATATCATTGCATGTACAGACGATCTTTCAATGTTACACTGAGGAATTCGGTCTCCGTGATACCGCAAACTCAGACATCCTATGTTTCTTAAGAAGTGGTTACCGAACCAATACATAAACTAACATACTACGGGTATTATTAGGTTAGATGATTGTAAAAGTATCGGTATCGGTAGTAGTATCGGTCAAAGTATCGGTATTTTCAAGTATCGGAGTATCGGTATCGGCCAAAAAATGGGTATCGGTATCGGTATCGGTATCGGCCAAAAAAATGGTATCGGTACATCACTAAATAGGTTAATTACTTTCTTAGTGCTAGATATCACCAGCAATGAATCATAACTTAACCCTTTAACGTCCGAATTTTTGTACTCATATTACCGTTAACACAACCACCGTCACTAAACTGGCGCTGGCATCAGGCAGTCACCGATTTCAGGATGAGAAAGGAACTGCCACTCGGCAGAGAACTTCAAAGAACACTTTAGGGAACTAATTGAACAAGAAATACAATATATTAAGGGTATTTTTGAAAGAGGACACTGGCGTCCTCTGGGGTGTTGAAGGGTTAAAACAGAGCATGAATGATAAAAAGCTCATTTACCATTATTTGGCAAAATTATAACAATCAGCACACCTTCGACATGTTACTAGAAGTATTATAATTTAGGTGAATTTGAATTCCACTACTAAAATGTAGATATAAAGAGCTTACAATTAATTTAATTTGAAGAAATTAGCTGTTTTTATCAGTATTATTCCCATAAACACAGCACATTTCATTGATTTTCTCCAGCATATATACAACGTTTGTCATCAAGAATAAGTTGATAAGATACTAGAATGTTCAAGCCTAGCCAGACCAAATAAGATGTAATGTGGCACATATGCCAGATTTGAAGAAGAGTCATGCCAGTTATAGTATTGGCTCAAATAAACTGGCATGACTCTTTTGGCCAAGTAGCAGTTCCTTCCCCATCTTGATAACAGTGACTACCTAATGCCAGCGTTGGTTTAGTGATAGTGGTTGTCATAACGGTAATAGGAGTATAAAAATGTGGGCGTTAAAGGGTTAACGTACTTGGTACTTTTGACATATTTTAATTGGTCAATATTACAGTCAGCTCATAGATGGCGCCACCCGGTACCATCACCTTTACAGTCAGCTTATAGATGGCGCCACCCGGTCCGGCTGCCGCCATCATGGAGCAGATGTAAACACAATTGTTGACGTGACCTTAATGGGTTGCTTTCAACCTTTATTTATAATTTTCACTAGAAGAACTGTGGCTTCCCCTCACGACCCAACCTCTTTACGTTTGTAATAGGAGGTTAGCTTCCGTTATTAATTTAATTAGCTTCCGTTATTAATTAAATTCCGCTTGGCGCGCCCGCTTCCTTGGCACGCGCAAGCCAAGTTCGAAGTTGAATAATTCTAAAATAATGCATCAGCGAGCAGAATGTCACTCTTGTAAAACGTTCTTAAATGGGTTCCTTTAGTGATTCTTGGGAATAAAATTGGTCAATATTGAATATAATGTTGTCAACGAATTTCATAATTTCGTAGGTATAGATGGGTAATATAGTCGATTTCAAGACGTTATACACAAATGACAATATGCCCAGAAATGCTTAGTTTTCGAGTTATTTAAGTTTGAAGTTATACGAACGGCGCTCCTCAATGGCCGTTTTAACGCAAAAACAGTCATTGTTTTAGCAATGAAAATGGAAGCTAACCCCTATTACAAACGTAAAGAGGTTGGGTCGTGAGGGGTAGCAACAGTTCTTTTAGTGAAAATTATAAATAAAGCTTTCTAGTGACGTTTGTTTACATCGACTCGAAGATGGCTGCCGCCATCTTCGGCCGGTTGGCGCCATGGCGGCAGCCCCCTTGGCGTCGATGTCAACAAACGTCACTCGAAACCTTTATTTATAATTTTCACTAAAAGAACCGTGCCTACCCCTCACGACCCAACCTCTTTACGTTTGTAATAGGGGGTTAGCTTCCGTTATTAATTAAATTACGCTAGCCCCGCGCGCTTCCATGGCGCGCACAAGCCAGCTTCAAAGTTGAATAATTCAAAAATAATGCATCGCCGGGCAGAATGTCATTCTTGTAAAACGTCATATAATCGACTATATTACCCATCTATACCTACGAAATTATGAAATTCGTTGACAACATTATATTCAATATTGACCATAAAATTCCCATTTCCTTTGATCACATCACGCTTCACACATTGACCCAAAATTCTAATACAACAAACTCAACAATAGAAAATAAATTAATATCAATTTATATAAAAAAGCTCGGTACTTAGGCTAAAATATTAAATCTAAAACATGCATGAGCAAACTGGCATTCTCTTGGCCTTTATAAAGCAGCCGTGAAAATGCACTATACTCTCGAGACTGGTTCAAAGCTGTTTATAACAGCACAAACTAGTCAATTAGAATACATGGAAGATTATTCCATCAAATGGCTCCAGAAATTGGATTGAGGCATGAAACAAATGAAATAACAAAATTAACTGTGAAAATGTAAGAGAATCAGCTCACTAAAGTTTCTAGGGTTATCAGTTAGGCAAGCTCACTTCTGATTCACTAGGTACCTTCCAGTCCAATTCTTCACTTACCTAAGACTTTCCACATAGCCATATGAGTCTGAATGAATCCTTCTCTGATAGCATCTAAAACGTCGTTATCATCGTCAGACCAAAATGATTTCTGTGTCACGATATTGTCCATGAGATGATCTTTGGCGAAATGTGCGGCCTCCTTCCCGCCATGGCCGTCAAAAATACCGAAAAACGCATATTCAATGTCTTTCTTATCAGCAGTTCGTTGATATGCCACCACAAACTCATCTTCCATATATTTTCTGTCACCTTGATGTAAATAAGCCGATGCTCGGAGATTTACTCCGACACGACTAGGCATTTTTGAGAAGTTCGGCGGCTGTTCTTCCACCACCATATGACCAACGGTTACTGCAGCTTTCGAATGTGATTGGTCGCTAGTTCCAATAATATGGAGGTGACATTTACAGAGAAGCTGAAATATTATGGATTTGTCAGTCGTATATATGATACTGGATGCAAAATATTGAAAATTAATTGACTAATTTTTTTTCGAAGCATAATTCAAGGTTTTATGGGGGATTTACAATATTACGTCATTGTTTTTGTCGACTGTGTACTGCCTTGATGAATCCTGTTCAGAGTTCTGCGAAAATATGACGCAAATCTGATTCAAACGTGAACAGGATGAGCTTATTGGTTTGCATCAGGCTAACCCTACTTGTATCACTCTAGAAAATGTGTATCTCGAGATTAACTGGCAAATTTAACCAACACATTGCTTTTTAACTGTTTTCAACTCTATTAAATATGAACCGTACCATGCTCGGACCGTCTTTTGTTTTACTCAACAGATAACATGTCTGCTGCCAGTGTAATTGATCGATATTAAGATAAATGTTATTCTCATAAATATAACGAGATGCATGCATTTCTCAATATAAATACTCCATTCAAATACTTATGTCATTGAGTTTTTTACAGCACTCAGTCTCCCGATTGAAGCCTGCATTTCTGTTGAACTCAATGAACTGCATCACAATTAGCATTGGTCTATGCTATGACCAGCTTATTTGTAATGACCAACGAATTCATTAAAGAATTTTGGCAGTTTTTTTCAATTTTTAGTAAAAAAAAAGGCTTTTGCAGTATTAAAACTTGAGCAAACAAGATAAGGATAATATTCATAAAACACGATAAGGAAAAACATTATTTTTTTATTTGCGTATTTTTCAAATCATCTATTTCCTGAAAACTTATCCTAGATGCTGGGTGAGTCATCTATACAATAACTGAAGAGTAGCCAATGCCAAATCCCACGGGTGGTTTCCCTTGTGACATACGTAACCTCCTGTAATTTTTTGTGTCATGTCGGGATTTATGACCGTTGGGGTAGTTTGAACTGAAATGTTAGTTCTTGACGGCCAAAAAACTCGAACTCTCGACAGTGTTGTGGGAAAATTATGAGAGGGATAATGAAAAACGGGTTTGGACTCAGCTTTTTCAGGTGGAGTTTATTGGAAGAGGAAACCAGGAGGTCTTCGATGCTTGACTGGGAAACCCAGTGAGGTCCGGAGTGCCGGTGGTGAGCTTCGGTGAGCGCTGGCGTCGCTCCGGCCGGTGGATGAGATTTTTTAGTGTATGGAGTTCAGAATATTCAATTTACTGTGGGCAATTTTTAATCCAGCACAACAAACGGTGCGTAGCTATTTGTGTGGGCAAAAACTTGCTTAATTTGGAGCAGGTGAGTTTGATCAAGGTGCCGAGCCTGATGGCTATGATGACTCTTGGTTTGAATAGTACTTAAGATCCAGGCCCGCTGTATTCAGCGAATACAAGGCTAATTCAATGGTGCCCGTAATTTAGGCAGTTGAGAATTAAGGCCCGTAATTAGAGTATATATCAGGCTAAAGGCCCAGAGCATAGCAAAATCCGTTCCAAGTAGAAGAGCTAAAAACGGCCCAGGGAGAATGTTGTAAGTGGTGTGTGTGTGATGACGTTGAGGTCGAGAATTTGCTGTAGCACCGCTAAAGTAGGACGCCAAAGTAAGAGTGGCTTTTTGAAAGAAGAGACGCGCAACTGCGCAGTGTTGCCACCAGAGGGCTTCTCTCTCGAAAAATGTAAATTGTTATTTTATCGTCTCATGTATTTACACAAAAACTTCAATGATTACGAATTAGAAGTAGAAAATAATTAATAATAAATTAGAGTAAGATTTTTAATGCTACTAATTAATTTATTTAAGTACGAATGACAAATTTCTAATTTTTACGCTTATGTAGCGGTATGCTACATTACCCCCCAAGGCGCAGACCGAAAGGTCCACCCGCTGCAATCATCTGTAGCGGGAAGGAGGGCGAACTACACGACCCTGCCGAGTTCGGCAATTGGCAAATGTTACTGTGCGGGGAAGTTTCACCAAACGGGTCTGCAAGTTTAGATCAGCAAGAGTTCTAGGAATAGGAGTTACTGCAGCGGGCTCGTCTGGTCTCTCCAGACTTGTCGCTGTGTCAGTAAGAGGGCTAGAATTAGAATCTACGACAGGGTTAGAGATAGGGTTTGAATGTACAGGCACATAGAAAGGATTACACTCAAGTTGACTAGGCAACAAGGCAGCCAACTGAGGAAGCTGAGATGGTAGATATGATCGAGTCTCAGTGGAAAGGGAAATCTGCGGAGAGGATGATGAGTTATAAGTTACACTATGATCGGAAGTATACGCGACTTTTAATCGATCGATGCTCACAGGGTCGTGTGAACCGAATCTTTCGAGGATGAAATATTTTTGCTTGCGTTTAAGTACTTTGAATGGGCCATCATACGGGCGCGTGAGTGTAGGTTTTATAGCATCATTGCGGACATACACATGTGTGCAGTCTTGCAGGGCAGAATCCAGTTTGTCCTGAGTCTGAGGCATTCGTGGAGCCACATACTTGATCTTACGCATGCAATCTTTGAGACAGGTTACATAAGCGGAACGGTCAGCGGATGAAAATTCAGGCAAAGGTTTTGGGTCAACAATGTCGCCGGGAAGACGAAGCGTTTTTCCGTACAACATTTCAGCCGCTGTGCATTGCTGATCCTGTCTGTGTAAATTTCGGATGCTAAGTAGTACTACTGGAAGTCTGTCAGTCCAATCGTGACTGCAATTAAGGCAGCGCAATGCAACCTTGAGGTCTCTGTGGACTCTCTCAATAAGTCCATTTGACTGCGGATGATACGCTGTAGTGGGTGTGTTTGCACACCCTAAGGCGGTGCTAAGCTCACTCCAGAATTTGGAGGTGAATTGTGATCCCCGGTCATGTGTGACACTTAAGGGAACACCAAATCTAGAGATCCAGTTTGACAAAAACGCGCGCGCTACAGTCTCAGTTTGGGTATCAGGAAGAGGGACAGCCTCAACCCAACGCGTGAACCTATCTATGATGGTCAACAAATAAGAATGACCGCGCGATAAAGGCAAAGGACCCACCAAATCTAGGTGGACCGAGTCGAACTTGTGACCTGTGAATGCACAACTCTGCAGCGCTGCACGATTATGTTTCACCACCTTACTACTCTGGCACGCATGGCAATTTTGCACAATTTGCTTGACCTCCTTACGCATCGCTGGCCAGACGAAACGATCAGAAATCAAACGCACTGTACGGTTAATACCTGGATGAGAGAGGGAATGGTAATGGAGGACAGCTACTCTGCGGAGCGTCGCGGGAAGATACAAACGAGAAGGTCGCTCGGCATCACGGTAAACGCCGTCAACCAAGGTTAGTTTTGGAGGGGAAGTGTTAGAAGGTTTGAGAAGGTCCTGAAGTTCAGGATCCTCCTTCTGCGCTCTTTCAATGTTGCCGAAGGTGATTTCACCACTGGTTTGGACAGTGTTGATTCTGGAAAGACAATCGGCAACAGTATTGTCCAACCCTTTTATGAAACGGATGTCAGTGGTAAACTGACTTATAAACGACAAGTGTCGCGCTTCCCTTGGGGAATGTCTTTCAGAAGGCATTTTGATCGCTGAGGTCAGAGGTTTGTGATCTGTGTAGATCACAAACTCCCTCGCCTCTAGAGCATAGCGGAAGTGTTTCACAGACAAGTAGGTAGCAAGAAGTTCCCTACCGAACGCGCTATAACCACGCTCAGTGGGCGACAGCTTTTTGGAAAAGAAAGCAAGAGGAGAGATATTAGTACCTACTTGTTGTTGCAACACAGCACCTACGGCGGTACTGGATGCGTCCACAACGAGGCTGAAATCAGCATTAGCAATAGGGTAGGATAATTCAGTCGCGGAAGCTAACTTGTGCTTGATTGTTTCAAAAGCTTTGCGCGCTTCTTCTGTCCATTTTACCTCAATAGATTTGCCTTTTCGTTTCGGTTCGAGGAGGTCAGACAAGGGCGCTAAAGTTTGAGCACAGTTGCGTATGAAACGATGGTAGAAGTTAACAGAACCTAGGAACCTTCTGAGTTCCTTCTGGGTCTGTGGAAGAGGAAAGTTTTTGATCACTTCTACTTTGGAAGGCAAAGGTTTTAGACCTAGGCTAGAGATTTCATGACCTAAGTAAATCAGTGATGGCTTTCCGAGCTCACATTTTGCAGGATTTACGAGGAGTCCATTGTCGGACAATCTTTGAAAAACGACCCTAAGATGGTCTTTGTGCAACTCCGGGGTTGTGGATGCCACTAGGATGTCGTCTAAATAGACATAAGCGAAAGTGAGATCAGAGAAAATTTCAGCCATGTGCCTTTGGAACGTCTGCGGAGCGTTCCTCAAGCCATATGGCATTTTTAGGAATTCAAAGAGACCAAACGGAGTGATTACCGCGGTCTTAGGAATCGCAGACTCATCCAAGGGAATTTGATGAAAGGCAGACTGCAGGTCTATCTTAGAGAAAATTTGTGCTCCCTCTAAATTTGCACTGAAATCATGAAGGTAGGGAATAGGGTAGCGATCAGGTAAAGTAACGGCGTTCAACCTGCGGAAATCCCCGCACGGTCTGAATTCACCGTTAGCCTTGGGTACTAGCAACAGAGGGCTAGCCCAAGGGCTTTTGGAGGTGCGAATGATGCCACTTTCGAGCATCCTAGCGAATTCTTTCTTAGCTAACGCCAATCGATCAGGCGGCAGTCGCCTAGCACGGGAGAAAACTGGCGGACCTTGCGTCTCTATGAAGTGCTTTGTGCATGTTTGCATGTTATTAGAAGCTAAGTTAGGGTTTGTTAATGCTGGGAAATTTTTAAGTTCTTGTTCAAACATGCACTCCTCCTTGAAAGCAATCGAGAAGGAATGCAAGACATTTGCTCTAGTTATGCTACAAGCGGGAATTGAGATCTGTGTCTCCTCGTCCCTAATTCTACGGTTCTTAATATCTACAATTATGCCATACTTGGCTAGGAAATCTGCACCTATGATGGGCTCTTGGACTTCAGCTACCAAAAAGGTGAATGTTAATTTTCTCCTCAATCCCAGACCGCACTCTAAAATTCTTTCACCGTAACAAGCTATTGGCGTGCCATTTGCGGCGCGTAATGTCGCCAACAATGGGTTGTTTTTGTCTTTTGCCGTGGCTGGGATAATTGACACACTGGAGCCAGTGTCTATTAAAAATCGATACTTGGTGACGGGATCGAGAATAGTAAGGAGGCGAGTAGTCTGGGAATGAGGCAACGCAGTACTCGCTACTATGCGTCGCTGTTGGCGTTTCCCGAAGTCATTTCGGTATACCGAGGACAGTATCTAGAGGCACATTTGCGAGCTTGGTCACCAAATTTCATGTGGTACCAGCATAAATTGCTACTAGCATCACGAGAGCGCGACCTGAAACGGCGGTCTTGATTTGACCTATCATAAGATCTACCTCTATCAAAGCGTTGAGGAGGAGGAGAAGGATAGTTTGAGTGATAGTCATAGGGATAGTCGTAGGCATTTTGGTGGCTTTGGAATCTCCCTGGGCCTTGCTGAATGTGAGCCACACTCTGACCTATTTGAAAATTTTGGAGAGCTTGCTTTATTTCAGCGATGTCCTGCTGCATCTTATCTATTGTGGCTGAGGATTGAGTTTGCGCAGTATTTGACGGGCTAAAATTTGTAGCTCCTACATTCAAGGAAGCAACTTGCGGTTCTCGTGACAAATTAATATTTCTCATCACAGTCTCTGCGGACTCCGCTAATTTTTCTAACGTTTGCTCGGGCCCTGCTAGCGATAGAAACGGACGAACGTTCGGAGGAAGCTTAGTCATGAACTTCCTTCAGAAATCCCTCAGCTACGGCAACACCCGTAGCGAGTTTCCGCAATTCTTTCACTAGCGAAGTTGGAGAGAAAGAACTAGAGACAGAAGGAATAGCTGAGGCGTCTACAAGACTTCGGAATTTGTCCGCATCGGACATCTGAAGCCTTGCCAAAATTTTGCCTTTCAAGATTCCGTAAGGATTGAGAGGTGGAGGGTTTTCTAGTATTTGGTTTGAGTCATTCAGTAGTTTTGTGGGCGCGGCGGAAACAAGCGCGTAGAATTTGTCTATTTCATTTATTATTTTATGATATCTAAACACGGCTTCGCACTGTTGGAACCAGGTGTGAGCGTCCTCCGGAATAAAGGGGGGGAGCCTAATGGGTTTTGAGGGGGCTCGATCTTCATTATCTGATTCAGTCATGCTAGCGATCACTTTTGGGAATGCACAATTAATGATATCAGTGCCTAAGACTTGGGATTAAGTGGCAAGGGTTTGCGTTAATTCTTTACCTACTCAATCATTCAAATTAAGTTGAAACAGAAGGAAGGAAATATGAAATTGGAAACGAGAAAAATTTCTGCGGTATGCGGCAATTTGCGTAGGCACAAAAATAAAGCAGGTAAGAAAAATTATTTTTCTACCTACTCAATCAATCAATAACGTTGAAGAAAACGGAGGGAAAATGGAGAATGGAAACGCGAATTTTACGGTAGTCAGAATGAACGTAAGCACGGAAATAGGAAAAAAAATATTTTCCCTACCTACTGTGGCACATGAAACAAAAAAAATAAGGACAGGATACGCTGATAAAAATTTTGTTAGAGCTGCTCAGAGAACAATTAGCACGGTCAAAATCCACAGGAATCTCTCAAACTACTACGACATGGGAAAATTTATCACTACAATGATACGCCAACATTATCCTCTCACAATCTCTCAAACACTTCGAGTTGAATTTTTATTTTTAAGGTTCCCGGCCAATGCACCAGTGTCGGGATTTATGACCGTTGGGGTAGTTTGAACTGAAATGTTAGTTCTTGACGGCCAAAAAACTCGAACTCTCGACAGTGTTGTGGGAAAATTATGAGAGGGATAATGAAAAACGGGTTTGGACTCAGCTTTTTCAGGTGGAGTTTATTGGAAGAGGAAACCAGGAGGTCTTCGATGCTTGACTGGGAAACCCAGTGAGGTCCGGAGTGCCGGTGGTGAGCTTCGGTGAGCGCTGGCGTCGCTCCGGCCGGTGGATGAGATTTTTAAGTGTATGGAGTTCAGAATATTCAATTTACTGTGGGCAATTTTTAATCCAGCACAACAAACGGTGCGTAGCTATTTGTGTGGGCAAAAACTTGCTTAATTTGGAGCAGGTGAGTTTGATCAAGGTGCCGAGCCTGATGGCTATGATGACTCTTGGTTTGAATAGTACTTAAGATCCAGGCCCGCTGTATTCAGCGAATACAAGGCTAATTCAATGGTGCCCGTAATTTAGGCAGTTGAGAATTAAGGCCCGTAATTAGAGTATATATCAGGCTAAAGGCCCAGAGCATAGCAAAATCCGATCCAAGTAGAAGAGCTAAAAACGGCCCAGGGAGAATGTTGTAAGTGGTGTGTGTGTGATGACGTTGAGGTCGAGAATTTGCTGTAGCACCGCTAAAGTAGGACGCCAAAGTAAGAGTGGCTTTTTGAAAGAAGAGACGCGCAACTGCGCAGTGTTGCCACCAGAGGGCTTCTCTCTCGAAAAATGTAAATTGTTATTTTATCGTCTCATGTATTTACACAAAAACTTCAATGATTACGAATTAGAAGTAGAAAATAATTAATAATAAATTAGAGTAAGATTTTTAATGCTACTAATTAATTTATTTAAGTACGAATGACAAATTTCTAATTTTTACGCTTAGGTAGCGGTATGCTACAGTCATGCTTGGTCTCTCTGTCCTCGTTACCAGCAACACTTCAGTAAACAAAAACTTACATTAACACTGTAAAGACTTTTGATTATTTTACCTCCTTGCGAACGCAGTGAAGAAAACTGGTAAGTTACTATCAATTCATTTTTGGTTCATGCCCGCATTTGATTAATATACGGAAAACTGGGTTGGAAGTTCAGTTTGTATCTCGGATACGCTCGTGACATACCTCAATAGATCAAGTTATCAAGTCCAATAAAAATTTTTTATCGTTTAACCAGCATAATAAAACGATTAACAACGAAGACAACTTACCAAGTCTCAAAGAACAGCGCCTTTATTGGTATTTATGTTTATGACGGTAAGAGTATTTAGGAACACACCAGAAAAAAATTGTTTCATACTTCAGGATATAGTACTTCAGCTTTAGGCTTCGAGTGGAAGTAATCAAGTTTTTACCCATAGAGGGCATCCCATTTGTTAAATAGGCATCACTGGGACATATTTTTTATAGAAGTAGCATCATCAGCTTTTAGCAGTAAGAAAAGAAAAGAAAGAAAAGAAAAACATTTTATTTCCAATAAAGTAAAAACATGAAATGTCGATACATTGGTTTTTAAAACACCTTAACATTAACATCCTTAAATGATTATAACACATTGGTATCGTAATACCCGTGTAAAATGTTGAAACGAAATAATTGATAGAAAAGTACAACAAAATTGAGTTCCTTTCCTTGCCTAATCTGATTTTGAAATGTCGCAACTCCAGCCTTGCTTCCCTTTTTAAGTCCCTTGCAAGCTAATTAATATCTTGCATAATCGGGGACTAGGTCGTTATTTAACCTCAAACTGACCGAAGAGATAAAACGCTAATTAAATATGACAAGCGGGCAATGGTTGGAGTGCTTCACCTTCCTGGCAGCAAAAATTAATATCGAACAACCATAAAGTGTTCGTTTGTTTGTTGCGAGTGAATCCGAAGCCTCTGCTGCGGATTCGAATCGTCGTTGAAGAGGCAGCTCTCGCGGGTTGCAGCATCAGTGAGAGACGAACTTCGTGGGCGTACGCACGTGTGCCTTGCGTGCTGCGACCTCTACCGGCCCTGCTTCTGGGAATCCTAATCCCGGACAGCCGGCTTCCAGTGAAGATCGTTCCCTGAACAAATTCTTCGAAGTTTCAGGTGAGCACTCTTTACTTATTGTCTGTCTTGTCAAAACTTAGTTGCAGCGTTTCAGAAAAGGCTATGTTCTGTGCCAGTTAAACTGGAAGTTGTCGCTTCTTGCCGGTAAGCGAGACATAGTTCTTTTATTCGAAGAATTTGCTTCAACTTGTCTTCGAACTTTTATTCGAAGAATTTGTTTCCATTATCTTCGAACTTTTATTCGAAGAATTTGAATTCCATTATCTTCGAACTTATATTCGAAGAATTTAAGTTTAATTATCTTCAAAATTCTTTCAAACGAAGAATTTCTTCATTTAAATTCTTCCTTTCCTTTGAAGATTAAAAAAAAATTGTTCTTATTTTTAAAATGATGCGAAAAGCAGTTCTGGCCAACAAGGTTAGTTCGCCGGCTGCTTAGCAAAGGCTTGGCTGGAGTGCGTCAGGGAAAATCCTGGTGGCTATATCCTTTTTTTCTTCGCAAATTTATTTTTCCTTTTTTCGAACAAATTGTTCTTCATTATAAAACTAAAATAAAATAATAAAAAAAAGGTTTTTAATAATTTTCCGTAATTTGGAAAATTACGCTGCTGCCGTGCTGTCCGGGCCCCAGCGCCGGTACGTCTCTCATCTCACTAGCTTAAGGTGTATTTTTGTGTAAGGTACATTTTCGTGTTGCTAGCTCCTTGTGTTTTTAGGTGCTAGTATTTAGTTTACCTTACATAAAACATTCGTTTTCTCGTTGAATTTTTGTGCTAGTATGTAAGTGTAAAAAAAAATAAATAATATTGCAGCAAAAAATGTAAAAAAATTTTGTGAAACTCTCAGTGTGTAACGTTCTAAATGTGAAAGAAAAATTAATTGGTGGGGGAAGTAAAATTTTCTGTATTCTTTTTGTGTATCATTAGTATTTTTTCCATATGTAATATGAGGATGTAACCTGTCCACTTGTGAAGTGTAGACCTTTATGATTAGTTGAAAGTTATTCTAATAAGCCCATTGACTACTACTTATTACCTTTTTTTTACCATTATGACCGAAAAATATAATGCCTCAGCCCTTAGCTTAAAAATGCGGGGAGTAAAGTGTAGTATAACCGCGTTGCGCAAGAGAGTTCTCTCTCCCGGATGTGCGCCTTCCCTCCTAAAGGAGGCTATTCCTCAGTTGAGTGGCCTTCTAAAGGATTTTCGACTTCTGTCCTCTATTCTACCTTCAGATGTTGAGGAGGTATCGGACGAGGAACTAGTTAGACGCGCGGAATACGAGATACAAATTGTTGAATTAATAGCTGAATTAAAAAATTCTGTTTCCTCGGCAACGGTATCAAACTCAAATGATACCGAGCCTCCTTCTGAGGCTAGTAAGGTTTCTGTTTCGGATGTGCCGTTGAATATTTTTAGAGCTCCTCAGCTAACTTTGAGAAAGTTTAGCGACAATGAAACCTGTCCTTTTTCTTTTCTTCATTTTCAGGAATCTTTTCAAAATGCTCTTCAAGCTTATCCGAATATGAGCGAGGGGCAGAAATTTATATTCTTAAAAAAATCAATTACAGGGAAGAGCTCTTAGTCTAGTTGAGGGACTTCCTAATGAGGAGAATAGTTTCCGAGCTGCTTGGGCTTTGCTCAAGCAAGATTTCTTAAACGCTGACAAACTCATTTCTCTCGCTCTTGACGAATTAATTAACTGTCCCAGTGTCCTAAACTTAGTAGAGATAGGGGCTTTTCTTTCTAAAGTTAAGTTTCGTCTGCTTGAGCTCTCTAAGCTAGGTGTAGATTTCTGTAGCGGGAAGTCGGGCAATCTTTTGTTTTCTGCCATAATCAAAACCAAACTGCCTGACTTTTTCTTATTGGAACTTCTTCGCTATTGCAAAGCTAGTTTCTTCTCGCTAGAGATGTTTGAAAACGCACATCATGTGCTGTCTCTTTTAGAAACGAAATCAAAACCTAAGAAATTTCTCTCCCTTCGCAATGATAGGGTGGAGGAAAAAACCCGAGCGGAAATTAAAACTAGATCCTCTCCTGAGCCCTCTAAACTTCCTAGTGTTAAAGTGTGCCGGTTTTGCAATCGGACGGGTCACACGTCCTTTTCTTGCCGTAAATTTGATACTCACGCAAAACGGGTGAAACAAGTAGGCGAGTTACAATTATGCTCCGTGTGTCTTAGTCAAAACCACTTAGCTAAGGCTTGCCCTGCAAAAGTCAGAGGCTTACCTTGTAATTGTTCGTTGTGCAAGGCTAATACTCATGTAAGTCCGTTATGTCCAAAATTTGTAAGTTTTTCCTCCTTTGCCGCACCTCTTCCTGACGGTTAAAGGCACGTTTTCGAATGTGCCCTGTTGTAGCTCTTTGTACTAAGTTTAATAATCAATCTAAACGTGTAAATTTTGTCATGGACACCGGGAGTCAACAGACGTTGATTGACCTGGCTACGGTTAGTCCTAACTTTTCTACCGCTGATTTGCAGGAACTTACCGTAAATACGGTAGGTGCCTCTGTCCCGTTAAGGGGCAAGCAAATTAACGTCGAGCTCGTGCTTCCTGACAGTGAGAAGCATGAGCTTGATGTCTTCGCCATGCAGAATTTGAACCTGCAGATGGGGATGAAGGGTTTGCAATCTAAACTCGAGACTCTCAAAACTAAGCTACCTATTTCTACTTCCTTTCCTGAAGTTGTTGATGATAATATTCAAATCAACGGCATTTTAGGTGTCGATGCTCTTCAAGCTTTTCGTGTGCTTGAGTTGGAACACGTTGCAGACTATAAATTTATGCGCGTAGCTAACGTTTTTTTATCCTTTGGGGAATTAAAATGTTACAAGTCTTCTTTGTTTCCCGTCGTGGCTTCTGCCGCTAAAAAGCGAGACAGTGGCTCGACTTCTTCGGTTGTTCCGAGTGAAATTTCTTCCTCTTCTGCTGTTCCGCCTAAAATTTCTTCCTCTTCTGCTGTTCCGCCTGAAATTTCTTCCTCTTCTGCTGTTGCAAATAAACGTAAAAAGAAAACCAAAAAAAGTAAATTCAAAGCAAATCGTTACCGTGGTGTGTTGGAGGCTTTTTTTGAACCTCCCAAGGTATGTTCTTCAGCGTTAGATGGTGCTGAGTGTGATGTGCAAGCTGGTCTAGATAGGCTGTTAGACTTGGAATTAATAGGGGTACCTGCTAAGGAAACAGAGTATGATAAAAAACTGGAAGATTTCAAAAGTAGCGTAGTTTATGCCGAAGGCAGCTATTCTGTCAACTTGCCTTGGAACCGTAATTTGTTATCGAAAGTTCCGCATGGTTTCGGGCTAGCTAAGCATCTCGCTCGAAAGGTTGCAGCTTCTAACTCTCGTAGGGGGATAGAGCAACAGTATAACGATGTTTTTTTTGAACAACTCGAGCTTGGTATAATTGAGCCTCTAGCACTCGAAACATTAGATGTGCGTGAGCACAAGTGGATTCCGCATAGGCCTGTTGTGCGAGAACACGTAACTACTTCCAAGATACGTCCTGTTTTTAATTGTTCGCTGAAGCAAGGCAAATTGCCTAGTCTGAATGAGGCCTCATATGTAGGTCCTAATCTCATGAACGATTTGCTGGGTCTTCTAGTGTACTTTCGGTCCAACTCCATTGTTGTGCTTTCTGATATTTTCAAGGCGTTCCTTCAGGTAAAGTTAGCCAGGACATTTGATCGTAATCAATTTAGTTTTGTTCTCTTTAAAGACGGTGAATTTCAATATTTCCGATATACAACCTTATTATTCGGTTTTGTCGCTTCCCCATATATTCTCAATTTTCTTCTTAAACTTCATGCTAAAACCCTGAGTGATTTGGTGATTAGGGACGTAATGGCAAACAAGCTGTACGTGGACAACCTAATTTTTACAACCAGTAGTCCCGAGCTTGCGCTTGACACCTTTCAACGCGCAAACAAAGCATTTAAAGAGAGCGGCTTTCCTTTGCGTCAGTGGCAGTCAAATAGCTCTGATCTTTTGTCTCAGATTGACCCTGCTCTTTATAGCGCCAGTGTGCACTCCAGAGTGCTGGGTTATAACTTTAATTCTTCTTCTGATTCTCTTTCCATATCTGTAAAAAGTTTGAATCCTTCCTGTAAAACTCGTAGGAGTATGCTGTCAGAAATTGCTTCTTTGTATGACCCTTTAGGGATTCTACTACTATTTTCTGTAAGAGGTAAACTCATTTTGCGTAAGTTGACACCGTTGAGACTAGGCTGGGATCAAGACGTTCCAGATGATATATGTAAAGAATGGCGTAACTATTGGCAAGAGTTTTCTGAGTTGCATGAATTCGAGCTCCCTAGGATGAATCTAGTTGAAACTGAGAAAATTGACCAAGTAATTTTTTGTGACGCTAGTGCGAGCGCTTTTGGCGCCTGTATTTACGGCGTCCAAAAGGAGCGCAGCTCGCTAATCTTCTCTAAAGTTAAAGTTTCGCCTCCTAGACAAAGAACTCTTCCTTCTCTTGAACTTCTGGCTGTGTACCTTGCTTATCAGTGTCTTGTATCTCTAATGTGTGACGTTAACTTTCCTTATGAAGTCTCTAATATAACTTTTCTCACCGATGCCCAGGTTACACTGGCTTGGTTATTGAGCGGCAAACCTCCACGAAAAAACGTGTTTGTTAGTAATAGAATTAAAGATGTAGACAGCATGCGCCAGACGTTGGAAGGTAAAACTTCTGCTTCTTTCCATTATGAATTTGTTCCCACCATGTTCAACATGGCTGACTTATTAACTCGAGGTATTAAAGCAACAAAGTTTCTCGAGGGTAAGACAGTTTGGTTGGAAGGTCCTGCCTGGATCCGAGAAGGTAAGGACCAGTGGCCCAAGGGACACCTGGGTTGCATTCCGCATCAATTTGTTTCCGCTGCATGTATTAATGCTAATATTGTTCCTCCGTGTGAAGCTCCTATTCTGGAGATTGAACGCTTCTCCTCCTATCCCAAATTACTAGGTACGATGGAGAAAGTATTTAAAGCTGTCGCTATTTTTCGACGTGCAGATTTAGGCAATGCAAAACTACGAGCCTTCATTTTTCTAATTTCTTCTATGCAAAGTAAACACTTTTCAAGCGAGCTCGAGGCCTTAAAAAATAAGAGTCCTCGGCCGCCTCTGTTAGTTAGAACCTTTAATCTTTTTCTTGATTCGCACGGTCTCATTCGATCTGACAGTCGTATTGCAAACGCTGAAGAATTAGATTATAACACTCGAAACCCCATTTTACTGTCTAGTTCTTCTCACTTGACCAATTTGTTAATTTTACACACTCATAAAATTCTTAATCATCAAGGGCTCGATATCACCGTTCAAAAGCTTAAGCTGGACGGTTATGTCTTGCCGCGCTGCAAGCGTACTGTTCGCGGCGTGTTGGCTAAATGCACGGTGTGCAAGAAGCTAAACGCCAAAGCGTTTTCATATCCTGATCCTCCTGCTTTACCCGACACTCGTACAAATTTCGTAAGGCCCTTTGCCAAAACAGGCATGGACTTCTCTGCCCACTTTTGGGTATTAGACCCTTTTGGTCACAAACAAAAGGTTTATTTACTATTGTTCACATGCTTCCAAACTAGAGCTATCCATATCGAACTTCTTCCTTCCATGACTCTGGAGGAATTTTGTTTTGCCTGTATTCGTTTTACCAACGAAAAGGGCATTCCTAACACTGTATATTCTGATAATGCTAGAACTTTCACCGCTGCTCCCGATCTTCTATCGGAAGTGTTAACTTCCTCTTTGTATGAAGAGCGGTTTCGCCCTTTCAATATAAAGTTCAAAACTATCCCAATCTACAGTCCTCAATTTGGAGCGATTTGGGAACGTCTGTTTAAGTCCATAAAGGACTGCGTGTATAAACTTTTTGGCCGTAGCACCTATTCCTATTCTTCTTTCCTTACTGTCATTTCTGATATTTCTCTCAACCTCAATCGGCGTCCCCTCTCTTACACTGAGATGGGGGACACGATCTTACCTATAATGCCAATTCAATTCCTTCAACTATATCCAACATCTAATTCTTTAATTCTGTCTGATGAGCTTCCGAACTTGGAGACCGACGATGTTGAACGTCGCGAGTATTTGCTCTCGCTTTTGGAGAGACGCGATGTCATGGTTGCCAAGTTCCGGGAGCTCTGGTACACTCAATATTTAATTTCCTTGCGAGGTCCATACCCTCTGAAATCTTTACCTTTTAATAATAAACTATTAGCTGTGGGTCAAGTGGTACTTGTAAAACACCCCATAAGACCCAGACCATTTCGGGCCTTGGCTCGCATCAGCGCTTTGCTCCCTGGTCGCGATGGCAAGGTCCGTGTTGTGAGAATTATTAGAGCTGATAACTCTGAAAGCGGCATCAAAGTATCGCTACTATACCCACTGGAGTTAGCTGTCACTGATCCTACTCCAGAGGAGGTGGGGGATAGCGTAGAAGGGAGTAGTTCGGGCGAGGACTTATACCATCGTTTCGAACCTCCCGAGAGTTTTGAAACTCAAAGGGGTAGTTCTACCTTTGAACACCCTGGAGGTCAGCCTCTTACTTCATCTTCCTCTGACACGGATTCTTCGGCCTTTTCCGAAGAACCCGTAGCTACTTCTGCTGACCGTCCTAGAAGGCAAGCGGCGCATCAGCAGCGTAGTAAGTTGACTTATTTAATTAAGAAAGGGCAATTGTAACCCCTTTCAAACTATATGTAATGCGCAAAATTTATTATTAGTCCTTTCCAGTTTATGCTGGAAGGACGTTTGCATGTACTTGTTTGTATTTCACGGAATTTTCTATGAAAACTCCGTCTTTTTCTTTTGCCGGGATTGTGTCGCAACTCCAGCCTTGCTTCCCTTTTTAAGTCCCTTGCAAGCTAATTAATATCTTGCATAATCGGGGACTAGGTCGTTATTTAACCTCAAACTGACCGAAAAGATAAAACGCTAATTAAATATGACAAGCGGGCAATAGTTGGAGTGCTTCACCTTCCTGGCAGCAAAAATTAATATCGAACAGCCATAAAGTGTTCGTTTGTTTGTTGCGAGTGAATCCGAAGCCTCTGCTGCGGATTCGAATCGTCGTTGAAGAGGCAGCTCTCGCGGGTTGCAGCTTCAGTAAGAGACGAACTTCGTGGGCGTACGCACGTGTGCCTTGCGTGCTGCGACCTCTACCGGCCCTGCTTCTGGGAATCCTAATCCCGGACAGCCGGCTTCCAGTGAAGATCGTTCCCTGAACAAATTCTTCGAAGTATCAGGTGAGCACTCTTCACTTATTGTCTGTCTTGTCAAAACTTAGTTGCAGCGTTTCAGAAAAGGCTATGTTCTGTGCCAGTTAAACTGGAAGTTGTCGCTTCTTGCCGGTAAGCGAGACAGAAACTAGGAGAGCACAATCCTCACGACGTTCATTTGAAAAACACTCTCATTAGTACGCATAAGTATTGAAAAATGAAAGCGAAAAATGCATTCAAATACCTTAGCATAGAAACCCTTAATTGCTATTTATACATGGTTATCGTAATATCCATGTTAAGTGTTGGAACATATGATTTAGATCTTTAATTGCTATTCATACATGGTTATCGTAATACACATGATGGTTGTCGATTTAGGGAGAAGCACAAGTTAATAAAAAATAAACAATAATATGTATAAGAGGATCGTTTGCATTTGGAGGGCGGCACTAAGTTTCAGTTTCTGTGTTTCAATTTCTAAGTTTCAATTTCTGAAATTTTCGCCAGGAATTGAAAATTTATCTTATTTTACGTTCGTTAAGTCATTTTAATATTGATCCTGCTTACTCCGGTCGAACAAAAAGAGCATCACAACTGTTTGTTCCACGCAGCGGAATGAGGTTGCTTTCCACAATTACTAGTACTTCATCTGTGGTGCCCGGGAATGGACATGGAGCGTATTATTTTTCTAATAAATTATCAACTCCAAAATCCAGGAATTCCTTTCGCCCATCCGACAACACTTCACTCCCTCTTCCGGTGATGCCCCGCATCCGGTCATGCCTCTACATTTGGTTACGCCTACATTTGTTTATATCTTACATCCGGTGAAAGCCCACATCCGATCTTTCATCCCTATGCAAGGTGTCCCAACGATTTTATTTGCTATAACAGAACACAAAATGGTTATGATATTTCTTACTTGCGCAAATAGTACTTTCGCAAAGAGTACATCGGGGTTAAAGACATGAAAAGTATTGTTTTACATCGCTAGATGCAATTTTTCAACATAGGTGGAACCGTGCAAAAGTTAACTATTTAAAATTAGTGTTGTCGTAGTGTATTCACGAGAATAAAAAGGTAAGAAGAGTTTACCACACAACGCTTACGACAGCAATTCGAGACCAGAAGAAGAAGATTAAAATGATGATTTTCAAAGTTATGACATTCGTCAGATCCGAGGCCTTTTTAAATGTTTCAACGAGATCGAAGTAGAGAAAGTATGTACTAAAATACCCTCACATTTGACATCCGCTCTCTCTCTTTGCGGTAATTAATTTGGGTTTGGAAATGCAAGATGAAAGTGAGTCACTAAGAACACAAAAATCTGTGACACATAGCTGAAAATACTCTTGTTAGGGTGCGTGTTATTGGATCACGAGCCCGTAATATTTGCTACACAGCTGGAACACCAATATACACAAAAAAAATTGCTAATGAATTCCGTCGCATGTTCAACAAGCTTCAATATGAGCGAAAAGTACTTACGAGTATCTTTAAGTTAAGACCATGACTTGAGATCGAATACATGAGGATCGTAATATTTATATTGATTGATTTTGAAACAAATGGTTGGGAGAAAAGTACAAAGAAAATGCATTCCTTCCATTGTGTTGATATCAAATACATGAGGATCGTAATATTTCTATCGGTTAAGTTTTGGAACAAATAATTAGGAGAAAAGAACGTAGATAAATGCATTCTCTTCGTTGTGTTGGTCTGATTTCAACACTGGATTTTATTTCAAGGGGTCAGGAAAACATTGCACATGTGATGCGTTGTTAAGAACACTCCAGTTGGTGCATTTCCATATTGAAATTTGAGCTTGCGAACGTTGGAACTAGGGAAATGAGGGATTAAAGGTTGAAGGTACAACGGGTAGATCCAGAATTAACTTGTATCTTTGACTGCTAGGTTGATGTTATAGGCAGTTTTACATTGTTTTGTATCAACTGGTAAGCTAAAATACCTGGTATGGATGAAATGAACGATTTTACAATAACGGAAAAATTTAAATTTCGTATACGACAAGCTTTGGCACAGAAAAATTTACCGGATTCAAAATAGATGAGAGGGACCGATGTAAAATGCCAACCGTAACATTATCAAGATTGCTGGGGCAAAACGAGAAAGTCAAAACAACCTCAAATGGTGTGGCCGAAAGCACACTGGAAGAGTGTAAAGGACGACACTGCGACACAACTGGATCAACATGAGCCTTTTTAAAAGGGAATACGTTCTAAACATACAGACACGCACATACGTACGCCGATATCCATACGCATGTACGCACACACGTACTGCATGTACGCACTCTTCCAGCACGTATTGCAGTTCACACATATTGTGTTGACGCAAGATAGAGAGCCATTTTAGTTTTGAATTCTCTCAGTTTTTGAGGGGTTTTGAAGCTCTGGGGGAGTCTGTTCCATAGTAAGGCGCCTGATACTGACAGAGCCTTCTGCCCGATGTTAGATGAACGGTATATGATTGAGACATCACGTCTCCTGTTCGGCCTTTGGTTCGTGACGGTAGGGGAGTGGAATTCCACTATTTCAGCACTGCTATGAGGAAGATATAAAGAGGAGAAAACGTATTGGGCTTTGTGCGCCTGGAACCTTTCCCGAATCGGAGCCCAGCCAAGTTTATGCAGGAGAGGTGTTACGTGGTCATGCTTTTTGAATTTACCGTTGCATACAACCTTGCTGCAAAATTCATGCATTTTTGTAGGTCTTTCTGAAGATCTTTCGATATACCTCCCCAGACCAGGCTACAGTAGTCAATACGTGATAAGACCAAAGAATGAACGGCCAACAATCTAGATTCTTCGTCAAGCATATTTTTTATACGATTGAAAAACAGTAAGGTCCCGTGAATTGCGTTGCAGGTTTTATCAACGTGGGATTTGAAGGACATGTTCCTATCGAACTAAATACCTAAATTGTTTACTTTTTCTGATGGGTGAATTGTATCATTCCCAACTGTAAGAGTGGTAAAGCAAGAAACTGTTCTGATATTTACTCCATTCGTAATTTTCGAATAAACATATTTTACTGACTGTTCTTAAAATGTGAATAGAATGATTTATAAAAGTCTGTCAACCTACATATGTGTCACAATGAACAGGAATAAATTTCTACAATGAAAATAGATGCCATTGAAGGCTAACGAAGCATCAAGTGGCCATTGGAATCATAGCTACTGAACTGATCCCAACCCAAACCCACCGACCGAAATTTTCACGAAACTGCGTTCACATCCTGCCCACAGTAAAATATTTGCATAAACATAATAAATTCAAAATGAATAATTTTAAAAACATTGCTACAGGATAGATTCTATACTTCAATCCATGAGCGCTTCAGTGAATCTGCTTTGCAAGGAAGGATAAAAAATAATTTAATCCAATTTAATTTACTCACAGAACTTGACAACCCAAAGAATAACCAAAATCACAATTTGGCCTTTTTCACTCAATTCGGGCGACCATCTAGCCAAAATTTTACATTAGCCCTTCTCTCCAACCTTTGAAAATTAACTTATTTGAACATATGACACGTATCGACTTTATAGCACCTGTAGCATTAGCTACAAAAGTGTAAAATTATAAAATTTCTCATTCGCACTCAAATAAAATAATTATTGACATTAAAAATCTAACTCTAAATTATTATTAATAATTTTCTACTTATAATTAGTAATCCTGGAAGTTTTTGTGTAAATGCATAAGATATAAAATCGCGTTAGACATTTTCGAGAGAGAAGCCTCTGTGATTGGCAACACCGCGCGGGACGCGTCGTTTTCCGCGTCACTCTCTCGTGCCTCTTTGGCCTGTGCGTTACACCGTTCTTATCCTCGACGGCACCAAACGCCACTACACACATTCCTTGGACTTGAGCTTTACAAGTTAAATTCACGTGGCCTATTATTTTATATACAACTCAAACTTCGAGTTACACCATTTAACTCGACCTTATTGCCTTGCATTTGCCTCGGTTTTGCGAGCTGATTTCAGCCTGGTATAATTATCTAATTTACTGGCTAAACATTCATCTGCTCCAACTACGGACATTTGTCTTCAGGGCGTAATATTCTTAAACTCCAAGACCACGTAAGATGGAGTGACCATCGTCAATCACGGCTCAAAATTAAGATTTGAAGCAACTCTTTAAAGTCCTAATTCTCTGGCTTGTTAAATTGCCCGCAATCTGAAAGTAACCTCCACAAAAAAAAAACACTCACTTACACCTGGCCAACGTCCTCGCTCACCGGACCTCGCCTGCACGGAGTTTCCCATCTAAGAGAAGATCGTCCGAAATCAAGCACGCCATCGGTCATCACGGCTTCCTTCAATAAACAAGATACAGCTGAGTTATCCCATGACTTGTCTTATTATCCCTCTCTTACGATTTCGAAAAACACTATTGAGAAAACGTTAATGACCAATCATTACACACCCGTAATTTAGGTGCTCTTTAGTACCTCATATAAACAGCTGCTTCAAAATTTCATTCCCCATGAGATCCGTTGAATTGCATACAGATTCTGCACTGGCACATGCCATTATGCTGGCCTCATTCGCTGGAGTCGGTAGCATATAAAAAATGAGTACTCCAATGGCAAAAAATGGATTATTTGGTAGGAACGTTCTTCAAAAATATCTTGAAAGTTGAGCTGTAAGCTCACTATCATTTAATTTATTTCTACTTCGTACAGAAACTTATGTACATTTCTCGAGATGACCGATATTTTAAAGACACAATTTCTTCGAGAATGAGGTATGATTTCAATATTTTTTGATTACGCGTCATTCCGAAATTTTGGAAAAATTAGGACTTTCTGGTGATATTGAATGCACTTCTGAGATCAAAATTAAAACAATTTGTCTAGAAAAAATTATGCTTTGAATGATCAAATTGGTTAGAGTAAAATAACCATCATTCAACGCAGTATGAAGTTTACTCTTTTAGTTCGATTTTTTAGCAAATATTTCTCATTCTCCACTCCGGGAATTGCGCCAGGCTTCGTAACCTAGAAGCCCTTGTTTCGTTACCATTCACTCACGTGATAATTTCATCTAGCAAGAAAATCACTTTGTCAATTCACTTATCCATCCATTTATCGAAAAAAAGAATCAATTTATCCCACAATGAATTCAATAAGCATTGTCACGTAATCATTATGCAGTATCTTCACATCTATTCGCCTCATCGCGGAATTATTTTTTCTCATCGCGGCATCATTGTCAGATCACTGATCTACTTCTAGCAGAGCTTCAGCCACAGATGGCATCTCCACTTATGCACCAGTGATATGAGCCTTATTCAGTTACAATTTTTTGCCTCTATTCAACGTGGTCTCAGTAATAATATTGTTAACTGCCACGTGAATCCAACACACTCGTATCTTTATTGGTTCTAAACTCCCTTAGCCACAACAATGACGATCTCAAGAGAGCGCAGAGACCGAGAAGTGTGCCCGTAAGTATGGATTACAGAAGATTAGATTACATAGATAATTAGCAAGTTTAAGCCTCCCTATCCGCCTAAGGATTACAGAAAAATGCGAATCTACGCACGAGGTGTGTCCCCACACAGGAAATCCTCCACATAGAAATTGAAAGTTAGGAGAGAAGAGGATAGACAAAGAAGGCATGAAAGCGAGAGGAAAAACGTGGTTACGAAATATTAATGACCCATCTGCTGCAAAGCATATTCCCTTTGGGCGTCAGGAATATTATTCGCTCAAAAAAAATCGCTGAATAGTCGGGTGTCCTCATTCATCGCTGATCATCCTGAATAGCATTTTATTTATTACCAGGTGATTGCAACGGAGGGTTAAAAAAATGATTTTGATCCCTTAATTTACTCATAAAACTTACAATGACATAAAAGGTAACCATGATCACAATTTGCTTCGTTTCTCCTACTTTCAGACTACCATCTTAACAACAAGCAAAATAAAGTCAATATTTTACTGCCATAAAATTGCAACAGCCTACGGCTCCTCGTCGTGAGAGGTAGAAAGGTGAACAGAGATGGAAGGTTGGCAGACGCACCAGTGCGCTCCTTCAGGTAAAAGCAGCGAAAGTCAGTTTAATTCTGAACGCAACCAACAGAAGACAGTTACACTAAGAGTTGCTGGCTAGGGAGTACTTATTCCTCGACCGACAGACAGGATAGTGAATTATTCCGGAGAAAAAATAAATAGTTCAGAAATTTAACAATACTCTGAGCGACCAAAGTAACTGGTGATGAAAACCTTTTGTAAGAAGTTTGAAATTAAGGAACTGTATCCTTTAGTAAAAACAGCTGAGGAGTTTGTTTGGAAATTTTAAATTGCATAAAAATGCAAGCAACACAAATACTGAAGATTTTTACTCACGTTATAGAATGAAAGACTTGTCTAAGACAAACTAAATAATCAGGTCAGGTAGCGTACCCAATTTACAAGCAAAAAGATTCGTAAGAACAACAAAATTGTAAAATGAGAACACATAAGACTTCAGCTAAAAGTACGGCAAAAATATCATAGTTTTCCGAGGGCTAACACATCTCTATACGTGAACATAGAGAGAAAATTATAAACTACCCAATCTTAAGGGGAAATGCTGACGTTAAACTTTTGAGATCCATGTAGTACAAAATATTTCCAGTCAGCACAGTTTTCCTTGATCTAGAGAAGCTTCCTTTCTACGTTGTTAAGTTCTGTGTAACTTGAGAGACAGAAGTAGAAGCCGCAGTGTACTGCATTCTTTTACCTCTTGCAAGAAAAAAATTCGGGAGAGACGCAAGATATTTCCCGCAGTTTTAAAGGTTGAGTGGATGAAATGAAGGTTTCAATTGTAAATCCTGAAAATGTTTTGTCTAATAAATTAAACAATAAAAGACGAGAGACATAATAACAGACCAATATACATTTCTTGAAATGTTCACGAGTACTGAAGAGAACAGCAGAGGATATAACTACAGCTAAGTACATAGCCTACTTCACGCTACAGCAACACTGAGGGAAGAAGTTGAGACTTGATTTTCGCTCGTATAGTTCACATTACCTCAACACGCCACTGAGCTCATTTTGAGAGGTAACGTTCATCAAACATTCGGACAAAGAAACAACAACGTAAAAGATACGGCTACCTTCTACACAAGGTACACATAGCAATTTACGAGGGATACAATGAAAAGTTACGATAAGACGGTCATTTTATAGCTCTATCTGGACGCGTCTTCGTCGGGAGCTTGACTTGGACCAGAAGATTTCTGAGTGAAGAGCGCCAGTAGGGACGAGATGTATTCGCGCTCCTCCAGCTAGAAAGAACAGAATTTACTTTAGCGGTGTCTACAGGCATGTAGCTGCACACGAAAGACAGAAATGGTTCGAATGTATTCATGTTATTAGTTGTAAGTTCTCATGGTGCATGTAAATCGTTCGCTGTCAAGACCTTATATCTTTCTGCTATCAAGGGGCAGTTATAGAAAAATCGGCTACCAGTAGTCCATTTAAATTCAAAACGTTTTTCGTGCAATGGCAAGGACATACAACACAAGCATTCCTCTTTCACTCGTGAGTATCGTGCTTTGAGGGCCTTTTTGGTACATCATCATAAAGAGATAAAGTTGAAATACTAGATACTACACACGCGAACCGATTGCGATTTTACGTCACAGAAATATAAAAACTCACTTACCCACATATCGTCGTCTTGGATTACCTCGAGTCGACCTCTTAGTGATTCTGCAAGGCCCTCATTACTGGAGCAGATACGGAGGGCTTCTTCGCTTTTATTACACATCGTCAGGAGCGCACGGGTAGTGTGTTCTCTCATGTAGATCCCGGCACCTTGCTGTTGCAAAAAAGAAAAAGAGAAAACCGTTTATTCAAAGAAAAAGTTGCCACATGAAATGTATTACAATACATTGGGTTTTAAAAATTTCTTAAAATAAAGGTCCTTAATTGATAGACAAACCATACGAGGCATACTTAGCTGTGCAGAGGATTAATTTTGTTTTTGAGAGAACATGCAGTGAAGATTCAATTGCCATCACACTGAACAGGGCAGGCGAATTTTTACATACACGTTCATAGTCAGCATATATATTTATATTTCATTTATTCCAATTTACGTCATTTGTTATCGATTTTGTGGCCTAATGTGTTCTTAGAAGATATTTTGAAAGTTATAGCAACAGTAAAACTCTAAATTATTGTTCAGGTAGTCAAAAAATAACAGCGTTATTTCCACGTTAAAGCTACAATTCATTTGTGAAAACTGATTTCAAATAAAAGGTTTGTATACTTATCTTGTTTTTGAGGTTCCTACATTTTTGTGATAGATCAATATCGGAATGAACTGAAATCAATATAAATAAAACTCAAATCTATGCCAAAAATTTTCTGTCACATGGAGTAAAAGTATCCAATTTACAGGGAAGGCAAGGACACGCCAACATGCAAATAACATTAAATTATTTTATATTTGGAGGAAGACAAGCACTTACTTGTGCGTCTTCTGCAGAGGGCGTGCCTCGATCGCCGTCTCCCTCACACAGACGCTCGACCAGCAGGTCTGGATAGCCCATTGAGACGAGCTGGGCTGCAGGACAGAATTAACTTAGCTCGATTGGACGGAGTGAGACGCAATAGTAAAATAAGAGTAAAAATGGAACACAAAATTCGAGAGATTGGGATGAATTATTCTTCAGACTAGAGGAAAAAACATTATTCTTATCAGCAAGAATGGGAAGAACTGTGCTGGTTTAGTAGAGGATTAAGGAAAATTAAAGTAATCTCGTATAAACTATAAATGAAATTAGAGCTCAAGTTTATACAAGTGATGACTGTGATCCGAACCAGTGTCAATACAAATAACCCAAACGAAAAATGAAAACTTCACAGAAATATTACTGAGTTTGTGTTATAATTTTTTCAAGCTATGCCTGCACTTGAAACCCCACCACCGTCACTGAAATCCTAAAGCTAAAATGCCAATAATAAATGCATCGCTGAATTTGGCCCCTTCCCACAGTGAGGGGAGAAAACATTTAGGAGGTCATAACTTAAAATGTTCTAACAAAACTTGTTCAAGCACTGGGAGGGCTCAAGAGTAATGTGGGTAATTATCAAATTCAGTACTTACCAACACTAGGTTTATAGTCCTCAATGAGCGCCAGAACAATGAAGGTGGACTTCTGGTAGAGCGCATCATCTCCAGACTGCATGGCTCTCATCAGGTACGAGAGCCCATCTTGTTCGATGAACTCCTCTGCAGCCTTAGAATAATTCCTCACAGCACCTGCAAAAAGCCATCATATGGGAGGATTCGAAAGTAGAGGGACAACAGTTCACTTTAAATGGAATCAAGCAGTGGAAGCACACAGTAGTGAGACTTACATGTGAGCAGGCACACCCAACAAGAAGAAACAAAGGGATGGAGTTCATCACCCGCAACAGTTAACAAAGCAAGGCTAGGTGCGGTAATTTCCGAGTTGACCACAAATAGCAACTGAGAGTCAAGAGCAGTTCTTCCACGGAAAACATACACGCAATATGCTTCATGAACATATACTTATGCACTGAAAATTTGAATGAATACTCTTGCAACACTGTCAAGAATATATTACTGATTGTTTCAAAAGTAAACCATAATTGAAACCTTCCAGAACATATTTCTATTTTCCTAGAAATAAAAAGAGTGCGACTGCAATAAACGAAGTTCAAAAATTAGGAAAGTACAAGTATGAAAGAAAAAACATGCCTGGAGAAAGATGAAATTGGAGAGAGAGAGAGGGAAGAGTCAGTCAAATAAAACCCAGAATTAAAGAAGCTTAACAGGAGCACAGGCTCTTCCTTCAAAAAAGACTGAATGCCCACGAATATATGAACATATAATTTCCACTATCCCTCAAGATAAATTGTTGAAAAGCCAAATTTTAAGGTAACCCAATCAAATATTTTTACCATATGTATATTGTCCGCTTGTATATTTCCCTCGAGCGTCAGACGTCATAAAAATTATTAGGACAGAAAAGTATTCTACTGCTTGTAAATTCCTCCTCATGAAAGGAAGAGCGTACTCAACTAAAAGAAATTCTTACATAAGAACCCACAAAAGCTCATACAAAACTCACAAGAAACAGCAAAGAGAGCTTTTTGCTTGACACGAAGTACGGCATCACCATCGACCACACCGAGCATCTTGGGGAACACTCCGTCTATCTTCATGAGCTCGTCCTGACAACTGGTGTTGTTCTGGCACATGGAGCCCAGTACAGCAAAGGCCAACTCCTGTACTCTGGCGTGAGGGGAGTCCACGCATGACAGCAGCAATGGCAAGCCTTTCCCGTTTACCACAACTGCACGTAGATACTGAACTGTTAGCTTCAACATAGGATGTCAAGGTTCTACCAAAGTTCTCAGAATCTCTTCCAGGATTTTACATTTTTCAAGATTATGTTAGACACAGAACATACTCGTATAAGGTATAAAAATTTAATGTTCTAGAAGAGTGTCAAAGCCTAAAGAATAGACTTTGAACTGAATGGTTGCAGCATTAATAATGATCAATCCCATTTGGACCATATCATTTTAAGGCCTGAGTTTCACTTAAGCAAATATGAATACAGTAACTACTATTTTAAATCGTATGTGTAATTTCATCTTAAAAAATGTATTGAACTGAAAGATTTCAACACAAAAATCAAGTGAAAATTACTCAAAACTGATCTCAACTCAGATTGTTGAGTTTACTGCGAGTGCAGAACTTGGCTTATTATTTAGCATACAAGTGCAACATTGCAACAAGGTTCATTTAATTATAAAGATGATATGATACAGGTTTGTTATTACTCTCAGAGGTACTAAACCCCTTTTCAGTCATTTAATCCTAGAGAACTTGATGCAACAAAAGATCTGCCATCTCTCATCATCTGCTGCTCACATTAAATATCCCCTTAACATGAGATTCACAATCAACAAAGCCTCAAGTATGTACTGAGAGATCTATTGTCACAATACAAGTTGTCAACCACACTGGAGACAATTAACAGTTACATACAGGAAATGTATTAAACTTGGCAAATGAAGGTAAATGCATAGAATGACCTTTCTGCTTCTTGTTAATAAGAAGCAGCTTTTCAGCCATAAAATCTACCAAAGAATTGGTTATTGATGACATATTTGACAAGAAGTTGTCAAAGGAATGTTGAGAACTTGTTTACTAAAGTAGTAGAGTTGCGTGTGTGCTTGTGGATATAATGCCAGGCATGAAGAGCACACATTTATTTGCACTCACTTGTAGCATTCATAGGATGGTCATCAACCAAATCATGAAGTTGATCAAGGGCTAGAGTCTCATCATCACACTCTGCCATGGGCTCGTGAAGGTTGGGACTTGTTGCCAGGAGATGGAGACATGCAGTAATTCTCTTTGGCACATCCAAGATCATCTCATCAAAAGCTGAAGACAGGTACTTCTTGCTCTGTAGCATAATAAGTCTCACATTAGAGTCAAACATATGCAAAATAGATGACACCAGCAAGCATAAAAAACAGTTTTTAAATGAAAATGTAGACCATAATTTAGCACTCCTGAAGTCAAGAAGACATCTACCATTATCAAATGTTGAATGTAAGTTGATCATGTGTATTTAAACACAGAGTAACTGCACAAGAGATCAAGTTACAAAACACAAACTACTTAAATTCAACTGTGTAATTTGGTGATAAATGAAAGTTTGAAATTTTGTGAATTTTATAGAGGCTACAAAAAATTTGAGGAAAACTTTCATGCACATTACAGAAGTTGTTTAAAATTTGAAGCAATACATACAATTCCATGTAGAAGTGATTTGAGAGTGAGAAAATTTGAAATTTGAGGCTACATCAAATTGTGGAGGCAGTGACATTTTTTCCCCCTAAAATTGATCTACAATAATTCAATTAAAATACTAAATAACCTTATTCACTAAACAAATCCAGTGTTACACAAATAATTGCACACTAAGAATGATAACATCTATAGAGTGAAATTTATGAAGAATTTCAACTTCAACAGAGAACACCTTTTATTACAGATTAGTAAAACATAAAATTTAAGGAATGGATTACATTTTTTGCTTCAATTTAGTACAAAGGTAATTCAAAACAATCAGCAAAAGATTCATGTCAAATTATGCTAATATAATTCAAGACAACTCACTTGTAATGAATATTGCTTTAGCAAACTAACCTCAGGATCCATATCAGCCACAGCATTGCTTGATACAGCTGATGAACTTAAAGTACCTTCAGCATTTGCTTGTACTGCAACCTCAGTACAGAAATTGAGGACATCTTGTAACTTACGAGGGTTGCGTCGGGGTTGATCTTCATCTGCCATGGCTCAAAAATTTGAATTTACTGGAATAAGAAATTCTCTTTCACAGATCTTTTACCAAAGGATTTAAGCTTCAAGCCCTGAAAAATAATTTTTTTTCAAGAAAGGGGGCAAAGAAAAGTAGGCCTACATGCAAAACATTAAACAGTCAATGCACATTGCAGTCACTTAAATGCACTCTAAAACTATTCTAACAACTAATGAATTGTGAATTATTTATTCAAGTTTTTAAAGAACAATGTGTAAGAATAAAACTGAATTCAGGATTCAAAAAGAGATAGTAAAATGATGGAAATCAGAATCTATGCCAAGCAAAAAAAAACATAAAAATAGATGAAGGATTAGCCCAAAGGAAAAATTATTATCATACACAAAATAGTCCCATTGAAGATAAAAAATTGAAGCTGATGCTACAAGTCACAATGCAGCTCTTATAAAATTGATGAAGCCTATAAATTTTGAAGTTATGGATTTATGGTCATTGTGCTTGTTTAAAATAGTGATTGAAAGACAATTTTACAAGTTCTTTTACATTCATAAATTAGAGATTTGATTAAGAAAACTGTCATACACACCTAATTATGAAGATATTGATTGTATTTTTGAGTGCTATATCAGGGACAGGAGAGCACAACACATAATTGATCATAGGCAAGCAATAAAACCTTCATAGAGCACCAAAAACTGCAAACTTGGGATAACAAATTAAGCATCTCTGCCACATTAGATATAGTACTGCGCTGGTTATAGTTATGTTTTGAAAATAGAGCTAGCAAATGGTAATTACACAATGTGCTCATCAAAATAGTCAACATCTTCAAAAATAATCAGGAGCAGCAATTTTTATTTGAAGTTCTGCACTTCACTTCTGTGAACCTATGATAAAATGATATTTAAATCATGGTTTTGAAGAAATTTACTGCACTATTGGTTTTGATAATGGGCTCAAGTGGTTGGTAAGTTTAGGCAAAATTAATAATTAGGAAATTTTTTCAACATATTTGAAATATACAGGTACAAATCTAATAGTAAAACATTTAAAGCACTAATGAAAAATTACACTTTTACTTTGATAATAACAACCATGAGTTCTTCAGCAAGGCCTGACACAATTGAAATTTTTCAAGTTAAACTTGCAGCTCTACCTAGGGGGCTTCAAGAGCTACAATAAAAGCCCATTCCTAATTCTAATATAAATTAAAATATCAATAATCAATCAAACAATAACAACTTGCTATGACAGCAGTTTTATGATTGCAGTTGAGCAAAGTAGGGGCCTAAGGACACACTAAACATTACTAAAATTAACTACGTAAACTCTCAAACAACATAACAGTTTTAAGTAAAAGAACACTATAAGCTATAGCATTAGACGTGCTATTCATGGAATAATCCACAAAACCAATCGTAAACCACATATGAGACATCCGAGAGAAGTCTAGCTTTTCGACCCGTGCGTTTCTTCTAATTACGAGTTCCCAACTTCCCAGCACGGCATACAGAAAGAAGCCTCTCAGTGAGTGACTCCGCTACGGCGCTGCCAGGCTGCATACTTTGAGCTTCGCCGTGCTGCTGGAAGGTTCTCGGCGTGATTTCCAGAAAGGAACTACGAGCAAGTTTCAAACACAGCTGGTGACACGCTACGTTCATGAACGATCACGCATTCGAATTTACTTTGATAAGGAAAATGTTATACACGTAATATATCAGCCACTTTCTACAATAAATCAAGCGTAAACTGCAATTATATGAAACCTGACATTTTTCATGTAGTAGTAAAATTGTTGAAATATGTCCTATCCATATTAAGTTAACGCAAATATTTTGGTCACAAATATATTATACAACAGCTCAGAATAAATTTGTTATCATTGCTCTGAACTGAAGCAACACTTTTAATTTTACCACAGTTTGTGATATTACTCTTATAAGAAAAAAAGAAAAACGTTTATTTCCAAATTGTCACATGAGATACATGCCAACATATTGGCTTTTAAAAGTTTCTTAAATATAGGGCATCCTAAAACAAATGTTCCATACGAGGAGTACTAATTGACAAACCATCCGAGGTGTACAAGTAGATGAGCCATACGAGGCATAATAATAGACAAACTATACGAGGTGTACTAATAGACAAACTGTCAGAGGTGTACAAGTAGATAGACCATACGAGGCATATTAATTGACGAAATATACGAGGTGTACTAATAGACAAACCATTTGTGGTGTGCTAGTAGTCTAACAAAAGTTCTATACTAGGAGTACTAATTGACAAACCATCCGAGGTGTACAAATAGATAAGCCATACGAGGCATGATAATAATAGGCAAACTATACGAGGTGTACTAATAGACAAGCTATCAGAGGTGTACAAAATAGATAGACCATACGAGGCATATTAATAGACAAAATAAACGAGGCGTACTAATAGACAAACCACACGTGGCTTGCCAATAGTCTATCTCTGTCAAGGGTAGTTGAATGAGAAATGAAAAATATGCCCTAAAAATATGCAAAGCCCTATCACCACCAAAAATATATTTCATATCTTCTCGATATTCACCACATCATGCGGACATGGGTGCATGGGATAAAATAGAGATACAGTGTAAGCCGGTTACCACTCATGATTGACAAATATCTAAAAAATATTGGTAGAAATGGGTAAACAAACATATATTCAATATCAAAATTCATAGCTTGTACAACATACGGACAGAAAGATAATTTTACTACGATTCATATGCTCAAATTGCACTTTATTTCATCAATTATATGTGACAATAATCCGATTCACAGAAACGCCCTCTGGGGAAGTGCTAGATCTATTTTTGAATCATTTCGCTATTTCAATAAAATTTATTAACCGAATGGTTCTTGCGTAAAGAAATGAAATAGAAACATGTATATCTATTTATGTAGATACATATATATACCTACACACGTACACACACACATATTAATATATATATACTTATTGAAAATAAAAGATTAGAAAAAAAATACATATATAAGATAGAAGAAAGAAGCAACCTACCATCTACTACACAGAAAATGACAGCTGAGCTCACTGTAATCCTAAGTAATTTTTCGCAAAAGATAACTAAAAGGAAGAGAAGACTTCGAAAAACATAAAAATGAGCTGTTTTTTAATTTCTTCACAGAAATTTTTAAGAAAAATCAAGTTATAGTCAAGAAGCAACACAACTCTTCAGCATTATACGGACATGTGTACGTGGGATAAAATGGAGTAACATTGTGGCCGGATATCACATCTGAGTGGAGAATATTCACAAAATTGGCACATATAGGAAGATTAGGCCTTGATCCAAAATAATAATTTTGATTACAGAAATTTAGAGTTTTTTCCGATTTGAAAGTTCAGTGCTAGTGTGCGCTGAACGCACGGAAAAAAATAAAAATGAAAAGACTAAATGCAATGCTTAAATTACCCCTTTCCCCCCAGCTCAGCCGAAAATCGATTGAAAACATCTTCGAGAATGATTTTGAAATAGCGAGACAACGTTAGCCAAAAATTTAATTCATTATAAACTTTGCACAACCCTCACATCTATAAACCTGTTTATTGGTGTACACACAAAATGTATTTCATGGTATATTTGTCATACGGACGTTAAATATTAATACTGAAAAGAGAAAGAAATAACAAAATAGATATAAATAATGAAGGCATCTACGGATGCTTTATTTCCAATTTCAAGCCTGATACATATCACCTTATACATTGGATTTTCAAATGCGTTATAACTAACGCCAGGACGCCATTACGCTTTCCCCCAGTCAAGACAGGTACCCATTTCAGACACCTGGGTAGAGTGGGGTATTGTGCTTGGAATTTTTCCCCTATACCCAACAGAGAAAATCGCCACCAGCGCCGGGACTCGAACCAGGGTCTGCCTGGACGGAGGCAAGTTCGATAGTCTCACGACACGACGAGCACAATATGAGGAAATACTCCTAATTATGGAAAGAACGTTCGTTCTGCTGCACTGAACTGACGGCTGTGGTGCTCATTGTTGTCGACAGAAATAAGTAAGTTTAATATGCGAATCGCTTAGTAAACGTAAAATGAAATAGTTTCTAAATTTCTAACAGAAATTTCAGGAAAAATTAAAATTTCTGATAGATGGGAAGTTCATAAATCACAAAAACTAATATCAGCCACAAAAAAGAGTAAATCTAATTTCGAAAATTCGTGTGTTTTGAGAAAGGATTTTTTGTTACGTGTGGAATAAATGTGATGATCTATTATTCCACCAACACATCAATATTAAAGTGAACAAGTTTTGAGGCATGAAATTTGCGTGAACGAAGTAGCAAAAATGTATTTTTACGAAATATTTGTGATGCCTGTGCTCTCCACTTTTGTTGCTGGCGCACTCTGCATTTCAGAAGGTTGCTTCCTCTGAAAATCACCAACCTCTACGACATCTTTAGATGACAGTTTAGCAAAAAAAAAAATTCGAAACACCGTACTTAAGCAGAACGCGTACAAATAGAAAACTAATACATACCAGTACTGTCACCACCACAAGAGCCTAGTGGCAACAGAATCGCAGCTTGTCACAAATTCTCCCATCGAGAGACACCGTTTACCCTCCCAGCAGCGTCAGTGCAGACAACACTTAAATTGCCTAAGGCGAGGAAAAATCTTCCATTCATTCCCAGGATGAATAATTATTGAACACGTTGGTCGACATGTAAACCGCCGATGTACAAGGAGGGAACTTTCACTAGGCTACTGACCGACTAGTAGTCACAAACTCGCTTCTAATAAATAGTTAACCAAAGCTAAATAAAGGCACGTTCCAATTAATATTTACAATTTTTAAAATTGCTTTTTACAGTTGTCTTTAAATATAAGTTGAATATTGAACTTTTCAACCCATCGCAGTCAACGTGATGAGCGTTCCGAGCAATCTAACCTCAACAACACGAGCATCATCTGCACCGCATCTCACCGAGCGCGCAAGTGCATCAGCTCAACAGCTACGCATCACTAACCAAACCCAAAATAGCTCATGGTCAACGATAACAGAAGCATCGATTTCATCTTCATTGTACGAAGGAAATGCAAATGTAAACGAGCAGTTGAAAACATTACAACAGTGAATGATGCCATTTTGTCAACATTATGTTAGCATTTACAATAAAAAGTTGTCTTCCTTAGGTATTTTATGTGCTGCTCCACATAGATTAGATTTTATATGCTAATACCTATGCATTTGGTTGCAATAATAGTGAAATATCTTAGAGAGAAAGCTGCAAGGACAGGTAAATTTCCCAACGCATAATAATACTGGTGAAAGTTTTACTTCTTTAAATAAATACATATTTGCTTTCGAGGTAAATTACAAGTTTGAAAGTTATGCACGACCTTTTTAATCATCTATCACTTGCGACAGCGTATCAGTTTCAATTGGAATTAAGTGTTTTTCTGTTGTTTTGCTCCTCATCAAACTGGTATCTGTTTCAACTTCATAATCTTAGTAGGGAATAATGGCTAAGTTTTTGCGTTCGCCACTACGGAGAAACACCAAACCGGTAATCCTTTGTACCGAACCAAAGACCATTCATGTGAGAGCATACCTTAACGATTAGGTCATTGTGACGGTTCCCATGTAGAAGCTTTCGAATTATTAATATGTGATTGATATTCATAAAACAGCAGGGCTGAGTCAAATGTTAAGGCTGCTTGCTCTCCTAATAATAGTTTCGAGTATCGGGATCGATGCTGTGCAGTGTGCACTGCATTGATAAACCCCTACATTTTCGCTGAATCTTCTTCTTTACGTCATGGCATAAGCATATACGTTAGCATCTCATATACCTTAATAATTGTAATTTAACGACAACAATCAGAATTTAGGTGATGGATTCAGTGTGTCAGAAACGCATCTAATAATGCGCCAACTAAAATGCACCTTGTAGCAAAAAACCTGTGAAATATTCAATTAGACTTCTCAATTTCGTCCATTTTCAAAGGTTTCCGATAAAGCATAACGCGTGATTCCATTACATGTCCACTGTGTACGTTTTTTCCCTCAGCGAACATGCGCGTTTAGTTCGATAGGAACCAGACACCGAGCATTGTGAGGACCAGGTTCCCGCTAGCTTGCGCGGGAGACTGCGAGGCCGGACGATGTTCATTTGTTACGCGAGCGTAGAAAAAAAAACAGAAAAGAAAGAATGTTTTATTTCAATCAAGTCTTATACATATCATCTTGAACATTGGTTTTTCGAATGCTTCATAACGAACACCAGGACGCAATGACGGTTATCTCCGGTCAAGCCGGTACGCATTTCCAACACCTGGGTAGAGTGAGGAATTGTGGCTGTGTTTTCCCTTTTCCCAAAAGGGAGAATCACCGTGCTGCAACTTAACCTGGCTATCAAGTAGCACTTTTCTTGCTCAACTGAGCTCTATGCTTCGTTTTAATGAATTATTAAAACTCATCTCAATTTCATAATTATTTCTTTTCCTTCTCTTCCAGCAAGAGGAGCTACTCAAATCGTAGGATCTTTTTCCGGGTGAGATCGTCTATCCGAATTATGATCTCGAACACAAAATTAAAAGTGCGTCCTGCAACAACCCGATATTTAGGAGACATCTCTGGGATAAGCGCCATTACTTCTATTAATAAGCAACTGAAAATAATATGGTACCAGAAATTTCTTTTATAACTGCAACTCGATAATCTTAGTTAATTTTTAAAGCCAAGCATGTTTTATGCCCTAGTTTCTGGCTTGTGCTTTCGTGGTAAATTTTATGCGTGATAAATTTTATTTCACCATCTTCGAATAGTTTAATGTACTTTGTTTCAAAATGCGAATCGCACCAATCTTTTCCTGATGTTCGAGCCATTTAGTTCTGGCTGAATAAGATCGAAAGCTTGAAAATTTCACTCCTAACAAACGATCTTTATATCTTTTTTCGGTTATGAAATGGATTACCATCACAGTGATAATAGGGGTTTGAAATATATCCTCTTTCACGTAAAAATATTTACTATGTTTTTAGAATTGCTACATCACATTTTCACTTCCTGAAAATGACTTCCTCAATTTATCAATTAGCCTTATGAGGAAAAATAAAAGACATTCAGTATTTGTAGATCACGCAATTTATTCTCGTTTAGGTACTTAAAAAATGGTGATCAAACATATGTGCTGAAAAAAAAACACATTCCTCCCTATCCTCAGAATTAAGTTCTCTTGTAGAGTAGGTAGAAACAGAGTAAGAGGATTTAATGACTTATTAGCTAAGGGGAAATATTCTAGTCCTCAAAACTTCCTGCTCCATAGATTATAAAGAACTAACGTCCATTTCGACTTGGGACGAAGCAAATTTGTTGCTATTAATTTAACGTTGGTCATAAGAACGAAAGCAAAAAGTACTAGCTGCAATTTCTGAGAAACGGCATCAGCCAGTAAGTCGATCTTATTGGAACCTCAACCTGTTTAGATGAAAATTAGTCAGGCCATTCAACGATTATGATGTTTAATTTAAGCGGCGAATAATTGGGAATGTCTGAAACTTACTTTTATCCGTATTAAGGTTTGCATAATATTACATATAACTCGAGGATCGACTTCATAGCAATTGCATTTGCAAGCGAGGCGAATATTTCCGACCCTCTACCGTCCTGCTTACCGCTCTTGCATTTCAGACCCTTCCGTCAGAGGTGCTGAGCAACATTTTATGAAGTTCACCCCTTGTACTAAGAGGGCAAGGAGATGTAAGTCGGCTTTGTAGAACAAGGTGCTTCTAGGTATAAGTAAGGGGTCTGCTGGGAGCCAATGTTATTCCCTTCTAAAAAATGACCCCGCGGTATATTTGGTTACTTTTCTATTTGTTTTCATTAAGCTGCTCTACATTGATAAACAATTTTAAATTGGTTAACCTTGATCAATAATGCAAGGCAGCCTAAATAGAAGCAGTTTCATTGCTGCCGAGTAGATTCGCATACAAAATACAGATAAAAATTAATTACAACTTGTTAACTTTCAAATCACAGAGATGTTATTCGTGGGCAATGATTAATTTGACCATCGCCAAACTTATAATTTTAATATGCGAGCAAATTACTTCCAAAGTTCAATTTTCCATACACTAAAGGAAACGTCTTTCATTTGTAGATCGTAATTTCTGCAGTGTTCTGCTATCCAATAATAGGATTTTCAGCAGGAAAATGCAAGAACAACGCCTCCCAGATATGAATAATATTCTTTAGCATGTTCAAAGAATTAAGCAGTTGGAAAAATCCCTCTAATAAGCGACTATTGTTTCTTGCCAGGGGACATTTTTCCCCATTGAGAGTTAATTCCGAGTCTTTACCAATTCAAACGTATTATTCAAAAACAAACCGACACCACAAAAAAAATAAAATATACTTCAACGAATCAAATGAATTACTTTAAATAAGTTCTCTTAGAAAGTTTAAGGCCTTTATCAATTTGCAAAAACAATTCCTCCCTTAAATAAAAACAAATCTTTTGTTCGTCAGGTGTACAAACGACTTCTTGTGTTCCATTTTCTGTCCCTGATAACCGAGTGGGCGATCGCCACTGTAGATTACATTTGTAGGAACACTCGTAATACTTGACGGTGCAACAATGAACTAGAGTTTGTGAACGTGAGCAGACCAGGGGCCCAATTTTGTAAAAATTCACATCATTGTATCGGTACGATTGGAAGCCTAAATTAATTATGCCATCTTGGCTACGGTACCAAATTATGCCAAGTCGATTGATAAAAACTTTCGCTACTCGCTGTACTGTTAGGAGGATGTCAATTGTTTGAAATGCCGGTCTCTGGCTATGTTATGTGGCATGGCGGTGTGATGTCGTGTGGCGTGGTGAGTGTAGATCATGTCAGTGTGACGTGGTGAGTGTAGATCATGTTAGTGTGACGTGGTGAGTGTAGATCATGTCAGTGTGACGTGGTGAGTGTAGATCATGTCAGTGTGACGTGGTGAGTGTAGATCATGTCAGTGTGACGTGGTGAGTATAGATCATATCAGTGTGACGTGGTGAGTGTAGATGTCAGTGTGACGTGGTGAGTGTAGATCATGTCAGTGTGACGTGGTGAGTCTAGATCATGTCAGTGTGACGTGGTGAGTCTAGATCATGTCAGTGTAACGTGGTGAGTGTAGATCATGTCAGTGTGACGTGGTGAGTCTAGATCATGTCAGTGTGACGTGGTGAGTGTAGATCATGTCAGTGTGACGTGGTGAGTGTAGATCATGTCAGTGTGACGTGGTGAGTGTAGATCATGTCAGTGTGACGTGGTGAGTGTAGATCATGTCAGTGTGACGTGGTGAGTGTAGATCATGTCAGTGTGACGTGGTGAGTATAGATCATGTCAGTGTGACGTGGTGAGTCTAGATCATGTCAGTGTGACGTGGTGAGTCTAGATCATGTCAGTGTGACGTGGTGAGTCTAGATCATGTCAGTGTGACGTGGTGAGTCTAGATCATGTCAGTGTGACGTGGTGAGTCTAGATCATGTCAGTGTAACGTGGTGAGTGTAGATCATGTCAGTGTGACGTGGTGAGTCTAGATCATGTCAGTGTGACGTGGTGAGTCTAGATCATGTCAGTGTGACGTGGTGAGTCTAGATCATGTCAGTGTGACGTGGTGAGTATAGATCATGTCAGTGTGACGTGGTGAGTCTAGATCATGTCAGTGTGACGTGGTGAGTCTAGATCATGTCAGTGTGACGTGGTGAGTCTAGATCATGTCAGTGTGACGTGGTGAGTCTAGATCATGTGTTATATTCTTCTTTCACTTAGAATCCGAGTTTATGATTTTTCAAATTTTCTTTCTTTTCAAGTCTAATCTTCAAATCAAAGGAGTTATTTTCCGAAAGAAAACACGATTCTTTCAACGTGGCCACGTCGTTTTACTTGTTTTAATGAAAGATGTACACAAAATATGACAATGGGGTAGATGAGACTAGCAAATTTAAGAACAATTGCTACGAGGGTCTTACGCAACTTTGGATATGCAGCGATGACGGAGTGCGATATTAAGGTCTCGAATTGTACGTTAAATTATTACGTGAAGTTAACACAGAGTCAGGGTCTAATACGGAGTGCCAGCCGTATGCAAACAAAATAAGTGAAGTGGCACGACGAGACCTTCTAGTGACGGAGTTTCGCTCTCTAATGATGATGCCCTAGCCCTCGTCGTACCCTTTAAGTAGACTCGCGCCGTGACCGTTACTTCTGGAGCGTGCAGCAAGTGCCGCAACTGAACACCGTTGTCGTCGCTTAGGCCCTACTGCGCTCTCGGGCAGCACCAGCCGTTGCCATCTGTGTTGCCGTCGCCACGCTGGTGCCACGCTGGTGCCACGTCGTTGCCACGCTGCCGCTGGGAGCGTAGGTGTTGCCTCTTTTTTTGTAACGGTCGAGCCCTCGCTGTGTACACATCGACATCTGGCGCGTTGTATACTGCTGAGCTTTGAGATTTCCTGATAGCAGAGTCCGGTGTAAGCTCTCACGTCCAACCGCCCTTTACTCTTTTTTGTGGTGAAAACTTAACGGTTCGTACTCGGGACACAACAGAATCCCCCCAACCTATATTAATCAACATCCTCCTGGATGTAAAATGGAAGTTTCCGTCTACTGAAGTCACGCATCTGAGATTCGTACTTCATTGCAGGGGCGAAATTAGACAAGCCTTGAGATTTGTGCTTCTGACGCACTTCTGATTCGAAGATCCTAAACAATCGATAGCTTACTGTAGTCGTCGGGACGTCCTATTCCAGTTCACTATCGAAGATCTTCTCTCTTGGCTAATGACGTTCTATCAGAGGCCTTCTGAAGACGTTCAAGGGGTAAAAACCACCCTAATAAAATATCGAATATGCATTCGATCAGTCTATATTCAACCTCCTGCGTGTAGTTACTACGGACATATTGCTGTCCAACGGTATCTTCTTTATTTTTTCTTCGCCGTTGTTGAATCCGTGTCCGGCGAAAATATAGATGTTCAGGAGGAAATCTAGTCCTTTGTACGAGTGAGTGTACTGTTGCTGCAGATGTAAGCTGGATCCGCCGATTGCGTCTGTACAGCTGGGGCCGCGGCACGCCAGGACAGCTGAGGCGGGCCCTTTAATAGCAAGGTCGTCGCTGACGGCGCGTAGCAGAAACAGCTGGTATGGAGAGCGGTGTTGCCATAGCGTTGGTAGTGTACTGTGCGCCTGCACACTGCCCCTGGGCCGCTGCACTGCCGCGCTGGCGAGCGGTGCGTGAGTGCTGTGCGCCTGTACACGGCTCCCCAGCCGCGGCGCAGCTGCGGTGGAGAGAGGAGGGTGTGTGCTGCCGCTGCTCGGGCCCCAGTTGGCACAGCATCGCTGCAATCAATCGTTCCACGTTAATCTCAGGCTTTGATAAATTTTTCTCTCGGATTTCTTTGACTTATCGTAATCAATTGTGTCCATCTACTCATCACATCTCCCCCATGCCATTCACATCCCGGTGTACCATCCTTCGATAGCATTTTAACTAGAATCAAAGTAATCTAACGCAATAAGTTCTAAGAAATCCATTTAGAGAATACAAAATGAAATAAATGCACGGTAAATGAAGTTAATGAGAAATACATAATATGACATTCAATATCTCGGATAATTAGTGGGCTGTAAAGGAAATTTCCTACGTATTAGCACGCATTCCTGGGGAAGAGCTATGAAAAGACATACGAACGGGTTACAAATTTGACATCGAGTAAAATTTTTATCTGATTAATGAGCATCATCAAGGTAAACACATAAATTGATTTATAAATCGACATTAATCATGTAATACATCCTATCTGCATTTTGCTGGAGAAATCATTTAAATTTAATTCGAAGCACTTATCCTAAAATTGGAAAATGAAAGAAATGTTAAACACAAGGGAAATGATTAGAAAACATTCTTAATATTAAACATAGTACATCTTTAGAATGAAATGGAGCAATCATCATCGAAGTTTTGGGACGTCCTTGCGAGACACAAATAATCATACATAGTTTGGGCGTCTCGTCCGATTTCTCAGAGAGTACCTAGGAATCATTCCTTCATTCCTCTGGCTCGTGCTTTGCACTGCAGGAATGTCGTTCGTCTCTGCCCCTTGCAGTTCGTCTTCTTCGTCACCGTTATTGAAAGGGAAGGCCATGGCGTCGTCAAGATAAGCTCTTTTGACTCGGTTGAGGTGAACCTTCTGTTCTTTTCTGTCTGAGTAGAGGCCTTTGATAGTGATGTTATTTCCATGTCTAGAAGTGATCCTATATGGGCCTCTGAACCTCGATGGGAAGGCTCTGTCCTCGACACGTCCTGCTTCATTCCTCAACATGATAAGGTCCCCAGCTTGGACATCACATTCTTTGGCCGTTCGATCGTAGACCTTCGCCGCAGCTTGCCTGGCCGCCTCAGAGTTTTTTCTAACAGCAGCAAATGCTTTGGACAGTCGGAGCGAAACTTCTGTTGAATAATCTTGGTCACATGCGTAATTGATGGGCTGCTCCTTGAAAATGTCGTGGTAAGGAAGGTTAGCATCTCTACCGTAGAACAAAAAGAACGGCGTGTTTTTAATCGCAGTTTGATATGAAGTATTTACCGCGAGAGTCGCAAAGGCCACGCTCTCGTCCCAGCTAAATTTATCTTCCGCGGCCAGGTGAGAAATTGCAGTTTTCAAGATGCCATTGAGTCTCTCACAGCATCCATTTGCCATCGGGTGGTAAGCAGTAGTCGTTTGTGATCTCGCTTTAAGATTCTTGCAGACGTCCTGGAATAACCTATTGGTAAATTCGCTGCCTCTGTCACTGACGATCGTATTTGGGGCAGAGAATTTTCCGACGTATTGGACGAAAGCTCTGGTGACAGTATCAGCAGATTTATCTGTAAGGGGGTAAGCATCAACATATCTAGTAAAATGATCAACTATTGTTAGAAGGTATTTGTTGCCATCGTAACTAACAGGCAATTCAACAAGGTCAACAGCAACTCTTTCAAGGGGGTACGAGGTTTCAGGAAATTTACCTAAGGGGACTTTAAATTGGCCCTGCCATTTCCTTCGTTGGCACTGCAAACATTTCTTCACGTGGTCTTTGACGTCACGAATTTGATTAATCCAGAAGAATTTATCTCTGGCCCGTTCAAGAGTTCTCAGGAAACCCATATGAGCGGACAAATCGTTGTCATGGCTCAGCTTTAAAGCTACCTTAACTAAAGACTTAGGAATGACTATTTGTACATTACTTCTACCGTTTCTGCGTTTCTTTCTCGACAATCTACACAGGACATTGTTCTCATCAATAAAATATTCGTCAATGTTTGAAATCTTAGTATCACCCAAGTCATTGCCAGTTAACAGATTTCTTACACCAGACCAAAGTGAGTCCTTTTCTTGCTCTGAAACAACATCATCCAGGCTCAATTGCTTTGCCTCGACGGCAACACTCTTATCACGTTCACTGTACACGGGTGGAGGGCACACGTCGTCGACGGGAACATCTGTCGCATTATTATTAGAACAAGGCTTAATTCTAGAAGGAACATCAGCATTAATTTTAGGATCATTCTTATTACTACAGTTTGACTCAGCAGTGTCAACGACAGCATTGACGATTCTTTCGGATCTAGACAAATAGTCGGGCAAATGGTGTTGTGCTCCCGGCTTGTACCGAACAGAGAAATTATACTCCTGAAGAAGCAGAGCCCACCTTGAAATACGGTGGTTACCTGTTTTATTAGCAAAAATGAACGTTAAGGGGCGGTGATCCGTTACCACGACGAACTCATTTAAGTACAGGTACGCATCATAATGTTTGATTGAATCATGGATGGCAAGAGCTTCGAGTTCTGTTGCAGAGTACTTAAGTTCATTTCCTTTTAATTTTCGACTATAGTATGCTACAGGTAACTCAATGCCGTCATGCATCTGAAGTAATGCTCCTCCAATTGCAATGCCCGAGGCATCAGTGTGCAACACAAATTCTCTCTGAAAGTCAGGAAATTTAAGTATAGGTGCAGACACAAGTTTATCTTTCAAATCATCGAAAGCTCGCTGATGAACGTCCGTCCATTTAAATGAGTTCGTCTTTTTTGTTAGCTCAGTAAGAGGTGCCGCGATATGAGCATAATTTTTAATGAACTTTCTAAAGAATCCGGTTGAGCCTAAGAATCTTTTTACCTCTTTAATATTCGTAGGTCTCAAAGCATCTGCCAAGGCCTGGACTTTCGCAGGTCGGGGGGTGAGTCCCTCCGAACTGACTTTGATTCCAAGAAAGGTTACGCTACTCGCAGCAAATTGGCATTTCTTGAGACTTAGTTTGAAACCTGAAGCAGCTGTTTGAAGCAACGCCTTATCCAAATGTTCGACATGAGTCTCGAAATTTTTTGAATAGATGATGATGTCGTCAACGTAACAGAACAGAAATTTTGAAATGAATGGAGAAAAAGCCATATTAACTGCTCTTTGAAGTGCAGCCGCAGATGTGATAAGACCTTGGGGTGAACGGCAATACCTATAACTACCTGTCGGTGTTTTGAAAGCGGTAATATCTCTGCTCTCTGGGGACAGTTCAATCTGATGGTAGGAGCTTCTCATATCAAGGGTCGTGAATAAATTTGAGTCCTTTAGACTTTCGAGGGTATCAGTCATTTGCGGGATTGGAAAAGAATCCTTCCTACAAATCTTATTGATAAGTCGGAAGTCAACTACGATTCGATGTGAACCATCACTTTTACGTACAGCTAAGATTGGGGAAGACCAAGGCGAAAAACTTGGTTCAATAACTTTTTGCCTGAGCATCTCCTGGACATGCTCTTCAACCAATTGTTTTGTAGCGTGGGGAACTCGATACTGCGGGGTATTTATGGGGGAGTGTCCCTGAACGTCTAATCTATGCACAGCATTTCGCGCATGACCAATCTCGTCTCCAACTGCGAACGCATTCCTGTGTTTGTTAATCAAATTTACAAGGGTCGTTCTCTGATCCAAGTTCAAGTGAGACAAATCAACATCGTCTATCATTTCATTGAATTCAGGTTCATTGCGTTTCTCTGCGACGCGTATGAGTCTGCTGTTCCCAATCTCTGCCTGCTGGTCAGAGCGGCATTGAGCTGACTCGCTCGTTTGCCTACATCCATGGTCGCTGTGCACTACAGCCACCGCCTCATAGGCCTTGCGCCGCGTCTGCGCTCGAGCATTACTCTCACTTTCGTTTGGGTCTGACTCTGGCGGCTCCGCGATGGCAACATCTAACGTAGCACAAATTTTATTCCTAGGTACAAGAACATTCTTATCATTATAATTTACAAAGACTATTGGTACGGCGCCATCACGGACTGTGGCTAACGTGCGAGGCACTGCTATTCCTTTGCACGTAACGCTCTGTTTTAGAACGACTGTTTTTCCATTCATGTGCTTGGGAACTCTCAAATAGGAGTGACATAACGTGCCTCCTTCAACAGTCAGATCATGTGACATTCTCGCGACACTGAATGATGCATCCTCAGATTGTTTCACAAAATTTACTGAATTAGAAGCAGCAACTGATTGAAATGGGTAAATCCTATCATTAATCCTCACGTGACCTTTCTCGTGCTGACCGTATTTTATTTCAACACCGAATCTCTTAAGGAAATCTCGGCCTATCAAGACAGCTCCGGGGAAGTAAGAATCTTCCACAATGATAGCGGAATGGCAATACTCAACATCACCTAGTTTAAATTTCAAGTCAATCGTACCTCGAGTGTGGAGATTATCTCCATTAACAGAACAAAGAACTTTAGTGCATCGTTTAATTCGGGGTGGAGTTTTGAATAATTTGCTAATTACACAAGATTTCACAAGAGTCACGGAAGAGCCTGAATCAACGAAAGTGGAGCATTTTTTCTGTTCAATATTTAGCAAAATCACGGGGGAAAAGCTTTTCGGTTGCTGTGGAAGTTTTTTGACTTTACTGCGGCGATGTCACCATTCTGACTCGGATGGCCATTGAATTTGCGTTGATAATTATTAAATGGGCGAGCATTTTTGTGTGAAGCACTTTGCCATTTGAATGGATTTTTAGGCTGGTACGCTCGCTTTTGTGGTGAATTGTATTGGTACTTCTCAACCACCACATCACTTTCGTGAATTCGCCTCTTCCGGCTCAACATAGTTCTTTCTTCGATCAAAGACTCCTCAATTGACCTCGCTTTGTCTAGGAGTTTTGTCACACTCTCAGGATCAAAATCATGAGATAATTTTTCACTGATCTTGGGATTCATATTTTTAATGATAGTAGGAATGAGTATCTTTTGTGCTTTGCTATCCTCGTAGTGCCATTCTGGACCGAACACGTCCTTCCAGCTAGCAAGAACGCGAGTTGCAAAGGCATTCACTGTCTCATCATTCTCTTGACGCAGATTAAATAGGATTTTATGAACGGTTTTTCTATAATTTACAGCCCCCTTGTACACAGAAATAAGCCAAGTCTTGACATCTTCCAGTGTGATCAATTGGTCGGACTTGAGAACATAAGAATCCCAAGCCTTCCCAGTAAGAGCATTTTTCAAATAACGACATTGCAAGTCTTTATCATTAGTGTAAATGTCAACTCTGGTCTGAAAGTGTTTTAAAAATGAAGTTACACAGCCTTCACCATTAAATTTAGGCAGTTCAATTGCGTGATTTAAAGTGACAAAGCTACTTTGATTGTTCTCACCGTTGTTACTTTGATTACTTTCATTATCGTCCCCAGCCATGGTTTCAACTGATAATTAGGGCAAAATTGGCGAAGCGAAATAGATTCACAATGAACACTGATAGCAATTTTAGAGTTTCAAATTAGAAGTTTAAATGCAATATTTCGTACAATATGTTTCCAAATACACAGACATAATTGAGTTTTTTCGCACAATAAGTTTCCAAATGCACAGAAATAAATGAATCGTCAATAACATCAACAACAGTAATAGAAAATAGGGTCATAATGGGGATAAAATGGGGTTTTGAATAGGCACAATAATCATATTAGAAAGGTAAATGGGTTAAATTACGCAATGGGAATGAGACAATAAATGGGTAAAGCATCAAAATAGTAAATATGGTACAAGTTCACACGAAATAAATCAATACACTGACACAAGGTGCAAATAATGACAATAAATCACATGGGAAATACACAAGTAAATCAATACAATGACATAAATTATGTGAATAGAATGGGTACAATGATGAGTGTAATGAACTTCCTAATCATGTGGCCATTCATGTTACGTTAAACATCTAATTTTTTTTGAATAGGTAGCGTGGCAACAGCGGTCTCTTGCGGAGACGTTAAGTTTTACTGGGTTATGATCCCACACTCGCTGCCCACCATTTTGTTATATTCTTCTTTCACTTAGAATCCGAGTTTATGATTTTTCAAATTTTCTTTCTTTTCAAGTCTAATCTTCAAATCAAAGGAGTTATTTTCCGAAAGAAAACACGATTCTTTCAACGTGGCCACGTCGTTTTACTTGTTATAATGAAAGATGTACACAAAATATGACAATGGGGTAGATGAGACTAGTAAATTTAAGAACAATTGCTACGAGGGTCTTACGCAACTTTGGATATGCAGCGATGACGGAGTGCGATATTAAGGTCTCGAATTGTACGTTAAATTATTACGTGATGTTAACACAGAGTCAGGGTCTAATACGGAGTGCCAGCCGTATGCAAACAAAATAAGTGAAGTGGCACGACGAGACCTTCTAGTGACGGAGTTTCGCTCTCTAATGATGATGCCCTAGCCCTCGTCGTACCCTTTAAGTAGACTCGCGCCGTGACCGTTACTTCTGGAGCGTGCAGCAAGTGCCGCAACTGAACACCGTTGTCGTCGCTTAGGCCCTACTGCGCTCTCGGGCAGCACCAGCCGTTGCCATCTGTGTTGCCGTCGCCACGCTGGTGCCACGCTGGTGCCACGTCGTTGCCACGCTGCCGCTGGGAGCGTAGGTGTTGCCTCTTTTTTTTGTAACGGTCGAGCCCTCGCTGTGTACACATCGACATCTGGCGCGTTGTATACTGCTGAGCTTTGAGATTTCCTGATAGCAGAGTCCGGTGTAAGCTCTCACGTCCAACCGCCCTTTAGTCTTTTTTGTGGTGAAAACTTAACGGTTCGTACTCGGGACACAACACATGTCAGTGTGACGTGGTGAGTCTAGATCATGTCAGTGTAACGTGGTGAGTGTAGATCATGTCAGTGTGACGTGGTGAGTCTAGATCATGTCAGTGTGACGTGGTGAGTGTAGATCATGTCAGTGCGACGTGGTGAGTCTAGATCATGTCAGTGTGACGTGGTGAGTGCAGATCATGTCAGTGTGACGTGGTGAGTCTAGATCATGTCAGTGTGACGTGGTGAGTGTAGATCATGTCAGTGTGACGTGGTGAGTCTAGATCATGTCAGTGTGACGTGGTGAGTGTAGATCATGTCAGTGTGACGTGGTGAGAGTAGATCATGTCAGTGTGACGTGGTGAGTGTAGATCATGTCAGTGTGACGTGGTGAGTGTAGATCATGTCAGTGTGGCGTGGTGAGTGTAGATCATGTCAGTGTGGCGTGGTGGGTGTAGATCATGTCAGTGTGACGTGGTGAGTGTAGATCATGTCAGTGTGACGTGATGAGTGTAGATCATGTCAGTGTGGCTTGGTGAGTGTAGATCATGTCAGTGTGACGTGGTGAGTGTAGATCATGTCAGTGTGGCGTGGTGAGTGTAGATTAGATCAGTGTGGCGTGGTGAGTGTAGATCATGTCAGTGTGACGTGGTGAGTGTAGATCATGTCAGTGTGGCGTGGTGAGTCTAGATCATGTCAGTGTGGCGTGGTGAGTGTAGATCATGTCAGTGTGGCGTGGTGAGTGTAGATCACATCAGTGTGGCGTGGTGAGTGTAGATCATGTCAGTGTGGCGTGGTGAGTGTAGATCAGATCAGTGTGGCGTGGTGAGTGTAGATCATGTCAGTGTGGCGTGGTGAATGTAGATCATGTCAGTGTGGCGTGATGAGTGTAGATCAGATCACTGTGGCGTGGTGAGTGTAGATCATGTCAGTGTGGCGTGGTGAGTGTAGATCAGATCAGTGTGGCGTGGTGAATGTAGATCATGTCAGTGTGGCGTGATGAGTGTAGATCAGATCACTGTGGCGTGGTGAGTGTAGATCATGTCAGTGTGGCGTGATGAGTGTAGATCAGATCACTGTGGCGTGGTTAGTGTAGATCATGTCAGTGTGGCGTGGTGAGTGTAGCTCATGTCAGTGTGGCGTGGTGAGTGTAGCTCATGTCAGTGTGGCGGGGTGAGTGTAGATCATGTCAGTGTGGCGTGGTGAGTGTAGATCATGTCAGTGTGACGTGGTGAGTGTAGATCATGTCAGTGTGGCGTGGTGAGTGTAGCTCATGTCAGTGTGGCGTGGTGAGTGTAGCTCATGTCAGTATGGCGTGGTGAGTGTAGATCATGTCAGTGTGGCGTGGTGAGTGTAGATCATGTCAGTGTGGCGTGGTGAGTGTAGATCATGTCAGTGTGGCGTGGTGAGTGTAGATCACATCAGTGTGGCGTGGTGAGTGTAGATCATGTCAGTGTGGCGTGGTGAGTGTAGATCAGATCAGTGTGGCGTGGTGAGTGTAGATCATGTCAGTGTGACGTGGTGAGTGTAGATCATGTCAGTGTGACGTGGTGAGTGTAGATCATGTCAGTGTGACGTGGTGAGTATAGATCATGTCAGTGTGACGTGGTGAGTCTAGATCATGTCAGTGTGACGTGGTGAGTCTAGATCATGTCAGTGTGACGTGGTGAGTCTAGATCATGTCATTGTGACGTGGTGAGTCTAGATCATGTCAGTGTGACGTGGTGAGTCTAGATCATGTCAGTGTGACGTGGTGAGTCTAGATCATGTCAGTGTGACGTGGTGAGTCTAGATCATGTCAGTGTAACGTGGTGAGTGTAGATCATGTCAGTGTGACGTGGTGAGTCTAGATCATGTCAGTGTGACGTGGTGAGTGTTTATCATGTCAGTGTGACGTGGTGAGTCTAGATCATGTCAGTGTGACGTGGTGAGTGTAGATCATGTCAGTGTGACGTGGTGAGTGTAGATCATGTCAGTGTGACGTGGTGAGTGTAGATCATATCAGTGTGACGTGGTGAGTCTAGATCATGTCAGTGTGACGTGGTGAGTCTAGATCATGTCAGTGTGACGTGGTGAGTGTAGATCATGTCAGTGTGACGTGGTGAGTCTAGATCATGTCAGTGTGACGTGGTGAGTGCAGATCATGTCAGTGTGGCGTGGTGAGTGTAGATCATGTCAGTGTGACGTGGTGAGTGTAGATCATGTCAGTGTGGCGTGGTGAGTGTAGATCAGATCAGTGTGGCGTGGTGAGTGTAGATCATGTCAGTGTGACGTGGTGAGTGTAGATCATGTCAGTGTGGCGTGGTGAGTGTAGATCATGTCAGTGTGGCGTGGTGAGTGTAGATCATGTCAGTGTGGCGTAGTGAGTGTAGATCACATCAGTGTGGCGTGGTGAGTGTAGATCATGTCAGTGTGGCGTGGTGAGTGTAGATCAGATCAGTGTGGCGTGGTGAGTGTAGATCATGTCAGTGTGGCGTGGTGAATGTAGATCATGTCAGTGTGGCGTGATGAGTGTAGATCAGATCACTGTGGCGTGGTGAGTGTAGATCATGTCAGTGTGGCGTGGTGAGTGTAGATCAGATCAGTGTGGCGTGGTGAATGTTGATCATGTCAGTGTGGCGTGATGAGTGTAGATCAGATCACTGTGGCGTGGTGAGTGTAGATCATGTCAGTGTGGCGTGGTGAGTGTTAAAGAAAACAAATTATTTCATTTAAAAGGAAGCTCACATTCACTGGTAGGCTGCTCTAGTCTCGTGAATTATCCGGTTTACTTCGGCTGTGACTAACGCTGGTAGAAGTAACCGTTCTCTGAATATCTCAGAAGCCCTACCAGCAGAACACCTTTCACCGAGCAGCTGCCTCGTGCCTTAACTCGTAGCCTCTACTTTCATCGTTACTTCAACGCGTTTCCCCGGGGTATTTCCGACTGCTCTCCTTCGGCTACGATGAGCGTGAGCATCTTTGTTGGAATTCGTCCGAACTCCGTGGGGGAAACCATGAGGGGCTAAACCACTCTTCACTGCACTGCACTGCCCCGCCTTCCTCTCTTCGGCACCTGCGATGGTGGGAGTCCGTGCCTGGACGAGAGTCTTCACGTCTCCTCTGCGTCGTCAACGGAACTCCCTACTTGATGGCAGCTGAGGTTAGTTCACGTAGACTTGGCGCACGTCTACCAGTGATTTAGCTTCCATTGAGCTTCTATAAGATCCGCTCCCGTAAATTTACCTGGTGAAGTATAACTATAACTATAACTATGAATTACCTTGAACCTTAGGTGTATAACTATAACTATAAATTACCTTGAACCTTAGGTGTATAACTATAACTATGAATTACCTTGCGCCTTGGGTGTATAACTATAACTATGAATTACCTTGCGCCTTGGGTGTATAACTATAACTATGAATTACCTTGCGCCTTGGGTGTATAACTATAACAATGAATTACCTTGCGCCTTGGGTGTATAACTATAACTATGAATTACCTTGCGCCTTGGGTGTATAACTATAACTATGAATTACCTTGCGCCTTGGGTGTATAACTATAACTATGAATTACCTTGCGCCTTGGGTGTATAACTATAACTATGAATTACCTTGCGCCTTGGGTGTATAACTATAACTATGAATTACCTTGCGCCTTGGGTGTATAACTATAACTATGAATTACCTTGCGCCTTGGGTGTATAACTATAACTATGAATTACCTTGCGCCTTGGGTGTATAACTATAACTATGAATTACCTTGCGCCTTGGGTGTATAACTATAACTATGAATTACCTTGAGCCTTGGGTGTATAACTATAACTATGAATTACCTTGAGCCTTGGGTGTATAACTATAACTATGAATTACCTTGAGCCTTGGGTGTATAACTATAACTATGAATTACCTTGAGCCTTGGGTGTATAACTGTAACTATGAATTACCTTGAGCCTTGGGTGTATAACTGTAACTATGAATTACCTTGAGCCTTGGGTGTATAACTGTAACTATGAATTACCTTGAGCCTTGGGTGTATAACTGTAACTATGAATTACCTTGAGCCTTGGGTGTATAACTGTAACTATGAATTACCTTGAGCCTTGGGTGTATAACTGTAACTATAACTTACCTTGAGCCTTGGGTGTATAACTGTAACTATAACTTACCTTGAGCCTTGGGTGTATAACTGTAACTATAACTTACCTTGAACCATAACGGTATAACTATTAACTTATAACGAAAACTATTACGTAACTTGATAACCATCTTCCTACAGCGATCGCAATAAAGAAATTATTTCGTTGAGGTGAAATTAATGATTTTTCTTTCTATTTTCACCAGGGCACGATTAACTGAAGTGGCCCGAGAAGATCGCGCCTACTGATCTTCTCCACTTGGTGGCCGTATGCAGCGTCGTCCAAATCTAACGAGCTGCGGGCAATATCTATGTTCTACTTGATTATTCGCCTCTTAACTGTAACTTTACGCGAATAAATTCTCCCGGCCATCAAGGTTTACTTTCTCCACTTCGCCTAGTTTTTCGTATGGTGGCCAGTATGGGGAGCTAATCTATGTCTAACCAGTTTACAGGTTGCCGAGGTTTGAGGTTGGCGGGTGGCAACGCAGCTGCCGGTGTTGGTGTTCTCCTATTTCAAATTTTTTAACTTAAAAATTATTACCTGTACTAATTAAAACTTATTTCTACTAATAACATAAAAATGTCAGTGGCTAACCCGAAAAGTGTCTCTCCTGATATTACAGGCCTGACCAGGAATAGAGGTTACGTCAGACAAAAAATAACCAAACTTTCTTCCAGGGTTCCTGCAGAGCTCGACACTGCTAGTACTGAGCAGAAACGGGTGCTTCTCGAGCGTCTGAAAGCTCTACAGTCGGAGCTAAAATCTCTTGACAGCGAGTTACTAACCCTACTTATTCGTAACAATGTGTCATAGGAAGATCTAAACAAAAACTTCGAGGAAGAGGAGCAGTACGATGAGTGTTTGGCGTTGAACATTTACAAGCTTCAGTCCAGCCTCGAGAGTGCCGTGAGTCCCGGGGCACCGGCCAGCGCGGTTCCACCATCGATGGGCGCCGTCGCTCTACCAGGGGACCCTACGATGTCTCGGCCGAAGCTTACGCTACCAGAGGTACAGTTGCCTGTATTTGCTGACCCTAAAAAAGATAACCTCGAGAAGTTTTTTTATAACTTAGAATCTGTCCTAGCGAAATATGCTCTATCTAGTTATGAAATGTTCATGTACTTAAAAAAACAACTTGCTGGATCGCCTAGAGTTCTCATAGATTCGTTGGATATTAAAGACCAGTGCTACGATGCAGCAAAAACATTGTTGCAAAACGCTTTTGCCTCCGTTCAAATTCAAAAACATGACGCTTTGAAGAGGCTTTCCGAGTTGGAGTTGCCTGTAGGAGCTGATCCGTTTTCCTTCATCGGAGATATGAGGTCTATATCTGCCTCTTTCGATAATTTGAAGATGGACGCGAATGACGTACTTCAATTTTTCATTTGGCGCTCCATGAATGCTGAACTCCAAAATCAGTTAATCCAGATCACTAATAAAAGTATACCCTCACTAGATGACATTAATGAGCATATTTTCGATGCTGTTGATAGGTACCATAAATTGCCTCTAAAAGTCAACAATCGTAAAGATAAATCTCCCTTCCAGGAAAAAGCAAATGTGTCTTCCACTAACCGTAGCCTCGCTACAACAGGTCTGGCTGTCAAGGTTCAACCTAAGTCTGTCGTGCCTTGTTTGCTCTGCGAGAACGAAGGTAAAGACCCTAATCATATTCTCAGATCATGTCCTGTCTTCGATACCCCAAGGAAAAAGTTCGATAAACTTAAGAACATAAACGCATGTACAAAGTACTCCTTTAGGAATCATAATTCTGCCCAGTGCAGGTTTAAATTCTCCTCTAAATGCAGAAATTGTAACGGTAGTCATTTGTCTTACTTGTGTCTTCAATCTAAAGGGAGGTTTTCCAACCTATCCTCTAACAACGATTCACCTGTAAAGCGTAACGTAAATACTAACGCATCGGTAGTTCAAGCTGTGTTCTCTAACACTATAGATGAAAGCATAAGTTTGCCGACTTTCTTTTGTCCGCTTGATTCCTCGGGTAAAGTAAAAATTAGAGGGCTCAAAGACGGGGGATGTCAAAGAAATTTTATTTCGCAGAAGTTCGTACAGAAACATAAATTAAACCTATTACCGGACGACGTCTCGCTGGTTATACATGGTTTCAACTCCAGTAAGGCCATGACGACTCGAATCGCTGAAGTACCCCTGTGTATTAAAAACAAGGTTCTCAAACTGAAAGCAATTTGCGTTCCTGAAATTAGAATAAAATTGAAAGTGAATAATTTAGATAAAATTGCTAAAATTTTCACTGAAAAAGGGTACAAACTGGCCGACGGCTGCCTGACTAACCCTTCAGGATCGGTTGCCGCATTTGACTTGGTGCTAGGTGCCGATTTTGATTCGTCCCTCGATATTGTTTATCATAAATTTGGAGGCGATGAATCGTCCTCTTATCTTGATACCTCGTTGGGTGTTATGTTTTCAGGCGATGTTGACCGTATGCTCTTGAATGCAGAACACTTGCCTCCTGCACTCGGGTTCCCGCCGACGATCTCTCCGGGTACGGCAGCGTCGGTGGTTAGCCAGGCAGGGGCGGAGGACGCGCCGGAGCAAATTCCTGTCTGCTCTAGTGCTCACCTGAGCTCACCTGACCCCGACGTAAGTCCAAAATCTAGTCCTCAAGAATTGCTTGATGAGGAAGATTGTGACACGGGTTGTGCAGAGGGTTCTGCACCTGGTGGTTGTAGCCAGTCGATGATTGTTCAGGATGAAAGGGGAGAGCTGCTCGAGTCGACCTTGGAAAGAGCCTCAGATGTTGTTCTGAAAGAGTTTTACTTCCGAACCCTTAATTTGGATGACTCTGAAAAAGAGGGAAAAGAAAGTGAAACCAATTTAAAATTGATTGACTACGTCGCCAATAATTCCACTAGAGACGAAACCGGACGATTGGTTATGCCACTTACGTGGAATAACAAGAACGCGCATAATTTATCAAAAAATTTGAACTTGTCGCAATTAATCTTGAGATCTAACTTGAAAAAGCTGCAAAAAACTCCTTGGAAACTTAAGCTCTACGACGATGTTTTTAAAGAGCAGGAAAGTAAAGGCATAATCGAAAAAATAGATGACTTTGATAACTTTCTCCACGAGCACCCAGAATGCAGCTTTTTGGCTCATATGGGCGTGTTTAAAATGAATCGCGAAACTACAAAATGTAGGGTCGTATATCTTTCCAATTTGAAGGAAGCTGGCAATAATCAACTTGTCAGTCACAACCAGGCGATGCTACCTGGCCCTACTATGAACCATAAACTTTCTGTTGCCATAATTCTGCTTAGGTTTGATAAATACCTCATGACATTTGACCTGGAGAAGGCCTTCCTGAATATTGGACTTAGAGAGGTTGACCAGAACCGGTTGTTATGTCTTTGGTTCAAAGACGTAAACAAAGGGGACTATTCCATAGTGGGCTATCGGAATAAGAGGCTTCCCTTTGGCTTGAGATGCAGTCCTTTCATACTGATGATGGCACTAAACCTAATTTTGATCCAAGGGGAGGGTAATGCCGAACTTAAACGTTTGAAGCGCTCCGTATATAATTTAATTTATATGGACAACGGAGCATTTTCTTGCAATGAAGAAAATTTGCTCAAAAGCTCGCTTTGTAATCTTCAAAGCAATTTTCTGGAATATGGCTTCAAGCTTCAGCAAGTGTGTTCAAATTCCCTTGCCTTTCAGGACAGAGTTGATCAGAATTTTGGGGTAAAAACTCCAGAAGAAGTGAAGTTTCTTGGTATGCTTTGGACTAGAGCGGAAGATTCCATATCTCCATGTGCAGTTAGTCTAAACCCTAACGCTAATACTAAGCGCTCTATTCTCTCCACCTTGAACTCTATTTATGACATTTTTGGTGTGTACTTACCTTTGCTCAACAGGGCCAAGTTGTTTGTCCAGTCTCTGCAGACGAGTTCCTCGCTGAGTTGGGATGACCCGGTTCCCGCAAACCTGCAAAAAGAGTGGGTTAATATTAGTCACCAATTCAATGCTCATAAACCTGTTAAATTACCTAGATATGTTGGAGGGAGATCTCAAGAATATAACTTGCTAGCGTTTACAGACGCGTCAAAATCCATTTATGGTGCAGTGGTGTACCTCCACAACTTGACCGAAAACTCCGTGAATTTTCTCCTCGCTAAGAACAGGGTAGTTGGCAAGGGTTTACTTTCCAAAACTATACCTATGTTGGAAATGCAAGCGATTGAGCTTGGTGTCGAGGTTTTAATTGACCTCGTAAACGATCTTGCTGGCCTCTCCATCACGGAACCCATCAATATTTGTAAACTCTCGCTGTTCACGGATAGCCTTGTCTGCCTTCAGTGGTTAAACTCCTTTGCCTCAAATTATGACAAAATAGAGAAAAAGTCGGTGTTTATCCAAAATAGGCTTCGTACGATAGACGAGCTGTGCCGGACCTGCCCCATAACGTTTCGGCATACGGAGGGTAATCGAAACCCCGCCGATTATGTAACGCGAAGAGTTAGCTTTAAGCAACTTCAGACCAGCAATTATCATTCAGGGTTTGTACCTGCGCAGGCAGCTTTAGATGAGCTTGTAGTCACCGTCCCTAATCCATGCGCTAAAAATGCAGACCCAGTGCCCTCGACCACTTTGAATTACGGTGCGGGTTGTGAGGAGTTGTCGATGGAGCAGTCTCAGTCGGAGCATGTCGTGCCTGTCAATAGATATCCTACTTTCCGTAAATTAGTCATGGTTGTGGCTCATGTCTTGTTCTTCATTTCATTATTGAAAAAGTCCCTGGTAAAGCCGTGTGAAGCGGCACAAAATAAGAGAGTCAGCGTATTGGACTTTTATTTTGAGGCTATGAACAGCATAGTACTTGTCGAACAACAAAAACATTTCTCAGATTTTTTCGTTCATGAGAAATAAATCTTCAGCCAATGTTCCAGCGCTGATGACCAGGTTGAATTTGGTTCTGAATAGCGACGGCCTGTTGTGCGTTAAATGCAAGTTAACTTCCGACTCTGATTTTCCTTACTTGTTGCCGCGTACTAGTGATTTGACAAGTTTGATAATCTTGGACTTGCATACTCGGTTATCTCATGCGGGGACTTATTCTGTGCTGAAAGAGCTTAGAAAAAGGTTCTGGATACCTAGTTTATTTACAACGGTTCGAAAAGTACTAAAAACCTGCTTCGCATGTAGAAGGCTGAATGCCAGAGCTATAAAGCTTAATCAGAGTAGCTACAGAGACTTCCGCATTTCACCTCCAAAGTCGGTGTTCTCTTACGTATTCATAGATTATATGGGTCCGTGGGTAGTCAAGATACAAAACCGCACCCAGAAAGTTTGGATACTGATAATAGTCTGTCTATGGAGTCGAGCCGTCAGCCTCCAAGTTTGTATCAGGGCGGATGTAACTGAATTTCTGAGGGGCCTTCAACTGCACATTTACCAGCATGGAATGTTCACTAAATGCTTCTCGGATCTGGGGAGTCAGATAGTTGCGGGCACTAATATTTTGAGGGCCTTTCTTGACGATTTTGAGACGAAAGAGTTTCTCGAGACCCATGGCATAAAGTCGGTAGACTTTCACACCTATTCTAAAGGGAATAGTGCTTTGGGCTCTTTAGTAGAGACCTTGGTTAAGCAAACAAAAAGATTAATGCATCACTCGGTGAGAAAATTAATTTTAGATGTTTTTGAATTTCAATTTGTCGTCGCTAAAACCACTCACCTCATTAACAGGCGTCCGGTTGCCTTCGTGGACGCGTTGAGAGATCCTAGCCCGGAATCTCCTTCTGCCGTGACTCCAGAGATGCTCATGAGAGGTAGAGAATTGGTTTCTTTGTCTGTGCTGCCAGGTTTGCAGGCGGAGGATCTCGACGATCCCGACTACGGTACTTCGAATTTTATTTCGAAAGCCTATCTGAATCTGAAAAAGGCTCTAAAGCGTTTAACAGACTTTTACAGTGATGAATTTGTCGCTACCTTGATTAAACAATCCACTAACGAACCTAACCGGTACAAGAAAAGGCTGCACCGCTGTTTGCAGGTTGGAGACGTCGTATTGGTAAAGGAACCTAATCTCAAACAGACGTCTTACCCCCTCGGAGTAATCAGATCTGTTCAACAAAACGACCTAGGGGAAGTGACTGCTGCAAAGGTATTTAAAGGTTCTACGCGTGAAACTTTATATAGGCACGCTGGTTCTCTAATCCTTCTAATACCTTCTTCTTTCCCTGCTTCCCAATCTACCGGCTCTGCACAGGGTGGTATTGTAGCACCTGATGGTGGAGACGCAAATTCATTATTTCATGCTTTTAATTCTACTGGTCGTATCCCGAGAAGTGCTGCCATTAAGTGTTCTGAACGGCTGCACAGTGTGTTACGGAGCGACCAGGCTTAGATTAAGGTTTAGGTTTAAGTTTAGAATTAAAAGTTCATAGTTTTGAATTAAATGTTGAAAGTTTAGAATTAAAAGTTCAGACTTTTGAATTAGAAGTTAAAAGTTTAGAGTTAAAAGTTTATCGTTAAAAGTTTACTTATAAATAAAATATATCCAAACTTTATCGTTAAGCTTGTTCTCGTTAAATAAAAAATTGCTTTTTAGTCCATAAAAAGCAATCCCGCGCCGGGAGTAAAGAAAACAAATTATTTCATTTAAAAGGAAGCTCACATTCACTGGTAGGCTGCTCTAGTCTCGTGAATTATCCGGTTTACTTCGGCTGTGACTAACGCTGGTAGAAGTAACCGTTCTCTGAATCTCTCAGAAGCCCTACCAGCAGAACACCTTTCACCGAGCAGCTGCCTCGTGCCTTAACTCGTAGCCTCTACTTTCATCGTTACTTCAACGCGTTTCCCCGGGGTATTTCCGACTGCTCTCCTTCGGCTACGATGAGCGTGAGCATCTTTGTTGGAATTCGTCCGAACTCCGTGGGGGAAACCATGAGGGGCTAAACCACTCTTCACTGCACTGCACTGCCCCGCCTTCCTCTCTTCGGCACCTGCGATGGTGGGAGTCCGTGCCTGGACGAGAGTCTTCACGTCTCCTCTGCGTCGTCAACGGAACTCCCTACTTGATGGCAGCTGAGGTTAGTTCACGTAGACTTGGCGCACGTCTACCAGTGATTTAGCTTCCATTGAGCTTCTATAAGATCCGCTCCCGTAAATTTACCTGGTGAAGTATAACTATAACTATAACTATGAATTACCTTGAACCTTAGGTGTATAACTATAACTATGAATTACCTTGAACCTTAGGTGTATAACTATAACTATGAATTACCTTGAACCTTAGGTGTATAACTATAACTATGAATTACCTTGAACCTTAGGTGTATAACTATAACTATGAATTACCTTGAACCTTGGGTGTATAACTATAACTATGAATTACCTTGAGCCTTGGGTGTATAACTATAACTATGAATTACCTTGAGCCTTGGGTGTATAACTGTAACTATGAATTACCTTGAGCCTTGGGTGTATAACTGTAACTATAACTTACCTTGAGCCTTGGGTGTATAACTGTAACTATAACTTACCTTGAGCCTTGGGTGTATAACTGTAACTATAACTTACCTTGAGCCTTGGGTGTATAACTGTAACTATAACTTACCTTGAGCCTTGGGTGTATAACTGTAACTATAACTTACCTTGAGCCTTGGGTGTATAACTGTAACTATAACTTACCTTGAGCCTTGGGTGTATAACTGTAACTATAACTTACCTTGAGCCTTGGGTGTATAACTGTAACTATAACTCACCTTGAGCCTTGGGTGTATAACTGTAACTATAACTTACCTTGAGCCTTGGGTGTATAACTGTAACTATAACTTACCTTGAGCCTTGGGTGTATAACTGTAACTATAACTTACCTTGAGCCTTAGGTGTATAACTATAACTATAACTTACCTTGAACCATAACGGTATAACTATTAACTTATAACGAAAACTATTACGTAACTTGATAACCATCTTCCTACAGCGATCGCAATAAAGAAATTATTTCGTTGAGGTGAAATTAATGATTTTTCTTTCTATTTTCACCAGGGCACGATTAACTGAAGTGGCCCGAGAAGATCGCGCCTACTGATCTTCTCCACTTGGTGGCCGTATGCAGCGTCGTCCAAATCTAACGAGCTGCGGGCAATATCTATGTTCTACTTGATTATTCGCCTCTTAACTGTAACTTTACGCGAATAAATTCTCCCGGCCATCAAGGTTTACTTTCTCCACTTCGCCTAGTTTTTCGTAAGTGTAGATCATGTCACTGTGGCGTGGTGAGTGTAGCTCATGTCAGTGTGGCGTGGTGAGTGTAGCTCATGTCAGTGTGGCGGGGTCAGTGTAGATCATGTCAGTGTGGCGTGGTGAGTGTAGATCATGTCAGTGTGACGTGGTGAGTGTCGATCATGTCAGTGTGGCGTGGTGAGTGTAGCTCATGTCAGTGCGGCGTGGTGAGTGTAGCTCATGTCAGTGTGGCGTGGTGAGTGTAGATCATGTCAGTGTGGCGTGGTGAGTGTAGATCATGTCAGTGTGGCGTGGTGAGTGTAGATCATGTCAGTGTGGCGTGGTGAGTGTAGATCACATCAGTGTGGCGTGGTGAGTGTAGATCATGTCAGTGTGGCGTGGTGAGTGTAGATCAGATCAGTGTGGCGTGGTGAGTGTAGATCATGTCAGTGTGGCGTGGTGAGTGTAGATCATGTCAGTGTGGCGTGGTGAGTGTAGATCAGATCACTGTGGCGTGGTGAGTGTAGATCATGTCAGTGTGGCGTGGTGAGTGTAGATCAGATCAGTGTGGCGTGGTGAGTGTAGATCATGTCAGTGTGGCGTGATGAGTGTAGATCAGATCACTGTGGCGTGGTGAGTGTAGATCATGTCAGTGTGGCGTGGTGAGTGTAGATCATGTCACTGTGGCGTGGTGAGTGTAGCTCATGTCAGTGTGGCGTGGTGAGTGTAGCTCATGTCAGTGTGGCGGGGTGAGTGTAGATCATGTCAGTGTGGCGTGGTGAGTGTAGATCATGTCAGTGTGACGTGGTGAGTGTAGATCATGTCAGTGTGGCGTGGTGAGTGTAGCTCATGTCAGTGTGGCGTGGTGAGTGTAGCTCATGTCAGTGTGGCGTGGTGAGTGTAGATCATGTCAGTGTGGCGTGGTGAGTGTAGATCATGTCAGTGTGGCGTGGTGAGTGTAGATCATGTCAGTGTGGCGTGGTGAGTCTAGCTCAAGTCAATGTGACATGACTTAGATCAAATCGGTGTGGCATGAGTGTAGATCAGATTCCAGAGTAATTGAGAAAAGTGTTGTGTTATTCGCACGAAGCCTTATCGATTGGATATACTCAGTTTTGTGCTTTACTCTCCCTAAACGCGTCAACGGAAGGCGCGGGTTTTGCTCTTGGAGACGTGCGACTTCTGATACCTTGGACCAAGTCTCCTTGGCACTGCTGATCTAGTTTCAGGATTGAGGTCCATCGTTCGCGATAGTGTGTTTTTTCCGTATAAAAAATTCGTCGGTGGTCCTTAGCTTCTATTGAAGTATGGTGGTCTGAAGTCATCGAACCTACTATTGCCACTCTTTCGGACCCCCAGAGTACTCTTTACTCGGGTATCGTTTTTTTACATCATCTCCGTGAGGGTTTTTCGCTATACATATTCATAAACTTTGTAGGAATAAAATGAAAACATTCCGTGTGGTACTGGCAAGGTTGAGGAATTTTGTATCGAATGAATTTTTGGGGTCCTCGTTTATTGTCGATTCCGAGAAAAACTACCGATAGAATTTGCGACAAAAGAAACTGATCAACTTTCAATACAAGCGTGTCCGTTCATAGTTAAGAAAATTCATTAACAGTGAAAATCTCTTTTTAAACCAATTTTTATACTGGTCATCACCCTGGATGACTTCTAAAATCATTCAAAAAAAATTCATCATCTATGTAAGCCGTTTGCTTTGAATTTCATCTGCTTTGATCCACCTCTTCACTTGAATTAAAAAGATATTTCCTCTCCCGAGTACAAAGTTAGCTATGTAGTTTCAATCGCCATTTCATATCATCATGCACTAAAACGTTAATTCCTTAACGGGTATTTTTGTCGTTTATTAGAAATGTTCAAGTACAGGATGGTAATAACCCGAAAACTTTTACAAACTTCAAACTTCACGGCCGACTTCCTTCACGAGCCTATCGACGCCTTCACGAGCCTATCGACGCCTCCTTGGGAACTCCTCCCAAAATCCTTCTGACCGACCTGTGAACAACACACCCTGGAATAGAGGATTTAGTGCTGAATGTACCCTGATCTACCTCTTCTTCCTTTCCATACTCCTGATCTGCCTCTTCTTCCTTTCCATACTCCTGATCTGCCTCTTCTTCCTTTCCATACTCTTGATCTACCTCTTCTTCCTTTCCATACTCTTGATCTACCTCTTCTTCCTTTCCATACTCTTGATCTACCTCTTCTTCCTTTCCATACTCTTGATCTACCTCTTCTTCCTTTCCATACTCTTGATCTACCTCTTCTTCCTTTCCATACTCTTGATCTACCTCTTCTTCCTTTCCATACTCCTGATCTACCTCTTCTTCCTTTCCATACTCCTGATCTACCTCTTCTTCCTTTCCATACTCCTGATCTACCTCTTCTTCCTTTCCATACTCTTGATCTACCTCTTCTTCCTTTCCATACTCTTGATCTACCTCTTCTTCCTTTCCATACTCCTGATCTACCTCTTCTTCCTTTCCATACTCTTGATCTACCTCTTCTTCCTTTCCATACTCCTGATCTACCTCTTCTTCCTTTCCATACTCCTGATCTACCTCTTCTTCCTTTCCATATTCCTGATCTACCTCTTCTTCCTTTCCTTATTCCTGATCTACCTCTTCTTCCTTTCCATACTCCTGATCTACCTCTTCTTCCTTTCCATATTCCTGATCTACCTCGTCTTCCTTTCCATACTCCTGATCTACCTCTTCTTCCTTTCCATATTCCTGATCTACCTCTTCTTTCTTTCCATACTCCTGATCTACCTCTTCTTCCTTTCCATACTCCTGATCTACCTCTTCTTCCTTTCCATACTCCTGATCTACCTCTTCTTTCTTTCCATGCTCCTGATCTACCTCTTCTTCCTTTCCACACTCCTGATCTACCTCTTCTTCCTTTCCATACTCCTGATCTACCTCTTCTTCCTTTCCATACTCCTGATCTACCTCTTCTTCCTTTCCATACTCCTGATCTACCTCTTCTTCCTTTCCATACTCCTGATCTACCTCTTCTTCTTCTGCGTATTCCTGATCTACCTCTTCTTCTTCTGCGTACTCCTGATCTTCCTCTTCTTCTTCTGCGTACTCCTGATCTTCCTCTTCTTCTTCTGCGTACTCCTGATCTACCTCTTCTTCTTCTGCGTACTCCTGATCTACCTCTTCTTCTTCTGCGTACTCCTGATCTACCTCTTCTTCTTCTGCGTACTCCTGATCTTCCTCTTCTTCTTCTGCGTACTCCTGATCTTCCTCTTCTTCTTCTGCGTACTCCTGATCTTCCTCTTCTTCTGCGTACTCCTGATCTACCTCTTCTTCTTCTTCTTCTTCTTCTTCTTCTCCGTACTCCTGCTCTACCTCTCCTTCTTCTCCGTACTCCTGATCTATGTTTTCTTCTTCTCCGTACTCCTGATCTATGTTTTCTTCTTCTTCGTACTCCTGATCTTCCTCTTCTTCTTCTGCGTACTCCTGATCTACCTCTTCTTCTTCTGCGTACTCCTGATCTACCTCTTATTCTGCGTACTCCTGGTCTTCCTTCTTTTCTTCCACATGCCTCCTGCTCTTTTTTCTAATCCCCGGCATTAGATTTTCTTCTCGATCATTGGAAAAATTCTGGAAGAAGTGAAGAAATAACTTTAGTGTCACTAGACGTTATAGGGTATGAAGGTATTAACACGTTTACCGTCATGGGTTAAACTAAAGTTAAATATTTAAATCGAATTTGAAGTCAATTATTGTAGTAAGCAATTTTGAATACAGCGAACAATAACTGAATCGTGCCTTCATTTAGTTTTAAGAACTTATGAAAATTGAGTTTTGTGACAACCGGTCAGTGAGAAGCATTTTGATTGTTTCTTCCGTGTACCACCGGCGGCTCACTTGCCGGTTAATGTATTAAAGAAAACATAAGACACTCGCACCTTCGCTGCAGTCGTGGGTGTAAGAGCAGGGTTCTACGCTCCTCAACTGAGCTCAAATAAATTTCGGTAGCAGGAAGGAGTAGACTAATACATTCTTGGAGAATGCGAAAATTAACCTTCTTTGCAAGATTGAATTTTAATTTAGTACAAAAGTGTTCCCAAAAGAAAAAGGAAAGCACTATTTAGATAGGAATTACGGGAACGTGGAAACTATGCACAAGGGGTGTCTCCCCACCCTCTACATTGAGACAGCAAGGTTACAAAAACTTAGTGAAACAAGATAGCCAAGATAAACGCAAGTACATAGTTGAAAAAAAGCAACAGAGGCCTAAGAAAACAACAATAAACTGAAAAAAGGTGATCTGTAACAAAAAAATTCTATTTCAACAAGGGAAAAGCTTGCCTAACTTAAAGCTCGATACCTCACATTTACCCCCTGTGAGTGATAATTCCCAGAGGTACAGTAATTGTAACCCTCCTTGGGGGAGATATTTTCTAATAACCAATTTTGCAAACAAGTGAACATTAGTAATAAGCGAGGAACGAATACAACACATACGCAATATTAGTCTCATTCAATTAGAAGTGTTGGTGCTACCAAAGCGTGAGGTCTACCGCCATATATCGCCTACCCAGGTGCAGTTCGAGATGTAAAAATTAAGTGTATATCGTTAAAATGAATGGAAATACGTAGTATCCATTAGTAACCTAACCTCACGCTATAGTACTAGCTAGAGGTAGATCTTATGCTATAGTGTGGTGGACCTCACGCAATAGCAGCACCGAAATGGTTTTAAATCTCAAAGGGCTTCACTGCCTCCACTTACGCCGACGTTGGTGAAGCCGTTGTTAATGTTGGCTTTGCTGTGGTCCATGTTCGTAATGCTGCACCCGGGAAACAGATTTAAAAATTCCAAAAAGAAAAAAAATTGTGAAAATGTCTATTTTCTCTTGTCGTCCAATTTATTTGACCTGAAACTTGGAAACATTTTTCTGTGAGCATTTGTGATAAAATTTATGTTAACACGAAATGGGTTCCGCGTTTGTGAGTGCTGCTGGCAGTTCTTCTATCGGATTTCAAACCGCAACTGACAAAGTCACACATATGCAAACCATAGAAAAATACAAAATGAGAGTATATTTTGTCTTTATGCATGTAGCAAAATCTTGTGAAAAATCTCCGATGAAAATTAAAAATCTTTCAGACGTTTCTCGGGGGTTTTTGATTTCGAGCAATCCATGTTTGCAGTGTTTCAACTGCAAACATTTTTTGCATGTCGTATACTTACATACAATGGCGTTTTGTAATTCTTTAGTTCAACAGCCACGAGTTTCACTTGAAGAATGTTGACAATGTAGCCAGTATTGGCCGGGACAGAGTTGTCGAACGAGTACTCCTATATGCGAGTTTTTTTACAGTTCCTTTTGGTTATTTTCTATGAGTTGGTATTCTCGCTGTCAATTACAAAAGGTCGACCGTGCATCATGAAGAAATTTTAATTCAGTCTCAGACGAAATAACAAACATTAAAAGCTTTAACGCAATTGTTGTTTACATGACCTAAGCTCCAATGCTGTGTGATGTAATTATACGAACGAGCATTTTTTGCTTCGGAGAGAGCAGTAGTTAGATCGCGGGAATTTTCAACTGAAGTGTTACGAAGCATCCATGCATGTGGGGCGCTAGTTCCATTGAGAATGTACCCAGTAATTTTAACGCCTTCTTATGCATGAAAAATATCGGTGCTGTTCTAACGTAAGGCCTACCGACATATGTGGGATCTTTTCCAGATAAGCCCCGCAACTAATGCAACACATAAGTTCACCCACTTGTAACTTTCGAAATAATGCACCTATCGATTTCAAATTGCAGGTGCATTATTTCGAAAGGTGCGTTATTTCGAAAAGTGCATTATTTCGAAAGTTACAAGTGGGTGAACTTATGTGTTGCATTAGTGACAGGGCTTACCTGGAAAGGATCCCACATATCGCCCACCCAAGTGCAGTTTGAGATATACAAATCAAGTGTTTATCGCTGAAATAAAGGCATGGAAATAAGTAATATTCTCTAGTAACTTAAGCTAATTTCACTTTATAGTACTAGCAAGAGGTAGATCTCATGCTACAGTGTGGTAGACCTCACGCTACAGCAGCACCAAAATATCTGTGGTTGCATTTCTTCCTAGGTGTTTTTTCAAGAACCAAAAAATGCTTGCCTGTATTCCTCCTTAATGTCATTTTCAGAATTTATATATTGTTCAATTACTTCTTATTTCAGCAGTGAATCTAGAAGCATCGAAGTTTTCAATTCCAATACAATTGGTGAATAATATTCAATTTGAATTAGACTTAATGTGGTCAATACCTCCCTAACTTCAAATGGTCAGCCTCGATTAGTGCAATTTCTGGGATTGAAGTGTGCAGCGTTGTCCTTTTTACACTCTCCGGTAGGGTCATCATATGCAGTTGACGGAAAATCGAGATATGCCTTCGTGTATCACACCAGTGTATTACTCCTCCCCACCCCGAAAAAACATTATCCTTTGAGAGTATACCATCTTCATTGAAACCTCATGTGAGCCCACCTCCCGCATGATAGTTGTTTACTATAGTGATAAGGGCGAAATTTATGAAATTTTGTTTGACACGTTTACCGTGTTTCGGCGGCTGTCAACGGTTGGTTTGGTTAGGTTGCAAATAGCAGAATAGGGAAATCGACTTTTATGCTCGAAAATTTTTTTATTTTTCTTAAACAACAAGAAAAATACAACTTCACGACATTTCACCTCGTATGATAAGAATTATTTTTTTAAACAGGTCGCGAAACATGAAATTATCATTCATTCATACCGGTACTTGAACTAGCAATTCACTTATTGGGGCACATATGGCAAATACCCAATACATATGAATAATGTGACCAATACCCAACACCTCCAGAACTATGTTAACTTATTTATTCTAAGAACTCCCTGGGCGCCGGTAGATGAAGGCTCGAAGATCTGCACTTTGAGGAGCACTGCATGTTATAATGTCGGCAGCGGGTGATGCTCCATTACTGCACCCGTTTGTGGTAACGCTTGAAATAAATTACTGTCGGTGCTGCGATAGCATGAGGTCACCACACTATAGTATGAGATCAACCTCTAGCTAGTACAACAGCGTCAAAATAAAAAACATCAAAATTCTTAAAATACATCAAATACTGGGTAAAATCCGCGCCAACTTGACTATAGTCAATCTAACCCATCCTACTCTAACGCAACTCAGAACTTCCGTCAAATGTTGGTAACATTAAAGGGCAACGAGTGCAATAGTGCAAAAATACTGACAGAGTAATACGTTAGAGCTAAGACTGAAATAATTCTTCGAGCTTCTGTAAGCAGATTGCGTAAGCAACATGGTCTTCGAAAACATGGTCATGATGGATAAAGCATGATTTTCGTTGGATGCATGCTCAATACCGATGTGAAAAGTATGGGGAAAAAGCAAAAATGAGGTTTATAATTAAAATGAAATAATGGCAAGCACATGAGCTTACTAATATGGAGAAACATTGATTGGACGGAAAGCTTGTGTTTCACCATGCATTTTAAAACGGTTGGAATATGCTCCATCCCAGTTGAAATGAGAACCAACTGACGTAGGGGTTAACGAACTATCAAAGATATGTATTTTTGATCGTATGTATTGATGTTAAACAGCAACACTTGCGTGTTCAAAAAAAAAGTTGAATCTTAGTTTATCACAGGGCGCACACATTTCCCCTACCAATAGGTGCGTGATCGGTACAAGTTTATTACATTTCCCAACAGCAACAAGTTTATTACAGGACATACACATTTCACCTACCAGCAGTTACAAGATCTACACCTACTTATCCTCCAAAAAGACCTACTGACGAGGGAGAAGAGTAGCGCTGGTATGATAAATGTGGACAAAAGCAGAAAATAACAGGGGTGATCAATGTAGTGGCTACGTCAATTATTTATGGTTGTCACCACTATCCGGTGTCGGGGAAAAAGTCATTAAAAAGAGTGAACACTCGTGATATTGGCGAGACTATAACACCGTGCACGCACACCAACTTAACGAGGCACGGTTAATGTTAAGAAGATGCAACTAATCGATTTTCAAAATTTTGTTGCCTTTATCATGGTAATTACATCGAAATAAACAACTTTTCTTCTATACACTTTTTGGGGCAAATGAGGGTAAATGTGTAGCGTTTGGAAGGAATCGATTTTCCACTTTTCGGTGCCTGAACATAGTTATTTAGACCTAAATAAACAATTTTCCTTCTATTCACTTTCCGTCGCATAAGAGTAATTTACGAGTTATGGCGGTAAATTAGCTACCACAACTCAAGTGTTTGAAGCAGGAAGTAATATATTTATTCATCGAGCCCGTGGTATGGCAACACTGCGATGGAGTCTCGCTTTGGACGCTTGAGTCATCAAAGACGAAACTAAACCTACCGATATGACTCGTTAATTACTCGTTAATTACTCATTTACCGCAAAAAGTTTATAGAAGAAAAGTAGCTTATTCCGATGTTATTACCATGATTCAAGTAACAAAAATTCAAAAATCAATTAGTAGCTGTTTTTTTCGAGCGCATTCATCATCAAAGACGAAACTAAACCTACCGCTATAACTCGTTATATACTCATTTGCGACGGAAAGTGCATAGAATAAAAATTGTTTATATAAATCTAGTAACAATTTTCAGGTACCGAAAAGTGGAAAATCGATTACTACCAAACGCTACACATTTACCCAAATGAGTATTTAACGAGTTATAGCGTTAAGCGGCCCATAGACGATCAATTTTATTGTCAATATAATTGACAATGATGAATATTGACAATTATATTGATCGTCTGTGGGCTTGATTGACGACCGTCAATTAATTGACTCAATGTATTGACGCAATAAAATCAGTTTGAGCCCGTAGACGATAGATTTCATTGTCAATATAATTGTCAATGATGAACATTGACAATGATATTGATCGTGTGTGGGCTTGATTGACGACCGTCAATTAATTGACTCAATGTATTGACGCAATAAAATCGGTTTGAGCCCGTAGACGATAGATTTCATTGTCAATATAATTGTCAATGATGAACATTGACAATGATATTGATCGTGTGTGGGCTTGATTGACGACCGTCAATTAATTGATTCAATGTATTGACGAAATCAAATCATTTTGATTTTTTATTGATGGTTCGTCAATATATTGAAACGTCCATTTGGACGCGTCAATATATTGCGTCAATATTTCATTGTGAGCTCTGGAAGTCGTAGTGTATGCACCTGAAAATACTTCGAATTTTATTTATGTGTACTCGCAGATCTGTTACTTCTTGCATGTTGGAGTGCGCTGCTTCGAATATATGGTACTTTTTATGTCTTATTATGAAAAATATAATTTGAATTTAGTGAACTAATTTTATTTATAATTATTAGCCTATTTATTAGCATTATGTAGGAAAGTAAAAACTGGGACTTTTTACTTGGAATCGGCGACTTTCGTACGGCTAAATCTGGTACTCTTAACAAAATACGTAGGGCAAGTTATGGCAACCAGGGCTGAGGGTGCTTACAAACTAAAAGACTGAAAGCGAGAAAGCAAGCGAGAGAGAAAGATGTCAGCAGGATCTATCACTCACAAAAAACACACAGTTTGCTCTTAAATGTCATGGAGAGATGTCTATAACAGAAACGAGCAGTACAAGCATGTGTTTGTAACGTTGATTTCATTCCTTCTTCATCCCATTGCTTTGAAACATGTAATCTGTCCCTGTGCTTTGGATTTTTTGAGTTCGAAATGCGAGGTACAGCATTAACTTCGAGTATCAGAAGTTCAGTGTATGCTGGAGGAATTGAGCAGTACGCCAACCTTATCGACATCTCACCGCGCACTTCCAGGTAGCCAGCTTCTATCTGCAACTCTCAAGCGTGAAACAATCTTCGAGTCGGTTTCTCGCTTCAGTCAATCTTCAGTCTTTCTCGCTCGCTCTCTTGCTGGCTTGCAGTGTATGCACTCTCATAGGAATCCATGTTAATCAATTCAAGCTCGCTAGCTTTCTCTCATCAAATCGTTTGTTGTGCAGACATCCTGACATTTTAGATATTTAATAGCTAGATCTATATGTTTTCGCTTTAACCTTGCTGTAAAGTTTGGATTGTAGATATTAGCTAAAAAAATCTAGATGGTTTTTTAGCTTGCTTGATATTATCTTGCGGGAATTTCACTTAAGCGATGCATGTGATATATTACTCAAAATTAATATTATGCATTCGCTGTAATGTTTACTACTTCATTCTCATAAAATTTGCTGATTTGCTTAACCAAATTATTTGAATAGCGAACTTACCACTTTCAGAACACGTTATGTTCAGATTATGTAGCAGACCAAGACGGCTACTGCCATGTTTTTGGGCCACCATAGTGCAACTTTTAATTGTGATCATATGGTTGTTATGTTAAAGCACATCTCCAACTGCAAACCTATTGATGATGTTTAAATGCATCTAACAAAATGCACAAAAATTATCAAAAATGTATTGTATCCTCATTTCGAAAAACTGACCAATGATAATGGCAACAATAAGTTCAGTTTATTATTGGACTATTTAAATCATGAAACTACTTGGGGTATCAGTTATACGAGTATGTATACTACAGCGATATATCTGAAAAGGGAAATCAACTTAGGAATTGCATAATTAGTAAAATGTGATGCAGATAGAATTGTGACAGCCTTAAAACAATTGTTGATGTGTATCTGAGCATTGATAATTGCATTGCTAAAGGGACTGACAATCGCCAGTCGCCTGATATCTCAGCGTGAGCAACAGCCGTTGGCTAGGTGATATCGGTTCTCGCATGTTTGTTGATTCTTTCTGTATATATGGAGTGAAGAGATGGAAAAGTTGATCAAATGATGTAGTGTCCATTTGAGGATAGTTCTTGAAATCTTCTGGCTCATTTGAACGTAGTTCTTTCAGCAATGCGTCGATTCCGAATATTCTGCCACGTTCACTGAGCCAGTTTTTGGCCCATGTCTTGCATTTACGCGGAGATTTTCTTGAAGTTGAAATTGCCAACGCGAGCGCTACAATGGTAATTACTTCGTCGTTTATCACGTACGGCATCCGCAGAGCAAATGACAGGTTTTCATCAATTACATTGATGCAAAGGTTGACGCCGCCAGTGGGCAACAAAAAATCTCATCAATATATTGAGTCAATGATATTGACAATTAAATTGATCGTCTATGGGCTCAAACTGATTTTATTGCGTCAATACATTGAGTCAATTATATTGACAATAAAATTGATCGTCTGTGGGCCGCTTTAGTGGGCAAAAAAAAATTTCGTCAATATATTGAGTCAATGATATTGACAATTAAATTGATCGTCTATGGGCCGCTTTAGGTTTAGTTTGGGTAGAGTACGTTTGGGTACTTTGTAGTTTATAATTTGTGGCCCCGCGGAGCCTGAACCCACTTCTAGGATATTTTAATTAATAACACAATAGAAATTATCACCGAAAAATAACGAATTATAGCGGTATGTTCATTTTTGTCTTAGATGGCGGGAATGCGCGCGACCATTCGAGCGTGTCGCAAGGGAGAGTCCATTGTAGTGTTGCCATACGACGCATTCGACGAATTACTTGCCGCTTCAAACACTAGAAGTGCGGTCAGTAATTTATCGCTATAACTCGTTAAATACTCATTTGCCTCAAAAAGTGCACAAATGAGAAGTTGTTTATTTCAATGTAATTACCATGAAACAGGCAACAATTGGGCCTAACTTCATCGGTGTCGTTTCACAAAAAAGGATTTCTTGCAATTTCTGTCAGTTTAGGTTTGCATTTATTCACTTGTAAGACACACGCCAGCGTCAACAGATGAGGTTAAAATCTTACGTTAAGTCCTAGCATCATCAACTTTCAAGCATGTATAATTTTGTAGAGTTTAAATAAAAAATATAGTTTAATGCAGTAACGTTAGAATAATTTTACATTCAAGCAAATTGTGGAAAAACGCAAAGTTGACCTTGAAATTAGGAAAAGTTTCATTTTCTATCAAAAACTAATTCAATATGGTTTTAATTTATTTTCTAAACGGCAGTTAAAACTTTACTGAAACCAATCTAGTGCCTATATAACTCATTTCACAAGCTTCAGGCTAAACTTGAACTCCTCCACTCTATGAACCCTAGATAAAGAAGAAAATGCTTAACACGTTACCTGCAGAGGACTAAATTTAAGTTCATTATTCAACTCAAATTAGAATTAATTTTTGGGATTAATTTCGAATAAAACGAACATTTAATAGATTGTGCCTTCATTTATTTTTCAGTGAGTATTCATGAAAATCGAGTTAGTAACTGCTGGTCGGTCAGCAGCATTATGAAAATTCCCTCAGTGACCCCTGGTGGGTCACTCCGCAGTCAAAGTGTTAAAATAGCAAAACTCTCCTATTGATAAAACCTTCCTGGAACTGACACAATCGTGCGAGTCAATTTAACATTGCACGATGGTTATCACAGATTAAGTCTGATGTATCACATTCCTGTAATTGCATTAGACTACCTCAGAATTGAAAAGAAAATCTCAATTAAGACTTTGGAAAGATTGGGAACAAATCTATGACATCATCAACGCTTACGCTCGTTGAAGTTGTGTTACTTTGTTAAGATTCTGCGCCTCAATTAACGCCCAGTCGAAGTACTGTTACTTTACTAAGATTCTGCGCCTCAATTAACGCCCAGTCGAAGTACTGTTACTTTACTAAGATTCTGCGCCTCAATTAACGCCCAGTCGAAGTACTGTTACTTTACTAAGATTCTGCGCCTCAATTAACGCGCAGTCGAAGTACTGTTACTTTACTAAGATTCTGCGCCTCAATTAGCGCCCTGTCGAAGTACTGTTACTTTACTAAGATTCTAAGCACCAATTAACGCCCAGTCGAAGTACTGAAAAGCTCCGTCGTCAAGTGTGATGCAAGTTATATATATATGACAAGTTTTACAGCAGAAGCGTTGTTCAGGTGATTACCAAACTTCACAGTTTAAATGCTAAAAACAAAATAACATAAAATGATGACAAATTTCTCTTTAAGGAGTGACTTTCTATTTTCTGATTTCAGTCAAAATAGATAGACTCCAAAGTTATGGACACTTTTTTCTTTATTAGGAGTTCGAAAAGTACGAAAAGATCTAGAGAATATAAATTAATAACTCAAAATGTTCAATGAATAATATAACCCTTTCGGTACGATAATTCAAATTGTTTGGGTAAAAACTTCCTGGGGAAAAAGTTGTCATTACCCTGAATTGTCAGTGAAATTGTCCTAGTGTGGTGCTTTTACCTTAAGTAAGTGCCTTCTTCATTATTTTAATTTTAAAAATTTTTTGAATCTTTGAAGCTCGATGCTTGGCGACAGAAATTTTTGATGTTGATAATAAAGTTTTCGTATTTACGAAGAAATTATTTATACGTTTTTGCCCGAATTTACCAAAAATCAACAAAGTTCAGAAAAAACTTGCTCAAGTTAAATGGAAAGGGTATTGAATATGTTGCTCGGGTCCTGTAGCATGAACTTACGCGTGCTACAGGGTCCTATGGTAATTACAGGGGCCTATGGTAACCTATGGTAATTTACGCGTGCAGATTTCTGGAATTGTTTAAAAACTAGTTTAATGAATGTTTGTAATTTCCCTAATTTTGTTATTACTCCAAAATATTCCCTCACTAGTTAAATTAGTTTAAAACTAGGTTAGATGCCCTAAACTGGAAGCACTAGCCAACTTGGCACTGGAGTAGCCGTCAGGACCGAAAGGGATAAGCATCTGATGTGTACCTGCGAATGGTCCGTGTGGAAAAAGTTCATCTCGAGTATAGCATGAAGGGCTGCTGAAGATAATGCGTTCTCCTTGGAACTCATAAGACATCAGATATTCTTATTTATATTCACATATGCGCATTTAGAGTTCAAAGAATTTTTAAATTCTCCTCCAAACGACATCAAGAAGTACGAATTCATTCATTTTCCTTTGAGCAGGGAGCGTTTAAATTTACAATTTGTTTTAATAATAATTTCATTTTTACAGTTGCTAGTACATGAGCTTCTCTACATTATTTTACTTCTTGAATTCAATAGGAAAAATTGGATACAAATGTCAGTAGCGAAACAAACAAAAATCAGAAGCATTTTGCGATGAATAGAAGAAGCAAGCGAGAAAAAACGTCGTGTTTGAGGCAGGCAGAGTTTTCTTCATTTGCATGCTGCGAGCTTGGCGAGATCTTGATGGAAGTCACATTGGTCGTTTGTCACCACAACCTGCCAGCTCCTGGAGGATTGCGGTGGTGATGTGCAGTCCGATACGGAACCTCAGCTGTTAGTGCAATCCAGCGGCCATTGTGTGGAGCCTTGAGCTTCTGTGTAACCCAATCGTGAAGTCCTATAACAATGTTAGGGGAATCCAATGGCCATTGTGTGGAGCTTTAAGCTCTTAAGGAATATAATCGTGAATCCATATATCAATGTTAATGGAAAGTAAAGGCCATTGTGTAGAGCCTTGTGCTTTTGTGGAACCTAATCGTGTAGCCCTATAACAATGTTAGTGCAATCCAACGGCCTTTGTTTGGAGCCCTGAGCTTTTGTGAAATCAATCGTGAATCCATATGGTAATGCTAGTGAAATCCAATGGTCATTGTATGAAGCCTTGAGCTTTTGTAGAATCCAATCAAGAATCCATATGGTAATGTTTGTGAAATCCAATGGTCATTGTATGAAGCCTTGAGCTTCTCTAGAATCCAATCGTGAATCCATATAGTAATGTTAGTGGAATCCAACGGGCATCGTGTGTAGCCTTGAGCTTTTGTGGAATCCAATCGTGAAGCCTATCCCACAACACAAGTACATTTTGAAGCGCTTATAATGGTTGTGCAGCGTGCTACAGGCAGATTTGAAGGTGCTCGCTAAATAGAGCACGACATACAAAGGATATTCATTTCTAAACTACGTCTTGGTCGTTATTCCGTTGATATTGTGTAAACATAGAAGGCTTAAAGCGTAATATTAGCAACTTGCAAAATGTTTAATTGGCTCAAGATTCTACACAAACTAAGAAGAGACATAATAAAAAACGAAAAATAAAAAAAATAAGAAGAGTTGAGAGATATTCATTTGAAAAACTGTGCAAATAATTAGTGCAAGCCGAAACGCAGTCATAGCCTCAAACAACCTTAAATTGTCAAATGCCGACCACGGGAGCCCGCAGTACATGTGAACAGTTAAAGCGATTAGTGTAAACTAATAATTTTACATAGAGACTGCACATAATAGTTTAATTACGTCAGTGGTTACATTCCTCATATCACGCATAGGACAAGGAAGCATGTCACTGTCCGACGTTCTCACGGTCACACAGTTCTCGCATGTCACTGTCCGACGTTCTCTGATGAACAGCAGTGAAGAATGAAGAATGGAGCATTAAGGGACTCGTCTTTGTGCTTTAATGTTGACTGATCAATACCCTTCTATTTTATTTTGACTATTATTATTATCCTTGGTATCAATAGCAGACAATTATTATTATTATATGCAGACGATGTAAGAGAACAGGAACTTGACTTTTGTGACCTTTATGAAAATGGAGTTGTGTAAAATAAGCGTGTAGCAATTCCTCTACTTCGAAAATCACGTTAACTCAAAACGCTACTGCGAGTTTCACTGAGCCTGACTAAAAAATCGGTTAATCAGTAGGTGAAGAGTGGAAATGTTTCATCTGAGTTGATTTTTACTTACAAGCTCAGTCAAAATTTCTTTCTTTTCTGTCATTAAAGGGAAAACTGATAAAAGTTTTTCCTGTAAGAAGAATCCACGAAGAAAATATGTGTACAACTGGTTTTTAAATATTAATTTTTAAATTTTTTCAACACATTCTGTATAGCATATAATTTATGAGTAGTTTTTATATTTATAAGTGAATTAGAGATAATGCAGTACAAATTTATTTTATTTTGGAAAATATTGGTGTTTCTCAGAGAGCACGAAATATAGGCTTATATGAACAAGGTTTTCCTATTTCTCAGAGAGCACGAAATATAGGCTTATATGAAGAAGGTTTTCCTATTTCTCAGAGAGCACGAAATATAGGCTTATATGAAAAAGGTTTTCCTATTTCTCAGAGAGCACGAAATATAGGCTTATATGAACAAGGTTTTCCTATTTCACAGAGAGCACGAAATATAGGCTTATATGAACAAGGTTTTCCTATTTCTCAGAGAGCACGAAATATAGGCTTATATGAAGAAGGTTTTCCTATTTCTCAGAGAGCACGAAAAATAGGAAAACTTTCTCCATATAAGCCCTGATGTACACAAATGGCACTTAAGCACTTTATCTCATAAGTAGGAGCAACACAGATACAGTTTCATCGTTTTCACGATAAGAACAAAGTAATTACTATAATCTGCATTTAGTTATATTTAAAAACCAGGAATACGAACGGAGCAAATTACAATTTTTAGATCTGAAAGATGTCATTTTGGAAATATTTGTTTCTCTGTGTTCTTCCAGTTTAAAACCGCCAAGACCTGAAGCTATGGTTCGCGACTCAGTTTCGGGAATTTTCTTCGGCAGGCAAAGGGTGTCGAATGACGCGCTGTAAAGAAGCATGTTTGCCTTACAGCAGCTGTATTTTATCCCCAAGAGAGGGTCTGGCAATATGTAGCGCGCGCTTCCAAAATATAGCGAGGAAGGGACGCGGTAAAGTGATATTTGGTGAGGACGTGCGCGAGAGAGTGACCGGTGGTCGGACCAGCAGAATTAGGGCCTCTTCAGAACGGCCATTGATTGTGGTGGTCCCTTGGGTGGGACGCGCCTCAGGGCACCGACTGGGGAATCAAACGGAACAAGATTCGAATGCTTCGGTGCCGGTGCAAAAACGCTCTTAGGATCTGAAATAATTGCGGTGACGAACAAAAAATTGTGAAGGTAAGAAACATAGAAATATGTAGGTGGAGAACTGTGTGTAATTGTAACAAAAATTTTGTGTTCATCGAATTAATTAAAAATAAACCATGGGGTGCTAGCGACATATTTTTGTGTGAATATGCGAGGCACAAAATCAGGAAAAGGGAGAAAGAGAGACGGAGATAGAAAGAGAGATAAAAAATAAATTGCTGTTGATTAAAAAAAGAAGTGTTGAATTATGGGCATAAACTGAAGTAGAATGAATGAAAGAGTTCCAGATGCATAATAATGATAGGTAAAAGCTGTGATGAATTAAGGAAAAGAGGACGCGTAAATAAGCGCATCTAGCCTAGAAATAAGTAAATACGAAGATATAAGTGTAAATAAGTATAAACAATGATAGGAGATCAATAAATCTTACAAAATCAACTTCCAAAAAAAGTGCAACGTATTCAAGCATAATTTTAGAACGAAAATACAAAGATAACGTGGGGAATTAACTGCAAAGTGAGATCCGAGGGTGAAAATCTGTAAGTCAATGCGAATCAAATTGACTATATAACAAACGATTTTTACACAGGAAGGGATCTTTGAAAGAGTGGGACTGAGCAGGAAATTTTCTTGAGATAATTGGAAAAAGGAAAGATAATAAATGAGTATCGAACTGAATAAGGTGGAATAAAGTTGTGAATGAATAAATCGGGAAACATTCTCTTAATGTAAGTCAGCTATTGCAGTCTCCGGTAGTACAAAATTATATGAATTATTTTTTCGAATTCGAAAACTAGTGATAAAGTGACTGAAGCGTATTACATTTTCGAAGCAATCCTCTGATGACGGAGAATAATAATATAGAAATACAAAACAAAAGTGGAGGGAACTTGAGACTATAAGAAATGGCATGGCTTAAAATCTATAATTTAAAATCCATTAAAAATCAGTAATTTAAGATGCAAATTTTTCATCAGAACTTACCTCAAAAGATGGTCTAATAGATGAACAACGTAAGAAAATATTACAGTTAAAATGTTTCTTGTCTGACCTAATCCGCACACTGTGTGTGTTGGGTTCCCTCTCAATTATCTTGAATACACAAATGAAAATCAAATCCAAATTGTAAATAGTTTTTTCATGTGAATAATTTCAGACCGGTGGTCGAAAGCTGGATGGACGGGCCTCATGTGTAATGAATGAAGAAAAAGAAGAAAGGAAAGATTTACATTGGTTATCTCACGAATCACATCGAGCTGAGAGTTGTGGCTAAAATTTCGCACCGGTGTATAATTAAAATGAAGTGTACATTTACAGCATTGCATAACCAGGGCGTCTATGGCTACATGGCTGTGTCAAATAATTTAGTTAATGAAACAATACAATCAATTCTCTCCAATGACATTCAGTGTTCACTAGTTCCAATCTGCAGGCAGGATTTTGAGTCGTTCAGAATCACGCTGCACCAAAACGACGTCATGTGTTGCTCTTTTGTTGCGACGTGTGTGAGAGCCACTCCCTGCCCTCCTGTGAGCTCGAGTTTCTTATCTGCGCCAGCCAGACTTTGGCCCCGTGAATTTTTCTCTGTCCTCGGTCCCTGAGTTCAAGTTTTGCATCTTAAATTGCAACTCAAACCAATGTTTGAGGTGCATCTCGCTGCTCGTTGACGGTGACCCTCCTAGTGAGAGCATTATGGGCCGTATTAATGAAGAATAATGGACAAATAAAGACATACAAAGTAATCAAAGCCCTACTAAAGGTCATTGGTGACAGGAATTTCTGTTTATTTACCCTAGTGCGTTAGTCAAACAAATGTATCTCATTTTTGTCTTTGAAGATAGAAGACCTACATTTAGCCTTCAGGTTTCCACAAGCCCCATCATTTTACTATCATCTCCCCAGGCCTAGATACTCGGTCCTTGAGGTGATCCCAATAAATTACTGTAAAAGTTCTTGCCCAGTTCCTAAAGACTTGTTTACACGTCTGAGATGGGGACGAGGAGACACTGATGGATGGAAATGGCGAGGTGCACGACAAGGACCTGATCAGTGGGAGAGGGGACTGTACTTCAGCTGATAACGCAGGATAGGGCGGCCATGCGCGGCGATAACTGACGGAATCACTTCGCTGTGGCTAGGTAGGTATTCCTGAAGAAGGTATTCCCAAAGGAGGTAAGCCCTTTTATGCATTGAAGTCGGAGTTTGTTCCGGCTGTTGTTTATGGGTGTGTTTCGTTTGCTCATTTAAGAAAATGGATTTTTTTGCTGTTTATAAGTTTTTCGAAAATCTGGAATAGTTCTTGACATTAACATGAATTATGCTGTAGCTACCTGAAGGGCTTGAGCATTACTTCACAGCTTGTTTCCTGTTTTTTTTATTAAATGAGAAAAATTGAAGATATCGTTGAAGATCAACTAATTAACTTCATTAAACTTTCTCACTCATTTTGCAGACTTGTGCTGTGGCTTATTTTTTTTAAACCAAAGTTTAATACACTATCATCCAAGTTCTTTCATGGGATAGTGCTGTTTTTCAGTTGACAAACGAAAATGTAGAATAAATATAAAGAAAATAAGATGCAAAAACAGAAAAAGCGTCACTGAGTAGCACATATGATACAGTATAGAAACGAATAGCTATTGAAAGCGACATAATTAATTTTTTGAAGAGTGTAGCGGCGCGGTCAAAATTTCAGGGAAGTGGCGGGCAAGTACAGCGTGCGGCAGCCAATCCTGCACTTTTAGGCTTTCACAGCCTGCTCAAAAATGCAGAATTGACTGCCGCACCCTGTATTTATCGGCTTGAATATATTAAATATTGTATATATAATATATTACAATACTATTATTAAATCATTTATTAATATATTCGCAAATTCTTCAATTTTTACAACTATTTGGAAAGTCGGAAAACCAGCCATGAGTATAATTCTACTAAACACGACCGAGATCGCTCTCTAGAGTGAGCGATGAGGTGTGCTTAAGTCCTTGACATAATAAATACTATGTGCTGAAATACATACAGACAACACGTTGCAGCACACTACGTTGCAATATAGTCATGTCCCACACGTCTGGCGACAACATGCGACGTTATAGCCCGTTACATTACAAAAGGTCACTTTACTGCATGCTACGTTACACAGCGTCACATTACAGCCCGCTACGTTACATTACGGTACGCTAAGCATGTCAAGTTACAGTGCGTCTCGTTAAACCCGACGTGTTACGAGTCACTGTAGCAGTAAAGTGTAACACTGTAGCAGTAAAGTAACTCTGTAAAGTGTAACACTGTAGCAGTAATGTGTAACAAACTGGTGCTCTGTGCTACTGTGTTTAAACAGCTACAATGCACCAAAAATACTTATTAATTCACCGAAGTTCCGCTGATTTTGCGCTCTACCTGATTTCACATATTCAGCTAAAACTTCAGTGTCTGAAAAAAGCTTGCTCAATATTCACGAGTCAGATAATCATTTGAAAATTATTTAAAAATATAACTTTAACTCCTTACTCTGTTTTTGTTTTGTTTAAAATCTGTTTCATTTTTTTACCGTCGGCTTTCTCCAACATCTCGCGGAAGAATTCCATGATATTTTTATCCGTCACCGCGGGCAGAGATTGCAAAACATTTGTCGTGAAAATATCGGATGGCACTTCGGTCTTGGAACGCTCCGTAATTGTCCGGCCGAGCGGATAGGTTTACTTCTGCTTTGAGGCACAACTTGAACTTCACATGCGCAAATCTGAGAGCCGAATTCAGAGTTCGAAATCTGCAGCATTCGCTACCACAATCGGGGTCGATGCGTCTCTTGCGAGTTGCATACTTTTCACTGCATTTCTGGACTGCATTTTCTTACTTCTTCACAGCATACGGCTGCATGCTGATGTAAAATTTCTAAACAGTGATAGTTTATACAATCTATTTAAATTTAAAAATATTTATATTGTTTTTATTTTATTTATTCTTTACAATTGCTTAGTATTATTGCTTACATAAATTTTCCAGTTTGCTTGTTTTCGTACACGTGATGTTAGTGTTTGACTGCGTATTTTGTTTGAAAAATGCATGTTTTTTAACGTGCAAAAAATATCAGAAGTCTGATTGTAAAATGATGTATGTTGTGTTAATGGAAAGCGGTATGTATGTGTTTGTTCAATAATCTCTTTTATGTTTTTTATCAGGTTGCTTAGTCTTCTATTTTCTCTTATTTTCTTGAACTTTCGTTATATATCAACGAGGTCTACAATTATTTTTCTCATTTAACTTCAACTCTATAATTTTTTCAGTGTACGACAAACGGTGCTCTAAAATCAGTGACTGACAATAAAAGCATGTTTCAGAATCATAACATATTCCAGATGGAACTCAAGATCATGCTCGCCTAGACGTTATTTATTTACTATCTTCTGATACAAACCGTTGCGAGTTTACTTCCAGAAATCAATTTCAGTCATTTCCAGTCACTCATAACTTGAATCAAGCACCGTATTAGTTAAACGCTTATCCGTATCAGTTGATCGGTTATCTTTTCCATGTCAATCTTTAGTCGTATTTTTAATTCTTATCAGTATTAGTTGATAAGTTATCTTGTCCATATCAATTATTATCAGTCGTATTTCATGTTCTTATCCGTATCAGTTGATTAGTTATCTTTTCCATATCAATTCTCAGCCATATTTCTTATTCTTATCCGTATCAGTTGATCAGTTCCGTGTCAATTATAAATCTTATTTCTTATTCTTATCCGTACCAGCTGATCAGGTATCTTTTCCATATAAATTCTTATTCTTACACGTATCAGTTGATCAGTTATCTTGTTTACATCAATTCATAGTCGTATTCTTGTGCGGATGAGTTGAAGTTCAATCCTTATCCATCAAGTTGAAGTTGGCATAAGCAGACGTGCTCAGCTGCAGGATAGACTGAGTTGTCTCACCCGTGCACCAGCGAGCTCGCCTGCGCAATCCTGTACATGTCCTGTACTTCCAGCCTCAGGTTTGCGTGCACAGCAGCTTCACTGAGCTCCTCTTCATGCACAGTTGCCAGATTATAATTTTTTCATCAAAACTCTCTAATTTTACCTTTTTTGAAACCAAATTTAGCTCTAAAGATCACTCGGCTACTGGCAGCTCTGACATGGTTGCCATGTGTTGGGTATTCCTTGTAGCTAATTGAGCTTGCTTCAACTCAAACACTTGAATTTTGGCCCGAAAAGAGTCCAGTTTGGCCACCCGTCCTCGGAGGTCACGGAGGAGGAGATGAGCGTGTAATTATACCGGAGAGCGGCTCCAGAAGCAGTCTGGCCGGCCCTGAAATCGCCATCTCCTTAAGCCGCATTAGAAGACTGAGCTCAACGCCTTAAAAACGTGCAGCGAAGCATGCAATGGCTTATTTTTACGCTACAGAGGATGATTTCATTACGCTCTCGCAGGTTTGAGGGGTCGAATTAACTCGGCCTTCTTAAATTATGTACTGCCGCTTATGGCCCAATTATCTCACTACTGTGTGGTAATTATAAGGTGTAATTAAGTTACATCGCTTTGAAATTCTCTAATCAGCTTTAGTGTCACAAATATCTTGTTATGTACACGAATCGTGCCTAAATTAATACTTTTTTAAGATTGTCCATTCCATTGAGAAAATCTGAATAAAGATCTGAGGCCTTGGAAGTATTGCGAGTTATAATACACCCGGTCTCGACCACGATTCTTTATTGCTGAAGTTTTTAAATATACGGGGCCTAAGACCACGAATTACAAGCAAAACTTCAAACGGAAGTAATCAGTCAGCGAACTCCATCTCTTGAGCTCGATTGGTCCGAGTGAAGTTTGTAGGTTCGTTCGGGTATTAGTTTTGAAGATGATCAAGTAGTCTAAGTGTGGACCTATGCGCTTATCGAGCCTCATGCATGCAGTAGCTTCATTTCACTGATTGGGATTTGTCGACAGGAAAACTGCCAGAAGCAAATTATCTTCTTTTTTTATAGACAATATATGATTAGAAGTTTTAACTTTTCAAAAAGTGAGACATTCTGGAGATATTTTGGAGTGTAATCAATGTGTTTTACGCCTAGCAAAATGTTTATGAGCATTTAGATTCAGTTAGAGTGACAACTAATACATTTTCACGTGATGAGACTAAATGGATCATATTGAGACAAATATTGAGGCAAAAATTCAATGGGTAGTACAGCCGTCTAACACCGAACCGTAAAGACAAGTCTGCTCGATCCTCTTATAGTTAAGCTATCACTGAGGTTTTATTTAGGGCACATATGATTACATTTTTCTCTAAATATATTAAAGTAGAGAATGACGGTAAGTTTCAACGCTTATCCTGATAACATCAGAATACTCCACAACATTTAATTCTGACACCTGTTTGTAATAATAAAACAGTTCTTAATATTAGTAACTACACGTGATCGAGCGACAGTGATTCGGTTCGACTTCTCCGGCAACAAATCCACACCGACAGCACTCACATCGTCTGCAACGGAACTTCAGAACTAGTCCAATTTATAAAATCGAATTAACTACTATATTAAGCTAAACGAACTTATGAGGTTTGGGTTTCTAAATTATGCCTTCGAGTTGGCAAAGCTCTTTTTCTCGAGAATTTAGAATTTTCAGCGGTTAATAAGAGTTTCAGAAAAGTTCTGGAGGAGTTTCTAAAGGATTTTATTGCTATGTGTATCCACGACATTGGGTCTTACTATTGGCTAAATTATTTCTAGAGGGTATTTTTAATATTGGGTATGTTGATTGGTTTCATTATTCCTTCCCACTAGAGTAAATACACGCTAAAATTAGCACCGTGACACGCGCGTTCGATTTGCGTCCTTCTCTTAATTCCGGTGTGACTGAACAGGACGTCACTCGAGCGACGGGATGGGAGAGGCGAATTAGCCGCGACTTTACAGAAGCCAAAAGTGCGAGACGGGATCAGTTGTGGCATCTGCTGATAAATGGCCGGGATTGTGCTGGTTAGCGCAGGATCTCGTCCTGACTCGGGATTGTTTCCTAAAAACGGGACCGGGCCCGACCGTCGGATCCGATTGCCTGTAAAGGATCAAGTCCCACACGAGTTTCTGATCATCCTTGTTTAATGAGATCCTGTTTTTGGTTTTACGCCGGCATGTGGTCGAATTGATCGTCTGTTTGAGCTCCGCATTTGTCAAACTTGATCGAAAAAAATTTTTGGCAGCAGGATGACCGTTGTTTTTGAGCAATGCATCGAAAAATACACAAGGGGCGGCACCTGTGCGTGAACTTCGGTATGATGAGAGGCTCGCACAACGAGGGGATGTGATCTGAGCATCCATGTTTTATTTAGGTTTATAAATATCAAAATTTTGTTTATAGTGAAAATAGAGCATGAATACGTGCCTGCAGTCTATTTCAGAATTTTAACAGTGCAGTGGGATTTTTGAAAAAATTATTTTGTGTGAAATTTTGAGTTTTCTAAGGTCATCTTTTGTGAGAAGAGGTACCAGTGAATGTAGTTCTGCGCTAGTTTTAGGGTGTCTTTGGCTCGCATTATTGATTTCTGAAAATGAACGATGCGGTTAGAAATCATTCGAATCCACGAAGCAGTGAAGAATACTTTTTTGTCAGGAAGGCCTGCCCACATTCAAAACGATTTTGCTTAGTACAAGAAGAGTCATTTTCTTGACTTTCTCGCCATTTTCTGAGCATAACATTGTAGTTTTAAAATACAATAACTCTTAGAAAGCAAATACTGTTTAACTGCGTATTATATTTTTAAATAATAAAATATTTTCCTGCCCAAGAATTTTTTCCCTCTGGCATGTCTTATTTGGACGCTCACTCATGCAGCAATACCAGCAAATGAACTCAGAGGTCACAGACTATATCATGTCAAACATTCCTATATTACTGAACTACTTTTTTACATAGATTTGCAAAGCTGGGGTTTAAATTTGCATTCAACAGCCCCTTAATATTCAGGACGACGTGTCTATAAACAGTGAAATGCGCCCTACTCTGCGTTGAGCACACAATAAGCGCAAGAGAAGCATTGGGTGGCGTGGTGCAGGCGACTGTTAGCTATTGAGTTCCAGCCTGTGATGCTAAATCTTAAGCCACACTCCGCCGACGTGTCATACGCAACGCCAAGGGCTTCTTCGTTTCTACATGAAACAGCTGTGCAAACGTATTCTGTTGGCACTTGGGTCGTAAGTGAGAATATGATCTTCTTTCAAACTACGTTGTACTGGGAGTATTCCGTAACTCCAATAATAGGCAGTGTCCGTGGAACTTCACGGACCTGTTTTCAAAGCTCCTTTAAACTCCAGGAAAAAACAAGACAACCTTAGCAGAAGCAAGCAAGTTATGGCGATTAGATGCTGAATGACACTGCGCAACCGCTCTCGGAAGTGGGCAAACAAGCGGTCCTTCTGGCCGACGTCTCCGTAGTGAAGCTGTCGAGGCTGTTGACGAAGGATGGCTGGGTGGATGCGAGCGGACAGGCTTGCAGCGGTGAGTATGTTTGCTTGACGCGGCTGTGGAGGGAACTATAGCTGGAGCGGTTTTCAAAAGACTTTACTGCTGCAGCTACGAACAGCGTCGCAGTTACAAAAAGACTTGACGGAGGCAGTTACGGAAAAAGTCGACGGAGGCGGTTACGGAAAAAGTGGACTGAGGCAGTTACGGAAAGAGCTGACTGAGGCAGTTACGGGCAGGGTTGACACAGGGAGCTGAGGACAGGGATGACAGAGCTAGCTGTTGACAGCGATGACAGAGATAGTTGTGGGTAAGATTGACAGAGGCAGCTACGGACGGAGTTGACATAAATAGTTGTGGGTGGCGTGGACACAGGGAGCTATGGACAGGTAAGGTTGACAGAAGCCGCTATGGACGGGGCTGACATGCAGTTGAGACTCACTTGCTACAGCTGCCTCTGCCAACACTGCTCTGAGTAGGTCTTCTCAACCCTGTTCATGGCTGCATCTGCCATGAGCACTGAGCATCTGGCACGTTTGTTCTTTACGTTCTATTAGTGTGGATTAACCTCCGATTATTGAATTGCAGCGCAGAGCGAGACAACAATATAAGTTCTTGTCACCCATCATAAACATGTTGCTCGCGATACGACCCACCGGTGGGTCGTCTCACTCGTGCTCAGGTTCTTCCACCTGCGATATGACCCATCGATGGGTAGTTCGAAATTTTTTGAAAATCTTTTAAGATTAACCGTATTTAATGGGCCCAGTTAATGTTTGGTATTTATAAAATTGATAACAACTTTTGATATTAAATTCGAGTTGAATGTTGAACTTCAGCTTGACCCATCGCAATCAACGTGTTAATGAACTGAACAATTTTTGAAGTATGTATATCTTCAAGACATTACGCATTTACTCTCATCTCTGAACTGTTACTTGAAGTGGCACCGCAACTTGAATTTTATAAATACCAAACAAAGCATCATGTCAATGATGCTCAGCCACCATCTACTAAGAGGAAAAGGCTTGGTATATACCAATATATATACCATACCGCAATTTCAAGTGAACTCGTGTTCTGGGAGCCTTCAATCGCGCGGATATTTTGCATCATGTCAATGATGCTCAGCCACTATCTACTAAGAGGAAAAGGCTTGGTATATACCAACATATATATATATATATATATATATATATATATATATATATATATATATATATATATATATATATATATACATACCATACCGCAATTTCAAGTGAACTCGTGTTCTGGGAGTCTGCAATCGCGCGGATATTTTGCATCAACCTTCAGAGTGTTGACGACATGGAGATTGCCTCCTGGACCTCTCAGATCATATTCGATGTGTCCTCTCACTTAAGGTGATAGTTGCGAGTGAAATTTACGATGGCAAAGGTTTTTTTTTTCTGGAATGCTCCTGCGATAGCGAGTGTTAGCAGTTTCTTTTAGAAATAAATGTTTTGACCTTTTTATGGGTGTCATAATAGCATGTTCGTAATAATAATAAAAACCAAGATGAACATCTAACGCAAGCCATAATCGCTATCTGGAGGAAACATCTTCTAATGAAGTAACGCTGCTAAAATAGTTCTTAGTAATTAAAATACCGCCATGTACTTCCTAATAAATTGATGCCATTTTCCCGCCGTCCTACTTGAGTGGTGATATTCTTTAATTGATTTAATATTCTTTAATTGATTGATTTCAAGAGAACTAAAATGCAAAATAAGGTCTATTACAATTTTTGGCTCTTCGGTGTTGTATCTCCAATAGATAGATCCTAAGTGAATCTCAAGCGTAAGATTAAAAGAAGAACCAATGTAAAAATGTACATTTTTACTATTTTTTTATTGCAAACATATTTTATTATTTTTCATGGCAAAAGAGTTCGTGGCAAAAATAGCGTGAGATACAAAGGAAAACCAATGTAACACTGAACAATTTTATTCTTTTTCATGGCAAACATTTTTTATTACTTCTAATGAGAAAAGTGTTCCCGGCAAAAATAACACTCAACGTAGCCGTATCGACAGCAAAACCTTGGCTGCAGCGCTATACAAGGTGTTGTGTAATTCGATGCACATATTTTAACCATACGCAGAAAAACGCGGAATAAAGCGATTTTCAGGAGTGGTAAAAACTTGAAAACTCTTTCTTTTTCGAGCAATGACGACCAGGAATAATTTTAGATTCCCGTAGGAATAGGCTTACAATGGAGCCAAAGAGTAAAATCTAAATTGGAGCGCTAAATTGGCAGGCTAATTGGAGCGCTTTATAGCCTATTCCTAAGAGAATCTAAAATTATTTCAGGTTGTCATTGCTCGAAAAAGAAGGAGTTTTCAGGTTTTTGTCACTCCTGAAAATCGTTTCATTCAGCGTTTCTCTGCACATGGTTAAAATTTGTGCATCGAATTACACAACACCCTGTCCATGACGGCATGAATTGTTTCAAAACGCGGCCCCAGTTTGCTTTCGCCGCGCTCGATCACCGACACTTCCACCCTTGGCGGTGCAGAAGCAGCTAGGAACAGAATTGCTGCATGCGTCGCAAAACTGTCCAACTTACTAGTGAAATAAACGTGAGCTCCTTCATTATGTAGTGCCAATGAAATCTTGTTCATCAATGGAAATTTATCACAGCATGATATTCTCATTACTGTTCATGCTAACTTCACAGCGCAGAGCCTTTCTTTTTTTAAAAACCGTTAATCAAATTGATATTCCAGTATAAAATTTTTGTTCTCAAATGCAATAATACCACAGAGAGCGTTACCCTATTTATTTTAATTTACTTGTGCAGGGAATGGGGTTTTAATCTCGTGTGTACTAGGAAATGCATAGTGTGTGATCAATAGTATATTCCTGTTTGATACACAGAACACGGAGAGTAAGATGACGTCTTTACTCCAGTACGTAAAGTAGAATACATGAAGGATATTATATAGGATCTAATTCTGTACATATTTCAGGAAACACTAAAGTTGCGCTAAAGCAATTAACCTATTTTAAAAATGACGGAAGATTTTAGAGGCGTGATGTTGGAGATACAGTGCTGTGTAAGAGGCAGAAGTTTGTTCACTGGAGTATGATAACTAATGAATGTGTTGAAAATTTTAGCGGTCTGCTCCATAAATAAAATCAATATCCCCTTTAATTCTAACTCCAACAAAGACAAAGGCACAAAACAAAACAGCTTCTACGCAACAGCGCCGATCAAAATTAGAACTCAAACAAGGCAATCAAAGGACAGGAGCGGAGAGTAGTCAGCGCGCCAATAAAGATCGGCTCCGTTAAGGTGATGATGCCATTACGGACTCCTAAACTTAATGACTGAATTGTGGAGCGATAATTGAAGATTATATAGAGCGTGTGTGAGCACGAGCGCGAGCGTTACGACGCTTTTTTGGTACAAGTATGGCGGACTGCCGGCACAAAATGCTGCCACTTCACGGGCCGTAGACGCAGCTGGAGATGGGGCAGATTGTGGGCACTGGCACAAGGATTCTTCCCCGTTGGAGAGAAGGCACAAGTGTCAAGAGGATTCCTCAGCGTGATTGGGGAACAAAGGCGGGGTTTTTGCCGGTAGGAGGAGCCGGGAGATCATTCAAGGACTCATGTTTTTACCCCAAAACTGAAGTTCTGCGGAAACTGAGCATCACGCCAGTGGTTCGATAACTGCGGCTTTCACGCGAGTTCTAGAAGCCCTCATCTGCTCGCCGTGAACACGTTTTAAAGCACAATTAGCTCTATAATACTTTATTTACTTTCCAAATGCCCTCAGACTGACCTCTGGCCACGATTGGCTGATCTCCAGAAGGTGAGGGCACTCGACAATTTCTGGGTTGTGATTGGTCGGTGGCGCGAAGGTGAGGGTACGGTGTGGGTGGGTCATTAGGTGAGGGCACCGTGAAGGCCTACCGTCAGTGCTCCGGGAGCTGCCGTGCCGAGTGGTGGGGGTGCGGTCCGTGGGTAGCGAGGTGTTGCCGCGTGGCATCGAGTTGAAATTGTCGCTCGAGAACCGACACGGCCGCTTGGTGTTGAGACCGGCGAAGAGTTATTTTCCTGAAGATTGTAGTAATGCAATTGAGGGCACACGGATTACATGAGTTTGTGTTAGCTGTTATGATTTTATTTTCGATATCGATGAAGAAGCTCGTTTCTGACTCATGTTTTAGAGCTGTAAATGCCGCGTAAAATTTTTCTGCACCTGTATTTAATCCAATTTGAACACTGAGATCAACCACTGCGAGTTATAGTTCGTTTTTATAGTGCCGTAACTCATTATATGAGTTAAAATATGAGTCGAAGCAGCAAGACATGGAGACACATTTTCTCCTGGTTTAGTTTCACCTAATTGCAAAAAATTAACTTAAAAATTGAAAATTAAATAGCACGATCAACTTTGAACGCACACCAAAAATAGAATTAAATTTTACGGCAACCAGCTTGGACTAGCAAACTTAACTCGGTTGTCGTATAATAAAATGTTAATCAACTACATGGAAGTGAACTTATCCGAGTAGTACTCAATACGTGATCCAATTTTGAAAATACCAGGAAGTTCTCCATGTAGAGCAGCTCACACATACTTATAAACACACTGCATACTCGCAGTAACGAATTTAATTAATTTAGATTCTCTGAATAAATAAATAAGTGAAATTGAAAATTTCCTTTTTTTAAATTTCACAAGGAAAAAAAAATAAAAAAACAATTGAATCTACCAAAAAACTGGCCGGTTTTGCGATGGATTTTACAAACTTGAGTTGAATTAAACAAGACTGTAAGTTCAGTTCAACCCTTTAACTCCCCAGAGGATCACACGACTCTCTCGAAAAAAACCTTAGTATACAATATTTTTTGTTAAATTCGTTTCCTATTGTGTTCTTCGGAGTTGACTGGTGAGTGGCAGTTCTTTTCTTATTCTGATGTCGGTGACCACCTGACGCCAGGGCGAGTCTAATGACCGTGGTTGTGTTGACGATGATGTCGCTACAAAAATGTTGACATCAAAAGAGTCAATCCTCATAAATATCTTAAGTTTAACATACTTCGTCAATCCCTAACACATTATCAAGTTAATATACTGCGTCAATCCCTAACACATTCTTCCATACAGTGTCAATCCCTATCACGTTATTCCAATAATATACTGCGTCAATACCTTACACATTATTAATTTTATATACACAATTAATTCCTAACACACTATTCCATCAATAATATACATTTCTCCTCTTTCCAATAATTTTTCAGACTATAATTGTATTTTCAACACAGTTGAATCACTGTAGAGAACCGCATTAATCCAGTTAATATTGCTACAGTACTCTTCTAATATTAATAGTCCTACTAAACAAGTCTACTGATAATAGTGGTAATATTTTACTATTGTCTTAATTCCAGTAATAATACCATAGTAACTTCTCAATCCTGTTTATACCATTTTAACTGACTGTTAATATTATTCACATTATCATATCGTCATATTAATTCCATAGATACTGTGTTAGGAGGTGTGTCGCCGGTTCATAACTCTTTTTCTGTTTGGTAACTTTGTTAACTTAACTTTGTTAACTTTGTTAACTTTGTTTGTTAACTTAACTCTTATATAATATTAAACCAGAATTTTAATTTTACTGAGTCCATCATTTCAGGCATGTCTCCTGTAAATAGCAATGTAACTTTGGGAATAACGTTCTTAAGACCATATGTGCATGGTAATTTTATTGATACATGTGCTGGTATTTCAGTGATGTCTCCCAAGTTCATAACTACTCCTTTCCTTAATTCTAATTAGTGTTACTCATAGAATTAGGGAGACAGTTCAATCGAAAAATATGTATTGCACATTTTCTTTCGCCTATTTTTTACGGAATTAATTTCACCAATACCTAAGATTTCACTTATACCTTTAATGAATTAATTTCACTTATATTTTTAAGGATTTAATTTACCCTATATTTTGAGGGAATTAATTTCACTTATATCTTTAGGGAATTAATTTTACTTATATCTTTAGGGAATTAATTTCACCTCTATATTGAGGGAATTAATTTCACCTATACCTTTAGGGAATGATTTTGCATCCATTTGTTTACGGAACACCCTAGAAACATAGTTAAATTATCCGGAAATGTACGCGTACCGACTTTTGATGCGCTGCCCAACACTGATGCGCTCTTGTTCTACCCGACCCTCTACCCTCTAATTCTATCCGACACACTACCCTCTGAATTTACCGCACCCTTTTCTTCCGATTCCACCCAACTATCTTCTAACTTTACTCGACCCTCTACTTTCTATTTGACCCTCTATCCAAAGCTCTACCCGCCTCTCTACCCTCTAACTCTACCAGCCCTCTACCCTCTAACTCTACCCGCCTCTCTACACTCTAACTCTACCCGACTCTCTACCCGACCCTCCACCCAATAGCTCTACTCGACCCTCTACCCTCTAACTCAACCGACTCTCTACCCGACCCTCCACCCAATAGCTCTACCCGACCCTCGACCCTCTACCCTCTAACTCTACCCGACTCTCTACCCTCTAACTCTACCCGACTCTCTACCCGACCCTCCACCCAATAGGTCTACCTGACCCTCTACCCTCCAACTCTACCCGCCCCTTTAACCCTCTAATTCTACCCGACTCTCCACCCGAAACTCTACTGTTCCCTTTATCCTCTAACTCTACCCGACCCTCTACTTTCTAGCTCTACTCGACCTTCTACCCTCTAATTCTACCCGACCCTCAACATACCCTCTTTGTTTGACGGCTGCTACACGGAGGGTGCGTGTGAGAGGAGTGGGCTGCAAATGTAAAATAACAGGCTTTTGAAATTTGTACCTCACCGCGAGTCTAAAAAAAAAACTTGAGGTGCCCTGCGTGAAAGATAGTAAGCACAAAGTGAGGCTAAGCATAGCAAAAGATATTTAGGTGTGAACCTCTCGATAACTCTTACCTTTTCTTAGTAAGTATGTGTACTTGGTGAAGTTATGTTCACTTTGTTCAATTTTCAGGCCTTGTTTGAGAACATGACCTACAAATTAAAGAAACAGAAGCATTTTTAAATGAGATGTATGAGTTTAGAAGCATACCTCAATGAATAATGAAATTCAGAGCTGAAATTATACATTGAAAATATCCATAACAATATTTTAGTTGCTTAAGAATACCTTTTGCATTTCCTTTTACCCGTAGCTATTCTGCGTTCAAGTGTATCAAAAACTGTTGGGTGATATGTTGAGAATGCCAACACATTAAGAAAAAACTAATACGTTGACACTATACGAGCATAGGATGCTTTCTTTTTCTATTTTCAGATTTTTTCACATACTCGAAATTTTGACCCCGCACGATGTTGGGTTTTCTTATTAGCTTCCAAAATCTCGGAAATTTTGAATTATTCAGTACAATATACACGAATAGATAAAATAATAATGAGTTTATTAAGCGCAAATATGAATGTGTCGCTTATTAAATATACATTTGAAAATAACATAATTTAAACAGTCAGTTATACTCGTATATGCTAGACCATCGCATAATACGCCAAGCAAAATGACAAATAACAAGCAAACTAAGCCTCCATACCATATAGTTATTGACGTGGTCCTACAACATAATTTTATGGCATAAAATTTGCCTGCACATATTTTAATAATATTTCAGAGGGTAAAATATTTCGAGAGGCATTGTTGTCGATAATGTTTCGTGATTTTTGTACCGCAAAATGTGTAAGACAAGAATGTCACAGTTTTAAATTGACACTATATTAGCTTTTGCGTTTGGGGCGTGCATTCAAATGATCATAGGTTAGAATTTCATTGAAAATTAACGAGAGTGTCAAGATATGATGATTAGTGTAAGGATACGCTAATTGTTTCATAATATGACATTGTAAACGGGTTCGTCGTATTTTTATATTAATTTGTAACTGGTAATTTTTGGAGGTAAAATAAACAAAATGGTAATTATGTAGGTAAAGAAACGAACTGGTAGTTATGGAGGTAAAGAAACTAACGGGTAATAATGGATGTAAAACAAACAAAATGGTAATTATGTAGGTAAAGAAACGAACTGGTAGTTATGGAGGTAAAGAAACTAACGGGTAATTATGGATGTAAAACAAACAAAATGGTAATTATGTAGGTAAAGAAACTAACGGGTAATTATGGAAGGTAAAGAAACGAACTGGTAGTTATGGAGGTAAAGAAACTAACGGGTAATTATGGAAGGTAAAGAAACGAACTGGTAGTTATGGAGGTAAAGAAACTAACGGGTAATTATGGAAGGTAGGGAAGCTGAAAGGTAATTAGCCAAACAAAATAAAATTTACAAGCGCAGAATTTTACTGGTATTCGTAAAAAACAAGACCTAACTGGTAATTAAAACAACACATGGATAATTATGGAGGAACGAAACCGAAGGATAATTTGAAAGAAAAGCCAACAGTTAACTGAAAAAAAGAGAAATAAACAAAATTTTATGATGGAGTGAAACCATCGGGTAATTAGATAAGAACGACACCATAAGGGAATTCCGAAAATCTAGCGAGTAATTTCAAAGGAGCAAAAATTAACCATCGACGAAATAGCAAAACCAAGAGTTTTTATACAAAAAAATTCCAAAAAGTACCTGGGAGACAGAGACAGATGATTATAAAGGAGAGAACCCAAAACTGTTTCACGGGAACAAGACAAAAACGATAATTAAACGCAAGAAATTGACAAATGATTAGCCAAATAATAAGAGCCAAAAAATTATTTAATTCAATTTTACAAATTATTTAAAATTTAATTATATACCAGGAGCTAAAAAAAGAGCGAGAACTGTGATTCCATCATACCAACACGCTTATTGGGCACCTTACTTCTAAAAAGTATATCAACCGACTCATAAGAAGCAGTTTTTTCTTTTACGTTGAGTTTGAATTGATGTTTTGAGAGTTGAGGTTGCGTGTGAAGAGAGGCGGCGTTGGGCAGGCGATGTAGAGTTTGTGCTGCCATCTGCACTGTTATTCTACAGACTCACCTCTAGTCACCACACACTCCACAAAGAAGTTCCACTGATCACAACACACACCACGAAAATGTACCACTAGTCACCTCGCGCCACGAAAACGTACCACTAGTCACCACACACCACGAAAACGTACCACTAGTCACCACACACCACGAAAACGTACCACTAGTCACCTCGCGCCACGAAAACGTACCACTAGTCACCACACACCACGAAAACGTACCACTAGTCACCACACACCACGAAAACGTACCACTAGTCACCCCACACACCACAAAACGTACCACTAGTCCCCACACACACCAAGAAAACGTACCACTAGTCACCACACACCAAGAAAACGTATCACTAGTCACCACAAAGATGCACCACTAGTCACCACACACACACCACGAAAACGCACCACTAGTCACCACACACACCACGAAAACGTACCACTAGTCACCACACACACACCACAAAGCCGCACCGCCATTCACCACACACCACAAAATTAAGCTAGAAACACACCAACCATATCACCACAAAGCAAGTCTTCAAAGCGCGAAGCGGTGTCGCGAGCTGCGGGTTGCCATGACAACCGACGTGGTGCAGGTGTGTGTGCGTGTTGTGTGCTTCGCATGCGTGTACTGGCTGTGTACACGCTCAGTTTGTTTTGTATAGATTTCGTTATTTAAATGACTGGTGCCAATGCCTGTATTAGCTCCAGTCATTTTCTATATTAAAAGACATTCAATCAAGAATGACTGATGCCAATGAACGTCTTAGCTCCAATCGTCATATTTATTAAGATACATTCAATCAAAAATATTCTCAAACGTAAGTGGATAGCAAAAATCATCGCTTGAGCTTTGCTATATGAAGAGGGATTTGAGAACTCAAAGTTAAAGGGAGGAAATTAGAGAGAACTTTACTGACTGATGCAGTGCAACTGTTGTGATGACGGAGCAGCTGCTGTGATGACATCAACTAACTGCCCCTCACTTCATTACTTCATCACCCTCACAACCACAGGTATTAAGTATTGAGTTCTCTTCCTGTACTCACCAAATCAACTTCTACAAATCGAACTCCAGTTCTTTTCTCTCCGATGCTGCGACTGAAAACTTGTCTAATTTTTCTCGAAGTTTTTAGGTCGAGTGATCACGATGTGGCACTGCGATTAGTGGCGGGGGCTGAAAAGTATTGTTTGGAATTTTGTGCTGTGCTTGTGTGTGTTTGTGTGACGATCTGATGGGGTGTTTGTGCTCGTGTTGCAGCAGTGCTGAGGTGTTTGTGTCAGAGTTGCAGCAGTGCTTAGGCGTTTGTGTAAGAGTTGCAGCAGTGCTGAGGTGTTTGTGTCAGAGTTGCAGCAGTGCTGAGGTGTTTGTGTCAGAGTTGCAGTAGTGCTGAGGTGTTTGTGTCAGAGTTGCAGCAGTGCTGAGGTGTTTGTGCTCGTGTTGCAGAAGTGCTGAGGTGTTTGTGTCAGAGTTGCAGCAGTGCTGAGGCGTTTGTGTAAGAGTTGCAGCAGTGCTGAGGTGTTTGTGTCAGAGTTGCAGCAGTGCTGAGGTGTTTGTGTCAGAGTTGCAGTAGTGCTGAGGTGTTTGTGTCAGAGTTGCAGCAGTGCTGAGGTGTTTGTGTCAGAGTTGCAGCAGTGCTGAGGTGTTTGTGTCAGAGTTGCAGCAGTGCTGAGGTGTTTGTGTCAGAGTTGCAGTAGTGCTGAGGTGTTTGTGTCAGAGTTGCAGCAGTGCTGAGGTGTTTGTGTCAGAGTTGCAGCAGTGCTGAGGCGTTTGTGTAAGAGTTGCAGCAGTGCTGAGGCGTTTGTGTAAGAGTTGCAGCAGTACTGAGGTGTTTGTGTCAGAGTTGCAGTAGTGCTGAGGCGTTTGTGTCAGAGTTGCAGCAGTGCTGAGGCGTTTGTGTAAGAGTTGCAGCAGTGCTGAGGTGTTTGTGTCAGAGTTGCAGTAGTGCTGAGGCGTTTGTGTAAGAGTTGCAGCAGTGCTGAGGTGTTTGTGTCAGAGTTGCAGCAGTGCTGAGGTGTTTGTGTCAGAGTTGCAGCTCTGCTGAGGTGTTTGTGTCAGAGTTGCAGCTGTGCTGAGGTGTTTGTGTCAGAGCTGCAGCAGTGCTGAGGTGTTTGTGTCAGAGTTGCAGTTGTGCTGAGGTGTTTGTGTCAGAGTTGCACCTGTGATGAGGTGTTTGTGTCAGAGTTGCAGCTGTGCTGAGGTGTTTGTGTCAGAGTTGCAGCTGTGCTGAGGTGTTTGTGTCAGAGTTTCAGCAGTGCTGAGATGTTTGTGTCAGAGTTGCAGCTGTGCTGAGGTGTTTGTGTCAGGGTTGCAGCAGTGCTGACGTGTTTGTGTCAGAGTTGCAGCAGTGCTGAGATATTTGTGCCAGAGCTGCAGCTGTGCCGAGGTGTTTGTGTTGTCACGAGAAGGCTGTCCGCCTCGTCTCTCATTAATTTACACTGATGAGAAGACCAATGCTCGCTTGAGGGGTTGGCATACCTCAATGAAATGCACAGGAACCACAAGGAAAATTTATGGGCAAGCCCAAACAAATCAACACTACTACAAAATGTGTATACTAAAATTGGGCAGTACTCACCGATGTACGTGGAACTCGACTTACTCAATGCGCGTTTTCCAGAGCGCATCAATTATGATGAGGGCTGCTTGCTACTAAATTTGGGGGGAATTTTATACACGTGAAAATTCACTTAATTTATAATTTTACGGCAATACATCATACAGAATACCGATAAGCACACGCAATGTACGGCATTAGAACTGGTGTAGATTGAGTAACGGAATTCTAGAAATTTCATGTGTTAACAGCTTACATAACAGAATGACAATAAATGCTACCGCTGGCCAGCTTCCCCATATATTGCTCCTACATAAAATGCCACAAATGAGGCCTGCCAACATTTGCGTTCCCGCAGCACAGAAGGTGGTCTCACTTCAAACCACAGAATTGTTCTTTTACAAACAGCTTCAGTTCAAATTTCTGTCTTGTGCACAGTACACAGAAAGTCTGTTGCGAAATGCTGATCCCGGCACTCCCGAGAATCTTCTTGCCTTGTAGTACGTTTAATCCAGTTAATCCAGTTAATCCAGTTTTACCTTCCCACCTGAAATTTGAATTATGACTTGTTACTCCTTATAGCGTCAATCACGTTTCCTCAAATATATTCATCTTTCATTCAATAAAGGGGCATTAATTTTGTATCACATCTACCTCACTCATATTCACAATATTTTCTTGCCATATTTAATTGAACGGCGCAAATTTATCATCATATGTATACATCCTTTTAACAGCATCTATCGCGAATGAGTAACATGAGTCTTACCCGGCCCATCGACGTTTAAACTTTCTTATAACTTTCTACATCTCATCCACAGTGGTCTTGTGTGAGATTTCTTCTCTGCAAAATGGAAAGAGAAAATTTTGGATTAGCAAATTCCCCAAAAAACGATTTTACCAAATTAACTACGTATTGCTCATTTTTTTAAAATTATATTTCCAGTATTGCACTTGATAAAAGAAACGCACTTCTCACGACGCCCGTCGACGCAGACTGAATTCACTCCCTCAGTAATGACGCTGTGCTCAAGAGCGCGGTTCTCTCCTTTTCCGTATCGACCAATCGACTTTTGAAAGGGTATTCAGGGTCGTTTGTATTGGCTTAGAGCCTTTTGGCGTGAACTTCTGACTCCGCCCTTATGAGGTTTCCCGGGATTCTCGCTGAGAGCCGTTGGCCCTTCTACATCTTTCCCCTGTATTTTTTTTTTGACAACACTTCTCGTGGAAACTGTATCGCTCTAAGGGTTCTCATGCTCAAGTGTTTGGACCCTTAAATCTGTCGACCACTGTGTTTGTAGTTTCGAGGCTTGTGCAATTAACCCTCACAACAGGCGGTTCTGCCGAGGCCTAGAGGACTGCTTACACCGTCAAATTCTTGATAGCGTAATCTACCCACCTCGCCTGAAACAACACACATCTAATGGTCGCCTACCCCTAACATTTATTTTAACCAAACATTTGGTGAAGAGACCCCTTCTGTGCCGCTGGGATTTGCAAAGACATTTTACCGAACAAAATTTTAGGTGAGCATTGAGTGAGCACCAAAATTTATAACACACAATTACAAAAAGGACATAAATTAGTTAAATTCCCAAAATTAAATCTTTCCCAACATCCCCGCTCCTTTACATAAAAAAAATTGACTCGACAATTTTTTTTTTTTTTTTTTTGGTATTAGCGTTATGTTATTCATTTGAACAATTTGAACTGAATTATTAGCCAATTTAAGACACAAATTGTACACATCTACTTAAGCCAATTTTGTTCTAAATTAATTCCGTAGAACATCATACATTACATTTAACAATCTTATTTATTACAATACAATCAGCCACAGCGTAATATATTGTGTCATCTTCATCTAACCGATGCGTCTGTTTTTCCCGCCGAACTCAAGTGCGTACTAAATACTTGAGTACTAAATCCTAATAACATTCACAAAATTTAGTGTACACATTTCCTACATTCTCAAATATCCTCAAGTGTCGATGTTTTTGTCTTCCAGATCTCTCTAGCCGTTTGCATCTTTTGTTCTATCATTCCTTGACGCTGCTTTTGACGATTCGCTGTTCACTCCTTGGGTATCGTTGACGGAGTTTCCTGTCCTTCCATTTTTCTCTTCTGGCATTCCAATGCCATCACACACGCGTTAAAGATGAGTACTTAATTTCAGGAGGAACTATTGCGAGCCCCATATATAGACTCGTATGAAATTTCTATCCACCCCACTAACTTCACGATTCCATTCTGTAAGATGTATCATTATCACGATTCAAATTACCACCAAATCATGTTAAGTGCAATGTTTCACATATATTTTATGAGGTTTATTCAACTCAGTTATTTAATCGCCAGATCACTCATGAACTTCGATTCGTTGATCAGACAAATCGATACGTCAGTAAGTTATATTGATCTGGCGGAAAATACGAGTCGAATCGTCGATAATTTCCTTCACTGCAGTTTCCCTTCGCGATAGGGTTCTGCATACTACGAAGTAATCCTGAAGAGTCCGAGGTATATCCGGCGGTTGTATCCTGTATGCGCGGTAGAATCCAGTGGAACTCCTCTCAGTATTCCTCGATTTTGACGTAGAATCTCAGTATTCCTTGACATCGACGTAGAAACTCTGGCAAACACCAGCTCATATTTTATTTTCTCCTAGTAACATTCGTACTTATGCGAGAATTCCATGGGTTAATATGCTTTGAAGATCGTACGCTTCACTCAAAGCCTATCCGACGAAATCTCTTTTAATTTAAAATTTTTTTTTATTATTTCACGTATAAATAGAGATGCCTAAATGCGGCTTCAATATTCCAATATGATAATTTGCCTAGTAAAATTCACAGGAACTTGCATTCGAATTACAGGAATGCCTCACCAGGCATAAATGTCACGACGCACATTCCGAAATACTTAAGTAAATATCAACACTCAAGCACATAAAAGCATTGTTATTGTTTCATTTGAGTGCCCACTGTATAAAAGCATTTTTAAACGCTAGTACCTCTAGGCACCCAATAATATCTCATGCTTCAATTTCGTTTTCTTCCTTCCTCACGCTGTTGCTGCGTCGTTCTGTGGTGTTTTCCACTTCGATGCATGGGCACTAATTACTTGAGATGCCCTTTCCTGGCTCTGCTTGTTAGCGACCCATGTCTACAGCCACAGCTCGACCGCCAACGATCCTGGGCTAATTACTTGTGCCTTCGGCATTCTTCAGAAGATGGTGCAAAATTTCAGCCTCACATACATCTTCGTCGTTTCCTAATGCAACGCTGGAATTTGTTCTACTGTGAAACGATTCCAATACAAGTACGATGAATCCCTTATGTTGTACAGCTGTTATCTGTTAGTTGTTCTTGTAAATAATTACTTATATTCCACGTGATCCTTCCTCAATTTGCTGCTCATACGAGACGTATTCATGTTATTCAATTGTTCTGGCCTGTTTTGGGCTGAAGTACATACTACGCTAATCTACCAAGAAATTAATTCCTTAAGTTTGAAAGGGAAATGTGCTACACTCTACAGAATAAGTTGAGAATAATTCCTTCCGGAATACCGTGTTTACGATATTCTTTCAGGCAAGAGAAAGACACAAAGTCAGAAAATTCAACACTACAGCACGAAAGAATACGCGACCTATAATCTGACGCTAAACATATTTTCCCCGTTACGAAAATGAACGGTCTAAAGGTATTGATAAAATTAGCAAGCCTGAGATACATAAGCCTAAGAACTTCATATTAACTAATTACTTCGCCAGAGTTATTTCGTATCAAGCGCGTACGCTACACGAAAAGCTGGCAAGAAATATAAGCACCCTACAAATGAAACAAAGTACTCCTCTTGAGAAACACACGAAGTTAACCTAATAAACGCTCAATTTTCTTTACTTAGCAAGAGAGAAAATGAGAATTACGCATAGCATAAGATTAGATCGCTCAACAAGATTTTCATCCAGACGAAATTTCTTGTGAGCAAAGAAAGTTCGAGTTACATAACCTAGAGCATATTCCTATTGAACGAAGCATCACACTCTCGTGAGTGAGATTACCTTTAATTCACAACTAGAATAGCACAATTCTACTAAAGAACACATTTAGATTAAAGCAATACAGCGCAAAAAACTCACTCCTACGTAAGAGCTCTGCTAACATCGAACGCACAAGAACACATTTCACAAAGTTAAGGTGACGCATGATCTCAGTCCACTGCAGCTCGCTTCCAAGTGGCAATTCACCTACACCTTGAACGCAAATTGTAGCTTCGCCGCTCCTTGAACGCAGCTCTCGCGCTTACGTGGTTCTCTGTCCTCAGGTCCTCATCGTCTCTCTCAATAGTTTCATATCCGTTTCCATTCCCTGGTTCAGCTGCGACGTCCGACGTGCCGGGAAAAGCCTCACCCCGTAGGAAAGCAACTTTCAATCTATCCAAATGAACCCTTTCTTGTCGGTTACTATATAGTGCTTTAATGGTCGCATTTGTGGCATTCCTTTCAAGGACACGATAGGGGCCTAACCAGTCGGTAGGCCACGAGTTTGCAGCTTCGGCCTTTCCTGTCGGATTGTGTAATAAAACAATATCTCCGCTCTCCACCTGGTTGTTTTTCACACCTCTTTCCTTCATTTGCACCGACTTGTCGTGTGAAGCCTTGGACTTGGCCTTCACTACTTTGAACGCATTGTGAAGTCGGGCGCTCACCTCGGCACTGTAATTGTCCCCAAGAGAATAATCCATGCGAGGGGTTTTTAACCAGTCAACAACAGGAATTTCTGCATCCCTACCAAAGAATAAATAATACGGTATTTCTTCAATAACACTTTGATAACTTGTGTTCAGTGCCAAGCATGTCCACGGCAAAGCATCATGCCACGATGGTTGATCGCTGGCTGCGAGGTGAGACAGAACTGTTTTGATGTTCTTGTTCTGACGTTCCGTCATCCCATTTGATTGCGGATGATACGCAGATGTGTTGTAGTATTTTATTTTCAATTTTTCACACACATTTCTGAACAAAGCTGACGTGAACTCGGTACCTCTGTCTGAGACGAGCGTTTTCGCAGGGCCATACGTGGTTACGAATTTAGTTAACGCTCGAGTAACTTCCTCAGTTGTCTTGCTTCTGAGTGGGAAAGCAGCGACATATCTACTGAAGTGATCAACCACGGTTAAGATGTATTTGTGGCCCTCATTTGAGACTGGCATTTCAATCAAATCAACACCTATTCTGTCCAGAGGCTTGTCAATTTCAGGGAATGAACCCATGCTAACACAAATGCGATTGTTGATCTTACGTTTCTGGCATTGCATGCACGAATCGATGTATTTGTTAACGTCGCGCGACATGTTAATCCAGTACCCAAATTCCATGAGCTTTTTCCACGTTTTAGCACGACCTTGGTGTGCAGCGATTGTGCTATCATGCGCTAACGTTATTGCTGCTTCCCTCAGAGCGTCTGGCACAACGATTAAGTGCCTTGTTCTATTAGGCTTTCGTTGTGTTTTTCTGAAATACAATATGCCTTCGTCGGTGAAGATTTCGGGTTTTAGAGCAAGACTTGGAGCGTCCCCTAATTTGTCACCTTCAAGATACCTCAGAACTGGCCCCCAAACGGGATCTTTCAACTGTTCTGCTCTCACATTTTCTTTCTGCAAACTACCTTCCGCCTCTTGTACATTGGGCGCTTCATTTATCATCGTCGTGACGAACACTGTTTTAGGTGCTTCGCCGTCTGGATTTTCTTCTTCGTTGTCGTTCGCAATATTTCTCGACAATGCGTCGGGCACCACGTTCTGAGTTCCTGGCCGATAAATCACCTCAAAATCATATTGAGAGAGTGTTAGGGCCCATCTCATAATTCTGTTGTTCTTGGTATTTTTACCTTTGAACAAATATTTGAGAGCCGTGTGATCAGTAATTACAACGAATTTATTACCGTACAGGTAAGGTGAAAAGTGATTTACAGCGGCGACCACTGCTAATCCTTCACGTTCAGTGATTGAATAGCGTTTTTCAGCATCATTGAATCTTTTGCTGAAGTATCCGATCGGTTGTTCCTTTCCGTCACATTTTTGCGCAAGGACCGCGCCCGCGCCCTCATTCGAGGCATCACAGCTCAAGTAATACGTCTCATTTAGAGAAGGCTTCTTCAGAACTGGAGCTTCTATCATGAGTTGCTTAAGTTTGCAGAAGGCTTGCTCGTGTTCTTCCTTCCACTGGAACCTTGCCCCCTTTTTTGTTAGAGCATTAAGGGGTGCAGCTGTTGTAGCGAAATGCGGAATGAACCGCCGGTAGAAGTTGAGTGCTGCGACGAACGAGCGCACTTTACGTGCGGTAGTGGGCCTTGGGTAACTCTGCATTGCCTCCACGTTTTTGGGGTCTGGAATAAGTCCCTCACGACTGATGTAACATCCTAGGTACTTTACTTGTTTTTGTGCAAATTTGCACTTGTCCAAGCCTATTTTTACTCCGGCACATTGAAATTCGTGCAACACTTCCCTTAGATTTTCTAGGTGACTCTCAAAAGTCATAGAGTTAACGCACACGTCGTCCAAGTAAATAGCGGCGAATTTTCCAAGTTGCCTTTTCAGAACATGACAAATTACTCTCTGGTACACTGATGTTGAGCACTTAAGTCCCATAGGTAGCCTAGAGAACTCGAAGTTGCCTTGTCGAGTCTGAAATGCCGTGTATTGCTTACTTTCTTCATCTAGCTCAATTTGATGGAAGGCTGATTTTGCGTCGACAATGGAATAGTACTCTTTCCCAGCAACTTCTTCCAGGGTTCCTATGATGTTGGGAATCGGGTAATGTTCGTTCACCACTCGCATGTTCACAGCTCGCAGATCAAGGCAAATTCTGTGGCCTCCTCCAGGTTTCCTTACGAGTACGAGCGGATTTTTCCAAGCACTTGTGCTCTCTTGCACAATTCCACCTTCGATCATCTCCGAGACCTTCTTATCAATAATTTCTTGGCTGGAGTATGGAATACGCCACCCTTTCGTTTGAATTGGCCTGTAATCACTCAGCAAAATTTTGTATTTCACTCCCTTGACGTGGCCAATATCCATCTCGTCTGCACTAATTGTCTTGTGATATTCCTTCAGCAGGTTCCTAACTTGTTCTTGTTTTTCAGCATCCAAGTGACTGAGATTAAGCTCATCAATTTGCTGGAAGCGCTTCTCTCTGCGGTGATCTTCTGCTTCGCCATTTTCCGCATTGTTTTCTTCTGCAGTTGCAACTTCATTCGCGATTTCGTGGCATGTTGCAATTATTGCTCCTTCAGTCAGAGCGATTTCTTCGGCAAAAGGGTTAAGTACAGGCATCAAAACATACCCGTTTTGTACCTTTGCAGCGGTGGCTCCGACGTACGGCGCCCACTTAATTCTAGGCTCTAAAATTACTTCCTTTCCATCAAACTTGACATCTGCTCGGCACTTCACCATGGTTTGCGTGCGAGGCCTTACTATAATATCCTCAGCCAGAGTGACTGATTTTTCTTCCCGCGTTACACACAAAATTTTTGGGGAAGTTGGTCCTGGTGCTGAAAACATGTTCACATATGTGCCAAACAGTGATGCCCTACGTTTTTCGAAGTCTAGCTTGGCGTTGACTTTGTTCATTACTTCCACTCCTATTAGCAGGTCTCCTGGGAATGCATTTTCCCGCACAACAAAACATCTCTGTACAATTTTCTGACCGTTAACTTTGATTGGCACATTAATCTTTCCCAGCACCGGCACGGGTTCATCTCCAATTGTTTTTAATGCAGTTGATGTTCCTTTCACACTAGCATTTTTAATCCCCGCAACCACACGCTCTTTAACCAAGCATATATTTGCTCCGGTATCAAGAAGTGCGGTAACAGGTATGCCATTCACTTGGAGTATCACGCTGGGATTTATTATCGGAGCTAACGGTCTCCTATTCCGTTTTTTGGCTGTCCTGCAAACTGTTGCACTCTGCAATCAGCCCTTAGGTGCCCAAATTTTCCACAGTTTACGCACGGCGGTGGCACCGCTTTATACTGTGCCAAGTCCATTGCAGGTGCAGGTGGCACTTCCCGATGCGGCTGTGGCTCCCTTGCGTGGTATATTTGGTGCTGATGACTCCTAAGTCTGCCTTTTTCGCTCCAGTGGGGTGCTTCATAATTTCCTCTTCGATGATAAGGAGAGTGTCTTATCTGTCTGTTCCTTTCTCTCCAGGGTGGCACTTCATGGCGGTACCCTCTAGGCCGTGGTGGTGAATGCCGCATCGTATGGCCGACACGTGCAGTCTCATGCTGTGGCCTCCTCTCGCTTCGCTGCGCTCTCTCTCTCTCCGGTTCCCTCTTCTCTGTCGTTTCCCTTGGTACTGGTACTATCCGTCGATTTTCCACTTCGATTGCCATATCCCTCAATTCTTGTACTGTCGTAGGTCGCGCATCACTTCGAAATGGTCTTGTGATGTTCTCCCTTAATCCGAGCCACATCAAATCTACAAGGACTCGTTCCGGATTTTCTAGATAATTCTCGTTGTACAGCCTTTCCAGGCGCGTCAGGTATTCTGAAACTCCTTCTCGGCTTGTTTGCTTCTTGGTCACTATTTCAAACAGCGCTTGCGTCGGATGTTCAACTTGATCGGCGTAAGAGCGCAGCCATGTTTCTGCTTCTCGCAGGTTCGTTAGTGTATCAATTATTAGATTGCACTCCTTTGCCTCTTGTTGACCTAGGCATAGGAAGAAGGCTTTCACCTGCTCGCTGTTATTCAGATTGCCCGTCAAAAACTTCAACCTCGCCATATGTTCCCCAACATCGTCGCCTCTCCTAAACTTGGCCCCAATGGCACCCACGCAACTCGTTACCACGGGCATGTTAACTACTTCTTCCTCTTCAGGTTGTGGTGGCGCCACTCGTCCGTTCCCCCTTGCGTTGTTCCTTCTCCCCCGTGCAGGCATGGTGGCGATTTTCTCCAATTCACCTTTTCCAAAACTCAAAATTTTGCGATCACTCAAATATTTTCAAACCTACTCACTGTAAAATCTTTTACTGAAACTTTGAAATTATCGTGTGAACACACCAGAATTTTCTTACTGAATCTTATCACTTTCATAAACACTTTCACTTTCTTTATCTATATGGCAGCGTGCTTGCTGGCTTCTCACACCGGAACACAGAAATAATCACTACGAATTATGTACCTCTACTGAATTTCTGTACGTTTTTGCACATGAAATAATCACGCAAATAAAAATACAATGCACTTGTTATACTGCACTCACAAAAATCAAAATATTACAAAGCGATCGTGTTGATCTCAGCCAAATGGTGATGTCACGAGAAGGCTGTCCGCCTCGTCTCTCATTAATTTACACTAATGAGAAGACCAATGCTCGCTTGAGGGGTTGGCATACCTCAATGAAATGCACAGGAACCACAAGGAAAATTTATGGGCAAGCCCAAACAAATCAACACTACTACAAAATGTGTATACTAAAATTGGGCAGTACTCACCGATGTACGTGGAACTCGACTTACTCAATGCGCGTTTTCCAGAGCGCATCAATTATGATGAGGGCTGCTTGCTACTAAATTTGGGGGGAATTTTATACACGTGAAAATTCACTTAATTTATAATTTTACGGCAATACATCATACAGAATACCGATAAGCACACGCAATGTACGGCATTAGAACTGGTGTAGATTGAGTAACGGAATTCTAGAAATTTCATGTGTTAACAGCTTACATAACAGAATGACAATAAATGCTACCGCTGGCCAGCTTCCCCATATATTGCTCCTACATAAAATGCCACAAATGAGGCCTGCCAACATTTGCGTTCCCGCAGCACAGAAGGTGGTCTCACTTCAAACCACAGAATTGTTCTTTTACAAACAGCTTCAGTTCAAATTTCTGTCTTGTGCACAGTACACAGAAAGTCTGTTGCGAAATGCTGATCCCGGCACTCCCGAGAATCTTCTTGCCTTGTAGTACGTTTAATCCAGTTAATCCAGTTAATCCAGTTTTACCTTCCCACCTGAAATTTGAATTATGACTTGTTACTCCTTATAGCGTCAATCACGTTTCCTCAAATATATTCATCTTTCATTCAATAAAGGGGCATTAATTTTGTATTACATCTACCTCACTCATATTCACAATATTTTCTTGCCATATTTAATTGAACGGCGCAAATTTATCATCATATGTATACATCCTTTTAACAGCATCTATCGCGAATGAGTAACATGAGTCTTACCCGGCCCATCGACGTTTAAACTTTCTTATAACTTTCTACATCTCATCCACAGTGGTCTTGTGTGAGATTTCTTCTCTGCAAAATGGAAAGAGAAAATTTTGGATTAGCAAATTCCCCAAAAAACGATTTTACCAAATTAACTACGTATTGCTCATTTTTTTAAAATTATATTTCCAGTATTGCACTTGATAAAAGAAACGCACTTCTCACGACGCCCGTCGACGCAGACTGAATTCACTCCCTCAGTAATGACGCTGTGCTCAAGAGCGCGGTTCTCTCCTTTTCCGTATCGACCAATCGACTTTTGAAAGGGTATTCAGGGTCGTTTGTATTGGCTTAGAGCCTTTTGGCGTGAACTTCTGACTCCGCCCTTATGAGGTTTCCCGGGATTCTCGCTGAGAGCCGTTGGCCCTTCTACATCTTTCCCCTGTATTTTTTTTTTTGACAACACTTCTCGTGGAAACTGTATCGCTCTAAGGGTTCTCATGCTCAAGTGTTTGGACCCTTAAATCTGTCGACCACTGTGTTTGTAGTTTCGAGGCTTGTGCAATTAACCCTCACAACAGGCGGTTCTGCCGAGGCCTAGAGGACTGCTTACACCGTCAAATTCTTGATAGCGTAATCTACCCACCTCGCCTGAAACAACACACATCTAATGGTCGCCTACCCCTAACATTTATTTTAACCAAACATTTGGTGAAGAGACCCCTTCTGTGCCGCTGGGATTTGCAAAGACATTTTACCGAACAAAATTTTAGGTGAGCATTGAGTGAGCACCAAAATTTATAACACACAATTACAAAAAGGACATAAATTAGTTAAATTCCCAAAATTAAATCTTTCCCAACAGTGTCAGAGTTGCAGCAGTGCTGAGGTGTTTGTGTCAGAGTTGCAGCAGTGCTGAAGTGTTTGTGACAGAGTTGCAACAGTGCTGAGGTGTTTGTGCCAGAGTTGCAGCAGTGCTGAGGTGTTTGTGTCAGAGTTGCAGCAGTGCTGAGGTGTTTGTGCCAGAGTTGCAGCTGTGCTGAGGTGTTTGTGTCAGAGTTGCAGCTGTGATGAGGTGTTTGTGTCAGAGTTGCAGCAGTGCTGAAGTGTTTGTGTCAGAGTTGCAACAGGGCTGAGGTGTTTGTGCCAGAGTTGCAGCAGTGCTGAGGTGTTTGTGTCAGAGTTGCAGCAGTGCTGAGGTGTTTGTGCCTGTGCTGTCATAGTGTACCAGAGATTCATATAAATAACATCACACACTAATACTTATCCTATAGTAAACACTTCCCCCCACCTCACACAAGAACAGGACCTCCGTTCAAGGACATAGCCCCAGCAGAAGTACGAGGGAAGGCTATAGGAACGACACAGACTGTGGCCCGCAGCCGATGACGCGGTGGCTGCGTGGAGCTTGAGCTGAAGCTCATGTACGGAGTCTTGTGTGCAGGGGACGTACTCGAGTTGTGCGCACTGAAGTTAGGTGTGCGCACTATAGTTACGTTGTTGTATGTACTCAAGTTGTACTATAACTGCTAGTTGTACGTCCTATAGTTGTGCTAGAACTGTGAGTTGTACGTCCTATAGTTGTGCTATAACTGTACTCTGTACGTATTAAAGTTATACTATAACTGTTAGTTGTACGTCCTATACATAGTTGAATAGTTGAACGTCCTATAGTTGAACTATAACTAACGAACTAAAGTTGTACGTACTAAAGTCGTACGAGATGAAACTAAAGTAAGCCAACGTTTGGACGAGGGAACAAAGTAGGAGGGACTGGAAGCAGAGGGTCACAAATAGGCAAACGAAATTGATTGCGTTAAATTTCTCCCGCGATGCATTTATGACGGCACGGTTATAGGGAAACAACCCGTCATACGTGCACGACATCATAGATATAATGGTAAATACGAGTATACCCACACACCCAACGATAATTAATTATCACATCATCACATACCGTCAAGAATGCATCAATAACAGCATCACTTTGAGATGTCAAAAACCCGACTACACATCATGAGTCGCTGTTTCCTCAAATGTCGAAGCTCGAAGACCTCGCTGAAAAAATACGAGGCGCCCTCTAGCGGCGACAGGGGGTCGCTGACACTGAGGGGGGAGGAGGGCTGGCTGACACGTGGCGTGATGCTGACAGCTTGAGATTAATAATTGAAGATAAATAGATGAGTGGAGAAAACGAAGTCAAGGGCTTTAGGGTTATGTTGTTGCTTGCTCGGCTGCCATGGAGACGATGCTTGTACTATTAACGCGACATGTGTTGATTAGAGCTACAGTTGACGTTTTTATGTGTTATGGACGGGCTTAATATTCCCGATTAATGGTATAAGGTTTGCGTTTGAAAAACAGAGGTCACTGCGATTGAAATCGAAGTTGAACCGTGTTGAAGTGAATCCAAGGTTGTATTTAGTTTTATAAAACAGAGGTCACTGCAATTAAAATCGAAGTTATACCTTGTTGAAGTGAATCCAAGGTTTTATTTAGTTTTATAAAACAGAGGTCACTGCAATTAAAATCGAAGTTATACCTCGTTGAAGTGAATCCAAGGTTTTATTTAGCTTTATAAAACAGAGGTCACTGCAATTAAAATCGAAGTTATACCTTGTTGAAGTGAATCCGAGGTTTTATTTAGCTTAACCCCTACCAGACCTGAACCCTGAACCAAACTGTTAAACGACAAACCACTCCAAGTCAATTCCAACACATGGAGGCAGACATTTGCGATGGCTAAACATGAAGTTTGCTAATTATTTTTAGCTTATGGCCCAACATGGGGGCAGATATTTGTGGTTCCTAACCATGAAATTTACTGTTTATTTTTGGCTTGTGGCGCATTTTTTCACGTGTTAGGCAAAGTGCCAAAAAATTAGGTATAACAGAACAGCGACAGATTCAGAAATTACCAAAAAAATCAGTACGGTGGTCTGGTTGGGTTAGAAAGTTCAATCTTATGAAAGTTTTCGGCTCTCACTGCACGAACGGTAACTTCTGTATCCTGTTATGTAGCCAGCATCACGCAATGCTCATAGACCGTTTTGCGTTTTCCTTTCAAAAATATTGTGTTTCAGGGTCAAGTATTTGTCATAATTCCGAAGGAAAATAAAATTGTTTTCAAAGAACGACTCTTCGCTGGCTGTTCAAATCCATGATTTTTATTAAGAGATATTGTACTTGCCCTCACGGTAAGAGATACTCATCCTTTAGGAAGTTGCTCTCACACAGGAATTCATACGAGTAATACGCAATTTGATGCTCTTCTGTTTGCTCGGTTGATGTCCATCCTACCACCCTATACACACGCACCCTATTCCAACACAAAAAATTCCTGTTTTTGGATTTCACTTCACATATGTTGATTCATATTTACTCCGATATTATCCAAACAAAAACTAAAATGGTAAAATCATATAAAAAAAATTTAAATTTAAAAAGGAAAGATCTACATTCAAACAGTAATCGAAAGTAACCCTCAAAGTAATAATTTAAAATCAGTTATCGTACACAAATTACAGGTCTCACGTACCACTAACTTCCGTGGTTTTAACAGGACGGATGCACGTCTCCACAAAACTACAGCCACAGCAATATCTATTAACACTAATGTTACTACACCCCAAAAATTTTCACAAGAATCTCACAAAGGGAAGTCAGTTTCCAATTAATAAAGAAACACGCAAAAATTCCCCCCTCATGTCCTGCGCTCGCACTTTTCGAGGCGAATTTCCTACACGTTACGATTTTTTGCGTCGGGTTCCTCGTTTCAATTGTGTTTGTCGGAAATGACCCGGTTTGATTACGACATTTGACGAGGCAGCGAGCTCGCTCATCGCTGGCATACCTGCCGTGATTGCCTTAATTGACGCAGGTGTTCACGCTATGTGCTGCAGTGCATCATGTCGTGCATCATGTGGTGCATCATGTCGGTGCATCATGTTGGTGCTTGCCTCATGTCGGTGCATCATGTCGGTGCATGCATCATGTCATGTGTGCTTGCATCATGTGGTGTATCATGTCGTGCATCATGTCGGTGCATGCATTATGTCATATATGCATGCATCACGAGGTGCATCATGTTGGTACATGTATCACGTGATGTGTGCCTGCATCATGTTGATGTATGCATCATGTCGGGGTTAGCATCAAGTTGATGCCGTGCATTCTGTCAGCTCATGTAACTTCGTAACTTGATGCGAGAATATCTTTGATGGCACAAAATCTGGTAAGCAGGGATCTTTGATGTGCTCTGATGATATTTCATGCAGTTTTGATGCACATTTCTACTAAGTTGATGCACAAACGATTGTAAACTCAAGTTTTAAAAAAGCAGTTGATGATTTGTTCGTACATATTTGTTTTAGCTCGATTCTTCATGTTACGATAAAAACGATGATTGCTATCGAGCTTCATGTGACCGATGATGGAAAGTTTAGCATTGACTTCATTTGGCCGGTGGATGTGACTTGATGTGGATGTTTATTCCATGTTTTCCATGACTACATCAATAAACACGTTTCCTTGACTGGCACTTGATGTAGTCGCATGTTCGTGAAAACGAGCTTGTCTTTGACACTTGAGGTATTCATATATTTGTACCAAGGAGCTGGTCTTTGAAACTTGATGTAGACATATATATGCCTACGAGTGAGTCTTTGACACTTGATGTATTCATACATTCGTGTCCATGAGCTAATGTGAGAACAAGAGTTTCGTACACCCCTTAATGCCACTTTTGATGCATCTAATTGCTGTATTGATGTAACATTTAATGAGCTCGCTTGCAGCCGGACGTGACGCAATGATTGGTGTTGTTGATGGATGCAGCTATTTGTATTAATTCCTTCATTTATTTCCGTCTTTGTGTTCCGCTGTTTGTCCGCCCCGACTTTCTCTCGGTTCTCATACAATTCTGTATAAATGTTATCAGTTTTTGCGCATATTTATTGAGCTTTGCAAAAATAAACACGTACTTATTCAAGATCAATAAAATTATTATAAAAAGAGCGTTGAGATTATTACAGGGACATGTAAGTTACAAAGATGTATCTTGTTTGTTTCCTACCACAAAGATATTTTGGTGAGACTTGAAATTTAGTTTTCATTCTTGCAAAGTAAAACAATACCTTAACAGCGCTCCAAAGATAATCAGCTCAGTTTTCTTACTTCTGATATCAATCCATACTGAGGCCTTCATAAGATACGGAGCTTAGTTTCCTTTAGGTTTGAAGTCACTCTACAGCATAATAAGCCCTTCATGAGATAGAAAGCCTAGTTTTCTTTATATATGATGCCAAACCTGGGCATAAGCGGGCCTTATAAAGATCAGAATCTTAATTTTATTTACATATAATGCTAAGCCAGAGCATGATAAGGCTTTCTTAAGGTATGAGCTTTGTTTTCTTTAGATATCATACCAAACCAGGGCATAATAAGGCCTTCAAAAGATCCGAAACTTAGTTTTCAATACATCTGGTGCTTAACCAGGGCATAAGCGAGCCTTCATAAGGTACGAAGCTAAGTTTTTTCAGATATTATGCCAAACCATGGTATACGCAGACCTTCATAAGAAACGAAGCTTAGTTTTCTTTAAATATCATGTCAGACCAGAGCATAATAAAGCTTTCCTTAGGTACGGGGCTTAGTTTTCTTTAGGTTTGAAGTCAAACTATGGCATTGTAATGCCTTCATATGACACGGAGCTTAGTTTTCTTTGGGTTTGAAGTCAAACTTCAGTACTATAATGGCTTCATAAGATACCAAGCTTAGTTTTCTTTAGGTTTGAAGTCAAACTACGGCATTATAATGCCTTCATAAGATACAAAGCTTAGTTTTCTTTAGATATCACGTCAGACGAGAGCATAAGCAGGACTCCTAAGCGAGACTAAGCGCTAAGCAGGCAGCGAGGCCGCTGCTAATGGTCAATCAAACACTTCAGTACAAAGCAATAATTAGCGGCTCTATAAAAGGAGCTATCGCTCGCAGAGGGGAGCCGTGCGGGACTGTGGGGGAAGGGCAAAGGGGGAGCGGATCCTTGTGGAAAGGGGAAGGCACCTGGGAATAGGAGGGAAGCGGATCCTTATGGAAAGGGGAAGGCACCTGGGAATAGGAGGGAAGCGGATCCTTATGGAAAGAGGAAGGCACCTGGGAATAGGAGGGAAGCGGATCCCTATGGAAAGATGAAGGCACCTGGGAATAGGAGGGAAGCGGATCCTTATGGAAAGGGGAAGGCACCTGGGAATAGGAGGGGAGCGGATCCCTATGGGAAGAGGAAGGCACCTGGGAATAAGAGGAGCAGCGGATCATTTTGGAAAGGGGAAGGCACCTGGGAATAGGAGGAGGGTAGATCCCTATGGAAAGGGGAAGGCACCTGGGAATAGGAGGGGAGCGGATCCCTATGGAAAGAAGAAGGCACCTGGGAATAAGAGGGGAGCGGATCCTTATGGAAAGGGGAAGGCACCTTGGAATAGGAGGGGAGCGGATCCTTATGGAAAGGGGAAGGCACCTGGGAATAGGAGGGGAGCGGATCCTTATGGAAAGGGGAAGGCACCTGTTAATAGGGGGGAGCGGATCCTTATGGAAAGGGGAAGGCACCTGAGAATAGGGGGAGCGGATCCTTATGGAAAGGGGAAGGCACCTGGGAATAGGAGGGGAGCGGATCCTTATGGAAAGGGGAAGGCACCTGGGAATAGGGGGAGCGGATCCTTATGGAAAGGGGAAGGCACCTGGGAATAGGGGGGAGCGGATCCTTATGGAAAGGGGAAGGCACCTGGGAATAGGGGGGAGCGGATCCTTTTGGAAAGGGGAAGGCACCTGGGAATAGGAGGGGAGTGGACCCCTATGGAAAGAGGAAGACACCTGGGAATAAGAGGAGGAGCGGATCCTTATGGAAAGGGGAAGGCACCTGGGAATAGGGGGGAGCGGATCCTTATGGAAAGGGGAAGGCACCTGGGAATAGGAGGGGAGCGGATCCTTATGGAAAGAGGAAGGCACCTGGGAATAGGGGGGGAGCGGATCCTTATGGAAAGGGGAAGGCACCTGGGAATAGGGGGGAGCGGATCCTTATGGAAAGGGGAAGGCACCTGGGAATAGGAGGGGAGTGGACCCCTATGGAAAGAGGAAGACACCTGGGAATAAGAGGAGGAGCGGATCCTTATGGAAAGGGGAAGGCACCTGGGAATAGGAGGGGAGTGGACCCCTATGGAAAGAGGAAGGCACCTGGGAATAAGAGGAGGAGCGGATCCTTATGGAAAGGGGAAGGCACCTGGGAATAGGAGGGGGAGTGGACCCCTATGAAAAGAGGAAGACACCTGGGAATAAGAGGAGGAGCGGATCCTTATGGAAAGGGGAAGGCACCTGGGAATAGGAGGGGAGTGGACCTCTATGGAAAGAGGAAGACACCTGGGAATAAGAGGAGGAGCGGATCCTTATGGAAAGGGGAAGGCACCTGGGAATAGGAGGGGGAGTGGACCCCTATGGAAAGAGAAAGACACCTTGGAATAAGAGGAGGAGCGGATCCCTATGGAAAGGGGAAGGCACCTGGGAATAGGAGGGGGAGTGGACCCCTATGGAAAGAGGAAGACACCTGGGAATAAGAGGAGGAGTGGACCCCTATGGAAAGGGGAAGGCACCTGGGAATAATAGAGGAGTGTGAGGCATAGTAGTGTGTAAGCGAGAGAATTTTATAGATTTGAATAAGGTCTGTCGTCTTTTTTGTCAAGTTTGTTGACTTGATTCCGATTTAGATCTAAACACCGGACATGAAGAAATAATTGCCTTATCAACATATAGTTTTGTTGAGTTGTTCGCTCACCCCCTCACCAACACATTATTTGTCCTTATTTATGTCAATATGTATTACCTTGATTTTCATTTATGGATGTTTCCAATGTCATTTCTAGAATCAATTTCGATTTTGAATCGAGGTAGGATACTTAAGGACATGTAGTATACTTAAAGCAGGAGGCGGCTTAAAGTAGTTGGTTTGATTCAGATTCAGGGCAGGATGCTTGTTTTTCATTTTGAAAAACAAAAATTAATTCATATTTCAAATTTCATCGTATCTACTTTTCTTGGTTTTAATACGTCTATTTTGATACGTATATTGATCATTCATTCAGCATTCTGCTATTCTGTGCTTGCATTCATTTAGTCATTGTTGAGGCTGAACAATTCTTCAAAATTTTTTGAAGTTGTATTTTAAGTTTTTTAATTTCTTAAAGTTTTACTTAAAGTTTTTAAATTCTTAAAGTTTTATTTTGTGTTTTTTAAATTCTTAAAGTTGTATTTTAAGTTTCTTAATTTCTCAAAGTTGTACTTTAAGTTTTTTAAATTCTTAAAGTTGTATTTTAAGTTTCTTAATTTCCTAAAGTTGTATTTTAACTCGCACAAAATAATATAAGCGTACAGATTTTATGTTACTATAACATATGTCATCAATTCAAAAGTAATTCACAAGCGAAAATGAAATGTTGTCCACGAAGTGCTTGTAGCTCACAGATAAATCTAACAAATGAGTTGATTTAGAATATTGAATTTACACAAGTGTGGGTTGATTTAGCATAATGTTTTCACACAAATGCTTATGTTCAAACATCATTTGACTAAGAATTTACGCTCGTGTAGGTAGAGCGAGAATTGAACCAACCAAGTAACTGAGTTCCCTTGATGAGAATTTACGCTCGTGTAGGTAGAGCGAGAATTGAACCAACCAAGTAACTGAGTTCCCTTCATAAGAATTTACGCTCGTGTAGGTAGAGCGAGAATTGAACCAACCAAGTAACTGAGTTCCCTTCATAAGAATTTACGCTCGTGTAGGTAGAGCGAGAATTGAACCAACCAAGTAACTGAGTTCCCTTGATAAGAATTTACGCTCGTGTAGGTAGAGCGAGAATTGAACCAACCAAGTAACTGAGTTCCCTTCATAAGAATTTACGCTCGTGTAGGTGGAGCGAGAATTGAACCAACCAAGTAACTGAGTTCCCTTGATAAGAATTTACGCTCGTGTAGGTAGAGCGAGAATTGAACCAACCAAGTAACTGAGTTCCCTTCATAAGAATTTACGCTCGTGTAGGTAGAGCGAGAATTGAACCAACCAAGTAACTGAGTTCCCTTCATAAGAATTTACGCTCGTGTAGGTAGAGCGAGAATTGAACCAACCAAGTAACTGAGTTCCCTTCATAAGAATTTACGCTCGTGTAGGTAGAGCGAGAATTGAACCAACCAAGTAACTGAGTTCCCTTCATTTCTCAGTTCAATGAGCATCTACAACGGGAACCTTTTCTTATTGTATCGCACAATGATCGCAAAAAATTAGGACTAATTATTTATAAATGATGCGTTAACGTGTACTTTCATAATAAAAAAATATAAAAGCCTTCATCGACTTACAAACGAAGACGTCTCTTCGAAACATCATCTATGTATTAATGTTGCTTTTGAAACTATGTAATGTCATCGTGTTTTTTTAAGTGAGAAACATAAATTTACCTCGCAACTCAAAAAATGAGGGCGTCTTTTTTTTAAAGCATGAGCGATGCAATAATATTGCGCACGAAACTGTTATTACCATGTTAATGTGCCTTTCGAAGTTATGAATGTGGTGTTGATACTTCCATAAAATTAATAAATAATGCATGTTTTGCGATTATAAAAGAGATGTCTGCCTGATTTTGATGAGCTTTTAAAGTACGAGTATAAGTGAGATGTTAATTTGTCTTTTGTAAGCGATGACACAAAGAGAAACTGCGAATGCTGGTAAGATATAAATAAAAGATGACGAGGGAGGCACATAATCTCATTAATAAATTGACGTGGGAGGAAAAAGGGGAGAGAAGAAGGGAATGGAAAGAAGAAGAAGAGGAAGGGGAGGGAGGAAGGGGAAGAGAAGGAGAGGATTGGATGAAGGGGAAGGGAAGGAGAAGGAATGGATGAAGGGGTAGGAAAGAAGAAGGAAGGGATGGAGGGGAAGGGAAGAAGAAGGAAGGGAAGAAGGAGAAGGGAAGAAGAGGATTGGATGAAGAGGGATGAAGGGGAAGGAAAGAAGGGAAAAGAGAGAAGGGGAAGGTCTGGTTGCACATCGGAGAGCTTCCGTCTAGCATAATCATCAAATTGCTTTATATCCATGCAAGTATAATGTGCATTTCTCAGTTCAAACACATCAGTCTGTAATCAGTGACACAAGGAGGAACTGTACATGCTAATGAGAAATAAATACGAGTATTTTGCCCTTTTGTAGTTCTCGGTGTATGTAGTCGCTGCAGCTTTTGTCTAGTTAGCTCATCGTGTAATTACAGCTGTTATTGTACAGTTGGTCCGATCCTTGACTCATACAATATCTTATGTGAACCTCAAACTTAAAGGAAAAACTCATCCCCTTTGTAAATTACGCGATTCGAGCATCGTCTCGGTTGAAAACATGGGTCCACTTTTATCAGCATAAGTTGGGGTTTGATTTACGTGATGTATTTCAAATCCCCATCGTATTGTATCAGGTGATGTCGTATTTTAATTCCCAATCGTTTTGCATCAGATGGTATTCTGTAAGTGGTCATCATTTTGCATCAGACGATGTATTTCAAGTCCTCATCGTTTTGCATCAGATGGTATTCTGTAAGTGGTCATCATTTTGCATCAGACGATGTATTCCAAGTTCTCATCGTTTTGCATCAGATGGTGTTCTCCAAGTGCTCATCATTTTGCATCAGACGATGTTCTCTAAGAACTCATCACTTTGTAACAGACGATGTTCCCCAAGAGCACATCGTTTTACAACAAATGCTGTCGTATTCCTAGTCCTCATAATTTTATAACATATAGTGATCTCTAAGTGCACATCGTTTTACGCAAGAAGATGACGTTGTCGTATTCCAAGTCCCGATAGCTTCACATCAGCTGCCCCACAAGTCGCCACCGTCCCACCGGCCAGAAGCGCCCCGCACCGAGGCAGAGGACGCCGCGCGCGTCACGGCGCGATATTAGCGAAGTTTTGTTTGCGGATGCAAAACGCATGCGAGCGCGTTGACTCAGACATCAGGTCAACAAATGACTGCAGCGATGCGCTTGTTTGTTCTTTTTCATCCTCGATCATATGTGTGTGGACTGCAGGGCGTCCTACACGCACTCGGGACACGTACATCTAACGCCACGCAGCTACATGTGCGAGTGTCAGTACAGCGCACTTCTGTGCATAGAGTCCTTACTCCTATAGATGAAAATTAAAGGCAAATCCAGCACACTTAGAGATGTTCCGACGAATTTTGCTTGTAAAACTATTAGATTTCCCAGACCATCTGCTGCAAAATGTTCCGGTGTGTGGCCATGAAACTGGAACGTACCATGAAACTGGAACGTACCATGAAACTTGAACGTACCATGAAACTGGAACGTACAATGAAACTGGAACGTACCATGAAACTGGAATGTACAATGAAACTGGAACGTACCGTGAAACTGGAACGTACAATGAAACTGGAACGTACCATGAAACTGGAACGTACAATGAAACTGGAACGTACCATGAAACTGGAACGTACCATGAAACTGGAACGTACAATGAAACTGGAACGTACAATGAAACTGGAACGTACAATGAAATTGGAACGCACCATGAAACTGGAACGCACCATGAAACTGGAAAGAACCATGAAACTGAAACGAACCATGAAACTGAAACGTACCATGAAACTGGAAAGAACCATGAAACTGGAACTTACCATGAAACTGGAATGTACAATGAAGCTAGAACGTAACATAAAACTGGAACGTACATTGAAACTAGAACGTAACATGAAACTGGAACGTACAATGAAGCTAGAACGTAACATGAAACTGGGATGGACAATGAAACTGGGACGAACTATGAAACTGGAACGTAACATGAAACTGGGACGGACAATGAAACTGGGACGAACTATGAAACTGGAACGAACCATGAAACTGGATCACCATCGCTGCGGGATGAGCCACGCTCGGCTCTGGCGGTCCATAAACTCCTCAACTCATCAAAAGAGACTCTGCTCTCGTAGAAGTTCTTCGCATTGACGCTCGCAGGTTAGACCCTCACGGTTAGAGGTGTAAAAAGTCATTTACAACCCGACTGTGCCTCGAATTTTGAGTGAACGGTACCTCGAATTTTGAGTGAACAGTATTTTGGGTTTTGCGTCAGCGGTACCTCGAATTTTGAGTCAACGGTACCTCGAATTTTGAGTGAACGGTACCTCGAATTTTGAGTGAACAGTATCTTGGATTTTGAGTCAACGGTACCTTGAGTTCTGAGTCAACGGTACCTCGAATTTTAAATCTATGGTACCGCGAATTTTAAATCAACGGTAATTTTTAGTCAAGAGCTCTTTAGCGTGTGGGAAATTCATGATCGTTCTGGTAACTGCATCGACCCACCCACAAAACACGCGCGAAAAGCAGTCTGAGAAATGCACCCCGCAGCTGTTCAGTGCATGTTTTTAACAGACAAAGAGTGCAAACATCGAGGCAAAATATATGAAGGGAAGCTGAGCTTCAGTTACCGTAAGAGATGTAGTCACTTGACACGCAATCACGACTCCCACAACACGTGAGCACTACGCAACATCGCGTGGAAATGCTCCCTAAGAAATAACGCGAGCTGTCAACCGCAGCAGCGGCAGCTGCAGGTTCTAAATAGTTCATATTTGTTGTCTCATCTGTAGATCATATGTAATGCTTTCCTGCCGCTTCGAAACATTTGTTTGTGAATTTAATTTTTTCAATGGTCTCATTTTCTTACTTGATTATAAATTTTACTTCCCCAGGGGTCTCATCTTCTAATATGATTATCGCATTTTTAAATTTAATTATCTCCTTTTTATATTAAATTACTTTATTTTCTCATTTAATTATCTCACTTTTTTAATTTAATTATCCCAATTCTCATCTAATTATCTCATTTTTCTCATTTAATTATCTTATTTTCTCATCTAATTATCTCATTATCTCATGGATCGTTCATGAATATTAAATTATAAGGGGAGGGCTTTGTTCGCGTGTTATCAATGGCGTTGCAGTTTTCGCATTCATTTCTTTACTTTATCTCGGAGAAATGAAGTGAAATAGGACGGCGACCTGAAGGAAAAAATCTCTCCCGTCAAACCGGTCGCGGTAAAATAATTTATACTGATATCCAAAGGAATTTTTTTAATACGTGTAAACAAACACTATACTGCAACCTCACCAAAATTATCACAACAAAACAATTCTAATTTTACGCATTAGTCTAGAGTAGAAAGCGTGAGATAACTTTGTAAAAGTAATCGACATTAATAAGGAAGCAAACATACATTTATTCCTGCTCTGTAACTTTTAGAAATAGTCTTACATCACTGTGAACGAGAATCACTTGCTCAGCTATAAATTCATAAATGAAAATAGTATTTCGTCCGAATGTCTGAAAGATTTTCGATAAAAATTAACGCAGGAAATGTGTCTAGATAAACACTGTTATACCTGCAGCTTGCTATGCAACGTTTGTTGTATGTTGCTCAATTTTGACATTTGCTATTTTCTATCTGCGACTTGTCAACCATCTCTAGCTTGTTGCCCAGCACCACCTGAAACTTATCAACCATCTGCAACTTGTTACAGTGCACCACTTGTAACTTATCAACCATCTGCAACTTGTTACCGAGCACCACCTGCAACTTGTCAACCACCTGTCAACCAGGCACCACCTGCAGTTCCTCACAAAGTTCCTATATAGAAATGCTTTTTTCCTTTTACCGGTCATTCAATCAACTGCACATAATGTCCACACAATAGCACAAATTGCACGCAATAACATAAATTAAGCGTACAATGACGCAAACTACCCTCACAATAACACAAATTACACACAATAACACACATTGTGCACACAGTAACACAAACTGCGGGTACACTTACTCAAACTGTGTATAAAAGAGCACAAACAACGTACTTATTGGCAAAAGCTATGTGAAAAAAATCATAAATTACGTACATAATAGGAAAAATTGTATAAATAATCTAATAAATATCGTATGCAGTAAAAAAAGCTGTGTAAACAATAGCATAAATTACGCATACAATCGCATGGGCTTTGTCTGTGATAATGACACGCTTCGTACAATGCGTGTCGTTGAGTAGTTTTCACTATCGTGTGCAGATGTTCTATTTCTCAATTGAATGTAATTCACACTCAAGTTAGAACTTTTTAAAACAACCTTATAATTTGCTCTCATGACTTTGAGAAGAACGTGCAAGTGCCTCCAATGAGTGTTCTGAAAATGATAAATTGACTTTTAGAAGAACATGCAAGTGCCTCGAATCTGAAAATGATAAAATGACTTTGAGAAGAACGTGCATGTGCCTCGAATAAGTGTACTAAAAATGATAAAATGACTTTGAGAAGAACGTGCCTGTGCCTCGAATAAGTGTTCTGAAAATGATAAAATGACTTTGAGAAGAACCTGCATGTGCCTCGAATAAGTGTTCTGAAAATGATATAGAGCGTCGCGTTCTAGTCACAAGGGATAGTGCCCACTGTTCTAGGCAGGAAAAAAATGAATAAATCATTTAGAGCTCAGAACTTTTCAGCACTGTCGGTTCAAAGTGCGTGCGTAGTTGAACTTAGAGACGTTAATGAAGAAGTCTAAGAAAGTTTGAGCAGGATTATGCTACCGCTCACACCTGACACACATATACACGGCGTGTCGTGTTTGCGCCGTGTCGATTGTGTCACACAATTTCATTGTTGATCCAGTGCTGCAATTATGTGCGTTTTCACAAATTTTATGCTACAAACTTTCATTATTCATAAATTTGAATTTTTTACCGAAAAAATACTTTCCCGCGTAGATTGTATGAAATGAAACAATGAAATTTTCAGTTATATTTTATCAAATGTGACCAAATGGTCTCTATGTGGGATATATTTCGGGTGTGTTATTGGTTCATCTTCGTCGTGTAGAGAAACAGCCAGACTCAGTAGGAGATAAATTGCTGATATGCCATGCATAGTAGAACTTTTCATTGCTCACAGAATTGGACGCTAAGTTATTCGATGTTGGGGACCAGCTTTAGCGCAGCTGTTTTGATGTTATGAACCTGCAAACATGCTTTGAGTTCGTATTTTTTTGTGCCGATAGGTGGTGCTATTTATGGTATGCTAATAATGCGATAAATTTAAATGAAATAACTTACTCGTTAGTAACTTTCGTGGTATTCAGAGCTAGGATGAAACATGAATAAGTCTTTGGCTCTATCGCTCTTAAACTTGCATGTTTGTTCACTCTACACGCAAGCCACTCGTCAATAGATAGTTAAATGTTAGTATCAGACTCCGTGGACTTTACCACGAACAGTATTGCTCATCAAAATTGAATTTCGTATATATTACGCACAGCAAAGACTGTACGTGTGCTGACGCACATTAAGGACGGTTGACAGAGTAGTTACGCGTGATGAAATAAATGGCTGTGTGTGTCTACTCTGAGGGAACTATACATGTCCTTAATAAACCATTGAAAGTCTGAGCGATCGGTATGCATACTGTAGGTATGACCTTAGTGTGTTGTGTAAGAAAAGAATTGTATTAGAAATGTATTGTATGCGTAATGTATTGTGAGAGAAAAGTATTGTGTGAGAAAAGCATAGAATGAACAATTTATTGTATGAGCAATGTACTAAATGAAAAATGTTTTGAATGAGAAAAGTATGTTTGTCTAAGAGAACGTTGCACAGCCCAAGTGAACTGTGCGTAAATTGAAAGCAATGTCTTGTTTGATTAAGCCATCCATATCTTCTACAGGCGTTGTTTGCTCTATAGACGAAGAGATGGCCCAGCGAACGTGAGTGAAGAGTTAACCTTGCATACAAACGTTAGTTTATGTGAGCAAAATGAACCAGCATCAGGTGAGAGCCTTAGATGGGTCTAGTCACCTTCAGAAAAATGAATATTGCTAACTTGCAGCCTCATCTACACGTTTCAGTTCACCCAACACATAAAAATTCTAACACTCATATTCTTTTCATTAAAAAACACCTCTTCTTCACATGCATCCAAAAAGCATCCCAAACCCCATTAGACATCAATTAGCCCAACTGTTGTGCCTTATTACGGCAATCAATGAAATTTTAAATACAGAAAACAAGGGTAAAGAAGCACGCAAGCATAACGTAAGCCACACCATACGTCTCTCTTTATGCCCCTGTCTTGTGAGACGAGAGGAGACAAACTCCGGACTTGAAGTAAGCAAAGTGTCAAGCGACTTGTAAGTGACAGCGTGAATGCGTAATGACAGCTCTGTCACCCATACAGACACACACACACACATCACACGTTGTGTTACGCACAGTCTGAGCGTGTGTACACTATTCAACTCTTTGTGCGTGTGTGCGTGTTTGAGTTTGTGAGGAGAAAAGTTTGCCATCGATTCAACACTAAAGTTGCAATGAACAACTCCAGTCATTATAGAGCACTCTACCATAGCCGGCCACCACTCCAGCTTCTGATGACAGCCGCAAGTTGCTGATGTCTTGCGCTGCTCTCAGCACTCGCTGAGACGCTGAAGCTTTGACGATTTCGCGGTTCTTGTAAGCCCTTGTGTTTTTATTATTGTAACTATTAAAAAAAGGGATCGCATATCCTAAATGAAATATACTCGCGAGCATTATTATTATAGTTATCGAAATTAGCATGCGCTGCTCTCAGCATCCGTTGAAACGCTGGTGCTTTGATGATTCCAACGTTCTTGCAAACCCTTTTGTTATTATTATTGTATGAATTAAAAAAAGGGATCACGTTAACTGAGAAAAATATATAATTGTTATTGATATTGTGCTGACGCTAATTATTGATTGTTGACAATTGTTCTTAGAGGGAAAGGAATACTAAGAGTGTGTCATCGATATTGTTTTTATAGCCTCTGATTGCTGGAAGCTGAGCGAGGACGGTGACGACCGAGCATATTAGAATACAACAAAACAAACGAAGCTATCTTAGTTCTATACGTAAATGCATTTATATATACATGTATATGTATACATACATAAATATGTATACATGGACAAATATATTTTTATTAATGCAAAATATGAGTAAATATACTCGTAGAATTAAGATAGCCTTGTTTGTTTCGTTTTATGATGATATACTTGGTCGTCATGTATATGCATACTTTGTGTTCTTCATAGTCCATGAATTAACCAACATGGCCATTCTAACGACATGGTGTCCTTGATAGTCTTTGCTGTACAAACATGTCCATTCTAACCTCTCCGTTGTTCGTGTTACAGATTTCCGAGTGATCGAAAGGTAATAAAGACGTTTAATGCGTAAAAGAAACTTGAATGAGAATAAATACTAATGTAGAACAAGCCAGACGCTATTTCGAAAACTTTTCTAATCGTTCAAGCCAAAAGTTGGTCGTAAATGGAGAAAGTTCAATTGGTTTATTGAGATTTCGCACGGAATTGTGAGTTAAAATCAGGCATGAATATTTCATTTGTAAACGAAACCCAAAAGGACCCTTTAACTGAAAGTAGAAACTGTTCGTGCCCAGTGAAGCTACACAAGCTGGAAATACAGATTGGAATTTCTCTAGATGAATTAAACCGAAATAAACCTACAATACAGCACTCCAGCCATCACCATCCAAACCATACAATGCTCGAGTCGAATCAATCACAAACGTTGCATTGTCGGCGGGAGAATAGTCGTGGAATGATTTTGTGTGTAGAAAAAAATCATCTGGACCAAATTTTGGAGTTCCCCAGAAGTAATTCGAGAAGAAAGCGGGTCTTACGAGGGAAGAAAGCGACCTTAGATGGAAGTTGTATGCTACACCCACGGCCACACAACACAGCACTGCGATGCAGCTTGTTTTTTGAGAAGCTTCTGCATTGTGTTGCAGTGGTGCTTCTTCTGCTGCTGCCTGCCACTGCTGGTGAGTACTAAAAATAATTTTTGAAGTGGGTGTACTCTTAGTCAATATTTCAGTACTGAGACTGCTGGTGACTACCAAAAATTACATTTAAAGTGGGTGTACTTGCAGTTAATATTTTAGTGCTGCGACTGCTGGCGAGTACTAAAAATCAAGTTTAATAATGGCGTACTTTTAGTTAATGTTTCAGAGTTGTATTTTCAGGTGCAATGTCAGCAGTAATTTGAGATGAGTTCAGAATTTATAGCACAAGCCTAAAATATTTAGAGAAGGCTTTCACATCATTCTTCAATGCATCATCGATATACTTGACAAAGGCGTTATGTAGAGGAAATAATGATGCTCATTCTTTTTTAATATGAAGCACGACGCAAACAAGATGTATTTACTCTAAGATTCACGTGCTTGTACTTTAGTATTACAGGCCAGTGAATACCAAGAATGTTGAAAAATTTTGTGTTCATTAGAAATAAAACTTTCAGTGCGTGCATCCAGCAACACGGTAATTTAGCTAGGGAAGACCATGCACTCGTGAAACCGATTTATTTGCCAGTTATTTTGTACTTATTTAATTAGAATATGTATCCTGTCACTAAACCAATAGCATACAAACACATTTAATTTTGTACTTTCTTGCTCTTATATGTTTTGGATGTAAATTCGACCTTTTATATCGTTCTGTTTGTTTCTCCATTAACTTTGTTATCTTTTGATATACTTGTCAAGAACTTGCCATAGGCTAAAAATTCGAGAATTTACTACCTGTTCACAACCTTCTATTTTGGGATGCATTCCTAACTTCAGCGTATTGCCTCGCTCAAATTCTGATTTTCCTTGTACTAAAACGATGCAATTTCTAAGTAGAACGTGAAAGTCCCGAAACAAGTACCCCAAATGCTCACAAAGTGTTCGTGATTCAGATTCGTGCAAGTAATATCTGTCAACTGTAACTTAGAAATAGTTTTTGTCTATTTTCACATCTCATTCTATTTTTTAAACTAAAAATTGGAAAAATTTCAACTCGTGTATCCTCCACTCATTAATTCTAAGGAAATTGACCACAGAATAATTAAATTACAGGAGAATCTAATACTCTGATTAATTTGAATTTAAAATAAGTGTCCTCTAATTATATTCACTCAAGTCGAATCCACGACCAGAGTCGTTACACTAGACATATTACGCTTCCAGGATAATTTGTAAATAATATTAAATAATAAACAATGCCTGAATTTATAAATTAACTAGAATGAACTGTGTGTATATTAACCAAAAGGATATCGTTAATACATATTAATGAGAAAAAAATGAATGCATATTAACCAAAATGAAATAGTTAATGTGTATTTAGAAAAATGATATTGTTAAAACATATTCACATATAAAATTATTATTAAATATTAAAACATTAAATTCGCACTACATTTAATCTAGTCTCCACGGACGCCGGCTAGACCACCAAGGGTCATTTCTAACTTTCCTCATTGATTTGACTGCGCTCGTCTGCTGCAGTTCTGTATTGCGCTGTCTTCTCGTCCGTAGACTCAAATCGATGCTTACACTTATCTTAATTACTCTAATGGGTGAGATATTGGTTGTTCATTTTCCATATCAATAAATTGAACAATGGGATTTTTGACTAAATTAAAAATTCTTAAAATATAATGAAATCATTGGTGTTCACCTGAGTTGAAGAAATTTTTGTTTTTGTTGAATGCTTCTTTTATTTGTAACGATTGGTAAATCTGCAGGCTCTCCGTATCAATAAAATAAAAGTAAGGAATGGATGAACCAGTAATGTTTTTTAGTTCGTTGTGTAGATTTTTATTACCTAATACGGAAGTTTACGACTGGGTAACGAAGAGGTGCATGAACGGCCTTGAAAGCAAGCATTTTAAAATGTAGCCAAGTACCTATTCGGCGTACTATATCACTTTTAAGAAAAGCATCTATTAGCTGAGCTACATTATTCACATAAAACCAATCATTAATGGTTAAACTACACCATTTATAAGACACTAACCATCTATTAGCTAAACTCAAGAATTTCAAAAAAACTTGTTAAAAAATATTGCGTTTTATAGTTTTTCTCATATTTTCCTGATTCCATTTGAATGCACTTTAGAAACATTTAGTGAGTGGGTTAAAGTTATATTTTTCTATCGATAAATCGAATATCCTATTTGCCAGACTTTATCTAAAATAAATAATGTATGTAAAAGTATTTGCAGCTTCTAATTCGATGTATAAATATTTAAGGTACTTTATATTTTTGTTTCAAGTTACTTTAAATAATGGTATTACTGATATAGTATGCACTGCGTCAATACACCTTTTTCTCATTTGCCCATCGGTCCTTCATGTTGGTGTAGGAAGATTCGAAATGAAGAACTTCTTACTTATGAGTTCGAAGTTCAACACCTATGGCATCTTATGAACCTCGCATATTAGAAAAATCACAACACACCCTAGCACAAAAACAGAGCGGGTGACATTCGTCACAGCATTACATCGAACATTTGTCTCCCTTCTTCGCTCGGAGATATTTTAAGAATTCCTAAAATCAACGAATTATTTTACGTACGAACTGAACATTACTGTGATCTCACCGAGCTTTGGTTTTGGAAGCAATAGTTTTTCTGGTGACACTCACAGAGACTTCTCAGATACGTCGATGGTATCGACCCTCTCTGGCAGACAAAGCTCGTTCTGCTGATTAGCAAATGACCGAACGACCGCCGGGACAAGCATCTCTCCCGTATTTCGTTCCAGGATAACAAAAGAAAAAAACTTCAATACAGACGAGGATACTGATCAAGTTATTGAGACGTATGTCGTCAGGTGTGGTTGTTTTTGCTGTGTTACTGAAGAGAAGAAATATTCTCAAAATTTGCATTTAAAGGGGTGATCTTGTTCAGATTTTATATTTTTCTGTAGAAATTTGAATCGCATGAAATTTTAGTGAGCGTAAAAAATGTTCAGGTCGTTTAATAGCTTTGCGCTCACGTGATGCGAAATGCGATCCTAGCTGGTGTTTATTGCGATTAAATTATAGTGCAAACCTAATGTGTTTAGCATTTATTAATAATTTTTATTGTTAATATGCATTTACAATATCATTTTTAAATATCATGGGATCTTTGACGGAAAAATTGCATAAAAAGTAAATCATAGTTCAGAAAATTACTCGTGAAGAGCTGTGTAAAGAATTTTGGGTCAAAATTTTGAAGGCTGTAAAAATTCTTTTTGTAAGACGGAGTTTATGACAACCCCTATGTTGCAACAGCGACGTGTTCACGGATCGGAAAACATGCATCCAAAATTTCAAAAATAGGCTAATTTGTATAAAAATATATCGAACATGGTCTTATTGTTACTGATAATACGCTTTTTTCATAAATTCACGATGAATGGATGTGATACGTTGCCTACTAATGAGTGCATATGTCATTTTATTTTGTGATTTACATATCACGTTACGGTCAATTCTTTTACGAAATTCTATCTTTAATCTTGACGTGCAGTCTGTCTCACGAGTTTGTATTCAATTTAATCTGTTTTATGTATTATTCCAATGTGATCGGTTAGGATAGGCTAGGTTCATTGGGTTAGGCTAGGATTGGATAGGTTAGTTCATTTTGTTAGGTTGGGACATGATGTTGGGTTGGGATTTTATGTTGGGTTGGGATGTAATGTTGGGTTGGGATGTAATGTTGGGTTGGGATGTAATGTTGGGTTGGGATGTAATGTTGGGTTGGGATGTAATGTTGGGTTGGGATGTAATGTTGGGTTGGGATGTAATGTTGGGTTGGGATGTAATGTTGGGTTGGGATGTAATGTTGCGTTGTGATGTAATGTTGCGTTGGGATGTAATGTTGCGTTGGGATGTAATTTTGGGTTGGGATGTAATGTTGGGTTGGGATGTAATGTTGCGTTGTGATGTAATGTTGCGTTGGGATGTAATGTTGCGTTGTGATGTAATGTTGCGTTGGGATGTAATGTTGGGTTGGGATGTAATGTTGGGTTGGGATGTAATGTTGCGTTGTGATGTGATGTTGCGTTGGGATGTAATGTTGCGTTGTGATGTAATGTTGGGTTGGGATGTAATGTTGCGTTGGGATGTAATGTTGCGTTGTGATGTAATGTTGGGTTGGGATGTAATGTTGCGTTGGGATGTAATGTTGCGTTGTGATGTAATGTTGGGTTGGGATGTAATATTGCGTTGGGATGTAATGTTGCGTTGTGATGTAATGTTGGGTTGGGATGTAATGTTGCGTTGGGATGTAATGTTGCGTTGTGATGTAATGTTGGGTTGGGATGTAATATTGCGTTGTGATGTAATGTTGGGTTGGGATGTAATGTTGCGTTGGGATGTAATGTTGGGTTGGGATGTAATGTTGGGTTGGGATGTAATGTTGGGTTGGGATGTAATGTTGGGTTGTGACGTAATGTTGGGTTGGGATGCAATGTTGGGTTGGGATATAATGTTGGGTTGGGATGTAATGTTGGGTTGTGACGTAATGTTGCGTTGTGATGTAATGTTGGGTTGGGATGTAATGTTGGGTTGGGATGTAATGTTGGGTTGGGATGTAATGTTGGGTTGGGATGTAATGTTGGGTTGGGATGTAATGTTGGGTTGGGATGTAATGTTGGGTTGTGATGTAATGTTGGGTTGGGATGTAATGTTGGGTTGGGATGTAATGTTGGGTTGGGATGTAATGTTGGGTTGGGATGTAATGTTGGGTTGGGATGTAATGTTGGGTTGGGATGTAATGTTGGGTTGGGATGTAATGTTGGGTTGTGATGTAATGTTGGGTTGGGATGTAATGTTGGGTTGGGATGTAATGTTGGGCTGGGATGTAATGTTGGGTTGGATGTAATGTTGGGTTGGGATGTAATGTTGGGTTGGGATGTAATGTTGGGTTGGGATGTAATGTTGGGTTGGGATGTAATGTTGGGTTGGGATGTAATGTTGGGTTAGGATGTAAAGTTGGGTTTGGATGTAATGTTGGGTTGAGATGTAATGTTGGGTTGGGATGTAATGTTGGGTTGTGATGTAATGTTGGGTTGGGATGTAATGTTGGGTTGGGATATAATGTTGGGTTGGGATGTAATGTTGGGTTGGGATGTAATGTTGGGTTGGGATGTAATGTTGGGTTGGGATGTAATGTTGGGTTGGGATGTAATGTTGGGTTGGGATGTAATGTTGGATTGGGATGTAATGTTGGGTTGGAATGTAATGTTGGGTTGTGATGTAATGTTGGGTTGGGATGTAATGTTGGGTTGGGATATATTGTTGGGTTGGGATGTAATGTTGGGTTGGGATGTAATGTTGGGTTGGGATGTAATGTTGGGTTGGGATGTAATGTTGGGTTGGGATGTAATGTTGGGTTGGGATATAATGTTGGGTTGGCATATAATGTTGGGTTGGGATGTAATGTTGGGTTGGGATATAATGTTGGGTTGGGATGTAATGTTGGGTTGGGATGTGATGTTGGGTTGGGATGTAATGTTGGGTTGGGATATAATGTTGGGTTGGGATGTAATGTTGGGTTGGGATGTAATGTTGGGTTGGGATGTAATGTTGGGTTGGGATGTAATGTTGGGTTGGGATGTAATGTTGGGTTGGGATATAATGTTGGGTTGGGATATAATGTTGGGTTGGGATGTAATGTTGGGTTGGGATATAATGTTGGGTTGGGATATAATGTTGGGTTGGGATGTGATGTTGGGTTGGGATGTAATGCTGGGTTGGGATGTAATGTTGGGTTGGGATGTAATGTTGGGTTGTGACGTAATGTTGGGTTGGGATGTAATGTTGGGTTGGGATGTAATGTTGGGTTGGGATGTAATGTTGGGTTGGGATGTCATGTTGGGTTGGGATGTAATGTTGGGTTGGGATGTAATGTTGGGTTGGGATGTAATGTTGGGTTGGGATGTAATGTTGGGTTGGGATGTAATGTTGTGTTGGGATGTAATGTTGGGTTGGGATGTAATGTTGGGTTGGGATGTAATGTTGGGTTGGGATGTAATGTTGGGTTGGGATGTAATGTTGGGTTGAGATGTAATGTTGCGTTGTGATGTAATGTTGGATTGGAATGTTATGTCGGGTTGGGTGGGTTAAGTTGGGTTGGGTTGTTATGTTGGGTTGGGAAGTTATTTTAGGTTGGAACATTTGGTTCGGATGATAAATTAGGTCGGGACGTACGGTTAGGTGAGGCAAGGAAAAATAACCTTCAATATTTTCAAGAGTTCTGGTGGCTTTGTGATATGATTTCCACGGGTCTTGCAAGTGCGATCTAAATCTCTTTTCTGAAAATGACGTCACATATTCAACAAAAAAGAGTGAAACAAAAGTTAATTTAATATTATCGTTTCATTTATATTGGCCTTCAAGTTACTCGCTTGAACATTAGAGCCTTGCGTCGAGCTAAGGAGGCCGGCAACCTTTAAGAAGCTCCAGGCTCAGAAAATCTCCATGTGGAATAAAGAACGTCAATTCAGACGAAAGGCTCGACCGCCTCACCACTTAGCGCACAACATTTTTGGCTTCGTGAGACTTGCGGTCAACGGTCCCGCTTCTGGAGGTAATGCAAATCGCCTAAAGGATCTTTGTGAGCGACGGTAGTTAACGTGAGCAGGGTTTAAGTAATGATTTAAAACGGAAATTAGGAAAACTATGAACGAATGTTGTGGATGATTTTAACTCAAAATTTCTTTGGAGAAAAATGTGGTCTTTTGCATACCAATCTTTAAGCTTTGGTTAGTTCAAAACTAGGGCATTTGTTTGTGTTGTAGCACTTGCTGCAATGTGTTAAATTATTTAGCGAAATAAAATCTCAGCCAAGCTGTAACGCCTTTTTCCTAGCTTTCATTACGGTAGCAAATCAATCATTTCCGAAAGTCTTTAAGGCGAACTTTTTAAAACTTACTCATTATTTTCCCAACGAGTCCACCATGCACTCCAGCACCAGGAAAAGCAACCTGTTACAATGAGCATCATTCATGGTTCTAAGGTAGTAAATTTAGGTTCCAGCCCACCACTAACATCTCCATTCCACCCACCGGCCACTATAGGGCTGAGAAAATGCCCTAAAAAGGCCAGGCCCAAACTTACGCCACCAGGGAGACGTTTGCGGCTAACTTCTGAGCGTATCTTCGTTAAATGAACGCAAAACAAGCCGGAGTGGTGGTGCGTGTGGTGGTGAGGTGGTGTGTAGTGTTGCGTGTGGTGGTGAGGTGTTGCGTGGTGGTGCGTGTGGTGGTGAGGTGTTGTGTAGTGGTGCGTGTGGTGGTGAGGTGGTGTGTAGTGGTGCGTGTGGTGGTGAGGTGTTGCGTGGTGGTGCGTGTGGTGGTGAGGTGTTGTGTAGTGGTGCGTGTGGTGGTGAGGTGGTGTGTAGTGTTGCGTGTGGTGGTGAGGTGTTGTGTAGTGGTGCGTGTGGTGGTGAGGTGGTGTGTAGTGGTGCGTGTGGTGGTGAGGTGGTGTGTAGTGGTGCGTGTGGTGGTGAGGTGGTGTGTAGTGGTGCGTGTGGTGGTGAGGTGGTGTGTAGTGGTGCGTGTGGTGGTGAGGTGTTGTGTAGTGGTGCGTGTGGTGGTGAGGTGTTGTGTAGTGGTGCGTGTGGTGGTGAGGTGGTGTGTAGTGGTGCGTGTGGTGGTGAGGTGGTGTGTAGTGGTGCGTGTGGTGGTGAGGTGGTGTGTAGTGGTGCGTGTGGTGGTGAGGTGTTGCGTGGTGGTGCGTGTGGTGGTGAGGTGTTGTGTAGTGGTGCGTGTGGTGGTGAGGTGGTGTGTAGTGTTGCGTGTGGTGGTGAGGTGTTGTGTAGTGGTGCGTGTGGTGGTGAGGTGGTGTGTAGTGTTGCGTGTGGTGGTGAGGTGTTGCGTGGTGGTGCGTGTGGTGGTGAGGTGTTGTGTAGTGGTGCGTGTGGTGGTGAGGTGGTGTGTAGTGGTGCGTGTGGTGGTGAGGTGTTGCGTGGTGGAGCGTGTGGTGGTGAGGTGTTGTGTAGTGGTGCGTGTGGTGGTGAGGTGGTGTGTAGTGTTGCGTGTGGTGGTGAGGTGTTGTGTAGTGGTGCGTGTGGTGGTGAGGTGGTGTGTAGTGTTGCGTGTGGTGGTGAGGTGTTGCGTGGTGGTGCGTGTGGTGGTGAGGTGTTGTGTAGTGGTGCGTGTGGTGGTGAGGTGGTGTGTAGTGTTGCGTGTGGTGGTGAGGTGTTGTGTAGTGGTGCGTGTGGTGGTGAGGTGTTGTGTAGTGGTGCGTGTGGTGGTGAGGTGGTGTGTAGTGTTGCGTGTGGTGGTGAGGTGTTGCGTGGTGGTGCGTGTGGTGGTGAGGTGTTGTGTAGTGGTGCGTGTGGTGGTGAGGTGGTGTGTAGTGGTGCGTGTGTTGGTGAGGTGGTGTGTAGTGGTGCGTGTGGTGGTGAGGTGGTGTGTAGTGGTGCGTGTGGTGGTGAGGTGGTGTGTAGTGGTGCGTGTGGTGGTGAGGTGTTGTGTAGTGGTGCGTGTGGTGGTGAGGTGGTGTGTAGTAGTGCGTGTGGTGGTGAGGTGGTGTGTAGTGGTGCGTGTGGTGGTGAGGTGTTGTGTAGTGGTGCGTGTGGTGGTGAGGTGGTGTGTAGTGGTGCGTGTGGTGGTGAGGTGTTGTGTAGTGGTGCGTGTGGTGGTGAGGTGGTGTGTAGTGGTGCGTGTGGTGGTGAGGTGGTGCGTAGTGGTGCGTGTGGTGGTGAGGTGTTGTGTAGTGGTGCGTGTGGTGGTGAGGTGGTGTGTAGTGTTGCGTGTGGTGGTGAGGTGTTGCGTGGTGGTGCGTGTGGTGGTGAGGTGTTGTGTAGTGGTGCGTGTGGTGGTGAGGTGGTGTGTAGTGTTGCGTGTGGTGGTGAGGTGTTGTGTAGTGGTGCGTGTGGTGGTGAGGTGTTGTGTAGTGGTGCGTGTGGTGGTGAGGTGGTGTGTAGTGTTGCGTGTGGTGGTGAGGTGTTGCGTGGTGGTGCGTGTGGTGGTGAGGTGTTGTGTAGTGGTGCGTGTGGTGGTGAGGTGGTGTGTAGTGGTGCGTGTGTTGGTGAGGTGGTGTGTAGTGGTGCGTGTGGTGGTGAGGTGGTGTGTAGTGGTGCGTGTGGTGGTGAGGTGGTGTGTAGTGGTGCGTGTGGTGGTGAGGTGTTGTGTAGTGGTGCGTGTGGTGGTGAGGTGGTGTGTAGTGGTGCGTGTGGTGGTGAGGTGGTGTGTAGTGGTGCGTGTGGTGGTGAGGTGTTGTGTAGTGGTGCGTGTGGTGGTGAGGTGGTGTGTAGTGGTGCGTGTGGTGGTGAGGTGTTGTGTAGTGGTGCGTGTGGTGGTGAGGTGGTGTGTAGTGGTGCGTGTGGTGGTGAGGTGGTGTGTAGTGGTGCGTGTGGTGGTGAGGTGTTGTGTAGTGGTGCGTGTGGTGGTGAGGTGGTGTGTAGTGGTGCGTGTGGTGGTGAGGTGTTGTGTAGTGGTGCGTGTGGTGGTGAGGTGGTGTGTAGTGGTGCGTGTGGTGGTGAGGTGGTGTGTAGTGGTGCGTGTGGTGGTGAGGTGTTGTGTAGTGGTGCGTGTGGTGGTGAGGTGGTGTGTAGTGGTGCGTGTGGTGGTGAGGTGGTGTGTAGTGGTGCGTGTGGTGGTGAGGTGTTGTGTAGTGGTGCGTGTGGTGGTGAGGTGGTGTGTAGTGGTGCGTGTGGTGGTGAGGTGGTGTGTAGTGGTGCGTGTGGTGGTGAGGTGTTGCGTGGTGGTGCGTGTGTTAGAGAAGTGTTGCGTTGCCAGGTGCTACGTTGCGTAGAGTCGCGTCTAACATTACTGAAGTAATAAGATAGCAATAACGTCTAGAATTGTATTGATCATATCAGTAAATAAATGCGTTTTATTTGTACCAGAGGTATGCTGGTATTTTGTGAGATGAGGTATTGCTTGAAAAGGACTGAATGTAAGAAACAATTCCTCGCGAGACACATCTCATGTGGAGGATGCACTACACAAGCATCTTCGATTGAGTGGACTAGCAAATAAAAGGGTTTATTGACGTGTTTATTCAGAGCGGATTGGTTGAATAAACGGATTTATTGCGAGTGGATTGGGTAAATAAACGGATTTATTGCGAGTGGATTGGGTAAATAAACGGATTTATTGCGAGTGGATTGGGTAAATAAACGGATTTATTGCGAGTGGATTGGGTAAATAAACGGATTTATTGCGAGTGGATTGGGTAAATAAACGGATTTATTGCGAGTGGATTGGGTAAATAAACTGGGTAAATAAACGGATTTATTGAGAGTGGACTGGGTAAATAAACTGGATAAATAAACGGATTTATTGAGAGTGGACTGTTTAAATAAACTGGGTAAATAAACGGATTTATTGAGAGTGGACTGTGTAAATAAACTGGGTAAATGAACGGATTTATTGAGAGTGGATTGGGTAAATAAACTGGGTAAATAAACGGATTTATTGCGAGTGGATTGGGTAAATAAACTGGGTAAATAAACGGATTTATTGAGAGTGGACTGTGTAAATAAACTGGGTAAATAAACGGATTTATTGCGAGTGGATTGGGTAAATAAACTGGGTAAATAAACGGATTTATTGAGAGTGGACTGGGTAAATAAACTGGATAAATAAACGGATTTATTGAGAGTGGACTGTTTAAATAAACTGGGTAAATAAACGGATTTATTGAGAGTGGACTGTGTAAATAAACTGGGTAAATGAACGGATTTATTGAGAGTGGACTGTGTAAATAAACTGGGTAAAGAAACGGATTTATTGAGAGTGGACTGTGTAAATAAACTGGGTAAATAAACGGATTTATTGAGAGTGGACTGGGTAAATAAACTGGGTAAATAAACGGATTTATTGAGAGTGGACTGTGTAAATAAACTGGGTAAATAAACGGATTTATTGAGAGTGGACTGGGTAAATAAACTGGGTAAATAAACGGATTTATTGAGAGTAGACTGGGTAAATAAACTGGGTAAATAAACCGATTTTTTGACGAATGTATTGAGAGTTGACTGCGTGAATAAACCGTTCATGGAAACCGCTTCTTCTCCTTCACTTGTAATAAAAATGAGCTTCATACTCTGATGTGACAGAAGTAAACCTGCTACAGTTGCTGCTTCTGGCTGTTCTCTGGCTGAGGAGATATGGAGGTGCTTATTGTATTAGGCTTTGCACCATTATAGTTGAACAGATATTTTTAAAATTTCTAGAATATAATAGATGTTTCCAGTTACCCGAAACTGCACCCGACTTTTACCTTAGAAACGATATTCAAAAGCCTCTCTGCCTTATGCAAGTTCTTTCAATGTTGATAGATTGAAGCACCTTTTTGTTACTCGACTTTTAAAATACAGAATGTTGGTTTGTATCAGGTGAGTTATGCTGAGAAAATAATTCACTTGGGTTTGACTAAACATTTTCCAACTCTGCTCAAGACAGAAAATATCGGCCTATTTTGGATGTGTAATTTGGTGAAATAATTTACAGCTCACGTCATTTTGATTGAGATTTTTTTAATGAAATTCAAAATAGGGAATTTCGGCTTGGATTTATTGATTATTTGTATCCTTCTCTTTATTTATTTTATTTACTTCATTTAACGAGAGCTTTAAATAAAGAACTTGACATCATACTAAGTGATGTTTAGTACTCGCAATGCATCCTTCTCTTTAATTCAGACAAGGGAAGCGCTGAATAGAGAACTTAACACAAACAAAACCCGGGGATTCAGCACCTAGCTACTACACACACCTCAGATGATGAACCCCAACTCTAATTTCTGCTACCCTTTCACTGATTCTGACATTACTTCTTTAGAAATGACGCTAGTTTTTCTAATTTTCTGATTTCGACTCTACTGATCTGACACTACTATTTTTTAATTTTCTGATTCTAACTTTACTGATCTGACACTACTATTTTTTAATTTTCTGATTCTAACTTTACTGATCTGACACTACTTTTTTTTTATTTTCTGATTCTAACTTTACTGATCTGACACTACTATTTTTTAATTTTCTGATTCTAACTTTACTGATCTGACACTACTTTTTTTTTATTTTCTGATTCTAACTTTACTGATCTGACACTACTTTTTTTTTATTTTCAGATTCTAACTTTACTGATCTGACACTACTATTTTTTAATTTTCTGATTCTAACTTTACTGATCTGACACTACTTTTTTTTAATTTTCTGATTCTAACTTTACTGATCTGACACTACTTTTTTTTTATTTTCAGATTCTAACTTTACTGATCTGACACTACTTTTTTTTAATTTTCTGATTCTAACTTTACTGATCTGACACTACTTTTTTTTTATTTTCAGATTCTAACTTTACTGATCTGACACTACTATTTTTTAATTTTCTGATTCTAACTTTACTGATCTGACACTACTTTTTTTTTATTTTCAGATTCTAACTTTACTGATCTGACACTACTTTTTTTTAATTTTCTGATTCTAACTTTACTGATCTGACACTACTTTTTTTTTATTTTCAGATTCTAACTTTACTGATCTGACACTACTTTTTTTTTATTTTCTGATTCTAACTTTACTGATCTGACACTACTTTTTCTAATTTTCTGATTCTAACTTCACTTATCCGACACTACTTTTTCTAATTTTCTGATTCTGACTTTACTAATCTGACACTACTATTTTTTAAATTTCTGATTCTAACTTTACTGATCTGACACTACTTTTTTTTTATTTTCAGATTCTAACTTTACTGATCTGACACTACTATTTTTTAATTTTCTGATTCTAACTTTACTGATCTGACACTACTTTTTCTAATTTTCTGATTCTGACTTTACTAATCTGACACTACTATTTTTTAATTTTCTGATTCTAACTTTACTGATCTGACACTACTTTTTCTAATTTTCTGATTCTGACTTTACTAATCTGACACTACTTTTATTAATTTTCTGATTCTGACTTTACTAATCTGACACTACTTTTATTAATTTTCTGATTCTGACTTTACTAATCTGACACTACTTTTATTAATTTTCTGATTCTGACTTTACTAATCTGACACCACTTTTTCTAATTTTCTGATTTTGACTTTACTAATCTGACACCACTTTTTCTAATTTTCTGATTCTGACTTTACTAATCTGACACTACTTTTTCTAATTTTCTGATTTTGACTTTACCAATCTGACACCACTTTTTCTAATTTTCTGATTCTGACTTTACTAATCTGACACTACTTTTTCTAATTTTCTGATTTTGACTTCACTAATGACACCACTTTTTCTGATGTTGTCCAGTTAGTACGATACTTTGTTTAAAAACATAAACTTTTGCCTTTCTTGAAGCATGCGTAACTGAAAACGCGTACAGTTTTTGAAATATTAAAAAAACGTGTGAAACATATAGCTGTTGTTTTACGTTTTTAAAAGCAGTTCCAGAAGGTTCCGTGACCTTTCCGTGTGCAGCTTGAGTAAAAATACATAACCTCGCCTCACACGCTGGGGCTGCTCACAGATCGATCAATCCTCCCTATCGATTGGAAATTAATTAAAACTTTTTAAATCAGAACGACGGTGTGAAGTGCGAGCTAGAAATTATGTTGGACTTGCAGCGGCGGCGTCGTCGCGCGTCTGGCAGCGATGGGTGCAGCTGTCCACGCAAATAAATTCAGAATTGAAGGACAAGAAAATAAGACTGCGTGGACGCTCCAGTTGCAGTGTGCCAAACTTTATTGACAATATTTCATTCTAGGAGAAAGAAAATTTGTAAAAACAAGGAAGTATTTCTTATATTATTGATGGGAGGAAAGATGTTCATAGACGAATGAATATTAAAAAGGTTGCCTCATTTGATAGATATTAGTGTAAAATAGTAGAAGAATAATATTTTTAAAACCAGTTTTCACCATTGTTTTATATACGAGTGTAAAGAATTTTAATGCCCCAACACACTTTTTAGAAAGAATTAAATAGCCAGAATATACAATACACTAATATGAAGACTAAAGACTAATGGCTTTATAGATTCAGATGGAAACATAATTAGACGTTCTGCCAGAGTAACTGAAATCCCGTGTGTAATCTCCGTAGAGTTAATTAATAAAATAAGTTCAATCTATCATTAGTAAACTCCAATGTGCACTGTCCTGAGCAGCAGTGGCCGTCGAATACTTTTTGGCTCACAGAATGATAATAAGATGCATTTTGGCTCACAGGAGGATAATAATGAGACTTTTTTACTCATAGGAGGCTGATAGTAGGACTTTTGCCTCATAAGATGATATAAACAAGACTTTTTGCCTCATAAGACGATGTAAACAAGACTTTTTGCCTCACAGGGTGATACAAACAGGGCCTTTGCCTCACAGGATGCTGTAAACAGCACGTTTTAGCCCATAGAATGATGAATATAGGATTTTTAAGCTCTTGTATGACGTTAATAGGATTTTTTCGTTCAAAAGAGAATGCGAACTGGATTTTTGGCTCAGAATTTTTGGCTCACAGGACGAAGTTAAGAAAACTTTTCGGCCCGCAGAATGGTGATTTTAGGTCATTTTTAACCCAGAAAAAGACAACAATAGGACTTTTTTCACCTAAGATGATTTAACAGAACTTGCCGGCGTACACGACAATGTTAACAGAACTTTTTAGCGTACACGACAATGTTAACAGAACTTTTTAGCGTACACGACAATGTTAACAGAACTTGTCGGCGTACACGACAATGTTAACAGAACTTGTCGGCGTACACGACAATGTTAACAGAACTTGTCGGCGTACACGACAATGTTAACAGAACTTGTCGGCGGACACGACAATGTTAACAGAACTTGTCAGCGTACACGACAATGTTAACAGAACTTTTTAGCGTACACGACAATGTTAACAGAACTTGTCGGCGTACACGACAATGTTAACAGAACTTGCCGGCGTACACGACAATGTTAACAGAACTTGTCAGCGTACACGACAATGTTAACAGAACTTGTCGGCGTACACGACAATGTTAACAGAACTTGTCGGCGTACACGACAATGTTAACAGAACTTGTCGGCGTTTACGACAATGTTAACAGAACTTGTCGGCGTATACGACAATGTTAACAGAACTTGTCGGCGTATACGACAATGTTAACAGAACTTTTTAGCGTACGCGACAAGGTTAACAAAACCTTTTTCCTTACACGAAGTTCAGAAAACGTTTTTAACAAATTAAAAGTTATGATGCATTGGTGTCCTTATAATTAACCTACATCGTTCTCGATTAGCTCTCTCGCTGAGCAGTGCAATGCCAGCCTGGCTCTCCAGGTCTTCATAAATCTAGACAATGTTTCTGGTGAGCAACTCTTTAGAATTGTACGGCCCATTTGAGTTCCAAAATCAAGCATTAGTTAACTAAACAATGGAATGGGCAACCGTTGCATATATTGATTTGTTAAACTTTCAACTGAATGCGCATTCATTGTTCATTGTTGAATAGTTTAACACTAAATTTAATGCTCATATATTGTTTATGGTTGATTTGTAATTTTAATCTTCATGAAGGGCGGAGCGTGTGACTTCTTCATTTTCTGTTCTGTTTTTTATTACGTATTTCAAGTTTTGGGTTACACTGGACAGCTTCCACTCAATGAATTTAGGCAATTTATAGGTGTGCAATTTGTTTTCAGATCCGCTGATACTGAGCAATGTCTCAAAGCATTTATTCTAAGAATTAGACGATGAGATTTCCTTTTCTCAAGTTCAGTGTCATTACAATACGTCTTTGATCCACTTATAGAAAGGAATAACATTTGGAGTCATGTTCATCTGACTCGCAGCGTGAATCTCACTCTCCTTTTTATGCTCTGGAAAATTTTCCGACTATCTATTATTTGAAAATAATTTTGTTTGAAATAAGCTAAACAGACGTGGGAAAAAACCCATCTAATAGAATCACAACGAAAGCCAGTTTTCAAAATTTATTAAAGACTATCAAAGAAGCAGATTCTTTGTCTATCTCTCTCTCTCTTCGTCCACTGCCTCCTCTTACACCCTTCTTTTACACCTCTTTCTCACACATCTTCCCTGTTCCTGTCTTGATCTTCTTTATTTTGCCTACTTCTTTCTACTTCTCTCTATTTATTCTTCTCTCACCCTCTCTCTTCTTCCCTTCTTTGCTTTCCCGCCTCTACCTTCTTCTTGCCCCAGGTCTCTTTCCTGTTCTCTTACTCTCTCACTCTTTAACCTCTCTTCTACATCTCTTCTCCTCTCTTTTTCCTTCTTTTATCTCTCTCTTCCTCTCCCTCGGTTCGGCCGACAGCACAACCCGACAATTCAGTTCTTCCCGCGCGCATTTTTTTGCTCACGAGCAGCTCGGACGAGTTCTTCTTGCAGCGCCTCCCTCGGGCCCCTGCCCTCACACAGAATTCTTAACGTGCCTAACCCACTTACTGGCACAACTACAGTGCCTTCTGATCCACACTGGCACAAATACAGGGCCTTCTGATCCATGCTGGGACACATACAGGGCCTTCTGATCCGTGCTGGCACAAATACAGGGCCTTCTGATCCGTGCTGGCACAAATACAGGGCCTTCTGATCCACACTGGCACAACTACAGTGCCTTCTGATCCACACTGGCACACATACAGGGCCTTCTGATCCGTGCTGGCACAAATACAGGGCCTTCTGATCCGTGCTGGCACAAATACAGGGCCTTCTGATCCACACTGGCACAAATACAGGGCCTTCTGATCCGTGCTGGCACACATACAGGGCCTTCTGATCCGTGCTGGCACAAATACAGGGCCTTCTGATCCGTGCTGGCACAAATACAGGGCCTTCTGATCCGTGCTGGCACAAATACAGGGCCTTCTGATCCATGCTGGCACACATACAGGGCCTTCTGATCCGTGCTGGCACACATACAGGGCCTTCTGATCCGTGCTGGCACAAATACAGGGCCTTCTGATCCATGCTGGCACACATACAGGGCCTTCTGATCCATGCTGGCACACATACAGGGCCTTCTGATCCGTGCTGGCACAAATACAGGGCCTTCTGATCCGTGCTGGCACAAATACAGGGCCTTCTGATCCGTGCTGGCACAAATACAGGGCCTTCTGATCCATGCTGGCACACATACAGGGCCTTCTGATCCGTGCTGGCACACATACAGGGCCTTCTGATCCGTGCTGGCACAAATACAGGGCCTTCTGATCCATGCTGGCACACATACAGGGCCTTCTGATCCGTGCTGGCACAAATACAGGGCCTTCTGATCCGTGCTGGCACAAATACAGGGCCTTCTGATCCGTGCTGGCACACATACAGGGCCTTCTGATCCATGCTGGCACAAATACAGGGCCTTCTGATCCATGCTGGCACAAATACAGGGCCTTCTGATCCATGCTGGCACAAATACAGGGCCTTCTGATCCATGCTGGCACAAATACAGGGCCTTCTGATCCGTGCTGGCACACATACAGGGCCTTCTGATCCATGCTGGCACAAATACAGGGCCTTCTGATCCATGCTGGCACAAATACAGGGCCTTCTGATCCGTGCTGGCACAAATACAGGGCCTTTTGATCCATGCTGGCACAAATACAGGGCGTTCTGATCCATGCTGGCACAAATACAGGGCCTTCTGATCCGTGCTGGAATAAATGCGCACTTTCTTTTGATGGCCCAAAGTAGAAAAAGAAAATTGAAATTTAGTTCTTTTCTCATCTATGAACTTCGGTTTCGTGCAGCAGAGTTACAAATGCTGTTCTGTAAAATAATTACTGATAAATTAAAAATTGACATGTTAAATTCGCTTGCGTGCGAGTTGCATTTCAAGCGCACGACGTGTAGAAAAAATTAGAATATTTAATTTGTGATGACCTGCTACAAAGTTTGATTCTGACCTGCTTATGTCGCAGCGCACATCCCTGTAGCGTGTGCAGGTGTGTGTGTGTCTTGTAGGTATGTGTTGAGTTATATGGGTGTGTTGTGTTATACGTGTGTGTTGTGTTATACGTTTGTGTTGTTTTATACGTGTGCGTTGTATTATACGTGCTTGTACTTACTCAAATGTGTGTATTGACTTGGTTATGAGAGTCAACTTGAATGTGCACATTGAATGAATTGTGCGTGTGGTATTGACTTGTGTGAGTACACGGATTTACATGTGCGTATTGATTTACATGTGTGTGTTTAATTGTTCGTGTGTATTGACTTACATGCGTGAGTAGACTTACATAAGAGTGTATTGTGTTACGTATGTGTGTGTATAGACCTATGCACTAGTTAGAGATGACTAATGTAAGGGAACTATTTACAGCCACTCATGTCTAACAACTTACCGAGTCGTGGCCACTTCATCTTCATTATCTTCATTCAGCTCCATTCTAACTTGGCAAAGAAAAGAATTGGCGATTTTTAGAAATCTTGCAATATCTAAGCTGCTGTGTTTCGTTTTGATAGACACTACTACAGAGTGTCTTTTCATTGCATTAGTTACAGTAGTATCTGCCATGGGATCATCTGAAATAAAAACTACATTAATAATTATCGGGTAAGTTTAAATTACCAAAATATAAGTATCTTCAGATACCTTATGCCCTCTGTACAATAAGAAAAATATCATTTTATTATCTCATTATTGAACGATAGGAACCATGCCATCTTATGAGAACAACAACTTACAGAGACGAAGTAATCCCAGCTATTCATTCTAAGCATGGGGTTATAAGCTGAACAGATGGAACCAATTTTGTCTGTAGGTAGAGGTTCATGGGAGGTACTGCCGTAAGATCAAATGCGGTAGTGACTGCGGCTGACTGCGCTAGGACTGCGCTTTGACTGCGCTAGGACTGTGCTTTGACTGCGCTAGGACTGCGTTAGGATTGCGCTGGGTTGCGCTGTGACTGCGCTATGAAGGCACCGTGCTGCGGTATGACTGCTCCAAATTACGCTACTACTGCAAGGGACTGCGCTACGGCGGCGCTATGACTGCGCTACGGCGGCGCTGCGGCTATCAGGGCTCTAAGTTACCGATATTGGGGCGTCGGACTGCACCAATTGTCTCATATGCCGCAAACGGCCACTTGTGCTGGCCCTCGCTGCTCAAAAATCATTCGGTAGGCCTCCTGTAGCATATAAGCAGGAATGATGGATACAAGGGATGTTAGACCTGTATACTCCCACTACACGGCTGTGTGTGTGCGGTGTGTGAGTGTGTGAGTTTCCCTCACAGGGAGTGTGTGAGTGTCACTCACAGGGGTGTGTGATAACGGTAACGATTATAAAAACGTTCATATGAGGCGTGATACCATCAACGGCTGTGATTGCGATAATGTGAGTGCGCGTACGTTGAAGAGACAAATAATCCCATGCACCACAGAGGTGATCGGTTGAGAGAGTGCGCAATTGCTCCTCACATGACGTCAGCTGTCTGTTGGCCAGGGTAGAGGAAACAAGGTAGGATCATTTCTATGGAGAAAATACACCTCCTCTTGTTCGGCTAGCCAATAGAAAGGCTTTATTTCAAACAAACTTTACGACGTCACCAAAATGCAGTGTCGTTAGTCCAATAATGGAGCCAGATTTGGGGGTAGCAGTGCTACCAGATGGAATATGAGCGCTGCTATTGGTTCGTTGCCGTGACGTCAGCAAAACCAAGCCGTCAACGAAAAAAGACTGGTTTGAACCTACCTTGTTTCCTCTACCGTGCTGTTGGCGTTGTGACATAGCGTTAAATGTTTGTTGACGTCACTAACGCGTTACTGTTCTCTCACACACCCCCGCGGGATGTTTGCTTTACGTGACATTACTGAAGAAAGGAAGAAAACAAAGAAAAAGAGAGAAACAAGAAAGAATTAACGAAGGAAAGGAAAAAAGAATGAGGGGAAGAAAAGAAAAACAATAAGCAACAATTGAATGCGTAAAGAATTTGCGCGATTTTGCGGCTCCGAAACTTGTTAAATGTAAGAACAGTTTGGTAGGTCCAAAAAAGGAAAATTTTTATTTCCTACACCGATAACGCATGAAATGTTCGGCACTATTTTTAAAATAACAGGGCTTAAACCCAAAATTTAACTATGGTTTAAATCTAAACTTCAACAACGGCTTGAATCTAAAATTCACAAATGGTTTAAACCTAAAATTCAAGAATGGCTTAAATTCAAAATTCCACAATGGTTTACATCTAAAAAACTCAACAACGGTTCAAACCTATATTCCTCTAAAACAACGTCAGAGTCGATTTCAAGAGCAACAAACTGGTCGACCCAACACCTCCCCAAGATCAGTGCGCCCCCATCTCCTCTATAGAGGCCCCTTCTCCCCCACCTGTTCCTGCCCCCGCATGTCGCGTCCCCTGAAGGCTAAACCGCTTAATTACTGTCGAGCAGCGGGGGAGGGGGGACGGGGTGGGGGAGACTTTAGGGGTCTTGAAATGTGCACCTCAGATGGTGGGATGCGGGGGAAATTTGGGGGTGCGGATGTTGGCTTAGGAGAACACGCTGAGAAGATGCAGGTGCGGATGTTGGCTTAGGAGAACACGCTGAGAAGATGCACGAGCGGATTTTGGCTTAGGAGAACACGCTGAGAAGATGCAGGTGCGGATGTTGGCTTAGGAGAACACGCTGAGAAGATGCAGGTGCGGATGTTGCCTTAGGAGAACACGCTGAGAAGATGCAGGTGCGGGTGTTGGCTTAGGAGAACACGCTGAGAAGATGCAGGTGCGGATGTTGGCTTAGGAGAACACGCTGAGAAGATGCAGGTGCGGATGTTGGCTTAGGAGAACACGCTGAGAAGATGCAGGTGCGGATGTTGGCTTAGGAGAACACGCTGAGAAGATGCAGGTGCGGATGTTGGCTTAGGAGAACACGCTGAGAAGATGCAGGTGCGGATGTTGGCTTAGGAGAACACGCTGAGAAGATGCAGGTGCGGATGTTGGCTTACGAGAACACGCTGAGAAGATGCAGGTGCGGATGTTGGCTTAGGAGAACACGCTGAGAAGATGCAGGTGCGGATGTTGGCTTAGGAGAACACGCTGAGAAGATGCAGGTGCGGATGTTGGCTTAGGAGAACACGCTGAGAAGATGCACTGGCGGATGTTGGCTTAGGAGAACACGCTGAGAAGATGCAGGTGCGGATGTTGGCTTAGGAGAACACGCTGAGAAGATGCAGGTGCGGATGTTGGCTTAGGAGAACACGCTGAGAAGATGCAGGTGCGGATGTTGGCTTAGGAGAACACGCTGAGAAGATGCAGGTGCGGATGCTGGCTTAGGAGAACACGCTGAGAAGATGCAGGTGCGGATGTTGGCTTAGGAGAACACGCTGAGAAGATGCAGGTGCGGATGTTGGCTTAGGAGAACACGCTGAGAAGATGCAGGTGCGGATGTTGGCTTAGGAGAACACGCTGAGAAGATGCAGGTGCGGATGCTGGCTTAGGAGAACACGCTGAGAAGATGCAGGTGCAGATGTTGGCTTAGGAGAACACGCTGAGAAGATGCAGGTGCGGATGCTGGCTTAGGAGAACACGCTGAGAAGATGCAGGTGCAGATGATGGCTTAGGAGAACACGCTGAGAAGATGCAGGTGCGGATGTTGGCTTAGGAGAACACACTGAGAAGATGCAGGTGCAGATGATGGCTTAAGAGAACACGCTGAGAAGATGCAGGTGCGGATGTTGGCTTAGGAGAACACGCTGAGAAGATGCAGGTGCGGATGTTGGCTTAGGAGAACACGCTGAGAAGATGCACGAGCGGATTTTGGCTTAGGAGAACACGTAGAAAAGAAGTAGTTGTCTTAGAAAAAGAAGCCAGTGCAGGATGGCTAGAAATGCTAGAAGATAAATAATAGAAACGCAGGTATAATGGAATGGGAATGTGAGGGTGGCATGTGGTGGACGTGAAAGACAAAAAAATGTATCGTTTTCGAGTCTATTGTATAAGGTGTTTTACAAATGAAAAAATCAAAGAATTGAAAATGATGATTTTAAAGAACAGGATCATCATTGATACAAAAGATGATCTCATTAAAATTAACCCTAAACAATTTCAAAGGAACTTCGCTTGTAATTATCAGTCCAAGATATAAATTTCTGGAATGTTTTTTGAGCTAACTTAAGCTATTTCCAATTGTCTCTTTTTCTTTTTTATTAAAATATTCATTAAATCCCTAATTTTTTCATGTACATTTAATAAATTATGGACAAATTTCCTTTTGATTCGTTTTTTTCTTTAATATTGGGGTACAAATTCTACAGTGACCGAACAAGGAATCTTTTGACGGAAGAAATGAAGAAATTATAACACTTATAAGAATTAAAGAAGGAACATTTATTATCAGCGAAGAAGAGGATAAATGATAGTAATTACAGAAGAAAAAGGAAAAAAATAACCGAAGAAAAGAAAAAATACAAAAAATTGGAGGAGATGGGAAGAAGTAATAGTAAATATGGGAGAAAGGAGGAAACAACGATAATGGAATTAAAGAAGAAATAATAATCATTGAAGAAAAAAAGATTTAATGAAAAATATGGAAGAAAGGATGGAGTAATAATAAAAACAGAAAAAAGAAATAACAATAGATTTAGAAGAAAGGTAGAAATGAAAATAAAAGATAAAACGAAGAAATGATAACTATGTATAATGAATCATTATACATAGTTCATTACTCGTACATTATACATACGTTATAGTTCATTATACATATATATTATACATACTTAGATCATTACACATATATTATACATACGTAGATCATTATACATATACATTATACATACATAGTTCATTATACATATACATTATACATACATAGTTCATTCCTCGTACATTATACATACATTATAGTTCATTACACATATACATTATACATACATTATAGTTCATTACACATACATTATACATACATAGTTCATTATACTTATACATTATACATACATAGTTCATTCCTCGTACATTATACATACATTATAGTTCATTACACATATACATTATACATACATAGTTCATTATACTTATACATTACACATACATAGTTCATTCCTCGTACATTATACATACATTATAGTTCATTACACATATACATTATACATACATAGTTCATTATACTTATACATTATACATACATAGTTCATTCCTCGTACATTATACATACATTATAGTTCATTACACATATACATTATACATACATAGTTCATTATACATACATTATATATAGAATCAGTATACATTAATGATACTAGAAGAAAAGAAGAAATAACAAGAAAAAAGGAGAAGAGGAGAAGCAAAGGCCAGTCACAGTGAAGCTCCGCAAGCGCGTCAGTTGATAGAGAAGCGGGAATGCTGACCCGGAATGGGAATTGTCATTCCATCTACGGCGGTCAGATTCCAGGAATGGGTTCGGGGTAACCCTCAGGCTGTGGGGCAGCGCTGGGGACCGCGCCAACCCCAGCACTTGAGGTCGTCTGAAAGAGGGATGGGAGAGGTGTGCGCTGAAGTTGGGTGTAAATTGGGTTCAAAATTAGTTTATTTCTCAATTTCTAAATTGGTTTATTTCCTTAATTTAAATCTGAATGATTGTTTATTAAAAATTTTTTTATTTCTGCAGTTCAAAATTGAATAGCTTGTTTACATAAAAATCTATTTATTTTTACTTTTCAAAGTCGATTGATTTCTTTTATTTCAAAGATTTAGTTTTCATGTTTCAAAGATGGTTTATTTTTGGTTTAAAGTCGGTCTGTTTTCTTGTTTAGAGTAAATTTATTTTATTGTTTCAAAAGTAAATTATGGTCAAGTTTCAAAGTCGATATATTTTTTCTCTCATATGTAATTATTTTTTATCAAAGTTAATTTAATTTCTTGTGAAATCATTTTTAAAGAAGTACATAAATATTAATTAGCCCGAACACATTCTATTTGCATCACTTTGACCTGTTTAAAAGTTTATTCTCTATTAAAAAAAAAAGAATAAAAAAACAAACGTACCTACGGAACTTTTGTAGAAAATATATTTTAAACCTGACCAAAGTTGATGATTTATTAAAGGTAATTGCAAGCCCAATTTGGCAAATAATAATAATACTCTCTATTATTTGATAAATATCTATCTCAATTTTATAAATAATAATACTCTCTTTGAAAAATAAATATACTTTCTTTGATAAATGAGTAAACTTTCTGGTCAGCCTGGATTTTCTTAATGTTAAATTCAATTTGCAAGCCCGTGCCCTCCAGTCGGGACGCATTTCAAGCCAGGAGTCGCGACGGGCTCCGTACTTCGCACTGGGATTTCTGTGTACTTGATTAGATTTGAAGTTATTAAATGTAAGAACTGACCAAAATACGATGCAATTGATACTGAAGTTACCGATGATTTATTTTCGTTGAGAAAACTTATTTCAAGAAAAACTTACACAGGTGTGATGTATTTTATAATGAAGTTGCATATATTTTATCTCTGAAGAGAAGTATTAACTTAGCAAAAATTAACTAAAATGTGATGTATTTGATGATAAAGTGCCGATTACTTATTTACCTAGTGAATTATTCATTTAACAAATGCCCCCCAAAATGATCCACTTGATAATAAAGTTGTCGTTGAATCATTTTCGAAGGGAAGAATAATTCGATACATGTGAGTTGGCATTTATACATTTTATTTACTAGGAGGATCATCCCATCATTTGAAAGTTATTTTCGCAAGATTAAATTATGTTTTTGCTGACCTATCGATTTTTCTTCACAAATATAAAATCATTCTAGAAATCGATACTTTAGGCAAATAGCATTACAAAAATACTGATGCTATGTTGCCACAATTTGATGATGAGGCTCTTTACTCTCAAGGGAAGTAGGATGATTGATAATATTAATTTGTCTAATAACTTATTTGACTTGGAACAAGTTTTAAATGGAAAAATGATTATGATCAATACTCGGTTTGGTAGCCCGTCCCTAAAAATTTTTTTTCTTTTACCTGGTAAATACACGTAGTATTGTTTCACAAGCCTTCAATTTTGGAATAACATTAACAAATTCAATTCTGCAGACGTTGGTGCTAATATGTTACAGTATTGAGAGGAATTGCAAAGTTATAAAAAAGTGTCACTTTAAGATAGGGAAACGACTTGTTATGCACGTGTTGCATATCGCCTTGCAAAGCTCCCAGAACATTTTTAAATCTGAAAAATAAACAAGAAAAATTAACTTTTAATTTTTTATCTCAAACTCTGAAACGTTTGCTAGTAAAATTTCTAAAATTTATTCTTTTTCTCTGATTTTTTCAGATTTGTGTATGACGTTGCGTTGTTTTTTCGATCAAATTTTCAGTTTCTAATTTGTCACATTTTTTATTCACCCTTCGAAATCTTCGAATAGCATGCTCTTTTACTTCTAAACTTCAACCATTACATCATTATTTGTTTTTAGATTTTTCCAGAGGTGACGAGCTTATTTTCTTTCTACACGACGAAGCGGCGGCTCATCAGTCGACAGCTCCGCCTGCTCGGTGTAGCGCTGAAGGCGACATGCCTTAAGTGACTTTCTTCTTAACTGCAACCGAGTGTCGTTAGTCTCTGCCGGGCTTCGACAAACTCAGTGGGGTCTAAGAAAACTTTTGAGAAACAATTGCATCATTGGATTCAATCAAATATAAAATTTTTTTTATTAAAAATGTCGAAACTTTTTATCGAAAATGCCCAAAAAATTAGGATAGTGGCAGAGAGCTGTGATCAGTAAGTAAACACCAACCAAATAAAACTGCTTGCATTACCTAAGAATCATTTCTGTTCATGACAACTATTTTCGTTTATTACGTTCGTTTTCAAATATATTCCTGTCTAATCTAAATCTCCGAACGCTACCCTGGTCTCGCAAAACCTGACGCTCATAACTTGGGGGCAAGTTGTCTTCTAAGTTGTTCAGCTTGAGGTCGCCTTACCATTACGCTACTTAGTTGGCAACTTGACTCCACATGTTCTCGACTTGTTCTAACTTGCCGCCCCACGCAGGGCATTGGAGGAGAGAGTGGGGGAAGAGTGGAGGGGTTGGAGCGATGGAGGAGAGAGAGGGGGAAGAAGGGGAGAAGAGTGAAAGTATTTGGAGCGATGAAGAAGAGAGAGAGGGAAGGAAATAGAAAGGAGTAGAGGCGTTTGTAGAGGTTGGAGGGTACTAGGCAACGTATTTGGTTAAATGAAAATTTTCACAAATACGCGTTTGTTTGAGCAGTTACACAAAACTAAACAAGTATGCTCTCATCTAGTCAAATAATAGAGTTTTTAGTGTAAATCAAATCATAGTCCGAGGAGTGTTTCATTAATGGTCGTCAATCAAGAAATGCATATTCCGGTTGCGCAATGATGACTAGGTCGGTTCTCCGTCGTTGGTTAGCGGGCGTAAACGAACCATTATGTGAAAATTCTAATAACAATCGCCCGACTTGGGGTCTAATTTTCAAACACTGTACTGTATCGCAGCGGTGCAGCAAGCACCGTAAGTTCTGCTCTTTCAAAAGAACCCTGTGGAATTTGAAATTTACTCCCTAGGATATTACAATCATCTAAGAATATTTTACGCTGAATAGAACGGCTTAGAATTCGAAATTAATTCCCTAGGATATCAGAATCTTCTAAGAACAACTTACGTTGAAAACAACCCTTTAGAATTTGAAATTAATTCCCTAGAATATCAGACACATCGAAGAATAGCTTTCACTTCATGATAAACCGCTACGATGACGTGAATTATTTGAAAATCTGACTCATGGAGCGTACCTGTGGTGTCAGTCGTCACTGCACACTGGGAGTGACAGCCATGTAAAAAAAAACACGCACAAGTACAAGTACTTAGCTATAACAAAAATGCGTTATTCCTATTGCATTTGTTAGCCTGCCTCAACAAGTCAGTTAGCCAGGGATGAAAAGACCCAAAAAGAAATTTAAAGAATTGTTAAATCTTTAAAAAACGCTCCTTATAAATGCGTCATTGAACGAAGAAAGTATGTTATACGGGAACACGATCCCCCAACGAGAAACAATGGCATGCGCGAGGGAAGTATGTTTATACGCGAACACAATCATTCAATGAGATAACCATAGCATATATGTACGGGTGAGTTATCTTTATAAGTGAACACAATCCCCAACGAGAAAACAATGGGATGATTGACACAAGTACTTTCATTTGCACCGGGCGTGTGTCACCCAATCTGGCGTATCGAATATCCAGCATTCAATTCGGGATGGATTAGTGAGGGCTCGAGTCATTAAACACGCGTTCATTTATCACAGGACAGAAGCAGGTGGCTCGCTATATTACACCGTGTGAACCCGTCCCACGCAAGATGTATGGTCGAAAATTTCGGAGTAATTAATACGAGGCTCATTTGTCAAGGATTGGAGGCGTCAAATGTCTTTCTGAGCCCTCGGGTTGTACGCGTTCGAGCTCTCCTTAAATGAAGTCTGTGTACTCCTATCCTTTATGTTCCTAACTTTTCATGATAACTTAAAAGCACCTTTTGATCAATCATTTAATAGATTTTCTCTCACCAATAATGCACTGCATTTGCATTTGGCAATAATGCAAGACAGTTTCATTTACCAATCATGCAAAATATTTTCATTCATAGTTATGCAACAGATTTTCATTGACCAACAATGAAATGCACTTACATTTGGCAATAATGCAACATAGTTTCATTTACCAATCATGAAAAATACAAAGGTCGTCAATCACACAAATATTTTCATTCACAATCGTGTGACAGATTCTCATTCATCAATGCTGCAATGAGAGTTTATTTTCAGTAACGAGTACTACTAAAACTTGAGCGACAAAAGTGCAACTGGAGGCGCCGGGCCTTATTAAGGCGCCCATGACAGCCGCTGCACGCTGCGAATGAACTGTCGGGGCGGTGTGTGCAGAGCGCATTTAATTATACAGCAGCCATTAATGTGACAGCGCTTGTGAGGTGATGGATGAGCTTATCGTGCCGGGGTAACGAGACTGATGAAAGTCCGCATCGGCTGACGGGCCGACGGACGTTTTGAGAGACGGGCGGACCGATGTTTCAACTGACAGGTGGACAGAAGTTTCGATTGACGGGCGGACGGACGTTTTGACTGACGGGCCGACGGACGTTTTGACTGGCAGGTAGACAGATGCTTCGACTGACAGGCGGACGGACGTTTTGACTGACAGGCGGACGGACGTTAGACTGACAGGCGAACGGATGTTTTGACTGGCGGGTAGACAGATGTTTCGACTGACGGGCTGACAGACGTTTTGACTGGCAGGTAGACAGATGCTTCGACTGACAGGCGAACGGACGTTTTGACTGACAGGCGGACGGACGTTAAGACTGACAGGCGAACGGATGTTTTGACTGGCAGGTAGACAGATGCTTCGACTGACAGGCGGACGGACGTTTTGACTGACGGGCGGACGGACGTTAAGACTGACAGGCGAACGGATGTTTTGACTGGCAGGTAGACAGATGCTTCGACTGACAGGCGGACGGACGTTTTGACTGACAGGCGGACGGACGTTAAGACTGACAGGCGAACGGATGTTTTGACTGGCGGGTAGACAGATGTTTCGACTGACGGGCTGACGGACATTTTGAGAGACGGGCGGATGGACGTTTTGACTGACAGGTGGACAGAAATTTCGACTGACATGCAGACCGATGTTTCAACTGACGGATGGACAGACTTTTCGACTGACGGGCGGATGGACGCTTCAACTGACGGATGAACAGGTTGACATTTCTTGAAAATTCGATCCCGCCTACGTGACGTTTGTAGGATCGGCTGGCGGCGCTTCAGACTCCTCTACTCAACTTCTCGATATTCGATTCTATATAAATCAATTACTTCGTTAAGTTATTTACCCATCAGTTTATAAATCTCAAGATCTTCTTTCGTTGTTTAAGTGGAAATAAAGTATAAAAATGAATTTCTTTCTACGGAAAATAATGAAAGCCTAAACTTGCTTGTTCTGAACCTTACTTGGTATTTGATTAAAATACAAATTTTACAGCAGTTTAAACTATCCTTTAGCTTCAAAATCTCAGGCTTAAAACTCTAGCTTCAAGCAATTGAAGTAGAAATAATTTTCAACTGACTTTACGGAAATTTCTAATGTAAAGCGAGACACTATAAGGGTAAAAATTAATTTCACATTTCCCGAGAAAGGTAAAAGTTTGTTCGAGCAGAAGTATAAGTGATGGTCAATTCCGCGATAATTTTCTGAAAATTGTGTCGTTTGGAAACGGGAAAGCAAACGTCATCAGCTTCACTGATATTTTTCAGATTCAATCGTCATGCGGCGAAGACTTTCACAAATACTTGTACAACCGCCCCTCGAGTTGTACAGCATTACCTTACGCGTACCTTAACTTATACGTGTAAAAACTAGTGACAGCTATTCAACTGACGCGACATTTGATACAAGTTATGAAATATAATGAATAGCTGGTACCAATTTTCGTTTTATAAGTTACGGTTGTCATATTATTGTACATTAAAATTTGACGAATTTTTGAATTGATTTCGCGAGGGTTTAGGCAGTTTAGCTCTTCAACGTCAACATTCATGTTCTCATACTTCCGTCATCACAACCACCATCATTAGGCTGGTACTAGCATCAGGTAGTCACCGATTTCAGAATGAGGAAGGAACTGCCACTCGGCAGTGAACCCCATGGAGTGTGCAAGGGAACAAATTTAACAAGAAATACAATGAACCGATTCTATTTTTCAAAGAGACTGTGGTCCTGTTGGGCGTTAACGAGGTTATGCTACGACAGTAGCTCTCAAACATTTTTATATGATATGCGTTCGAAGAAGAGTTTCATAAACTCACAAACATGATCCTTACTAAAAGATCCGCAGGTCATAATACTAGATTAATTCTTATGTACAATCAATTAACAGAAGATAAAGATAATTCCAGATGATCTTCTGTCCATTTAAATGCTGAGTATTAAAATTATATTTAGTTTGAGCTGAACATTGAACCTTAGTTTTTATATTGGCGTCAACTTATGCGAAAATTTATAGTTGATTTAGTCCCGATGCATCCTCCGAGGCCCTCGTCTGTACGGCGCTGCTGTGCCAGCGTGCAGACGGAAACCTTGAAGCCGAGCTTCTGTCTCGAGCGAGAAAAACGAATAGGAATTGAAATACAATTGAAGGTTGCCATTTTTCTCGGGGATTAAAGCAAGAATTGAGTTCACTCCCTTGACTTGACGCTCCACTTGAACGTTCACTTGCCTGACTTGACGCTCCACTTGAACGTTCACTTGCCTGACTTGACGCTCCACTTGAACGTTCACTTGCCTGACTTGACGCTCCACTTGAACGTTCACTTGCCTGACTTGACGCTCCACTTGAACGTTCACTTGCCTGACTTGACGCTCCACTTGAACGTTCACTTGCCTGACTTGACGCTCCACTTGAACGTTCACTTGCCTGACTTGACGCTCCACTTGAACGTTCACTTGCCTGACTTGACGCTCCACTTGAACGTTCATTCACTTGACTTAACGCTCCATTTGAACGTTCACTTGCCTGACTTGACGCTCCACTTGAACGTTCGCTTACTTAACACTCCACTTGGAAGTTTACTTACTTGACTTGACGCTTCACATGAAGGTTGACTCACTCGCCTCGCCTCAAGTGAAGAGAAAGAGTCTCCAGAGGCCACAGCTTTGGACCGACGGAAGAACTGTAAGCTGATTGATTGGAGGCTTCGAGGCGGCGAGTAGTGTGCTGCTGCTGGCTGCGTGTTTTATTTCTGGTCGCATTGCTTTAATAGATGTGTTAGGGTGACTGTACTGTGTGTACAGCTTGTGTTCAGGGGACTGTACTCTGTATGTACAGCTTGTGTTCAGGTGACTGTACTCTGTATGTCCAGCTTGTGTTCAGGTGACTGTACTCTGTGTGTACAGCTTGTGTGCAGGTGACTGTACTCTGTGTGTACAGCTTGTGTGCAGGTGACTGTACTCTGTGTGTACACCTTTTGTCATTATGTAGTGTTCAGGTGTACAGTCTACACTCTGTAGGGTAGAGTAGTGTTTGGTAGACCAAGCAAGCAAGCAATCAAGCAAGGAAACAAACTAGCAAATAAAGAAGCAAATTAGTAAGCAAACCAGCAAACAAGCAAGCAAGCAAGCAAACAAAGAAGCAAATTAGTAAGCAAACTATCAAACAAGCAAGTAAGCAAGCAATCAAGCAAGGAAACAAACTAGCAAATAAAGAAGCAAATTAGTAAGCAAACCAGCAAACAAGCAAGCAAGCAAGCAAGCAAACAAAGAAGCAAATTAGTAAGCAAACTAGCAAACAAGCAAGCAAACAAGCAAGCAAGCAAGCAAACATAGAAACAAATTAGCAAGCAAACTAGCAAACAAGCAAGCAAGCAACAAACTATGTATTATTATATTGGGATTCTTTTGCCTCTTCTGAAAGCGGTATCTCGTACCTGCAGGCTTGAAAATTTCCTAGCAGCGAGTATATTGCCCTAGAAAAAACAAGTTTGAAAAATTTACGGTGAAATACTTTTCAGGAGCACGAACTCACTTGAATATTCATTAACATTTGTTTCATTAATCAAAATAATGTATTTGAATTAGTATAAGAACTAAGCACGCCACACCACGTTACAACTGTCTAAGACTATCGCATGGCAAAAGTCATACATAAAATAATTTCACGATGTCACCAGTATAGCAAATTGTAATGCTAATTAAAAATCGCCGCCTGCATCTGCTCAGATTAACGCAAAGAGGCACAGTAGTTTAGCGCAGGCCGCCGCAGCGGCTTTGTTGATGGCCGAGGCTCTTACGTGACTGCATAGAAACGCGCAGCTTCGCCGAAATCAGCGGATATTTCGGTGCAGCCGCTGCGCCACATCGGCGCTGCCAGTCGCATCAATGATGCACTGATCGTCTGCAGTTTGCCCCGTTCACGGCAGCGATTTGTAACACGGAAGTTAATTTTTAACTTTATTGACAATAGTCGAGTTTCGGGAGATCTTCACATAATTTGAACATTTACCCATACAGTACTGGTCTAAAGTCACATGTCGTACATCTCATTACATTCTTGCAAATATAATAGAAGATCTGTAAATGAGTGAGTAGACGCTAAGAGGATATTGGCAGACCATATTGCGTGTGGTCAAAGGACTTTCTTCCGAATAAGCTTTAGTCGGCCAGCCAAATGTGTCCCAACACCGACATATAGTGCGACATATTTTAGATGAAATATACACTCAACGAAACTGAGGTAGAATTTATGTAAACTTGATGAAGGGCATAAATTAACTTCAAAATCTCAAATTCCAAATGAGCTAAAAGATCAAAAACTCTCTTTCAGGAAATAACATTCACATGTAGAAGTTTTGACCGTCTCTACAGTTCATAACAAGCAGACACCACTTCATCACCCCGTCACCAGGTTCATCACAGCGCAGAGGTTCACGCTCCACACGCTGCTCATCACACTTGAATGCTCCACAAAGCCGGCAAAGGAAGTGATCATCGTCCACTCGAGCGTCTCCGGCTCCGACCGACCCTTTATTAGAGCGCCTTTGATGCGACTGTCCGGCACAAGCAAGCCGGACTGATCACGGGGTATTACTTCGGGTGCTGAGCTGTGTGTTACTTGTATCTGTTTCTGACTGGTAACTCGAATATGCTTCTAACTGTTTACACTTCTGGAGTATTGGGAATTTAAGTATTCGTATTGCTTCGGGGGCTGGGCTGTGTGTTACTTGTATCTGTTTCTGACTGGTAACTCGAATATGTTTCTAACTGTTTACACTTCTAGAGTATTTGGAATTAAAGTATTCGTATTGTTTCGGGGGCTGGGCGGTGTGTTACTTGTATCTGTTTCTGACTGTTAACTCGAATATGCTTCTAACTGTTTACACTTCTGGAGTATTGGGAATTAAAGTATTCGTATTGTTTCGGGGGCTGGGCTGTGTGTTACTTGTATCTGTTTCTGACTGGTAACTCGAATATGTTTCTAACTGTTTACACTTCTAGAGTATTTGGAATTAAAGTATTCGTATTGTTTCGGGGGCTGGGCGGTGTGTTACTTGTATCTGTTTCTGACTGGTAACTCGAATATGCTTCTAACTGTTAACACTTCTGGAGTATTGGGAATTAAAGTATTCGTATTGTTTCGGGGGCTGGGCTGGGTGTTACTTGTATCTGTTTCTGACTGGTAACTCGAATATGTTTCTAACTGTTTACACTTCTAGAGTATTTGGAATTAAAGTATTCGTATTGTTTCGGGGGCTGGGCGGTGTGTTACTTGTATCTGTTTCTGACTGGTAACTCGAATATGCTTCTAACTGTTTACACTTCTGGAGTATTGGGAATTAAAGTATTCGTATTGTTTCGGGGGCTGGGCTGTGTGTTACTTGTATCTGTTTCTGACTGGTAACTCGAATATGCTTCTAACTGTTTACACTTCTGGAGTATTTGGAATTAAAGTATTCGTATTGTTTCGGGGGCTGGGCTGTGTGTTACTTGTATCTGTTTCTGACTGGTAACTCGAATATGCTTCTAACTGTTTACACTTCTGGAGTATTGGGAATTAAAGTATTCGTATTGTTTCGGGGGCTGGGCTGTGTGTTACTTGTATCTGTTTCTGACTGGTAACTCGAATATGTTTCTAACTGTTTACACTTCTAGAGTATTTGGAATTAAAGTATTCGTATTGTTTCGGGGGCTGGGCGGTGTGTTACTTGTATCTGTTTCTGACTGGTAACTCGAATATGTTTCTAACTGTTTACACTTCTAGAGTATTTGGAATTAAAGTATTCGTATTGTTTCGGGGGCTGGGCGGTGTGTTACTTGTATCTGTTTCTGACTGGTAACTCGAATATGCTTCTAACTGTTTACACTTCTGGAGTATTTGGAATTAAAGTATTCGTATTGTTTCGGGGGCTGGGCTGTGTGTTACTTGCATCTGTTTCTGACTGGTAACTCGAATATGTTTCTAACTGTTTACACTTCTGGAGTATTTGGAATTAAAGTATTCGTATTGTTTCGGGTGTTGAACAATATTGTAACTCAAATCTGTTTCACTAACTGCTAACTCGAGTCGATTTCTAACTGATTTCACTTCTGGAGGATTTGTTGGAATTTAAGTTGGAGTATTTGTAGTAATAAAATAACAAATCCGGCGAGTATCAGTCGTCCAAATAGGCACGATATGAGTACTTGAGAGGTACGATATGAGCACCAGAGAGGTACGATATGAGTACTTGAGAGGTACGATATGAGCACCACAGAGGTAAGATATGAGCACCACAGAGGTACGATATGAGCACCACAGAGGTACGATATGAGCACCACAGAGGTACGATATGAGCACCACAGAGGTACGATATGAGCACCACAGAGGTACGATATGAGCACCACAGAGGTACGATATGAGCACCAGAGAGGCATGATATGAGCACCACAGAGGTACGATATGAGCACCACAGAGGTACGATATGAGCACCACAGAGGTACGATATGAGCACCACAGAGGTACGATATGAGCACCAGAGAGGCACGATATGAGCACTAAAGAGGCACGATATGAGCACCAGAGAGGCATGATATGAGCACCACAGAGGTACGATATGAGCACCAGAGAGGTACGATATGAGCACCACAGAGGTACGATATGAGCACCACAGAGGTACGATATGAGCACCAGAGAGGCACGATATGAGCACTAAAGAGGCACGATATGAGCACCAGAGAGGCATGATATGAGCACCACAGAGGTACGATATGAGCACCAGAGAGGTACGATATGAGCACCAGAGAGGTACGATATGAGCACCACAGAGGAACGCACCATCTCTGGACGAGCATCAATGCCCGGCATTAGAGCCTCTCACTGGAGTTCACCGGCCGGTATGCGGCGCAGCTCAGACTGACAGTCTCGCCCGTCACAGTCTCGCCTGTCAATTAATTAAGGCTCTGTCTCGCGGGGCCAGACAGGACCCGATGGACATCGCCTACACTGGCAGAACGGGTGCACTGTGGGGGACTGCACAGTGTCCGGTGATAGCATCAGGAGGTGAAGGAAGTAAAAAAACAAGTCTCGTGAAAACTAATTCAAAGAGTGAGAATGATGAAGGAGACAGCAAATATAATGAAAAATAATTCAAGTGATGAAAATAATAAAGGAGATTCTTGGAATGAAATACAATGCAGTTGTGATGCAAGTCGTAATGTGAAGAGATGAAGAAAATGAAATAAATCTAATAAAAACTAAGTTAACACATTGTTTGCGATATGACCCACCGGTGGGTCGTGCTCTGGTTTTTCTTACTGCGAAACGAACTACCAATGGGAAGTTTTAAAAATTCTAACAATCTTTTTTAAATTAATGGTGTTTAATGGACCCAGTTGATGTTTGGCATTTATAAATTTGCTAATCACTTTTGACTTAAAATTTGAGTTGAACATTGAACTTCAGTTTAACATATCGCAGTTTTTGTGATAAGGAGTGAGAATAATAAAGGAGATTGCTGGAATAGAAGGCAATGAAATCGCGATGCATCTCGTAACGTGAGAAGATGAGGAAAATTAAACAAATATAATGAAAACTAAGCTAAGGAGTGAAAATTATAAAAGAGATTGCTGGAATAGAAGGCAATGAATACTTCTCCTACAAGTCGTAATGTGAATGATCTGAAATAGAAAAAATGAAGTCAAGGAAAATTCCTGATAATGAGGTTTTTGATTTAAATTGCGTTGGAATACGTGAAAAGAATCATAGAGACGCATCGAAAATTACTGTCCCAAATTCAAATCATGAGGAACAAGTAGAACCAAATAAAATTTGGTTAAATGAAAGCCAAGTTTAGAAATAATTATTGTTCTTTTCAAGACGCGAGTGCGCGCATAAGCTAAAACGCTTCTTAACACGTTCCCAGCGCGTTGGGCCATATGTGTACCAATAGGTAAATTGCTCATTCACGCACCGGTATAAAGGAATGACATTTCCTTATTTCGCATCCTTTTCAAAAAATAACTATTATCGTACGAGGGGAAATGTTATCATGCAATTTATTTTTCAAATTTATTAGGAAGGAAAAACATGTATTTGAGCATTTATGTCGATTTCCCATTTTAGCTATTCAGAACGTATTTTTCATATTTATTGGGAAAGATAAGCATGTATTTGAGCACTTAAATCGATTTCCCTGTTCAGCTATTCAGAACGTAACCAAATCAACCGTTGACACCGGCGGAAAGGCGGTGAACGTGATAATTTCACTCAAGCACAGAGTAAACGTAACCAGCTACACATGACAGGCTCAACGTTTGGTTGCGGCAGACCTAAAGCGAACCTTGGTACTGCGCATACTTAACTTCGCTGTATTTCCTAATCACTTTTCCAGCTACAAAATTTTCATTGACCAACATTTAAGCTTTTGTAAACCATTTTAAAGAATCCTATGTTTATTTTATCACCAACAGGATTCCTTGAGACAATCCTGTTTCTATGGCCTCTTTAAATAAAGAATTTCTTCTGTTTCCATTGCCTCTTTAAAAAAGGCTTTCTTCTGTTTCCATCATGCCATTAAATAAAAGTTTCCTTTTGTTTCCACTGTGCCATTACATTAAGGCTTCCTTCTGTTTCCATTGCCTCATTAAATAACGGCTTTCTCGTAGGTGTTCAGCGAAGAGATGGTCCCCTTATACACGACACAGGCTTAGTCGTGTAAAGTTTCCCTCTAGCGAGAATAAATACCCTAAATTGGGTCACGTCTAGTGATAATCTCGCTAAAAATTGGGGGCAAAGCAACGCAAAGCCCCGCACAAGACGCCCTGGGATCGCCTCCCGAGCCGACAATTAGCGGAACCTGACTTAAATGGTTCAAGTTTGGTGTGAATGAAGGGAGGGGGGGGGGGGGGTGGAGAGGGAGGTTGGGGTAAGGGGAGGAGTGGTGAAGGGGCATGTAGGGGAGGGAAGGTTGGGGGAAGGCTTGGTGGGTGAAGGACTGGTGTAAGGGAGGAGTGAAGGGGAAGGGGTGAAGGTGAGGGTATGTAAAGGGTAAGGTGGGTGGTGAAGGAGGAAAGTGGGGAAGAGAATTAGGGGGGGGGGAGAGGAGGGTGGGTGAAGGGAAGAAGTGGGTGATTGAGAGGGGGTTGGAGAAGAGGATGTGTGGAGGGGAGGATGGGGGAAAAAGAGGGCGGGTGTAGAGAATGGCAAGTGAAGAGGAAAATAGGAGGGAAAGCAAAGACAGGTAGATGGCGAGACGGATAAAGAGGGAGGTGGGTGAAGAGGAAATCGGGTGAAAGGAGAGGAAGGGGAGAATAGATGAAAAGAAAGACAAGGAAAGAGGATGAAGGATGTGTGAGAAACGATGAGGGTATACGAAGATAAGAGTAAATGGAGATAAGGGTAGATGAATTTGTGAAAATAAGGGTAGACGAAGAAAACGGTAGATGAAGATGAGGATAGATGAAGATGAGGGTAAATGGTGATAAGAGTTGATGAAAATAAGGGTCGACGAAGAAAAGGGTAGATGAAGATGAGAGTAGACGAAGATGAGGGTAGATGAAGATGAGGGTAGATTAAGATGAGGGTAGATGAAGATGAGGGTAGATGAAGATGAGAGTAGATGAAGATGAGAGTAGATGAAGATGAGGGTACACTGAGATGAGGGTAGATGAAGATGAGGGTAGATGAAGATGATGGTACACGGAGATGAGGGTAAATGAAGATGAGGGTAGATGAAGATGAGAGCAGATGAAGATGATGGTACATGGAGATGAGGGTAGATGAATATGATTGTAGATGAAGAAGAGGGTAGATGAAGATGAGATTAGATGAAGATGAGGGTAGATGAAGATGAGAGTAGATGAAGATGAGGGTAGATGAAGATGAGGGTAGATGAAGATGAGGGTAAATGAAGATGATGGTACACTGAGATGAGGGTAGATGAAGATGAGGGTAGATGAAGATGAGAGTAGATGAAGATGATGGCATACGGAGATGAGGGTTGATGAAGATGAGAGTAGATGAAGATGATGGTACACGGAGATGAGGGTAGATGAAGATGAGGGTAAATGAAGATCAGGGTAGATGAAGATGATGGTACACGGAGATGATAGTAGATGAAGATGAGGGTAGATAAGGATGAAGGTAGATAGGTACGTGACCAATGGAAGTTAGGTATAGATGGAAATGAATGAAGATGTATTTAAGGGTAGACTGAGATGAGGGTAGGTAGAGATGAGGGTAGATGAAAATGAGGGTACACGGAGATGAGGGTACACGCAGATAAGTGTAGGTGGAGATGCAAATTATGAAATAAGGAAGACGCTAAAATCAAACAGAAAAAAAATTGTGGAAGTGAAAATTTGATGCACAGAGTGAAAAGAAATTACGTGTGAAAATCAAAATCATTTTTAGATCATTAGAGAATAAATCGCGATTTGAAGTTTTTCAATGCCGATATTTTACAGCGCTTTGATTAATAAAACATTATTATGATAAATTACAGGAACTATTTTATTGTTCACGCATTTAAAATGTGTATGAGTTGTGTTGTATAGTTGATTTTATTTTCGGACAAAGCTTTGTGTACTGTTGGACATAAGTGACACCTAAATGTGTTGTGTTGTATTGCTTGCGTACATGTATGTCTAACATCTATTTTTAAATTTAATTTGAAAATAAAACATTCCAGTTTCGCTTATTTTAAAATGTGTGCCAATGTTGCAACGCATGTGAGCTAAATGAGTGTTGCAGTTTGTAAGATCAAATTGCATTGTTCTTTCAAGTCACCAATTATCGATTGACTTGCCAAAGCAATGGCTATACGTGTTCTAAATGCGTGCTACTACAGTTTTATATTTTATGGTTTTCAGTACTCAGTGTACGGGTTGTCAACATAATTGCTAGCTTTTGAAAAAATGTTTGATAAAAAAAATTAATCTGAACGATCTTAAAGCAGTAAAATTGAGCACTGCTATTTTCGTTGTGCTAAACATTTTTCGAAAGTTACCATTGTTAGCCACGAGAAAATAAAGCTCTTCAATATTCGTGCCTAGATATTTTTCGAAAGTTACCATTCTCAGCAGAGTGATGAAAATTCAGCACTCCCACATTCGGACTAAGGATGTTCTGAAAGGTACGACCGTTTTCAAAAGCCCGACGCAGCGTACTTTCCATGAACCAGCGGCGCTCAGTACGGAATCGGTCGGATGTCCGAAGTCGGAATTAATATTACCATTAGTGAAGCTCAGTCGAGAACTCTGCAGAATTTATGGCTTCCAAATGATAATAGAAACTCATTCATCATTGGTGGATTAGGCAAACCAATCATGGCACAGATTTCTGCCATGTCGGATCAACGGATTGATGGAATTGGATCCTGTGTCTGTCCTGTGAATGAAGAGCGCTGGGGATAAATTTATTAATGATTGGGCAACACTCAAATTAATATATCCACGCTTGTCTGTTAGTGCAGGAAGGTTTATTTCGGAAATTTCAGCGGCGCTCGTTGATGATAGTAAAGAGCTATTCAGGAATGGAATATTGAAACTACAGTAAATGTCGCATTCTCTCTAAAGTTCTATTACAAAATTGATATGGGATGAGCATTTTCCGTGGACTTATTTGTTTTCAACGTGACTAGCCGAGTCTGATGAACAACTGTGACAATGTTCATGTACGAGTTTTCTATCATCAAATTACTGCACTTTTATTTTTGCTGAATCACTATATTTCATATATTCAGGACCGAATGTTTTTGACTGGCTAAAGAAAGAATGAAAAAATTGCTTGCTCTCAAAAAACAAAATGAAAAAACTATCGAATAAACAGTCATACATAAAATTAAAACGATAAAAGTTAGTTAGATGCATAGCACATCATTATGAGTTATATCTTCCCACCTGGTCTACTGTTGTAACGGCAAAATAAAACGCCGAACAAAACAATCATTCTGTTCAGACTAACACCAACATCAACGCTAAACCCACTTAAAAGCCTCAGCATGCGAGAAAAATCAATCTCAACGCAAATGCGCAAAGCGTCGAGGGAATAGTTTCACGTTCAGAGGAGTCACTAGGTGAAAATTACAGAGAATTACCCCAAATGAATCCCCGGCGTGTACAAATACCGAGTGAATAGAAGTTATTAATGTGATTGTACATAAATAGCAATACTTCATGGCCTATTTTACCGCAGCCTGTAAGGCTGAGCCCTATTTAGCTTGGTAGGTAACGAAAGGGGTTTTTGAGGTGGGGTTATGGGGTGGGGTTGTGAGGATGGGTTGTGAGGTGGGGTTGTGAGGTGGGGTTGTGAGGTAAGGTTGTTAGGTGGAGCTGTGAGGTGGGGTTGTGAGGTGGGGTTGTGAGGTGGGATTGTGAGGTGGGATTGTGAGGTGGGGTTGTGAGGTGGGGTTGTGAGGTGGGATTGTGAGGTGGGGTTGTGAGGTGGGGTTGTGAGGTGGGGTTTGTGAGGTGGGGTTGTGAGGTGGGGTTGTTATGTCGGGTTGTGAGGTGGGGTTGTGAGGTGGGGTTGTGAGGTGGGGTTGTGAAGTGGGGTTGTGAGGTGGGGTTGTGAGGTGGGGTTGTGAGGTGGGGTTGTGAGGTGGGGTTGTGAGGTGGGGTTGTGAGGTGGAGTTATGAGGTTAGGTTGTGCTATGAGGGGAGATGAGGGGAGATGCTAAGATCTGTACTGCCACTAAAGTTAAATTGTAAAGGTATCTCGCAACTCGTTGCGTCTCCCTTTGTTTTCATGGGGACATTGCGTGAGACTCCGAGAGGGTATTTTGTCGCTGGGGGTTGCAAAAAAAAATTAATAAAATTAAATTAACAAAAATTGCGGCACCACCGAGATATCTTATATTTTTCTGCTACTTGGTTAAGAAATTGTTAAGAAATTTAAACTTACGTCGTTATCGAGAGGGAAATTTTTGTTGAATCGCCATTTTCAGAAAGTAATGATGATCAATTTCGTCATGGAGTGAAACGAAAATTTTCGTGCGGCGTCCGAGTAAATTGTAGCATAAAATTAAGTTTTAATGTTTTATTATGAGTATAAAATCCCCCAAAATACCTATTAGTTGCAGACTACTCAGCTGAATTAAAACTACATCTTCGGAAATCTGAACAAAGAGCAAAACTCCATTTCAGCTTAAGTGTGTTAGGCATCGGGGAAATAGCTATGCGTTAAGTGAAACCTTGGGGTAAAACCTGCCGAGAAATCCCCCAGCGTTGAGTGGCGTGTATAAATAAAGAGGATTGTTTGCATAGAGGCGAGGTTTGTTTGACCGCCATCTTTGTTTTGCCGGACGATGAGAAACGCGCCATCTGGCGGTGAAATGCTACAGTTCCTCACTCTATTTCACGATTTTCTTTATTTTTACAAAGTAATTCCGTTCGTCCGTACTGCGAACTATTTGTGACGAGCGTTTTTTCATTGGGAAGTAAAAACCTATTTTCAGTGTTCATGTAGTGAACTTTGCTCGTATAGCTTTAAATGTCAAGTATTTGTAGAGCTAGGTATTTGGAAAATTTCATTTTAACGCAAAATATTGAAGAAATGAACGCATGGCAAGTGATACTATACTTAAAGAAACCTGGTACTAGTCTCTAGTACTAGACTTAGGAAACAATGTACTTTGTATCGCTTGCGGTAGATAAACTGTTTAAATTGTTTGAATTGTTTAAAGTGTTTAAGATGTTTAAATTATTTAAAATGTTTAAATTGTTTAAAATGTTCAAATTGTTTAAATTATTTAGAATGTTTAAACTATTTAAATCGTTTCAATGGTTTATATTGCTTAAAATCCTTAAATGGATTACATTGTTTAAATTGTACAAATTGTTCAAGCTACTTAAATTGATCAAACTGTTTGAATTGCGAATGTACAAAAGCATTTAATGAGAAAGCTTGCTCTCTCACCAGGCGGCTCTCCAGTACGTTCTAATAACATAGATACATTCCTAGTCCTATGCTTCAGTACTCGCTGGCGAGTTGCGATTGAATTGCTGTCTCAAATTACTGCGTCAAACGGCGGAAAGACGAGCGTCTTTGGTATTCTGTGACTATGTGCTCGAGCTATTTGTCAAACAGACAAAAAAGAAGCACAACACACGTAAAATAATAATGCATTCAAGTACATTGGGATGTACACATTCATATTTTTTGTTACAGTAGATCCAATGGAATTACTTTATTTAATGGAATGCTACATTTTATTTCAAATAGCTCCAAGGTTTTTGAAAATATAATACGCGGAATGTTTCAGAGCGATAGACAACATCCACAACACACACAGGCACATGACACACATAATTTTAACAGCGCGTGCAATACATTGCAAATAAATACATTAATAATGTGTAATTATCCCCCCCCACACACACACTCACACTCGCAATACACATACACATCCACTCACACACACACACACTCACACGCAATACACACCCAACACACATACTCACATGCATACATCACACACATACACACACACCCACACATACACAACCACACGTACAAGACAAAAAAAGTTTCCGAGTTCTCCCACATTGGTTAACAGCTGCGCGAAGGAATACATTAACAGCTGTGCCAACAGCTGGCCACAACAGGCGCAACAGCGGCAGCGAGCGCTGCTCCGTAACAGCCGAGGTGGGGAGGTGAAGGGCGACTTGTTAGGTTCGCCGGGGAAAAATGTTCCGGCGGTGACATCTGGAATACTGATGCGGGGCGTGGGGAGTTTGGGTGACACAGGATTAAGACGCGAAACGCGGGGAGGAAGTGGAGAGGCAACGCGTTGGGGAAGTGGTGAAAAGATGTGGGTGTGACAGTGAAAAGAGGGGAATGAGGGTTGTGTATGTGTTGTAAGAACGACTGAGCATGTGGGTTCCATAGTGTGTATGTTAAGACGTGTGATTTGAACGACTGAGCACATGGGTTTTATGGTGTGTATGTTATGTGCAATATGAATGGCTGAGCATGTGTGTTTTTTGGTGTGCTTGATTATAACGTGTGTGGTATGAACAACTGAATTGAAATTTTTAAGTGTCGCATTTCTGTGATAACAGGTCTTTATTTCTGGTGGTTTATATTGAAGGAAAAAAAAATTACAGTTCCGTTTTGTTGCAATTAATTGCTGAAGTTTTGAATACTACAGATGAACGAAAATAGCTTTTTTGGAACGGATGCATGCGATCACGCAAGTTAGGAAAGGAAACAGTAGTAATGAAGTCTTATTTTGTCATACAGTAATCTTCATGGCTCTCTGCAAAAATCACTAGTTCGCACTGACGTTCGAATTATATGATAGTTCATAAATTCCATTTTTTTATATTTTGTGACTAACTTTCACTTGGCATTTTTCTGAAGACTTTTGAGAATTGGTGAATGTGTTTGCGTTGAGATGTATACACTCTACACAATCGGTGAGGGTGTGTTTGTGTGTGGGTGTGTGTATGTCGTTGAACGCTTCAGTTTTTCTGCGATATAAGTATACTTAATTCAATTTGCTTTTTTCAATATACTATGTGCTTCATCCAATATAAATTGGTGCCGTCAAGGATTTTGAAAAAAAAATTATTTCTCAAGAAACAAGGCTCACCAAATTTGTGAATACGTAGGACACAAAATGTCTCAGTTTCATTGACAAAATTACTATTTCTCTAGAAGCAATTTCTAGAAGTCCCTTTAACGCTAGAGATACATGGATCACAGAATCTTTAAATGCGATTGCCTTTGGAGAAAAATAGTTTTTTTTCTTCCCCTTCGAAGTCGACCGTAGTTTTCGTCGTAGGTCTTTTCTCATTCTTCATGATAACATAATCATTACAGTCCCTTTTCAGGAATGCAAAAGCTGCATAATTTTACTAAATAAATAAAGTATTAAGTGTAGGAAAGGAGTGTTTATTAAGTAAACTGGGTGTTTATCAAGAGAACTGTGAATTCACTAGGGAGACGGAGTATTTACTAAATAACTGAGTATTTAACAAGAAAACCGAGTATTTACTATGTGAATTAAGTATCATGATTACTGAGAAAACGGAGTATGTACGAACGGACTGAATACGCAATAACTAAATGAAATGTGTCTCTTTACTAACGGAACTGATGTTGCTTTAACATTGCATGGATTATTGAGATTTTTAATCGAGCCCTTGAGAGGCGTACAAAGACACCCTAATTAATCGAAAAATTCTCTACCTATTTTGTTGGTTTCTGATCTCCATACCCAGTCTTACCTTTTCGCCGCCTGCATGCATGTATTTCGCAACCTAAGTCATTTTAAGTGATTAAATCACTTAGGCGGCGAAACACATGCATGCAGGCGGCGAAAAAGTAAGACTGGGTAGCAGTGTCAGCAGAGATGCCGCAATGTTAACGTCAGTTACTGCAAAAATAAGTTCATGTGTTTCATTATTTGTTCGGTGTCTGCGTGAAAAAGGCTGACAATGGTCGAAGGCACACCCATGCAGAAGTCAGTTTTAACACTCAAAATGCGAATATGAATATATCCGAATGTTAATGTCGGTTTTAATACTCTAAATACGAACATGAATGTATGCGAATGTGAAAGCCGATTTTAACACTCAAAATACGAACATGAATGGATGCGAAAGTGAATGTCGGTTTTAATACTCAAAATACAAACATAAATGTGTACGAATGAGGTAGTCGGTCAAAATGCAAATATAAATGAATTTAAAAGAAAATATGTTTCTGCATACGTACCTATCATGACTCGGTTATCATGATAAACATCGTTAAAAGAAAAAACAATTTGTATAATTTTGTTAGTGGTTTAGCAAGAGATGTCCTATCAAAAGTAGCCATGGACCGAACACCAGAAGCCATATGTAGATCTGCATAATATACCGACATAATTAAGCAGCCTACGCTTTACTCTAAAGTTTCTTGCGAAAATATAGGAAAGATGAAATATAGACATATGCTAAAAAATATAAATACGAATAAAGTGTAACGTAATATCAATACCAATAATAACCGGAAAAGTTTCCACCTAGTTTTTCAATTCAGTTGAAAAGACTACAGTAAGTTTTTATTTTTATTTTATACTTCACAGGAACTTGAGGGTAATTTTATTTCATTAATTTTGAGATAGTGAGAGTTATGGTTTATATTTCATTCATTTCAATTTATTTTGATTTCCTCATGAAAACATAAATTTTTACAACCCTTTCAGCATTGGTGGCTGAACTCAGAAGTGCCTGTCGTTTTTAATTTTTTCGCATTTTCTAAAAAATGTCCCGTTGTATTGAAGTACTTTATATTTTTTACAAAATATCCCATTCTATTCAGGTTATCTATAGTTTTAAAAATATTGCCCGTTGTATTGAAGTTATTCATATTTTCTAAGAACTTCCCGTCGTGTGGAAGTTTTCTATATATTTTAATAACTTCCCATTGTACTGAAGTTATCTATATTTTCTATAAAAAATTCCACCGTGTTGAAGTTGTCTATATTGTCTTCAAAATTTATTCTGTATTGAAGTTATCTAGCTTTCTATAAAATTTCCTAATGGGTTGAATATATCTATCCTTTCTATAAAATTTCGGGCATGAAGTTGAGCACCAGCACTCAGCCCCCGAGAAGCCACCGCCTACTTCCTCATGCGCCGAATATAAGCAAGGAAGTTTAGGGCAAAAAATAAAAACAAAACCCGAAAACTTCTAAACTAACTAGCGGCAGCGAGCGTGATGAGCGAGCACCCCGAGCACAAGACGGACAACTGAACTGCAGTTCCCTGTCAGTTGCGGTATTCTTGTCCTTGTTGGCGGACTACAAGCTTGTCTTCAATTTCGTTTCTGGTGAAGAATTTGCAGAGGCGGGAGACGGTCGTGGTGCAGCCTGGATGTTGTCTTAGAAAGTATATTTATCGATGCAATTCCAGATGATGAGGGTTTCGCCATTCTTTTTCTGGTTGGTTGCCTAGTTCAACAGGAGAATATTCTTTGTAAAATATGCCATTGATACAGTGTTCGTATAAATGTTTGTTGGTCACAGTCGCACGTATAGCTGTTTATACTGATCTTCGTAGAGCTCTCGCACTGTTATCCCTACAGCTGTTCATGCTGCTGTTCTACAGCTGTTCATGCTGCTGTTCTACAGCTGTTCATGCTGCTGTTCTACAGTTGTTCATGCTGCTGTTCTACAGCTGTTCATGCTGCTGTTCTACAGCTGTTCATGCTGCTATTCGTCCAACTGTTCATGCTGCTGTTCTACAGCTGTTCATGCTGCTGTTCTACAATTGTTCATGCTGCTGTTCTACAGCTGTTCATGCTGCTGTTCTACAGCTGTTCATGCTGCTGTTCTACAGCTGTTCATGCTGTTCTACAGCTGTTCATGCTGCTGTTCCACAGCTGTTCATGCTGCTGTTCTACAGCTGTTCATGCTGCTGTTCTACAGCTGTTCATGCTGCTGTTCTACAGCTGTTCATGCTGCTGTTCCACAGCTGTTCATGCTGCTGTTATACAGCTGTTCATGCTGCTGTTTTACAGCTGTTCAAACTGCTACTCTATAGCTGTTCACGTTGCGCTTCGTACTGCTACTCTACAGCTGCTAAAGCTGCACTTCGTGGTGCTGTTCCAGCTTCCGTTTAATAGATGTTCATGTTGGTACCCAGATGCTGTTCATACAAAAAGCTATTAAAGGGTCAATCGCTTGCTTTCATCCTAAATTTGTTAGGAACTGAAAAAAGACTAAATTTTCATAATTAAAATATTCCTCGTTTTCATGAGCCTTACGCTATTAACGCTTGTGTTGGTAAATAACATCAGTTTAAAACTGGGAATTGAGATTTATGTACCTACCGCATAGCACCCAGAACAAACCCAAAGCTTTACATAGTTACAAAGAACTTTTTTGCGAGAAGTCAAAAACAAATTGCGACAAAGTGCAGCGCTGATCGTTCCTTTTCATGATTCATCTAACCGTGAGTGAGGTACAGTAATATAAACGGTACATAAATCCCAAGATTATTGAAAAACAAATTGAGACGTGTCCTTTAATTGCGCTGCAGTAGTAACGTTACCTAATGTATTTTGAAAGTAAAAGCGTGTAGAACACATTATATTCCATTATGGAAGTAAAATTGCAGAACACATTGTAGTAAAATATTTACAAACATTGACGCACACGTCAGGCAGAAAAACATCCATACAAGCGTGCAGAACACATTACATTATAATAGAAAAATAAAAGCGTACTGTCTCCAAACTGCTCTCCTAAGGACTCCATGGGATGCTGTTGTGAGGGACAAACGCGAGGCTAACTTTAGAATTAGAAGTTCATTCCATGTGGATTTTTTAATCAGTTATCCCGAAAATGAGAAAAATTTCACGAGATTTTAGTTTTGATGTCAAAATTTACTTGAACGAAAATTTTTGAAGTCTTATGTTTTAGAAATACGGCATTCCTGATTGAGAAAAATCTATTTTGATAGTTGTGGATAAGGTATGCGTGTCCGTTTAAAACAACTCGAATAGAGTTATCAGCTTTTCTGTGTACCTATATGATTGTACGTAATATTAATTAAATGTGTGTAGATAGAATTCAGTATAAGTCACTGTATTGATTACAGAGACTTACAACTATGGAAGTAAGTTCTATTTTAATTGCAATTAACAAAGCAAGTTGATGTGTTTACATTTTTAATCTCTGCATTTGATGTAAATGAGAATGTAAAATATCTTCAGCGTGTTCATTACCAGTGAAGTATTTACTCCTCACGAAGCATGTGAATATTTACCCAGTAGGTAGGCATATATTTACATCACTTTACTGATATTTATGTTTACAACACATCAGGCAGGCTGATATTCATACCCCATTAGACACACACACATCCACAACACATCAGACAGGTAATGTTTACACCACTTTAGAAATACCAATACTCTCACCAAAACAGAGAGGCAAATATTCACACCACATTAGAAATACCACTACTCACACATCTTCAGAAACACCAGAACTAACACATCAGAGATACCAACGCATTATCAGCAACGCCACCACACACCACACGCCATACCATTCCTCACACCACACAGGGTCCACACCAGATACTCACCGTACCCTACACCCCGCAGCGACAGCCAGTACGGACGAGCCCGTGTTCGTGGAGGCGGTGGAGAATGTGACCGTCACGGCCGGGCGGGACGTGAAGCTGTCGTGCTCTGTGGACAACCTCGGCACGCACAAGGTGGGTGGTGTGAGGATTCTGAGGGGTGTGGGTGGTTTGGTGTGAGTGGTGTGAGGGATGTGAGGGGTGTGAGTAATGTAGTGTGAGTGGTGCAGTGCGAGTGGTGTGATGTAAGGGGCGCGAGTTATGTGAGTGGTGTGAGCAGTGTGAGTGACGTGGGTGGTGTGAGGGGGTGAGCGGTGTTAGTGGTGTGAGAGGAGTGAGTGGTACCAGGACACGTGTTTGCTCGCTTCTGTTAACTAACATCAACAAGGGAACAGCAGACTGGAGGAGAGGCACACCCTCACACAAAATCTAAATCTAAAAACCTAAATGATATTTTAAATTTGTACCACTAGGTCATTTTGGTACAAAGGACACTCGGCAATAAAATTAACAATACATTACTATAACCTGAAAAAATAAAAATTATTCCAGGCACTTACTCCAAGTTTCGTTGCCTAGTTAACTTGGAAATCCAAAGCATATATGTGAGTTTTTTGTGTTGTCGAAGGCAGGCCCTGTCTACTAAAAAGATATTTGAGCCATACTGCTAAGATAGGAACAATGTAAAAAACGGATATTCGTACGGCTTGGTGCTCCGACTCTAAAAGAAGAGCATTTTTTAATACGCTTTGAGAGACTTTTCAAAAATATTCTCATCCAAATTACTCCTTAGTACACAATCGCTGAGCCCGTAACTCGTTATTGCAATTCGTTTTACGTTAATCAATGACACTGCTGAAGAGTTAATATTAGCTTGCAATTTACAATCTTAAATAATCAAGATAATCATCAATTGAAATATAGAATTAGAGGAACACAGGCTCTTACGCCCTTTTCAGCCCAATGTTTCGTTAGGAAAACAAGACGCATTTTAAGTAACAAAGTACAAAAAGATTGCCTCCTACACGCAAAATTTTTCAAATCCTAAAGCATTATTTAGACGCTCATTCTAGACGTATCGCTTTTGCGTACAGATCGACATAGCTGTATATCTTTCACCTTTCTTTTTCCCTTTTCATAGCACAACACCAATTCTCGATTCGAACATTGAATGCAATGTAGAGATTCGTTGACAGTTCCAAGGAAGGCCACCATAATCTTTGTCCACTATAGCATCAGACCTCTCATCACGGGACAGACGAGGCTTACTCTTCACAATATCGACAAAACACCATCCGCTCATCAAGTAAGAATTACATTTTATTTATTATTCCCTTATCGCTTTTGAGTGTAGATCAACATAGCTTTATATACTTCATCTTTCCCGTTTTTATAAAATGTTTCAGTATTTATATATATCTTCTCTAGGCTGAAACTTTTGAGCGGTTCACATAATCAAGATGATATTTTTTTCAAACTATTTATTCCGAACTCTCACTAGCTAATCCCAAGCGTTGACTATCACCACCAAGTTAGGTTGCTAGAAACTGTAACTCCTTCATTGAACAATGGCGTATTGTTACCAGTTAGCTTATTGTTATTATGTGTTTTTATTTTCACACATCATTAAATTAACTTTAGCATGACTTTCACGCGATGAACATCTCACATTTGATACGGTCGAGATTGACCTTTGTCATACGCAAACATACAACATTTCGTGAACCATATTTTTTAATGGTTGAGCAAAGCCTCTATTCCTAAAAATATTCTCAAACCTATCGTCGCTCCTCCTACTAGAGGAAGCCTACCTTATTTAAGCGAATAGAGAACCTTTCCCCTTTGTATTTTGCCCTACAGCAGTCCAATAAGCAATGCTCGAAGATACCTCCCATTTCTTGACTAAGCTTTCCACTGCTAGAGCATCATATATTACTACGGAGACCAGTTTTCTCTTCATTTTTGTTGCCCAATTAATGAGACATGTTATCGGTCCTGTCTGATAGCTTGAGTTAGTAATACAAACATTACTCCGGTCCTTGTTAAATGGCCGTAAGAGCTACTACCCTAGAAGACTTCTCATCTCGACCCAACTATAACAAATATCTCTATATCCTGTTCTGCATTTTGTGAATTTGACCGATGTTTTCTGGCGCGCTCGATACAAAATAGTAATTTTTTCTCTATGTTTTGTTGCGCGCTCAAAATTTTCAAGTCCTTTTCTTTCAAGCACCTATTTCAAACTGTTCCAACATGTCACTGGATTTTTTTCATTTAATAACCTTACATGATCATATTTGTCAAATCATTTGTTACAACGGGACGAGTGGCATTAGTGGTGCGAGGAGTGGGAGTAATGTGAGTGGTCGTACAAATAATGCCATATAATGCTTGAGTGTGGTGCGTGGCAAGAGCGCTAACTGCAGGGTATGAAATATGAATGGTTTATACAAAGTGATTGTTGAGAAGCGAGCATTCCATCAGCTCTTCACACCCCACTCTACAAGCCCCCACACCCCTCAAACGATCCCCCACACCACTCAAACGATCCCCCACACCCCTCAAACTATCCCCCACACCACGCCACTCGGCCCATTCACCGCTTCCCTCATTCCTCAAACCATTCCATTCGGCCTTTAAATCACTTACCTCATCGTCCCTCACGCCACTCACCTGCGTATCACACCACCGTAACAGCTCATCACACCGCTCTCCCTGACTCTCCCACCTTCCTGCTAGCCCCTCACAGGCCACTCCACACACCATCGCTCACCCACCCGTCCATTCGACTCTCACGGACCACTCCACCCTCTCCTCAATCGCCCCTCACCCGCCCCTCCATTCGACACTCACGGACCACTCCACCCGCCCCTCACGGACCACTCCATCGTCCCTCACTCGCCCCTCACTCGCCCCTCAAGGACCATTCCACCCACCCCTCATGGACCACTCCACCCGCCCCTCACCCGCCCCTCATTCGCCCCTCACTCGCTTCTCACGGACCACTCCACCCGCCCCTCACCCGCCCCTCACGGACCACTCCATTAGTCAGGAGGCGGCCGATGCTATCCCGCACTCGGGCTCCATATAGCTAGTAAATCAGAGCCGGGCTGATAAGGGCCACTCTTCTCCTCCAGCTCAGACTCTTCTTCTTCTCTATACAGGTTTCTTCTTTTGTCTTCTCTTCTTTCACTTTTTCTGCGTCTATTTCTACTTCTGTTTTTCTTCTGCTGCTCGTGCTGGTTATCCTTTTGATTCTATTTCTGTTCATTTATGGGTCTAATTCAGTCTCTTTTTCTATTTCTACTTCTATCTCTTCTTGTGTTTCTTCTTCTGTCTCTTATTTTGGAGCTTCTGCTGTTTCATCTTCTGTCTGTTTTTCGATCTTAAATTCTGCTTCTTCTATCTCTATTTATGTTCTTTTGCTTATCTCCAACACAACCTCATATATTTTTTTGTTTCTTTTGACGTTTCTTTGCTCTTCTTCATTCTTTCTACCTTACTACCATTTTCATCTTTTCCGCTGCTTTCTTTTTCACTTATACCTCCACTTCTTTCGTGCGTTTTTCTATTTGTGCATCATTGCATCTCCTTCTTTTCATAACACTGCTTTTGACTCTTTGTACATCAAGGCCTTTTCATTTTTCTCATTCTTTTGTTTGGTCACCGTGGCCGAGTGATTAAGAAAGCGCCCTTCCGTGAAAGTGTCGGCAGTTCGAATCCCGGTGCTGCACGGTGGTATCTCTCCGTTGGGTGAAGGGAGAACTCAAGCACAATTCCCTACTCTACCAGGTGTTGGAAATGGGTACCGGCTTGCCCGAGGGTAACCGTCATGGCGTCCTGGTGTTAGTTATAAGGCATTTAAAAACTAATGCACAAGATGATATGTATCAGGGTTGATTGATTGGAATTCTCTTTATTTTCATTTTATTCATAACCAAATTCAAGTCAGCGCTTGATAAAGTGTCTTATTTTATTACATCCTTCACACTGGTCACAAAATTGGGTGAAATACTTTAATATGAAAATTAACTAAAATTTTTTTTTAAAATAATTTTTAAATAATTTCACCTCAAAGTGTACATGAAATTATCAACACATTTTCCCGCTATACACATTTGCAATTACAGCCAAGTTGCCTATTTAAATGAACAAGAAAGCAATTGAAATCGTAACACAAATGGAATGCATAAGGCGTCGCCAATTCAAAAAGCTACCCAGCATCATTCAACGTTGGGAACAGCAGGCTCGGTCGTGCGAGCTCTAATTGTTATTTTTTCGCTTTCAATGAATTAGTTTTATCTTGACATTAATTTTGAGCACTTGAAGTTTTTAGTGTTTCCATGCCTCATTGGTAGTCCTTGAGATGTACGCATATCTTAAGGATGATCCTATTTAGTTCTGCTTCAGCTTGAATCGTCTCGATCAACCTAAGTCAACTCATACAAGGATGGAACGTTTGAAGCACGTATTTTCTGCTGAGTTATTTTGAGAATTCCATCCAATAGCTAAAACATAAGATTTCATCGGTCGAAACCGCCTCTTAACCGCTCCTCTGAAGCCGAATTTTTCAAGCAATTGCCGTCGTACGATCGGTAGAGGTGGTAGCGTAAGTACTCCTCTGACGCAGAATTTTTTACTAATTGTCGTCGTAAGATCGGTAGAGGTGGTAGAGTAAGTCCACATAGCAAAACTTAAGCCGCCAGCTGGACCGCTACAAAGGGACTGAGAACCCGACCAGCGCGGCTTGTAACAGCCATACTTCATCTCCCGGACACAATGGGGCCGAGGCGGGAGCAGGTCTAAGTGATGAGTGCCGCCAATCGACGAGAAGTGGTCCGCAACACAGTCCGGTAAATAAGACGCCTTTTGACTCAACTTCTCCCGGTGCATTCGTTGTGAGGATTGCGATTGAAAACTTTGGCACTCGCTCTTAGGGAGAGGTCAACTTCTTCTCTTTTATTTATTGCAGGCAGTCTTTGCGGTGGCGGTGGTGGTGGTGGTGGTGGTGGTTGTGAGTGGTTGTGGTGGTTGTGAGTGGTGGTGGTGGTGGTTGTGAGTGGTGGTGGTGGTGGTTGTGGTGGTGGTGGTGGTTGTGAGTGGTGGTGGTGGTGGTTGTGAGTGGTGGTGGTGGTTGTGAGTGGTGGTGGTGGTGGTTGTGAGTGGTGGTGGTGGTGGTTGTGAGTGGTGGTGGTGGTGGTGGTTGTGGTGGTGGTGGTGGTTGTGCGTGGTGGTGGTGGTGAATGAAGGGAGTGGTTGTGAGTGGTGGTGGTGGTGGTGGGGGTGAATGAAGGGAGTGGTTGTGAGTGGTGGTGGTCGTGAATGCCGAGGTGGTTATGAGTGGTGGTGGTTCAGCCTGCATTATTTGCGTTGGTTTAGTTCATATGAATCTAAAAGAAAGGGATTAAATTTATTTGATTTTGCTTAATTTGCCTAATTTCAAGTGTCAACAGGCATCGAACCGTGAAGGGTAGAACAAAGTTGCGATTCAAACTTATTTTGTCTCGGAATTAGACGTGACTGCGCTCCTGTGAGCCCAGAGTACGATTACGTATAATCAAATGAGTCAGTGAACTGTGTTTTGTTGAATGCGAGGGTGTGACAATTTCACGTTTTTTCTGCAGTAGTGTTTTAACATTAGTTTGTAAATTTTATAATGGCTGATGGGTTTCAGCTACTAGCTTGCATCAAGTTCTATTTCAAATAATGAAAATCGCTTATCGAAAAAATGTCAGACGAAAATGCTTAAATTGTAGAGTGACCCAACTGACTGTTGCATCATGACAATCCTGATCACGCTGGATTGAGCAACGCAATTTTCGACTAAAAATAACATGGCCGTAGTTCTCCACCCTCCATATTCGCCAGGTTTAGTTCTGTTTAGTCAATGTTCTCGCAAATATAACTTCACGTGATAGATCACCGTTTTTATACGAGGAGACATCTAGGAAAAACGAAAGAGGTGCGCACAAAGCGTTTAGGAAAAGTATATTCCGATACTTTTTAAATCCGGAAAAATGCTGGGTTCGTTTTAATAATTGGCAAGAGGGCTGCTTTGATGAATGGGAGCTATTAGGGGAATAAGATAACTAAAGTAGTAAATCAAAAAATAAATTTATTCCGGGAAATTCAGAACCCACAACTTCCAGTGCTCCCCTGTGCCGTAAAGTTACCCCAAAGTGGGTAAGTTACCCCAAGTGAACGATTTGGCCCTAAATTTTGCTCGTCTCAATTAATTAAGGGACCTTAATTCAATGCGCTCCCCGATCTCCCCTGAGGGTAAACTGACGCCTGGTTTCTCGCAGCCGTGTGACCTAGAGAAACTTAGAAGAAATACGATGTATATAAGCCTATAAAATAATTACGCAAAAAATGTGGAAGGATAACATGTCTTGCTTTACTGGTGGGTCGGATGTTCGAGGTCATTGATGACATCCTGCATAAAAGCAATTTTATTATCGTTTATATTAGGATCGTCAGCGATATGGTTTATGGATTTTCGGATGAGTAACTGTCGAATGGAATTGAAATTTTTCTTGAAACTTCCAGTAGCAAAAAATAAATTTTTCATTTTAAATGCGCACGGGCTGCTTGTTACGAATCAGTTGGCTAAGAGTTGAAAAATTTACGATAAATTATTTTTTGACCATATAACATAGAAGAACGAAGTGTATTGAACAATATTAATTCGGAGAAATATCTCCAGAAATGTTTGGCGAAGGGAATGATGCAAACTTGAAAAGTTTAAGTAATTCATCTCATTCACTCACATCTCTACATCATGAGTATTTGCCTACACTCCTTGAGACGACGGTTCTTCTAACTCATTTGTTGAGAAACCATAGTGCCAGCTTAGCATTGCATTATGCTTAGCTGGCATTATGTCCATGAATATTTTCCCGCTGGTAAACTCCATCGAACTGAGATTTGATGCATTCTCGCAACGCGTCCGGATTTAGTTTGTGTTCAGTATAGTTTTTTAACTGGTCCAATCTTCGGCCTCCCCTACACAATTTTTTCAAAATTTTGATGTCGTCGTCTCGTGTTACTATAATGTTTTTTATAATTTATTTCCTTCTACAGCCCGAAAAATTTGAGAACACATCCTATGTCTGTCTGCATATTTTGAGATAGCATGAAATTGCAGTTCATTTCTACACACAGAAAAGCATTAATCAAGGGAAAGGCCGATCGAAAAGAATTTTTAAAACCAATTCCACAGCCCATTTTCTCCAGTATCCCTCCATCCCTTAGATACACAGATGCACAACTCTCTGTTTGATGTAATCATTAAATCTATTGCTCCGCCACGTCATCCGTTATTTCATTCCTGGAATATTCATCAAACTTTTTCCACATTTGGCTTATATGCACAATTCTTGAACGCCAAACGCCTTCGCTCGGACTAAATTGTTTGCTAAGCTTTAATCGATCATTCTCAGATTATTTTAATGCGCTTCGTGATAGTGCAAATACAACCATTGAGATTGCATTATGAAATACCATAGTTCATTTTCAACGAATTATTTGGACACCTACATGAAGTGCTTTATAACTAGCTTTGCAAGTAGCGAAGGTGTTAACAGCGTGCACATTTGAGCAAATATTGTCAGAGAATATTTATGCACTACGCATTCACGAGGGATCTTAAATAATCTGTGAAGATAAAAAGGGACATTAAATGCGATTAGTACTTTAAAAAAGACTTAATCTTGATCCTGATGGCGCTGTTTCTGATCGAAATAAAGGTGGGAAAGACGGACTCGTTGGGGCGAATAACATTTTTTTCAGTAAAAATAAATTCATTTTACAGTTCACTTTCTTCTTGTATATTGCACGCAAACTCAAATAACAGGTGACATGTAAGCTAAATTCCCTTCGCCCAAGTACGAAACAAGTAAATGCAACATAATTTTATTGTAAGAACAGATCTTTTCCTGGTCCATCATAGAATTCATCTTCAGTTGCTCAATATCCTCTATTATCGCTATTACCTCCAACCATATGGCATTAGGACTCCATTCAAGGCGTGACAGAAGTTATCAGCACCTGCTCTCGTTACGCTGTTGTGGTGGGACACTGACTGCAGCATTCATCCAGCCAATTCTAAGGAGGCTGGCGGACTAGGAAAGTTTTGTGGTGCGCGGCCGCGTCTATCGAGGAGATCTTTGTCTCCATCTCTGGGCCTCTATAGCGCAGCTCTGCCAGTGTAGACAATTCGTCAACATCGAAGACCTGATTAAATCTGTGCTTGGTCTTCGCGGACTGCGTAACTGAGAGAGATATGTTCATATTCTTTGGCTTCCGATAGGAATATGTTTCTTCCTGCTCGTAGGTTCATTAAGTGTTAATTTAGTGCCTGCTTGCGATAAGGTGATGCTAGAACTTGAGGCAAATCAGTATCTGAGATACCGGAAAAAAGTAAGGGTATCAAAAGAGGAGGAATACAATCCATAGATCTAACGGGTAGGAATTTCAAAAAATAATAGTTTTAAGAACTGCATTAATTAATAAGGAACCCAAAGCAGCAAATGAACTCTGAAGATGTAACGAAATGTGTGCATATTTTTTATTCTTGCATTTTGGTTATGAACACAATATTTCCATCAGCCTTGTGCTCTGAATTTCAAGTGTTTCACACTACAGAATTATTCGTTTGCAGATTTATTACTCCTTAAAGTCACTTCACTGCTTTAGATAAAAATTTTCAATTCGTGGATGTTGTTTTTTATTATATTTTGCATTCATAGTTCTTCATTTAACAATCCTTTTCAACCCTGTCGTTTTTCATATTTTCTTTTTTGTTTGAGTAAACTAAACTCTTTAAACAACTCTTTGACATCCCGAAGGTCTACTATGCCCTGCTCTTGTCCTTTCCTCCTATGCTCTTCTTTAAAAAAAAATTCTTAATACATTGAATTTCTTTTTAAATTGGTCCCCTAAAGTATTGCATTAAGTTCACTGCCGAGCGTCAGTTACTTCCTCATTCTGATGTCGGTGACAACCTGAAGCCAGTGCCAGTCTGATGTGCGGTGTTTGTGGTAACGGTAATTTAAGTTCAAAAATGCTGACGTTAAAAGGTTATGAAAGAATACCCGCAGGATATATCTCATATTATTCATCTTCACCTTTGGTTTACATTCTCTTACACAAACCCTCTTTATTTCTCACCTCAATTCTCTCCATATTCTACCTTCCTCGTAATATTGCATAATTTTGCAGGTCTACCGTACCCTCCCTCGCTCCTTCCCTGACTTTGTTTGCTCGCGTCGTAAGGAGTTTACAGAGAAGATCTCAGCCCGCTGCTACCCCACTCTTCCCTGCCCCTCACTTCTCCTGCACCTCACTTCCCTATACTTCACTTCACCTCCCCTGCATCTTACTTCCCTGCACCTCACTTCCCTGCACTTCACTTCCCTATACCTCACCTCCACTGCACCTCACTTTCACTGCACTTCCACTGCACCTCACTTTCACTGCACTTCCACTGCACCTCACTTCCCCTGTACCTCACATCCTATGCAACTCACTTCTCCTGCACTTCACATCTCCTGTAACACACTTCCCCTGCACCTCATTTCTGCACCTCACTTCCGAGCATCGCACTTCTCCTGCACCTCACTTCTCTGCACCTCAATTTCTCTGAATCTCACTTCATTTAAACCTCACTTCCTCCCGAAGCTTGCAATTCCTCGTGAGGATTGATCACTTTTCCCTCAGCTCGTTTCGGTTCAACGTCTGCCAAATCTCCATCGACCCTTCATGAGAGCTTCATGTACGGTACTCCAATGTGACTCCTTCTGTGGGGCAAAGTTCCATAAATATCATCAACCTATGCTGAGGTTTTCCTCTTGAGGGGTGAGAATTCCAAATACCAGCAATCATCACAGCCTTTACCTTGCGCTAAATCGCTTCAGCTTCGATAAATTCACTCATTGAATCCCATCAACTTCATTTAATCCTCGCAACTTCATTGAATCCTCTCAATTTAATTGAATCTTCTCAAATACATTTAATTCTCTCAGCTTGAGTCTTCTCAGCTTCGTTGAATTCTCTCAGCTTCACAGAATCCCTCAGCTCTGTTGAATTCCCTCAGCTTCATTGAATTCCTTAAACTTCATTTAAATTCTCTCAGCTTGAATTCCGTCAGCTTCGTTGAATTTCCTCAGCTTGAATCCCCTCAACTTTATGAATCCCCTGAGCTTCGTAGAATCCCCTGAGTTCCCCTGAGGGACCAAACACCTCAACTTCCCCAAACTCCTCCCGCAGGTGGCGTGGCTGGCGTTCGACCACTCGGCGGTGCTGACGGTGCAGGAGCACGTCATCACACGCAACCCGCGCGTCAACGTCAGCTACGACGGGCATCGCACCTGGACGCTGCACTTGTCTAAGGTGCTTATTGTGTGTGGGGTGTTGTGTAAGGGTTTTATTATTTGTGAATAGTTGTCTGAGGGGTTCTTGTTTGTTGGCAGTTGTCTAGAGGAGTTCTTGTTTGTAGGCAGTTGTCTAGAGGAGTTCTTGTTTGTAGGCAGTTGCCTAGGGGAGTTCTTGTTTGTGGGCAGTTGTCTAGGGGAGTTCTTGTTTGTGGGCAGTTGTCTAGAGGAGTTCTTGTTTGTAGGCAGTTGTCTAGAGGAGTTCTTGTTTGTAGGCAGTTGACTAGGGGAGTTCTTGTTTGTGGGCAGTTGTCTAGGGGAGTTCTTGTTTGTGGGCAGTTGTCTAGAGGAGTTCTTGTTTGTAGGCAGTTGTCTAGAGGAGTTCTTGTTTGTAGGCAGTTGACTAGGGGAGTTCTTGTTTGTGGGCAGTTGTCTAGGGGAGTTCTTGTTTGTGGGCAGTTGTCTGGAAGAGTTCTTGTTTGTGGGCAGTTGTCTAGAGGAGTTCTTGTTTGTGGGCAGTTGCCTAGGGGCTCTAGTTTAAAGGCAGTTGTCTAAATAAGCCTCCTGTTTGTGAGTTATCTAAAGGAATTCTTGTGAGTAGTTGACTAAGGGGGTTCTTGTTGTGGGCAGTTGTCTAAAGTGCTTTCGTTAGCGACCAGTTGTCTAAGGGGTTCTTTTTTCTGAGCAGCTGTTGTGGCTCATTGGGCAATTTTATTTTGTGTAATTGCTTGTGCTGTTTATATATATTTGACAAGTTGTCCGTATTATGTATATTCTTGTGTGGACTGTCTTCTTTTTGTACAGGTTGTTTTCTTGTGCTGAAATTTTCCGCAAATTTCCGAGTTGCTATCATTTATATATAGCAAGTTGTTGAGTTGTTTTGTAGATTGGAGCAAGTTATTTTGTTGTTTGCCTGAATATCGAATGATTCCTGTGTTATCTATACTTACCTTGCGCAAATTCTTGTGTGGAAAATATCTGTGCCCATTTCGTTTAGATCTTGCTCAGTTTTTAGGTGAATGGTTACTCTTATGGTATTCGGACTTTTAAAACCGAAATAAACGCACTTGATTTGTGGAAGAAAGTATTTCTTTCGTCAGAATTTTTATTTCGTGCACATAAAAGTTTTGGTCGTGTTGCTTTATTTGATCAATGTCTTTTTTTTGTAAATAATTTCAATAGGTATACGAATTGCATTATTAACAATTGGGTGTAATGTGCAATTCCATTGAGTTGAACTGAAAAAGCTATGCCAGGCTTCATTTGAACTATGTGTTGTATTAAAATTAGCTAAGTAGTAGTAGTAGTAACATAGGTACTACTAATACAAATTAGCTAAGCTTAGATCTTAAGATAAAGTTGGGCAATAGTTTCTTTATTTGATAAAATGCGCGCAAATACCGAGCAGAGAATTATAAAATATAACTGATAGATATTTCATACACATATCGTACGGAACTGCCTAAATTCACAGCTTTTCAAGGCACTATTCATTAAAACGGTAAGATTTGTGTTTTAACTCCATTGATTTAACTGGCAACTTCACTGTAATGAGCCTTTGGGCGATAACATTTTATTTTGACTTCAGTAGTTTTGACCTAATTCTTAAAATTACCATTTAAAAGATTCACATTCATTGTTGTTAATTAATTTTTGATTCTATAGGTTGCATTTCGGATCTTAGACTTTCTCTCAAGGCTTAAAAGTTTCATTTAAGATTTTATAGTTCAATATTGACTCCTAGGGCTACGCTATGGATCTCTAAGTTTGACGTTTAACTTTAATAAAATAAGTACAATTGCGTAATAAGATTCAAATAATATAATTAATGTAATAATTTCTACAATGTGATCGACGAATTTTTTCTAAAATATGTTGTATTGTTTCATTCATATACTCCTTGATTTCCTACTACATATCAATGTCCTTGACTCTTATTTGGGAACAGTGTTCACGATGATATTATGTCTCATTAAATTTATTAGGAAAAAGTGCCTAGAGTGTGACAGCTTTTGATTCCTAAGATTTAAGGAAAGTTGCTTAAAGAAAAGTGATGAATTCTTTTTCCATTCCATGTTACTTTAAAAAAATTCGTTGACATTATCAAGCAGAATATAATGGCAACCAATTTTTATATATTTATACCGCCAATAAATTTTTGTATAATGCTAACAAATTTTTTTATATACATATATAATGTCAACAAATATTTGTATAATGCTAACAAATTTTTAAATTTATATAATGCTAACAAATTTTTGTGTAATGCTAACAAATTTTTATAAATTCATAATGCCAACAAATTTTTGTATATTGCTAACAAATTTTTGTATAATGCCAAAATTTTTTTATATATACGCGATACAATATTGTCACTAGAGAACAGCTGAGCAACGTTTTCGGTTACGGAGAGGGAGTCACTCGGTTGATGAGTAGCACCTTAAAGTTCGACTGACGTCCCTAATTGGCGTGTTTCATATTTTTATTTCCAATTTTATATACGTTAGTCCATTTTAAGCATACGCTGCATTTTGAAATGCTTGTCAATTCACAATTGTATTAGATAATTATTCATTTTTCACAGGATGGAAATGCGTCAGTATTATAAAATAACGTAAAATGACGTTTAGTTCGCCTTTTTTTAATTAAATTTCACTAATTTAATCCCTGGTATTCAAATTATATAACTATAACAATTTTTGTGATAAATTTAATTAGTTTTACAATGTTTGGGACAGAAATAATTAGTAATAAAATGAATGTGACAGGCATAATTAGTTTTGATATTTTTGTGACTGATGTAATAAGTTTTAGGATGTTTTTAACAAACACGATTTGTTTCACAATGTTTGTTCCAGACATAGTTTTACAATATTTGTGGGAGTTATAACATGTTTTACAATGTCTGAGACAGACATAATTAGTTTTTAATATTAGTGATAAATATTACTAATATTACAATGTGTGTGACAAATGTAACTAATTTTGCGATGTTTGTAATATATATCACTAATTTTTCAATATTTGTGGTAAAGAGCATCAATTTCACAACGTCGGTGTCACCTCAGGTGAACGCGTCGGACGCGGGTGCCTACATGTGCCAAATCAACACCAATGTCGCCAAGAGCCAGTTCGGCATCATCAGCGTTGTGGGTGAGTGCCTTGCTCATGTTTTCACATTTTCTTCATTACCCAGCTGGTAATATTACAAATTCATTACCTGTATCATGACTATTGAGAAATATATGATATATAACAGATTCCATAATATAGTTATTGTACAGTTGTTACTCCAGGCCCTCAATGTGTAATATGAACTACGTGCGAGTTATGTCTCCTAACTGAAAACGTTACAGCAGGTAGCTTTTGTAACGTTCCTCAGGGCTTAAAGTTGAAATCATCAGTAAGATGCAATTATCGTGCGTCGTTTATGTCTTAGGAACGGAATGCAAAAGATAGATTCACAAAATGCGCTGAAGATTTGATGTGAGATCGATATTTCAGTACCAGGCTGTCCCAGAGGCTTGCTTTGTAGCCGCGTTGTCACGACCGCCACGTCCGTTGAGCCAAAGCCGGTTTTTTGGTGACTGCGCTCAGTGTGCGTCCGGTGTGCGAAGTAAAGAATATCGCGCTGGAAAGAAAGGGTGCTTCTCTTTGCACGACGAAAATTTATATAGCCAATGGGAAAATAATACTGCCGCTGTAACCATTATAACAAAATTCATGTTTTCATGTTTGCTGAGGATTGAATGATATAAAAGTTTCACTAAGTTCACGCGTTTATGGTCTATGATTCATTCCAGTTCCGTGCAGTTCGATGAAATTGATGACTATAGTTTTGATTCATCGCAGTACACTTCAGCTTTTAACATTCAAGAGTATCGTCTAGAATTCGTTACAGTTTACTATAAGTTCTTAATATTCATAATCATAGTTCTTGGTTCATCTCAGCTCAGTAAAGTTTTTAGAACTCGTGATTACGGATTAAAATTATCACAGTTCTCTACGAATTTCATGGTTTGCCCATGTATTTTCGGCATTGTAAAACATCTGAAACAGAAGCGCAGTCCTTTGTTTGACAGCCTATTCAGCTGCAGGATGTGCAGCTGTAACTTACTCAGCTGCGTAAAGTACGTCAGCTACGTTGACGTCAGCGCTGCTTTCCAAATCTTCTCACACTATGGAGTAAACTAAATTGCCTTTAAGCCATTCTTTGTGACGAATACGCTAATTTCCTGAATAAACTTAGTTTATTTTGCCTAACATATGTGGAGTCAATTGTGTTTCTCCCTCAAGCATATACTCGTAGTTTTGAAAACATATGAATCTTTCATTCGTTGTAGGCTCACTGCAAATGAAATAAATGAGGACCCTGAAGAAAAACTAATTGCTCAACGTTTTACAATAACGTACATTTATCATTTTAGGCATTCACTTATTTATTTTTTATAATGGCATCTTTCATAGATTTCAGATTAGAGAAAAAAGTACAATTTGAATGATAAGTGCCAGTGATCGGTATTATGCATGAAAGTTTGCTTTCTGTATACAACATAAATAATTATCAGCAGCGTCACTTTTGGTTGTACTGAAGAGTCAATCATCACGCTTCCACTTTTCACAAATTACTCCATTCATAAAATGATCCGTGCGCATAGTCCTAACAACTTGAAACGCAACAGCATTGCAACGCTTATGTAAAATTAACGAGAGGAAAGTCTCGCAGCAACCAGCGGAGAACATGAAAAAATCCCACTTTCCAAGAAAACAGCGAAAAATTCATTTAAAAATCGTCAACAATTACTGCGAGCAGAGTACGTCAATAAGGAGCGAAATGCGCGGACCAGGACGAAGATTATAACCCACACGAGCGCAGTTTGATAGCCCGAAAATAACCGTAGACTCTCGCCTCAAATTATGCAGCACCATATTCTCTAACCAAGAGGCCGTGTGTGACGCGGGGAGAGACGGGGAGTGAGGAGTGGAAAGGGGAATTGTTTGTTCAGGAAGCTGCTTCTCGCAGCCTTGTCTCTTACTTCACGCTGATATCATCTTGAGGAAGAATGCAAACCGGGGACTGGAGCGCAGGAATCATGGCAACTAGGGAGCGAAGCTTGGCAAGAATGCTGATCAAGGAGAGGCAGTTTGAACGCAATTTATACCGGGAAAAGAAGTTCTCAAAAGAGCATTGATTGGAGGAAAGACTTGGTGTACCAGGTAGCTATTTTGAGTGATGGAGAGTGTGTTATGTTGTTTAGTGATGAGTGAAATGGGATGATGAGTGACGACTGTGAGTAAAAGAAAGTAATGGTAAGTGATGACAGTGAGTAAAAGAAAGGGATGATGAGTGATGGCTGTGAGTAAAAGAAAGGGATGATGAGTGATGGCTGTGAGTAAAAGAAAGTAATGGTGAGTGATGACAGTGAGTAAAGAGCAGCGTGGAGGTGTGAAGAGTTGATAGTTAGTCAGAAGAGTAAGTGACAATGTTGACCAAACTAAAAGAGTTCGGACCTGTGTCTCACACACGAAAGACAAGCTTAGAATAATACAAGGAGATTATTTATCGTGTAAATTACATATCAGAGCATTAAAATAACAATTCGTTTAGCAAACAATTATGGATACTCATGTCTTCTTATACATATAATAACAATTAAAAAAGTATGTTTCATCCCTCTTTTCTTATTTGAATTTCTCTGATAAATAATAGTTATTTGGCTGAAATTTTCTGAGATGTCAAAGAAATTTTTGATCGTTTATAAGTTGGATTTGATTCAAATTTAATTTACTTTGACGCAAAGCCTATCAAGGTTTAACTTCATTCTCTGGCTTGACGTCGTATAATTCATGTTCATGAATATAATAAGCACAATGTCTGTTCCAGAACATGAGCAAATTCGAGAAATCATAAAATTTTGTCTTCCGAAATATCAATTTCAGTTTCACAGAAGAGATAATTTTCGCACGTGTTTGATCATGAAAGAGAAATGAGTGAGTTTACTCACGAATAATAACATTTACACATGGTGAAGAGAATATGAATTATATTGGTATATCTTTGAGCTGAGGAGTGAGTTAGGACATTGAAATACGAAATTACGCGAACATGCTGTGTTAACAGAAGTCCAGGAACGACGATACGAACAAACTGTTGCCTTAACCGAGAAACGTGTTCAGAATTTGTATAGGTTTTAGGACCATTTTCAGTTGTATTCAAGGCTTTGTGTGCTTCTGTTCATCGTTCGTCTCATTCAAGGCTTAGTTTAGTGTCTTTTGATCCTGGTTAGTATCATTCAAGGCTTAGTTTAGTGTCTTTTGATCCTGGTTAGTCTCATTCAAGGCTTAGTTTAGTGTCTTTTGATCCTGGTTAGTCTCATTCAAGGCTTAGTTTAGTGTCTTTTGATCCTGGTTAGTATCATTCAAGGCTTAGTTTAGTGTCTTTTGATCCTGGTTAGTCTCATTCAAGGCTTAGTTTAGTGTCTTTTGATCCTGGTTAGTATCATTCAAGGCTTAGTTTAGTGTCTTTTGATCCTGGTTAGTCTCATTCAAGGCTTAGTTTAGTGTCTTTTGATCCTGGTTAGTCTCATTCAAGGCTTAGTTTAGTGTCTTTTGATCCTGGTTAGTCTCATTCAAGGCTTAGTTTAGTGTCTTTTGATCCTGGTTAGTATCATTCAAGGCTTAGTTTAGTGTCTATTGATCCTGGTTAGTCTCATTCAAGGCTTAGTTTAGTGTCTTTTGATCCTGGTTAGTCTCATTCAAGGCTTAGTTTAGTGTCTTTTGATCCTGGTTAGTCTCATTCAAGGCTTAGTTTAGTGTCTTTTGATCCTGGTTAGTCTCATTCAAGGCTTAGTTTAGTGTCTTTTGATCCTGGTTAGTCTCATTCAAGGCTTAGTTTAGTGTCTTTTGATCCTGGTTAGTCTCATTCAAGGCTTAGTTTAGTGTCTTTTGATCCTGGTTAGTCTCATTCAAGGCTTAGTTTAGTGTCTTTTGATCCTGGTTAGTCTCATTCAAGGCTTAGTTTAGTGTCTTGATCTTTTTTAGTCTCATTCAAGCCGTCGTTTAGCGTGTTACAGTCATTTTAGGTGTTATTTTGGACTCTGGTTAGCGTTTTTTAATCATTTTCGATTTCATGTAATCTGCGGGACGTTCATTCTGATCCACTTAGCCGTCAAAACGATATTTGACCTCGAGTGCAGATATGATAAAATGTAATATAGAAGTTTCACATCTAACATATAAATTAATGCAGAAAATCCGTACGTGTGTTACGTTCAATTCGCGCAATTCTATAGGATTCAAGCCGTATAACATCGGAAATTGTTTTCGAAGTTACAAAAATGCATGAAATAACCCCTAATGAAATGGCCCTGTATGTTATAATTATCAAATTGCTCTGTATGTTAACAAACATCGCCGTATGTTATCAAGTAGCCATATATCAAGTGGGATTTAAGCCTTCGAATAGAATTACTGTAGACGAGCACCTTTTGTAGATTTTCTCAATTTCTCTCTCGTATACGTTTATGTTCTAACGTTCATTTCAGCCGAAAATGCGATCATATCGTATTACATTGTAGGTTTCTCAGGTGCGTCGAAAGAGCATCTCGCTGCGAGCGCTGCTGCCGCCATTGTGCGGGGTCGGAGCGAGAAGCAGGCACTCCTCTTTAATGCGACGGCAGGCAAAAACTCGCATTTTCAGACCGAAAAGTCCCAGGGGAATGTGGGAAATCTTACTCGCGACATCTCTCAGGGTTCAAGGAAGCAAGTCAAGTCAACGCTAGTCAGTCGCAAGATTGGCTATTTTCTTAGTGTTCGCTAAACTGTTCAAACCCTTTTTTTTGTCTTTGTTAAATGGGCAAGCTAGTCATTCGTAAGATTAGCTGCTATTTTTTTGGTGTTCTCTAAACTTTTCAACCTTTTTTGCTTTTATTAATAAATAGGCAAGTTAATAATTTGTAAATGTATCGTAAAAAAGAAACTATATTAAATAAGCACGCTAACCATCGGTAAATGTGCCGCAAAAAAATCATCAAACTGTATTTGGAATTTTGATTTCCGGTAAGACTTGTTATTTTTGACTAAATCAACAAAAAGTGATTTTCTTTGAAGAGTTAACTCGAAGAGTTTGTTTCATTGCCATATAATAAACATGCTACGTTTTCACTCAGAAATTAATTTAAAAATTATATAACACACAATAGACGCTTTTTAATCTATGGAGTCTTTTTTTCGGTGCCGGCATATCTTCAGAACAAGACTGTACGGAGACGAAGAGCGCTACTAGCCATCAGTTTGTTCAGTTGACTCGCTGATGCAAAACAACATTTCCAGTATTTTCCAGCGGACTTTCATTTTGTGATGAAATTTAAAATGCTTGCTACTGAAATTTTAGTTTGCTTTGGGTTCTGGCGAAATGGGTTCACTCAAATATTTAAGTGTTATGAACACCAGCGGCGCCTTGGACGTGTTTTTCGTCCCTGTTTTCACTTACGCATAAAATATTTAGGCTGTTTGTAAATCTTGTGATCTTCCTCTTAATTTTGAGCAGTAAAAAACACACTAAGTGGCTGTAGATAAAAATATATGTCATTTACTAAAAATGCAGTTATAGGAAAAATATAATAATGATTTCCTCTTGAGGAGGAAAAATATTTGCTGTTACATAAACTAACTTTTGCTACTTGAAACTAAGTTTCGCAGAAAGAAATGTTGTTGATGCTTAATACTACGATCTTGGATGCAAAGCACAAGTTTACTTTTGCTCTTATGTACCTTCCTAGAAAATGGGGATTATTCCTGTAACCATTTTTCATAATTTATTTTCGTGATTTTTTTCCGGCGGATGACATTCAATGTTAATGATCTTATTCGAAACCAGACTTGTATCAATGCCAGTAAATTATTTTTATCGCATCAATTGTCTTACTCTTTATACTTAATGTTTAATTCCTCACAAAGCAAGCCCATCTCTAACATAAAATGTTTTTCGTATAAGAAGATGTGTCCGTATTCGAAGCTACAACAGCAGAACAACTCAACTTAAACACTGACAAAAAATATTTCAAAATGCATTTCATTAATGATGTTGGGAGCTGAAAATAACTTCAACTCAAATATGTTTCCAACAAAGCGATTTCGGCGTACCACATTTCTTGAACGCCACAAATAAAGTATTTTCAATTCTACATTCTCGCTTGAAAGCAAAAGCAGCCTCGCCTTCGGAAGTATTGAACAGAGTGCGATCTCCTAGCCTGATACCGAGGAAAAGTAGCGAGGGAAATGGTTTGCTCTCATAATAAAGCTTCGGCAGAAAGTGCCGAGTAAGTAAAATCTTGGTAGTGATCACCGTAGACTTTATGCTATCTCAGTAACGAACATTTTTGACTTTTTCCGTAGCTGACTCTGCAGTAACTGCTGTGATACTGATAGCTATGCGTGGCTATCGATAGCACAGTTATGGTGGGAAGAATTTAAAATTTTGCAGTAACTAATTTACGGTTGTTGTCGATAATAAAGTCGCTAAATAAGTTTTAGAGGAGAGCCAATAGCAGTATGTAAGGATAAGGTACTAAAAATTGCCAGATTGGTATTAATTCAAATAATAAAAGGCTTTGAATCGGCTGATTTTTTACGGATGTTCTTTTCTTATTCATTTTCTAAGTCTCGCTTCTCTAGAGTATATCAACTTTAAAATTGCTCATGTTTCTAGCTAACTCTCACTCAATACTCCTTCATATGGTCCTTTTAGACGTTCCTTCCTTTTTAAAGATTTACAATTTTCAACGTTTTCTCGATTTTTACCTCCAAGGGTAAAAACCTTTACCTTAGCCTTTATATCACTGGCAATTTTTATCCAACATGGCGTCGCTATTTTTTAACTTACTTATAACACTCAAAAATTTTTAAAATTCTCCCTCTCAGGTCACCCTCCTTTTGCTTCAATAGTGATATCAGTTTAAGCTGCCTTACATTTCTCCTCATCCTCCTTTATCCTTAATTTTCTTCAGCTTTCAATAGCTTTCTGCCCCTCACTTCCTGTCTAACACGACATAACTATTCAAATTTCTTGCCGTCGAAGTGGCATCGACTGCAGTGAACGCGACTGTTGACTTCTTCTTTCGATTCAATTTTGTTTTTTCTTAAGAAGAGCCCGTCGAACAATCGAGCTCTGCGTCTGGTTGCCTAACTCACGCAGTAAAAAACACAACAAAGTTGAGTGACTTTAACTTGCGTCGAGAATGTCGGGGTAGGTATGAGAGACGTACGTGAAAGACTTGCTAGAAAGACGTGCGCAAGAGACGTACGCAAAAAAACGTACGCAAGAGACGTACACGAGAGAAGCGAAGCTAGAGGCAGAAGCGTACAAGGGTAAATGTACATCATTTAAAGAAGAGCTTTACGAGTACAAAATTAACTCACTTCCACGAGAATACTTTGATTTTAATCAATAACGGGAAAAGCAGAAAAGAGGTGGCCTAAATTCATACAATATTTGAAAGAGAATTATCATAAACTGAAAGAAGGTATAACTAATTACTGATATGATAGTTACCATAGCAAGTTACCGAAATGAATAATACCGAGATTCAAATTAGATAAAAAAAATAAAGGATGTAAAAAAATTATTCTAGGGGATTTTCATATAACTTGAAATCGATTATCAATAATTCTAAAAAGTTCGAGCTGATGAAAAGTTTAATACTGAATTTTAATCGCTACAGAAAGATGGAAATCGAACGCACCAGATGAGGGAGAATAAACTTGAGTTAGCAATAAATGAGCAGTTTAATATACGGCCGCCACACTGATGAATTACAAAGCAGCTTAATATACGGCCGCCACACTGATGAATTACAAAGCAGCTTAATATACGGCCGCCACACTGATGAATTACAAAGCAGCGTAATATACGGCCGCCACACTGATGAATTACAAAGCAGCTTAATATACGGCCGCTACACTGATGAATTACAAAGCAGCTTAATATACGGCCGCCACACTGATGAATTACAAAGCAGCTTAATATACGGCCGCCACACTGATGAATTACAAAGCAGCGTAATATACGGCCGCCACACTGATGAATTACAAAGCAGCTTAATATACGGCCGCCACACTGATGAATTACAAAGCAGCTTAATATACGGCCGCTACACTGATGAATTACAAAGCAGCGTAATATACGGCCGCTACACTGATGAATTACAAAGCAGCGTAATATACGGCCGCCACACTGATGAATTACAAAGCAGCGTAATATACGGCCGCTACACTGATGAATTACAAAGCAGCGTAATATACGGCCGCCACACTGATGAATTACAAAGCAGCGTAATATACGGCCGCTACACTGATGAATTACACAGCAGCGTAATATACGGCCGCTACACTGATGAATTACAAAGCAGCTTAATATACGGCCGCCACACTGATGAATTACAAAGCAGCTTAATATACGGCCGCCACACTGATGAATTACAAAGCAGCGTAATATACGGCCGCTACACTGATGAATTACAAAGCAGCTTAATATACGGCCGCCACACTGATGAATTACAAAGCAGCTTAATATACGGCCGCTACACTGATGAAATACAAAGCAGCGTAATATACGGCCGCTACACTGATGAATTACAAAGCAGCGTAATATACGGCCGCTACACTGATGAATTACACAGCAGCGTAATATACGGCCGCTACACTGATGAATTACAAAGCAGCGTAATATACGGCTGCTACACCCGTGAATTACAAAGCAGCGTAATATACGGCCGCTACACTGATGAATTACAAAGCAGCGTAATATGCGGCCGCCACTCTGATGAATTACAAAGCAGCTTAATATATGGCCGCTACCCTGATGAATTACAAAGCAGCTTAATATACGGCCGCTACACTAATGAATTACAAAGCAGCTTAATATACGGCAGCCACACTGATGAATTACAAAGCAGCTTAATATACGGCCGCCACTCTGATGAATTACAAAGCAGCTTAATATACGGCCGCCACTCTGATGAATTACAAAGCAGCTTAATATACGGCCGCCACTCTGATGAATTACAAAGCAGCTTAATATACGGCCGCCACTCTGATGAATTACAAAGCAGCTTAATATACGGCCGCCACTCTGATGAATTACAAAGCAGCTTAATATACGGCCGCTACCCTGATGAATTACAAAGCAGCGTAATATACGGCCGCTACCCTGATGAATTACAAAGCAGCGTAATATACGGCCGCTACCCTGATGAATTACAAAGCAGCGTAATATACGGCCGCTACCCTGATGAATTACAAAGCAGCGTAATATACGGCCGCTACCCTGATGAATTACAAAGCAGCTTAATATACGGCCGCCACTCTGATGAATTAAAAAGCAGCTTAATATACGGCCGCCACTCTGATGAATTACAAAGCAGCTTAATATACGGCCGCTACCCTGATGAATTACAAAGCAGCTTAATATACGGCCGCTACCCTGATGAATTACAAAGCAGCGTAATATACGGCCGCCACTCTGATGAATTACAAAGCAGCTTAATATACGGCCGCTACACTGATGAATTACAAAGCAGCTTAACATACGGCCGCTACCCTGATGAATTACAAAGCAGCGTAATATACGGCCGCCACTCTGATGAATTACAAAGCAGCTTAATATACGGCCGCTACCCTGATGAATTACAAAGCAGCTTAATATACGGCCGCTACCCTGATGAATTACAAAGCAGCGTAATATACGGCCGCCACTCTGATGAATTACAAAGCAGCTTAATATACGGCCGCTACACTGATGAATTACAAAGCAGCTTAACATACGGCCGCTACACTGATGAATTACAAAGCAGCGTAATATACGGCCGCTACACTGATGAATTCTAAAGCAGCTTAATATACGGTCGCTACAATGATGAATTACAAAGCAGCGTAATATACGGCCGCCACTCTGATGAATTATAAAGCAGCTCAATATACGACCGCTACCCTGATGAATTACAAAGCAGCCTAATATACTGCCGCTACCCTTATGAATAACATAGCAGCGTAATATACGGCCGCTACCCTGATGAATTACAAAGCAGCTTAATATACGGCCGCCACTCTGATGAATTACAAAGCAGCTTAATATACGGCCGCCACACTGATGAATTACAAAGCAGCGTAATATACGGCCGCCACTCTGATGAATTACAAAGCAGCTTAATATACGGCCGCTACACTGATGAATTACAAAGCAGCGTAATATACGGCCGCCACTCTGATGAATTACAAAGCAGCTTAATATACGGCCGCTACCCTGATGAATTACAAAGCAGCTTATTATACGGCCGCTACACTGATGAATTACAAAGCAGCTTAATATACGGCCGCCACACTGATGAATTACAAAGCAGCTTAATATTCGGCCGCTACACTGATGAATTACAAAGCAGCTTAATATACGGCCGCCACACTGATGAATTACAAAGCAGCGTAATATACGGCCGCTACACTGATGAATTACAAAGCAGCGTAATATACGGCCGCTACACCGATGAATTACAAAGCAGCGTAATATACGGCCGCTACACCCATCAATTACAAAGCAGCGTAATATACGGCCGCTACACTGCTGAATTACAAAGCAGCTTAATATACGGCCGCCACACTGATGAATTACAAAGCAGCGTAATATACGGCCGCTACACTGATGAATTACAAAACAGCGTAATATGCGGCCGCTACACCCATGAATTACAAAGCAGCGTAATATACGGCCGCTACACCCATGAATTACAAAGCAGCGTAATATACGGCCGCTACACTGATGAAGTACAAAGCAGCTTAATATAGGGCCGCCACTCTGATGAATTACAAAGCAGCTTAATATACGGCCGCTACCCTGATGAATTACAAAGCAGCTTAATATACGGCCGCTACACTGATGAATTACAAAGCAGCTTAATATACGGCAGCCACACTGATGAATTACAAAGCAGCTTAATATACGACCGCTACACTGATGAATTACAAAGCAGCGTAATATACGGCCGCCAAACTGATGAATTACAAAGCAGCGTAATATACGGCCGCTACACCCATGAATTACAAAGCAGCGTAATATACGGCCGCTACACTGATGAGTTACAAAGCAGCGTAATATACGGCCGCTACACTGATGAATTACAAAGCAGCGTAATATACGGCCGCTACACTGATGAATTACAAAGCAGCGTAATATACGGCCGCTACACTGATGAATTACACAGCAGCGTAATATACGGCCGCTACACTGATGAATTACAAAGCAGCGTAATATACGGCCGCTACACCCATGAATTACATAGGAGCGTAATATACGGCCGCTACACTGATGAATTACAAAGCTGCTTAATATACGGCCGCTACCCTGATGAATTACAAAGCAGCTTAATATACGGCCGCTACACTGATGAATTACAAAGCAGCTTAATATACGGCAGCCACACTGATGAATTACAAAGCAGCTTAATATACGGCCGCCACTCTGATGAATTACAAAGCAGCTTAATATACGGCCGCCACTCTGATGAATTACAAAGCAGCTTAATATACGGCCGCTACCCTGATGAATTACAAAGCAGCGTAATATACGGCCGCTCCCCTGATGAATTACAAAGCAGCGTAATATACGGCCGCTACCCTGATGAATTAAAAAGCAGCGTAATATACGGCCGCTACCCTGATGAATTACAAAGCAGCGTAATATACGGCCGCTCCCCTGATGAATTACAAAGCAGCTTAATATACGGCCGCTACACTGATGAATTACAAAGCAGCGTAATATACGGCCGCCACTCTGATGAATTACAAAGCAGCTTAATATACGGCCGCCACTCTGATGAATTACAAAGCAGCTTAATATACGGCCGCCACTCTGATGAATTACAAAGCAGCTTAATATACGGCCGCCACTCTGATGAATTACAAAGCAGCTTAATATACGGCCGCTACCCTGATGAATTACAAAGCAGCGTAATATACGGCCGCTCCCCTGATGAATTACAAAGCAGCGTAATATACGGCCGCTACCCTGATGAATTAAAAAGCAGCGTAATATACGGCCGCTCCCCTGATGAATTACAAAGCAGCTTAATATACGGCCGCTACCCTGATGAATTACAAAGCAGCGTAATATACGGCCGCTCCCCTGATGAATTACAAAGCAGCGTAATATACGGCCGCTCCCCTGATGAATTACAAAGCAGCGTAATATACGGCCGCTACCCTGATGAATTACAAAGCAGCTTAATATACGGCCGCTACCCTGATGAATTACAAAGCAGCGTAATATACGGCCGCTCCCCTGATGAATTACAAAGCAGCTTAATATACGGCCGCTACACTGATGAATTACAAAGCAGCGTAATATACGGCCGCCACTCTGATGAATTACAAAGCAGCGTAATATACGGCCGCTCCCCTGATGAATTACAAAGCAGCTTAATATACGGCCGCCACACTGATGAATTAAAAAGCAGCTTAATATACGGCCGCCACTCTGATGAATTACAAAGCAGCTTAATATACGGCCGCTACCCTGATGAATTACAAAGCAGCTTAATATACGGCCGCTACCCTGATGAATTACAAAGCAGCGTAATATACGGCCGCCACTCTGATGAATTACAAAGCAGCTTAATATACGGCCGCTACACTGATGAATTACAAAGCAGCTTAATATACGGCCTCTGCACTGATGAATTACAAAGCAGCGTAATATACGGCCGCTACACTGATGAATTACAAAGCAGCTTAATATACGGTCGCTACAATGATGAATTACAAAGCAGCGTAATATACGGCCGCCACTCTGATGAATTATAAAGCAGCTTAATATACGACCGCTACCCTGATGAATTACAAAGCAGCCTAATATACTGCCGCTACCCTGATGAATAACAAAGCAGCGTAATATACGGCCGCTACCCTGATGAATTACAAAGCAGCTTAATATACGGCCGCCACTCCGATGAATTACAAAGCAGCTTAATATACGGCCGCTACCCTGATGAATTACAAAGCAGCGTAATATACGGCCGCCACTCTGATGAATTACAAAGCAGCTTAATATACGGCCGCCACACTGATGAATTACAAAGCAGCGTAATATACGGGCGCCACTCTGATGAATTACAAAGCAGCTTAATATACGGCCGCTACACTGATGAATTACAAAGCAGCGTAATATACGGCCGCCACTCTGATGAATTACAAAGCAGCTTAATATACGGCCGCTACCCTGATGAATTACAAAGCAGCTTATTATACGGCCGCTACACTGATGAATTACAAAGCAGCTTAATATACGGCCGCCACACTGATGAATTACAAAGCAGCTTAACATACGGCCGCTACACTGATGAATTACAAAGCAGCTTAATATACGGCCGCTACACCCATGAATTACAAAGCAGCGTAATATACGGCCGTGTGCCGTCGCGGTTGCGCACTTTCTCTGTACATATGTTCGTACATATGCTGATGCAACGCCTGGGTGCGGTTTTACCGCAGTGCGGGTGCTTGGTCAGCAAATTGAGAGTATAAAAGAGCATGCGCGAAGTTCTAGAGTCGCATTTGGACCGTGTTCCTCCCCTGTACAACATCCCTACCAGTAAATCGTCGCAGTTACCAGCGTTGTCACTAACCTTCGGACTTCACACCTACTTTTGCCTTCACACTGGTGGCCATATCAGTGACGGACCCACGAATTCGCGAAGATATATTTGAGAAGAAAAGAAGATAAAGTATTCGACGAGAAACCTAAATAAGTTTGAGAAGAGGGTCGAGTGACTTCAGCATATCAAGACGACGGTGATACCTACAGAGAATTCGAGAGAACTCCAGGAAGATCGTCTGGTGAAGAGAAGAAATATACATTCTACGCAGATTATCTGCAGAGACTGCAGAGCAACGAGATATCGACTATAAGGACAGCATCGACGGCCGGAGAGCTTCAGAGTTCTACGGAGAGGGCGACTACGGAGCTGAAACCTTCAACTACGAGGTGATTCAGCCGACTACAGTTACGTCAACTTCGTGCTACGGGCGGAGCAGTGACGGTGCATCGCCTACAACGATGGCAGAGATCACGACATCGTGCGACAACTCTAACTACAATTTAAGATAAGTAAAGCAGCAGTTAATTGTGATAATTGTAACAGTGCCGTTGCAGCTAACTATTCATTGCGAGTGAGGCAGGCGGCGTGCAGCGTGCGCGTCAGCCAGTACGTGCGGGCGTCAAGGTCAACCTAGCTGGGCTGTACTTGCAGTTGCAGAGAGCAGGCTGTGTGTTCAATGACCCCTAGACATGAGCTGTTTTCAAGGTGTTACGAGTCTTATTTTTTAAAGTGAGTGGCGCTATTTTCTCGAAGTGTTGCTATAAGTGCTTCAAGTAATTTTGTATTGTTTTAGTTGTGTAAATTTAATCTTGAGCAACGTTAAACTCATTTGAGCAGTGATGTTATTTGTGTAATACGTAGAGACCAAACTCGTAACGTAATTATGCCTGAAATTTCAGTATCGAGTGATTTTCGAAATAGTAGAATGCCTACCACAGTTTTTGTTTTGATGTGGATATATTGGCGACAGAGAGATAAGTATACTTAAATGCCTTCTGTGGTCTGTACAACATGTAGGTCATGCGAGATTTATTTTTTTGCTGGTTGCGTCTGATGGGATGCTGCAGGGGGAGGTGCGTTTCCAATTTGCCCAAAGGTAATGCTGAAGACCTTTGTAAAACTCAACGTTCAAGCAGTTAGAGAGTAAGAGGAAAATTGTTTGCAAGAGAATCATTGCATTTTGATTTCGAGGAAGTACTACTGATCAAAGGATCAATTATTGAAAGAACAATTCGCTGTATTAAGATGACAGGAATTAGTTAAAAGATGATGTAAAAGTAGTACAATGCATTGAAATGATGTAATAATGATGAAATATGTACTGAGAAATGCAATGTGATTTCGAGAATTAAAAATATATTAAAGTTGGAAGATACTCTTTCAAGTGAAGTAAGTAATAATGGATGTTCAGATGATACATTCCTGATGTTATTGCTCTGAGTACGATAGAAGAAATATGTGAGAAATATGTGAGAAAAATAGAGCAAAAAGAGAAGATACCGCGGCAGAGTGAATGTCCGTGAGAGAATAAATAAAGCGTTGCAGCGCTTGGTAAAGATACCGACAAGTCTGTGGATATATCTGGTAAAATGGTTTAAGGTTACCAGGTACATTTACCAGCGAGGTCGAGTAATACTGTTGAGTAATTCGCGCAGACAATTAAGTGAGTTAGCTTTAGAGAAGCGAATGTTTGCAATGTTCACGGTGATGCGGATCTACCCAAAGTCGACAGTGTTGTGGTGGAAGTTTCAATGCCATCTCTGGTAAAGACGTTGGGATGATATCTGCTAAACCGGGGCATTGTTGTAACGATATTCGTGTTGACGAACTAGGAATTAATGCCATTGATACCATGATGATCAGAGTAGCATTGTAGATTGCGGTTGTCATTGTGCTGGCGAAACAGAAGTATCATACGAGAGTAATAATGAGAGGCGATAGAAGCCTATTAATTAACCACACGTGGTGGTGAGGTATTAAGTTAAGAGTAACTAGTAATAGAGTGTACAGAGTGTAGAGTGTGCAGAGCTGCACGCAGCTGCACCGAGACATTGAACTCGGAGAAAAAAGAGCACTAGACGACATGCGAACGCTGACTCATACGCCAGACAGAGTGGCGCCTTACTTCCTGTGGCTCTGTTTAGCAACAGTTGGTAGCCAAGGTACGAAGGCATGGATATGAATATGACTGGTAAATAGTCATGAATAAGATGTGTTTTGAAGAATTGACAAATAATTGAATAGTGAAAACTAATTAAAAGTCAATAAATATTCAACTCAATTCTTAGTTATCTGTTAAACGAGAGTGGCTGCCCGTAATGTTTTTTGAGCACGTTTACGATCTAGTGCGTCATAACAGTCATTTTTGCAAGTCTACTCGAATTTCACACTCAGTAAAGTTTTATGTTGTGTAATTTATTATTCGAAAGTAACAGAATGTAAAATTTATCATCAAGTCTCCTAAAAGTTTTCACGGGATAATTTACAACGGATTGAACGATTAAAATTTAGAATATTTAACGTCAATATTGATCTATTGCATTTATATCTTTTTGTGTACGTACTGTAAAAAGTATGTCCTTACGTGTTCAATCATTTTTTTTGTTGTATTTGCTTATGCTTCAGTTTAACCTCGTGTATGCTTTAGTGTTTACCCTTTTTGATTAAGGCATTAACGGAACGCGATATGTGAAACGTAAAATGGCAGTTCACAGTGTAACAGTTCAGCAAGTACAGTATAATAATACGTAATTTTCTTGTGTAAAAGACGCACATGATTGTGGAAAATTTTTGATTTTTTTTTGTTTGCACGTTTTGCAAGAGTTGACGACTTTGCAGATATTTAATCTTTTTGCCCGTGCATAGTCTGGGAACGTTTCAAGAACGCACTCTCATGTCTCGATGAGAATTAATGTGCTGAATTCACACTTTAAATACAGATTGGAAAATTCTCACGACATCCGGCTGCTGATGCCGAAATTTTAACGTGGAGACAGTGTTTTCAATCTCTCAGCAAATTAAATGTCTATTCGAAATTCAGTTGATCTTTGTTGATTCAGATTTCGTTTTCTGAGAAAACTTAAATGAAGTAAGAGATTTGTTTTTGTTGGACATTTAAATCATTGACTTGAAAGGATTTTTTTAAAAAGTTCATTATCAAGCTGCAGTTCACTTTACGTAAACCTTTATGCTTGTGTTTTAAATTGGTTTGGCTTTTAGAATTGTTTAAATTGTGTTCATTTTTCTTTCTAATTGGTCATGCTAATCGTTTTTGTATTGATTTCCAATTTCAGTTCGAGCGTGTGCGAGCGGTGACACGACATCTGTAACACGATTCACGCTGCTGTGCCAGCGACGAAGCACAGCGAGTACGAGCAAGTCACGTAGAAAGCACATGACGGGGTACGCACTATGCAGTGCGGAGTCCGGTCCGACAGACTGGCGCCCAGCAAGCTGTCAACAAACATCGATGGCCTTGGCGGCAGCTAAGCTTCGCATGCAGCGAAGAGATTACTGAAAGAGATTACCTTCGCGCGCAGTGATTTGAAAAGAGTAACTTACCTTGAAGATTTAATGTGGTTTTAATACTTTACAGTGTTACTTTACCATGTTCGTAATGTTGAAAACGTGGTTTAATAAATTTTGAAACTTGAAAGTAGGTAATTATAAATTCAGTCGTTCAAAAATTATGACTTTGTTTACATTTTATTACGGTTACATTACGATAATTTGGATACCCGATTTTCATATTCATACTTGATGTCTTAAACTAGCGTGTGTTCGATTTTGTTACGTATTATCTTATATCTTACTACACGTTCTATATCGTTATGTTACCGATAGAATTAAGTTTTACGAGTCTACGGTACTCTGTTTATTCTGATTGGTTGTTTTACTAATAGTGGAAAAATTCTGTTCTAATTTGTGCGATGTTTGGTTATAAGATTATCCAACTTCTATTTTTAAGTCTACGGTAACGCAGACGATATTTTGAATGTTTCTTTTTGGTGAAAACTTTAATGATGCTTTATTTAATATCAACTCAACTTTTCTGTATCATTTTTCATTACCTACGAGGCACTAGTTTTGATTATTATAAAATTTTCCGAAATTGCCTTGCCGAAGAACTCGTGTTTTGCTCGGTGTTACTCTTTCACCAGAGATGTGAGCGGATGTTTTTATATTTACTCATGAATTAATATTAAGTTGGTATTTCCAAGCTTGTGTTTTACGTATTTCATTTTAACCATGTTCGCGAAGATGCTCGAGTCGATGCAGTGTTCAGGTATATAATTATGATTTGTTCATTTTGGTTTATCGATAACTCAATTCATGCGAATATTTTGTTCACTTAAAATTTTAAAGGCATTGTGTATTTAAATTTCATGCGTGTTTATTATTATACTAACGAATGTATTGGTTTTATTTAAAAATTTATGGCGAGTGTCAATGCAAATGTACGAGGTATCTGCGTGCCTTATTTCTTATTTGTGTTTGATTAAAAACTTTTTTAGTTGTTGTTTCAACGATGCGATTTTCTTTTTCATTTTTACTGCGTTAGCATTTGAACTGTTTAACACGAAACAATGTTAGAGTTAATTGTGTTTTTCATGGCAGGTGTTCATGTTAGCGGATTTTTGTTTTTTTAGTACGACACCTGCCGAGGTGCATTGTTTTAAAGTTTTCTGTTGCCAGAAAATTTTTTATGTTGCAATGTTCGTGTGCCAAAATTTTTTTTTGCGTTCTATACGTGTCTTGAGCAGCGCCTCTTCCCATGTTTTTTTGGTGATGGGGGTGTTTGCGTTTTTCTTTGCGATGCTTTTTGTCGAATTTAACTGGACGAGTTTGTTTTTCCTGTTACTGGCAGTTGTTTTTGCCACGAAAGGGTTATTTTTATTTTTTTTTGGTTTTCCTAATTAGGATGCCTTTAGCTTACTGTGTTGATTTTTAAGTTACAATTCTTCCCCTTGATTCATTTATTTTTGTGGTTTGAGATCAACCATGTATGGGGGGAAGGTGTGTGCCGTCGCGGTTGCGCACTTTCTCTGTACATATGTTCGTACATATGCTGATGCAACGCCTGGGTGCGGTTTTACCGCAGTGCGGGTGCTTGGTCAGCAAATTGAGAGTATAAAAGAGCATGCGCGAAGTTCTAGAGTCGCATTTGGACCGTGTTCCTCCCCTGTACAACATCCCTACCAGTAAATCGTCGCAGTTACCTGCGTTGTCACTAACCTTCGGACTTCACACCTACTTTTGCCTTCACACTTGGTTCACACTGATATGCGGCCGCTTCACCCATGAATTACAAAGCAGCGTAATATACGGCCGCTACACTGATGAATTACAAAGCAGCTTAATATACGGCCGCCACTCTGATGAATTACAAAGCAGCTTAATATACGGCCGCTACCCTGATGAATTACAAAGCAGCTTAATATACGGCCGCTACACTGATGAATTACAAAGCAGCTTAATATACGGCAGCCACACTGATGAATTACAAAGCAGCTTAATATACGACCGCTACACTGATGAATTACAAAGCAACGTAATATACGGCCGCCAAACTGATGAATTACAAAGCAGCGTAATATACGGCCGCTACACCCATGAATTACAAAGCAGCTTAATATACGGCCGCCACACTGATGAATTACAAAGCAGCGTAATATACGGCCGCTACACTGATGAATTACAAAGCAGCGTAATATACGGCCGCTACACTGGTCGAGAATTTTGTAAGACAGAGAAATAGTTTTATAATATTATCACAAAATCTATTTTAAAATTCCATTGTTGCAGTGTTAGGCACAATTTGTTTTAGCAATTTTTAAGAGCACTGAACTTCAAACAACTTCATGTCAATACTTCAAGTCAAGCAACACCTCACATCAAGCAACACATAGCAACACACCAAGCAACACACCAAGCAACACACCAAGCAACACACTAAGCAACACACCAAGCAACACACCAAGCAACACACCAAGCAACACACCAAGCAGCAAACCAAGCAACACACCAAGCAACACACCAAGCAACACACCAAGCAACACACCAAGCAACATACCAAGCGACACACCAAGCATATTAGAAGCATGACGGCAATGATACTTTGCAGAACACGAGCACGCCACTTTTGCCAGCATTGCGCGTCCGAGCTGGGGTGCTAATTAATATATTCATAGCTAATCTTCTGTCAATAGAAAGTAATCTGCAGCTTTCTCGCATGCGTCTTTTTTCCCCGCTCGGATTTTGCGTATTTTCTTTCTTCATCGCGTCCGGTTTGTTGGAAAGAGAGAGAGAGTTTTGAGTGAAAGATACAGAATGTAAATGTAGGATTAGGAATGTGCTTAGAACGGAATATTGATGTAAGTATATACTTCATCGGAGCTGAATGTGCTGGAAAAGTTTGTGAAGGAGTATTGATCTGTGAAATTTAATAACGAGCGTTTCATTGTACAGAATGAAGGGCTGCACTTTCAAGCAATTTTTACCATCATGACGGTACAGCTGGGAGCGAATGTTTTTCTGCGCCGACTTGGCTTCGCTCTGAATTGTGACGCTACGACGACGGGAATTTGAAAACCTTGTACACAACGAAAACGTCAGACGATAATGGAAGCAAGTTCTCAAAGTTCGGTCATGAAATTAAATGTTTTATCAAAATTGTTCAAGTCCAAAGATTAAGTGTTCCTCAAAATAAAATATATTATTAACTTGCGCATCCCCTCTGCAGTTATCAATATATAATACATTGATGTTCAAAATCAGATTTTTTTCTCATTCAGTTAGTACTGACTTACATTCCGGTGAAGGATTTAATGAAATTAGAGCTTTGATTTTTGAAAATTTCAAACAACGTGACACTGATACGACAAGATGTAATTTTTCCTCGAGTTCTGTTGCTAACGATTCGGTATGCATGGGTGTTTCCAACAATGAAATCTTAGTGCTGCTAGCTGTGAAATCTTGGTGTTGCTAGCAAAGGAATCTTGGTGTTGCCAGCAGTGAAATCTTGGTGTTGCCAGCAAAGGAATCTTGGTGTTGCTAGCAGTGAAATCTTGATGTTGCTAGCAATGAAATCTTAGTGCTGCTAGCAGTGAAATCTTGGTGTTGCTAGCAAAGGAATCTTGGTGTTGCCAGCAGTGAAATCTTGGTGTTGCTAGCAAAGGAATCTTGGTGTTGCCAGCAGTGAAATCTTGATGTTGCTAGCAATGAAATCTTAGTGCTGCTAGCAGTGAAATCTTGGTGTTGCTAGCAAAGGAATCTTGGTGTTGCCAGCAGTGAAATCTTGGTGTTGCTAGCAAAGGAATCTTGGTGTTGCCAGCAGTGAAATCTTGATGTTGCTAGCAATGAAATCTTAGTGCTGCTAGCAGTGAAATCTTGGTGTTGCTAGCAAAGGAATCTTGGTGTTGCCAGCAGTGAAATCTTGGTGTTGCTAGCAAAGGAATCTTGATGTTGCTAGCAGTGAAATCTTGGTGTTGCTAGCAATGAAATCTTAGTGCTGCTAGCTGTGAAATCTTGGTGTTGCTAGCAAAGGAATTTTGGTGTTGCTAGGAGTGAAATCTTGGTTTTGCTAGCGAAGAAATTTTGGTGCTGCTAGCGAACAAATCTTGGCGTTGCTAGCAATGAAATCTTGGTGGTGCTAGGAATGAAATCTTGGTGATCTAACGAAGAAATCTTGGTGTTACTAGCAGTGAAATCTTGGTGTTGCTAGCAGTGAAATCTTGGTGTTGCTAGCAAAGGAGTCTTGATGTTGCTAGGAATGAAATCTTGGTTTTGCTAGCGAAGAAATCTTGGTGCTGCTAGCGAAGAAATCTCGGTGTTGCTAGCGAAGAAATCTTGGTGTTGCTAGCAATGAAATATTGGTGTTGCTAGTAGTAAAATCTTGGTGTTGATAGGGAAGAAACCTCGGTGTCTCTAACGAAGAAATCTTGGTGTTGCAAACAAAGAAATCTATGTGTTTGTAACGAAGAAATCTTGGTGCTGCTAGCGAAGAAATTCTGGTGTTGCTAGCGAATAAATATTGGAGTTACTAGCAATGAAATCTTGGTGTTCCAAACAAATCGGGCTGCAAAGCAAGCTTTACTGTAGTAATTTTTCTCCGTGAGATTCAATTACGGCTGAATACTTGACGAAGATTTGAATAATTCACTTCGGTGCATTAACGACTCCCGAAGCATCAGCTGCACAGCACCTGCAGCCTCGTAGAAAATAAAGTTCGAGTTCAAGTCGTCTTCTCTTCCTCAAACACAAAGAACTCAAAAACTCTACAAATCGTGAAAAAAACGCGGCTCAAAATTTTGCTCTTCATTGATTAGCAGCGGCGGTTTTTAGAGAGGAACAATTTAAATTCTTGGGGCAATCGAGTTACGTCTGATTTGCTTGAGTCTGCGCCGGTGGGGCGAAGTGCAGTCCAGGTTGAGGGAATGAAGAGGTGGGGTCCCAAGCTGTAAGCTATGTTTCGCAAATTTTAGAAGTGCACATTGAGAGTGTTCATTCAAATTAAACGAGAAAAGAATATTTGAAAGAGAAAAATAAACTGAAACTGTAAATAACGTGTCAAAATTTAAAGAATTTTGACAGGTAGCAAAAGGAATAGGAACCCAGCGAGGGTTCCATCTAGGCACAAGGAGAGGCTAGACCGAGGAGAATGATCCCAATAAGAGGTACAAGGAGAGGGTAGCAGAAGGAAAAGGAAAATTTAGAGAATTTTGAGGGGAGTATGTTAAGTTTGCGTGCTGAACAAATTTCTGGGCAGGACTAGAATTGGTAAGACTGGGCTGAAACTAAAACTAAAGCTAAGCTGCTCTCAGGGCGTTGCAATGCTAAGGAAGATAAAAATGGGAAGGTGGATTTGAGGAAGAGAATCATGGATAATCTTATTGATTTTTAAAAACCATAAAAACACTACGTGTAAAGATATTTAATTAGGAAGTACGGATGTTAAGAGAATAAAAGCTAGAATGTTTGACCATTCTATCACTGTTCAAAATTTTTTTGGGGGCGAATCGAAGCAAACACAAACGCGGAAAGTTGGAAAACGAACAGAGAATAATATAATCAAATTTGGTGTTGATTTCAATGAAAAATAAATGTTTTTACATTACACGTAAAAATACAAGTTCATAGTCAAGAGGATGGATTGTATCATCTCTCCAAAAATGAACTATGAATCTTAATTATTAGTGCAGGTGAATGATGGCACACGCATGTATGTAGCCTAGCTTTACTCAATGGAGACGTAGTCATGTACTACTGTACGTTAATTTCAATTCTTGTAATTCATTTATAGCATGTAAGCAATATTTTGAAATGTTCACTCCATTTATTACTTGGAAGTGCACTTGTACTGCCAGGTTTTATGTCTAGCCCTAATTAGAACGTTTGACGTTATTTAGAAGCAAATATTACAGTACTGCAAATTAAGATGCAAATTGGGTAAGCTTACCATATTCGAAGAACATTAAAAAATATTTTAGTGTCTATATTAGGCTTACAATAATAGCTGCACATAAATACAAGATGAAAATTATACCCATGAACTGATTAAAAATTAACGTACTTATACCATGCATGCGAAAATCCGTTTTTGTGATTGAAGCATCCTTGAATTTATAATATTTGCATGACAAAGAATACGTTCACAAACAGAGACTAAGGAGTACCATCTATGAGTACCTCTAAAAGGATCCAAATAAGGGTTGCAGCTAGGCACAAGGAGAGGGTAGCCTGAGGGGAATGAACCCAACAAGGGGTTCCATCTACGCACAAGGAGAGGGTACTCCGAGGGCAATGAACCCAACAAGGGTTCGAGCCAGGTACAAGGAGAGGGTAGCCCGAGGGCAATGAACCCAACAAGGGTTCCAGCTAGGTACAAGGAGAGGGTACCCCGAGGGGAATGAACCCAACAAGAGTTCCTTCTAGATACAAGGAGAGGGTGGCACAAAGAGAAGGAACCCAGCTAGGGTTCCATCTAGGCACAAGGAGAGGGTAGCCCGAGGGCAGACGCTGCTTCGGTTTTGTGCTCGCGCGGCAAAGATGCGAGCAAAGGAGCAGCACGGCGGCAGCCTTGCTCTGGGAAGTCCGATTCGAGGACTCCCTTTGTTAAATATTCTAATGGGCTCGCAAGAAAAATGTTGACGTCGGAAAATCTCGCTCACTTCGTTAGCTTCCTGTAAAATCAACTGGGAAATTAATCATTAGGTTAGCGGAGGAGCTTCAGAATGTTGTTCATTTGCTGACGTTTTGTCAAACGCGGGATGAAATTAAAAGAGGTCGAGAAAAATTCCTAAAGAGACTGCGTAAATATTTGTGATTTTAAAACTAAGATTTGCGAGAAGAAAAAACAATTAGGAGATGGTTTGAGATTTCAAATGCAAAGGTTTACCTGAATAAGACAAAATTTGATTTACCAATTTATTTACTGTGTGTGTGTACCATATACTGTATTTCATTTTGAACAACTCGAACATCATGATAAAGGGAAAACAACTGCAGGTTGTTGCTGCAGAACACCTTCAATAGCACTCTTCAGGGTAAAATTAAGAGAATAATAAGTTGACTATAAATAACACTAAAAAGATCATGTGAGTGTCGGAGAACTTCTTGATGAAATTAGAAAAGAACCGGAGACAGGAAACCTACCTAAGCGCTCCTACCCACTATAGGGTGTCACCATAATTTGTAGTTTGATAGATATGGGCAAAGAGTGCTTGATAGCTGTAAAAAACACCTTTTTTGCAAACGAAGCAATATGGTTCTGGTTGCACAAACTAGCTGTATCTAAAAATGAGACTGCACATGGAAGCTATATTAGCTTCAAGAAATTACCAAAAAAGTTAATAAATTTTATTTTTGTCCGATTTTTCCTGCTATAACTGTAAAATACTGGAAGAGCAAGAACATAACTGTGCTATCAAATGCTCAATAGATCAATTCTCAATTACTAATTTCTAGATTTCTACAAAAAATTCTCGGACAGTAAAAAAAATTCATGGACAGTCAACTTATTCATCACTTCACCATTCCATTGTTTCACTAAAAAACTCATGGAGAGTCAACATATTCATCACTTCACCTTTCAATTGTTTCAGAATAAAATTCACGGACAGTTGACATATTCACTGTTTCACCATTTCATTGTTTCATAAAAAATCACAGGTAGTCGACGTTGACGTTTCTATTCGTCGACGTCTCAATGTTTCTCTCAATTTCTCTACATCACTGCCAATAAATCATTATGATCCAAAATTAATTTTCATGAGCTAACTTTCTGAAGTTTCAACACCCAATTCTTACTAGCTCTGAGAGCTGAGTTTCATAAGTCATATACATACATGTTCCACATGAGGCAGATATTTACATTCTAGAGCTGAAACTTCATTGCGTGTTCTAGGTACTTACATTCTAGAGCTAAAACTTCAATGCGTTTTTTTCATACATGCGTCTAATTTCTAGTTTTAACATTCACTCCAGTCGGCAATTTCCCTCGTCATTCAGCACCCCTTTCTAGTGACGAAGATTCTCTCGCATCCATCGCTTCCAACCGCAATCCCGGGGCCGGAGGTGCGCCGGGGTTGCGACCCCTTCGCATCCCGCATTCCCGTCACGTTTCCCTGCGGAGGTTAATGACATTCAGTGAGCGTTTCACGCTTCACCGATACCTGTTTTCGTTACGCTCTTTTTCCTTTGTTCCTGAATTTTCAAAAGCGAATCCTGAGCGTCGATTTTTGTGTCGTGTTTTTGGAGCTGTAGAACCAACGCTTTTTCAAATGTTAAGTAGGCGCTCCGTGGAGTTTTGAACGTCCGCGTTCAGCCACTGGATGAATACATTACCCAGACGCACCACCGTGAGAGCCGCTGCGATTATTTTAGAGGGTAGCTCTAGGAATAAAAATGCCAAGTGTTTTTGCTGTCGGCATATTTCGCCTTACAATTCCACGGGGTTCTGAATTATCTTCTGATGGATGTCATTGAACCTTGAAATTTTAGCTGAACTTGGATTTGAACTCAAGGCCAAAATAGTTTTAGTTTGGCTTGTGAAGATAAGATCATTGCAGTTGGTAACTCACGTGTACCGATTTTACTGGATATAAGATTTCAACCTATTGCGCTGCTGCTTCATGAGTTGAAATTTTTGAAGCCGACCAACTTATTATGGTTATAATGTATATTATTCCTGTTCCCATAAATTTTGACTCGTAAACTCGGACTTTGGTTAGCAATTAATTTAATATTTATCAATAATTATTCACATGTGTAAATAATGGGTAGAAACAGGCGGCTCACAGGAATTCGAAACATTGGACGAATAATATTTTATCCTCACCATATTACATTATAATATGCGGTAAAAACTAACAGTTTACATGATAAAATTTCATTGAAGATTGAAAAAGAACAGACTTATAACGGAAGTTGTAACACCCTTTAGGTTACTTTACACTCGAACAAACACTTTTGTTGCAAGAAAAGTTGATCAATTAACCATTTTTTTGTAAACCATTGAAAAATCAATTTTATGTATAACATTGCAATACGATTTCAGTATAGGTTGGAGTACCCTGTTCTAAGGAACTGCGGGCCCTAAGCGTGAATAATTGAAACGATGTTTCGGGCAATGATACAAAGATAACATTTCGCGAATTTCCTGTGAGGGTAATTTAAGCGCAACATTAACAGCAGATCAGAGTTATAGCTACACACTTCACAAATACACTTGCTCGTCTCATGCATCTCAGAGAACTTAAGATCTTTCAATAATACGCTAGGGTAATTACAGCGCTCTTCATTATTGGTCAATATAACAGCTAAACAAAGCTTTAATTATCAACTTCACGAATACTCTTGCTGGTATTCGCACTTTTCACAGAACGTAAGACCCCTCAATAATCCGCGAGGATAATTTGCAGCGCGCAACGCAATCTCTTCCGTGATGGCGGCGGCTGCATTTGAGGCGAGACAAACAGCGAACCTGAACACCTGTTGCAGGTCTTGTTATTGCAGCGGCCTCGACCGCTGGTTTTACAGGAGTTGTTATAGCTGCGCTGCGTGAGGAAGATGTTGTTTCAGCGCCCCGCACCAGCTCCGCTCTCCAGATTTACCAATTTGGATTAAAGAAGCACACCGCAGTGGAAAGCTCTGTCTCTTGCGCCTGAGGTTTGTTAACATTGTGCGCAGATCGCTCATCCGAGATGTAAAACTTCACGCGGAATAGAGGATAAATTTTTGAAGCACATATTCTGAGGCACATGAGATTTGCTGGAGACTCTACTCCATAAAAATCATAAAATATGTTATTACTCATTTATTTTTGTGACAACGTTTATGAATTTATCGGTGTTCCAATGCTTTGATAAGGGTGTCATAATTTTATGCTATAGATCTTTAAATGCAACAAGGTCCTCCACATCACCCAGCTGCAGCTGCCCAACACATTTTTTGGGGCAAATGAACCTCAATATAGCTGGCTTTTAGAGCCTATTTTCATCGACACATTGATTGGGCACAGAATTTGGGTACAAGATACGAGGGACGTGAAGTGACCAACCAGCGCGGGTATTTCAACGCAGTGCGGCTCCTGGTTGGAAATAGCACAAATTGTGCTGGTTATAAATAACGGAAATTGTACAGGCCATAAATAACAAAAGTTGTGCTGGCCATAAATAACGGAAATTGTACAGGCCATAAATAACAAAAGTTGTGCTGGCCATAAATAACGGAAATTGTGCAGGCCATAAATAACACAAACTGTGTTTTACTGACTATAAAAATCGTAAATTGTGCTGACCATAAATAACAAAAATTGTGATGGCCATAACTAACATAATAGTGATGGCCATAATTAACATAAATTGTGCTGACCATGAATTACAAAAGTTGCGCAGGTAATAAATAACAACAATTGTGCTGGCCATAAATAGCAACAAAACAATGAATGTTCACGAAATATTCATATTCAGTGGTACACGGGGCAAAACCCACTGCAGGTCTGTTTTAAAATATGACTTGTTAGCGGTAGTACATCTGTATATGACAGATATACATACGTATGTATAATGGAGGATCATACTGAAGATACGATTCTCTTGTCAGGTAAATGTCACATTTCTTAGACGTGTGTATCAGGCAAGTGTGATACTCATCCGTTGCACGTGTAAGGTGCATATGTCATCTGTCCGGCGTGTGTGTCAGGTCTATCTGACACCTGCACAGCACACACATCAGGCACATATGTTACCTGTCCGGCATGTGTGTCATGTAGACATGGCATCTCCCCTGCATGCGTGTCAATGCACATGGCGTGCTCCCAACAAGTGCAGCACCACGATCAGTGCTGCACATGATCTACTGAATGCTGCGATGCTAAATCAACATCATGCTTCGGGGCGCCCTTTGTTGTCTGATGGATTTGCTGTCGCTCACAAAGTTTTCCGAGCGACCCACCGTAGCGCGGGAGCTTGCGGACACACACGCTCGTTAAAAGGGAGCGTCACGATGAAGTGTTACGTGGAAATGTTGAATGGATAAAAGAGAAGAAGTAGTAACATGGATTCCTGCAGTTCTTCGTTCTTGATAGTTTTCATGAGTACTTTTGTGTAAAATTGGGGTTTGGGACGCTTGTTTATTAAACGAGATCGTATTTTAATAAGCACCATTATCTGTCTCAGATATTGTGTGGGTACTGATGCAACTCTACATCATCATACTTACCTCTTTAAGCAATAAAACTTAGAACTATGTCTTGCATTCACTCATACTGAAGTAGGTCTTACAAATTCACGCTAGTGTTTTTTTAAACTTCGATGAATTATTTTCTTTTGGACTATAAAGGCTTACCTGCATAACGCATCTCCATAAGCGCACAATGGTGAAGCAACAAGAAGGATGCTGACTCGAGTCTTGCCTTTGGAATACATTGTCTATTTTCTGTCTCAGTTTCTACCAGTTCCAGCATTTTCGTCCCAGTATTCACTGTCCCAGTTTCGCCCAGTTCCAGCATTTTCGTCCCAGTATTCACTGTCTCAGTTTCTCCCAGTTCCAGCATTTTCTGTCCCAGTTTTCACTGTCCCAGTTTCGCCCAGTTCCAGCATTTTCGTCCCAGTATTCACTGTCCCAGTTTCTCCCAGTTCCAGCATTTTCGTCCCAGTATTCACTGTCTCAGTTTCTCCCAGTTCCAGCATTTTCGTCCCAGTATTCACTGTCTCAGTTTCGCCCAGTTCCAGCATTTTCGTCCCAGTATTCACTGTCTCAGTTTCGCCCAGTTCCAGCATTTTCTGTCCCAGTTTTCACTGTCCCAGTTTCTCCGTGCGTTGGACTGTGCACAAGGACAGGCTTGCTTGGTACTTTCTACTCGTACAGTGAACACGCTCAAAAATTCGCAAGAAGAGTTGAACGTAATTCCAAGAGAAGTTACGAAAAACAAATAGAATGCGTAGTTATTAGAGATTATCTGAAACTGTATTTCTCTGTGCGGTAATATTTACGATCTCGTTGGGAAAGTCTTTTCCTATATTAGCGTCAACAAGGAGGGGAAAATAAGACAAAATCTCCTATTCGCTCTAATATAACTGGCAACGCGAAAAAAGCTCTTTGAGCTTGCACAAGCATTAGCAAACTCATGTGCAGTCTACACTTCTAAGTGATGTTAAAATGTCTAATTGCGAGCAAATGGTATCCGTAACAAGATTCTTAGAAAAAATTAGCAGGATCACTTCCTCGTGAAATTGAATTTCGCAGAAACAAGTCTACGCGGTAAAAGGTGACTCAAGTCGAAATTTCAACACAAAATTCAGCCTTATCATCACTCAGTTTACGTGAACTAAAACAACGTATTTGCGAGACTCCACAGATAGGTTCTAGTGAAGTTAGAACTACTCGCGTTAAGAATTACGATGATTTTGGGAGTTTACTCTGAGTGAAAATAATTCCCGTCAGAATTGGTAAATTTTACACGACATCAATTCATGAGCTAGAAAGTGTCGGAAAACACCCAAATTCCCATTTATGATTATTCCAAATAATGAAGTAACTTAGCCGTAACTTTTGTGGGGTGATTACTCAGCTCATTTAAATGCGACGATTTGATATTCTTTTTAGGTAACGTGGTCACAAAATCTTGTTTCCTGATCAAGTAGCTCTTTGAAATACGTGAATATCATCTACGTTATAGATAATTCTGAAAAAAAGAGTTCTGTACAGCGTATTTCTGGTAACGGTAAAGATAGGTTTAATTTGGGCCAATCTTAACTCAAATTTCCAATTAATTTATACTCATGCCGTGGATCGTACTTGCTTTTTTATTTCGGGGCCCACTACTGCAATTTGACAATTTCTTACTGAGCCAGAATGCACTCAGAAAATCACATTTAAATGCTCAATTCAGTGTTATTTTAATGTGAGTCATTCAAATTCTGGAGACATGTTCGTACTTAACATGGAACAAAACGTATGTCATGTTTGACAACGTTTTGAAGTATAAAATGTAAGAATGTAAGAGCAATTTATCTTGCTGATTAAAAGGCTGCGCGTTGTGTTTGTTTTGCATTTGCATTGCTAAAAAATGAAGAAATTTTGCGGTGCTGACAGAATGCAGGTGAAATGCAAGTAAAAGTTTTAGTACTGTGAGTTAGTTTTAAAGTCGCAGCGCTTCATAAAAAGCACGGCAAAATTTAACAAAGAACTGAAAGTAATTTTTTCGTGTGCCAACATTGCAAGCATTGCGTGTTTGTTGTATTCCAGGGATTTATTTTTATATTTAAGGAAATAGAAACTTTCTTCTCTGACCGGATTTATGGAAGTTTTCATCACGTTCCTACTTGAGGGCATCGCTTACGCTCAGCAGGACAGATCGCATCAGGAAAAAAATATTTACAAGAAGACAGAAGGGGTCGCCCAAGCCGGAATTTTACTGTGAGTGACATGCTGAGTTAGCTAATATGTCTGCGACACATTGGTAAGTTATAATTTGTGCGGAAAAGAAAAAACAGAAAAACATGCTGTGTCAAATTAAAGAGTTAATACAAAACGTTGATATATATTTTTTAGGGTTTTCAATTACAGGGTCTTTCTAAGTCTCCAGTTGTCGTAAGTACCGAAATAGGTATTTTATTGACCACTAGAGTGATTGGATCACATGCGAGCAAAACAGTGAAGATGTGCTTTTCAGTTCGCTATGAGTTAAACAAAAACACAGAAGACCTAAAACACTTTAAATTACAAACTGGAAAGTAAAAATTGAGATTTAAATATAGAAATGCCGTGAAGAACATTGCCTTCACATTGATACTCTAATATGAGCCTGCAAAATTGTGAAAAAATGCCTGATGTCCTTGAGAGCTTGATGGTAGAAAGTAAATGATATTTCTTGTAAAACAGGAGGTTTAATTATAGTGAAAAAGATTCTAGGAATACCGCGTGTAGCAATCGAAGTCAACAGGCTGATCACAACACAAAATAAATTAAAAAATCATACCCAAGTCATAACTCCACTCATGATGTTAAGAGGTAATGAAAACGTGTTCGCCAACATAACTTACGAGAAGCATTGTTTCATTCTCGCTGAAATAAATATTCAAGTTTACTCCTGAAGGAATATTTGAGAATGGGTGGGGCGTGTAATTTATAAATACCAAATTGTAGATTACATTCATTTATATTTTCTAATTCATATTTCCATTTAAACTAAGAAGACATATGATAGGGTCAATTTTGTATTTTCTTAAGCACTGAAATCAATATTAGAAAGATATTCAGTGAATACCCGTGTTGTAGCTGATTTATAATTGAATGTACGCAGGTTATAGAGCTTTTAATGAGCGTGATCATTCGATTTTAAATTATTTTGTAATGGAATGAAAAGCTCCATTCCGTTTCATAAAATTGTTGACCATTGTTCGTGTGCTTGATAAAGATCTAGAATCGATGCTGAACTGAACTAGTTTCTATACAACGGACTGCAGCCTCAAATCATCTAAATTGAGGGTAATGTACTTACAGAGTTTATGGTTTCCCATGTCTCATTATTCCCCTAAATCTGCAGACATCAGTACATGACATTAAGTGAAAATCATTATCACAGGTTGATGTTACCATATTTCAAAGTAAGAAATAGCTACAATATTTTCTCGTGCAGATTGCAAAAGAGCAGAAGTGGCACAGCAGCTTAGCGATTTTTCAGATAGAGGCGTACGTAAATGAGATTACGAAGAGGTTTGAGTAAATATACTTTTTTGAGGAGATATTTTTTGAAATTATAATGTTGAAGATGTTCAGTTGACAAATTTAATTAAAAATATGGATTAGATTTTATTTCTGCACTGAAGGCCATTTTCTCAATAGCTCATCTGTAGCTGGAAGAAGGGAAATAAGTTTCTCGATACGGTATAAATTTAGTTATTTTTTCATCCGGCATACACTGACAAAAGAAAAAAAATATTGATATGGCAAATATCCCGCGGCGCCAGCTGTTGGCTTTTGGAAAACGATTTGCAGATCACCACAAACGTAACAGCATTGGAATCTTCTCACTTCTGTATCATCTATTTTGATTATTGTCTTCTTAGAAATTATCCCGATTTTAGAAGCATTATGATGGAGAATGCCATGAATAAAAATCCCAGCGGAAGATCGCCGTGAAAACCTGGAACACCCACAGTCTAACTTTTTCGCCGCCTGCATGCATGCAGGCGGCGAAAAAGTTAGACTGGGTTTGTTTTACGATGAACTGAACTGTAGAGACTTAGTATACTGTGAAACCACGAACTAATAGTTTTGTAGTAGGTTTATTTAGAAATGGGGTTATGAAAGGCAAAATCAGCAAAATTAATGAAGAAAAGGCCTTCGTATACGTTGGTAGTACATCAACTAGCTAAAACATTGTACTCCCGGATTCTCAGAATTTAGAATAAGGACTTGCAATGAAGTACGGTTGGGAGACTGATATCATTGATAAATTCAAAGCTCGAATTAAATTTTGAATCCAGATATTTGAATACCAACTTCATACCTATAATATTTTCGTTTCCACATACTCAAATGCCTGCATCTTGCATTTTTAATGCATGCTATACATACCCATAATTTGTGCAAATTGTGTGTTCTGAAAGTTGTGAATCTTCCTGCTACTCTGATATTCCCCTCGAGATCAGAAATAAAATATTACTTAGCCCATTTTTAGTGTACAAAAGAGAAAGCTCTCTCACTTTCTCTCTCTCCTTTTAAATTACAACACAAGCGTCAAATTTGCACACATGGCCCCCATGACCAAGTGTGAGCAGCCTTAATTAAGCAAGTGAGCGAGACGTTCTGGCATATAGCACACACTGATGATTTCGATAGTTTGGGGAAATTTTTTAGCAATTTTTTCCTATCACTGAGAAAAAGTAAACGAAAGATTCTCTCTGGCATTTTATCTGGAGTCAGGAATAGAAGCTAATGTACATTCGACTATACCAAGAACGCACATTCATAAAGCACGAGAGTTGTCTTGCTACCTTCAGTGCAATGTGAATGGGAATGATGAGATACTCTTTACAGTGACACAAAATATGCGCTACAATATTCTCGTAACTTTCCTTGAAATTATCAAAACTTCTGAACCGAACCTTTCACTGCATTCAGTACAACGTAAAAATGAAAGATGAAAAACGACTTTTCATGAAGAGAGGAAAAAAGGAACCAAAGAATGAACTTCAGTTCATTGCCTAACATCTCATGCACTCCTAAAATTAAAAAATCATCGCAACCTACATTTTTTCTTTGTTGAATTGCTGTAGGTTGCGATGCTGAACGGCAATCTCGTAACACTGACGGCATAGAAGCTAGGGGCTGAGACAAGAGGACGTTGCATTGTGGCGGATCCAAAAAGCACCGTAGCCTTGCTCTTTCATGTTCGAGAATTCGAGGTTCAAACGCAAGAAAAACATGAAAAGGTTTCTTCTAAATGCCCGCACAACTGCAGGATGCTTTTCTTCAGTTGTGCGCGATCATGAAGAGTCATCAAAGGAAGTGCGGAGTTTGGGCAATTCACTGAGTCGCTTAAAATAACTTCTTGCGTTGTCACAATGGAGGAGAAATCTTTTCGAGGATTCCAATCAGTGGAAGTAGTTTGCTTACGAATGTTTATTGTTCAAGTAACATAACAAACACTGTCTACTGATGCACTATCGTTCCAAATACGATCCAAACGCCCAAATATTTTTCGCTTCCGACCGCAGCACTAACAATCATCCATCACTACCGTCTAGTAAGTTTATCAAAAGAAAGTGTAATCAGTTGTAATCTCCTTTTTTTCTCATGCAGTTTGTCTAAACCTACTCTTAGTATGAAATAATACTGTCCACCGAATTCGATACACGTACTCGTGAGTATGACATGTATGGCAAGGGAAGCGGACACTGACTTGTAATTATGCACTCTTCCAGTCGCACCGACATAGAAAAATCGGTAATTCATCATCATTTTATCCCCCTTATCAAGTTAAATGAAAACGAATAGGCAATCTAAAGTAGAGTAGCAGTTTATGAAAGTAACAATCGAGAATCGTTCGCACTCGAGGGACCATAGCCACAGGTTGAAATTTGATAATTTCCACGAGTGATTTATGTCGCTGATCTGTGTATATAAATCTGCAAGGATACACAAGAGACGCGTTCAAAATGTTTGTTTGCACTTGAGCGCAATTAACGAGAACCGTTCATATTACAGTTCTGTTTCAAACACCTTAAAACTTTAGCTACAGGCAACTCTAAGCTGCCATAGCATTGCAGAAAGCACCGCAATAGACACATGAGAAACAATGACAGGATTCACGCCAACGTCACCGAAACTCCCAAAACTTCGAGAAAAACAAAAGACGGCGCTGCGCTATTGTGGTGTGCAATTACCCAGCGTTAGCGAAGCGTAGAAGCACAACTCTTTAAGGATACCCAACCATGAACTGTTAGATTAGCGAAGCGTAGAATTAGAGAAGCCCGACCATGAACTGTTATAGAGTCTGTGAGTGGCCGTATAGGATTCCGGGTCTGATGAGAGGCAGTTGAAGGATCCCAGACTTTGAGCGAACGGAGTTAATGGAAAGCAGTATTTCTTGAAAGAAGAACAAATCTACGCGAGGGTGGGGCCACAGGTGCACTTTCATCAGCGTCGGCTCGGTATCGTCTCTTTATCTCAGCAAACTCCGGGAGTCAGGCCGGCCATTTCACTAAGCCGGCACGGCGCGCTGGCTAATGAGGTAAAACCTCTGAAATATCGCGGGCTTAGGCCTGATCTCTGTGGCAACACCTTAACCGACAACCTGCTTTACTGGTCGACAGCCTGCTTTACTGATAGACAACCTGCTTCACTGGTCGACAACCTGCTTTACTGGTCGACAATCTGCTTTACTGGTCGACATCCTGCTTTGCTGGTCGACATCCTGCTTTACTGGTCGACAACCTGCTTTACTGGTCGACATCCTGCTTTACTGGTCGACATCCTGCTTTACTGGTCGAAACCTGCTTTAATGGTCGACAACCTGCTTCACTGGTCGACAACCTGCTTTACTGGTAGACAGCCTGCTTTACTGGTCGACAACCTGCTTTACTGGTCGACAATCTGCTTTACTGGTCGACATCCTGCTTTACTGGTCGACAACCTGCTTTAATGGTCGACAACCTGCTTCACTGGTCGACAACCTGCTTCACTGGTCGACAACCTGCTTTACTGGTCGACATCCTGCTTTACTGGTCGACAACCTGCTTTAATGGTCGACGACCTGCTTCACTGGTCGACAACCTGCTTCACTGGTCGACAACCTGCTTTACTGGTCGACAATCTGCTTTACTGGTCGACATCCTGCTTTACTGGTCGACAACCTGCTTTAATGGTCGACAACCTGCTTCACTGGTCGACAACCTGCTTTACTGGTCGACAACCTGCTTTACTGGTAGACAACCTGCTTTAATGGTCGACAACCTGCTTCACTGGTCGACAACCTGCTTTACTGGTAGACAACTTGCTTTGATGATGAAAAAATATACCGTTCGGGTCGACAACGAATTGCACTGGTCGAAATCCAGGCTTAACAAAATTTGATTTCCAAGCGAAAAACCATTTTCACAAATGCACAACTTGCATTGCGGTCACACCATGAGGTTTTACACCACGAGACTGCAGTTTAACTTACAATACACTGACCGCAAGGTAGAAATAATACACTCACTTTACTCTGAGAAGCTATGAAAATGCAATGTATATGTTGCTCGTCAAATGCTGTGTGAAGAGCGAAAATTCTTCAACTTTATTTCCTTCTCGAATTGTTGAAACACTCGCCAATTACTTCATTGATATGCAATTTTTCAAATAAGAAACTTAGAAATATCCTTAGCAGAAAATAGCCCAGATGTAATTCTATGGGGCAATTGATAAATGGATATTACTTAAAAAATTTTTAATGCTGTTGTTTAGTAATTATTTCGCTAAGAATCGTCTCGCATATTCACTAATAGAAGTATAGAAAAGTTGCAGCAGACATCACATTTGAGTTACGTCTTCTCAACACACTGTCACGTTGCCTCATGCCTTTCTCTCCGTCCCCCTACTGACATCAAATTACCTCTTCTTAACAACACATTTTTGTTCGTAAACACCACATTGCCCTTTCTTAACACCTCATTGCTCGTTCGGGAAAAATGATTGTACGGACTGTTTCTACATTTAATGATTTAACATTTAATGATTTAATGATTTAACATTTAATGATTTAATGATTTAACATTTAATGATTTAATGATTTAACATTTAATGATTTAATGATTTAACATTTAATGATTTAATGATTTAACATTTATTGATTTAATTGTTTCTACATTTAATGATGTTCATGATTTAGCTCTCATCGCTGTGTATTATAGAGCATAATGACAACATAATTCAATTTAACCCAATAGCTATAATTTTTCAGGACGCCATTAAGTACAGCTTGTACATTACGAGTTAAATATTTACCAAAACCAGACGCTCTTTGTACCAGATTAGGACGCATGGCAAAGTGAAGTGAACGCGGAAATTTTCTACCGAACTCCTATTCATAATTGATGCTGCTTAGTAAATGTGATCGTGATGCATCTGCTTTTGAGCATCACAGAACTGGCATTACGGAGGCAAAGAGACAAGACCACTCAAGGCAAAAATTTGTGTCGCGCTCTACATCTTTAGATGAACAGTTTCTAATTCCAGTTTAGATGAACAGTTCCTAATTCTAGGTTAGATGAACAGTTTCTAATTCCAGTTTAGATGAACAGTTTCTAATTCCAGTTTAGATGAACAGTTTCTAATTCTAGTTTAGGTGAACAGTTTCTTATTCTAGTTTAGGTGAACAGTTTCTTATTCCAGGTTAGGTGAATTGATTCAAATTTCAGTTTAAGTGAACAGCTTCTAATTCCACTTTAGGTGAACAGTTTCTAATTCCAGTTTAGGTGACCAGTTTCTATTTTCAGTTTAGGAGAACAGTTTATAATTTCAGTTTAAGTGAACAGTTCCTAATTCCAGTTAAAATGAACAGTTTCTAATTCCAGTTCAGGCAAACAGTTTTCAATTTCAGTTTAAATGAACTGTTTCTAATTCCAGTTAAGATGAACAGTTTCTAACTCCAGGTTAAGTGAGCAGTTTCTAATTCCACTTTAGCTAAACAGTTTTTAATTCCAGTTAAAATAAAAAAATTCAAAATTCATTTCAAGCGAACAGTTTCTAATTTGAGTAACTCAGGATGCAGATGTGCACACAACAAGCCACTGTGAGGGCTGCAAATAAGCTCTGGACACAAAGCTCGCAATCGCCGGGGTGTGAGGGGGCGAAATCGCACACCAGCGTCGGCCGATCGCTGGTCACATGCTCAGCATTCATGCGACTGGAAATTTTCAGGCTGCATTTAAGATCAAATACAGAGAAACGCTCGGCTGCCCCGCCGACTGTTTGGATTAGATCCTCTAAAAGTTTCGATGCTCTTCGGCCATCAAAGAGAAGAGCGCAGGCTTGGGGGATAGCGTCAGGGGTAGGTGGGTGACGGTGGGGACGCGTGTGAAAAATTGGAATACGAAGCTGTAATTGTATAAGGGATGTATTGGTGGTGCTCAATGTATGTACTGTGGAAAGGAAAAAATTTGGCGATAAGAAATAATGTTTAGGATAGGTTGGCGGGAGTGAGAATGGGTGTGAAGAATTGGAATACGAAGCTGTAATTGTGTAAGGGATGTACATATGTAGTGTGGAAAGGGAAGAAATTTCACAGTGAGACATAGTGTTCAGGATAGGTGGGTGAGAGTGTGAATAGATACAAGAAAAAGTTGAACAATTGGAAATAGGATACACCAGTAATACTCAGTGTAATATCATAGATAAATAAATTTGCGAACGAGGATTGAGCGATGCTGTAGAGTAGATTTAAGCTCCATAAAAGGAGCTTAAAGTGTGATTCGATTCTCTTCTATGTTATTCAGTTCGATGATCTCTATAAAATGCCTTAAATCAGTAATTTGTCCTGAAATATTTCTTCAGTGACGCAACATGATTCTGTTATTCAAGTATTCTACTCAAGAATCAGATATTTTGTTAGAGGTTCGATTGAAATTTGACGTAAGTCAAGCAACATTCAATTGAAGGGTCGCGAAGTCAGTTAAGTTTAAGTGAAGTCCAGCAAAGTGTCAGCCAAATTTGATTTTACGTTTAGTCAGTTGTTTCACATCGTCAGCCAAGAGTCGGTCAACCAAGAGTCAGTCAGCCAAGAATCGAAATTATTATGTTGGAGATGTTTAGTTCGAAAAAACGCTGATCAGCCAAGAGCGGGTCAGCCAAGAGCCAGTCTTCCAAAAGTCGGTCAGCCAAGAGCGGGTCAGTCAAGAGTCGGTCTCCCAAGAGCGGGTCAGCCAAGAGCCGGTCTTCCAAGAACCGGTCAGCCAAAAGCCGATCAGCCAAGAGCGGTTCAGCCAAGAGCCGGCCAGCCAAGAGCGGGTCAGCCAAAAGCGGGTCAGTCAAGAGCGGGTCAGCCAAGAGCCGGTCAGCCAAAAGCAGGTCAGCCAAGAGCGGGTCAGCCAAGCGAGACCAGGGCGGCGGCCACACGCCGGTCCCCAGGGCATCCCTATCTCCATAACAATGGGGAGGGCGTAGCCCCAGCCCAACCCGCACAATCCCACTGATGAGAGTGATTTGGGGAGCAGGGGAAGGGGGAGGAGAGGGAAGGGGAATAGAAATGGGGAAGTGACTGTTTTGTGTGTGTGTGAGGGCCGGAGATGTGGTTGGTGGGGAAGTAGTGGATGTTGAAATAATTGATAGGGAAGTAGTGGATGTTGAAATAACTGATGGGAAAGTAGTGGATGTTGAAATAATTGATGGGGAAGTAGTGGATGTTGAAATAATTAATAGGGAAGTAGTAAATGCTGAAATAATTGATGGGGAAATCGTGGATGTTGAAATAATTGATAGGGAAGTAGTGGATGTTGAAATAGTTGATAGGAAAGTAGTGGATGTTGAAATAACTGATGGGAAAGTAGTGGATGTTGAAATAATTGATGGGGAAGTAGTGGATGTTGAAATAATTGATCGGGAAGTAGTGGATGTGGAAATAGTTGATAGGGAAGTAGTGGATGTTGAAATAACTGATGGGAAAGTAAAGGATGTTGAAATAATTAATAGGGAAGTAGTGGATGCTGAAATAATTGATGGGGAAATCGTGGATGTTGAAATAATTGATAGGGAAGTAGTGGATGTTGAAATAGTTGATAGGGAAGTAGTGGATGTTAAAATAACTGATGGGAAAGTAGTGGATGTTGAAATAATTAATAGTATGCCGTCACAAGTACGCATCCTCCCTGTGCGTATGTTCATACGTGTTCAAGACTACGCCCTAGAGCGAGCTAACCCCAATGCGCTTTGCTGTGTCAGCAATGTTAGGACTATATAAGGCTTGTGCGGAGCCCCTTCTGCGCACTTGGACCGAGTTCTACCCTGTACTAAGTTCTCTACGATTAAACTCGCACAGTAACCTGCGTATTCACTCTACCCTCCCAAGTCGCAACCCTAAAGTTATAGACTCATAGATAAAGGGGAGCGATAATAGGGAAGTAGTGGATGCTGAAATAATTGATAGGGAAGTAGTGGATGCTGAAATAATTGATGGGGAAATCGTGGATGTTGAAATAATTGATAGGGAAGTAGTGGATGTTGAAATAATTGATAGGGAAGTAGTGGATGTTGAAATAATTGATAGGGAAGTAGTGGATATTGAAATAATTGATAGGGAAGTAGTGGATGTTGAAATAATTGATAGGGAAGTAGTGGATGTTGAAATAATTGATAGGGAAGTAGTGGATGTTGAAATAATTGATAGGGAAGTAGTGGATGCTGAAATAATTGATGGGGAAATCGTGGATGTTGAAATAATTGATAGGGAAGTAGTGGATGTTGAAATAATTGATAGGGAAGTAGTGGATGTTGAAATAATTGATTGGGAAGTAGTGGATGTTGAAATAATTGATAGGGAAGTAGTGGATGTTGAAATAACTGATGAGGAAGTAGCAGCTGGGGATGCAGTAGATGGGGAAGTAATTTGAAGGTTGTAGGGTAAACGCATTGGAAAAAATTTCAAATGCTTCAAAATCGACCTCCGAGACAACTATAGTTGTACGCAGTTCTAAAAATAAGCTCACAGAATTGGGGAAAATTGTCGACTTCAAACATGTATTTATGCGAGTAACTGTAGAGCAATAATTTCATACATGAAATAACAGATCCTGTACTAAAACAGAGCTAAGTATATGCTTATGAATAAAAATTCTCAATTTATTTGGTAAAGAACAGTCATAAAATATATAAATTTCAGACAGTCATTGTACACCTAAATGTAGTCTTTTTTTGAAAATTAACATGAAAAAAGTAATTCTGTGGACTGTGTGCCTGTTTTTGAACATGCACACAGTCAAAGTCAAATAGTCAAAGTCTCAGTCAAATAGTCAAAGTGCAAATGGCTATTGAGCGCATTTCATCAGGTGAAGGACCCTATTTTAGGTATGGACATTGTTTGCTTTTTACTTGGTTTTCACCTAGGTTAGCACCAAGTATTTCAAGATAAAGGGTAAAAGCTCAAGTGATCAGATACCCGAATGTTGCACAAAAACATAATTTTAACCCATGGTATTCCTAACGCATAAAAATAGGAATTCATTGCAATGCCTAATGGCAATTTGAAATAGTTGTAAAACAGAAACTATTGTGGGAAAAGCTTTGAAATAAAAAAAGTGTCAAAGCAGATGAGCCTCATTTCCGCGCACTAACCAAGCGTGAGTTTAAGATGCTGTTAGAAGTTGACGCTCCGTGACTCTCACTCAATTTAAACAATTTAAACAATTTATTTACCACATGTGATACAGAGGTGGAATGTTTCTTAAGTCTAGTACAATGGTCAAATTAGAGTATAGCTACCTGTGGGCTCGAACAAGTTCAGCGATTTCTAGGGCATCCTACCATCACGTTATTCTAAGGTGTACAATAATGTTTAACATAATTCACTTAACCTAGTTAACCTGGGAAAGTCAACAAGAAAACATATTTGATGTCGTGGTTAGGAGGCTCATGAGTTTCGTATCAGATATTTGCTCTGGGAATAAGCACACGCTGTATTTAATGAGGAAAAAAAACTAATAAAAATATGTACGACTGATTGAAAGATATGGAGAGGTATAATCGGTCCTTGTGCATGAGCCGCAGGAATTCAATGGCAGAGTTTGAGTAAGAACTAGACTGCGTGGAAGACTCGACGTTAATTTAATTACGAAATTATCGGAACGAGTTTCTTTAAAAATATAACAGCTTGTTCCGATAATTTAAGAGCAAGTTGTATTAAGCATTTAAATGAATGAACTTTTACTTCAGCTCTATAAAAAATTATTTAGCGCTGCAACTGAGTAAATATTTTACGAATTACTTTCATAGATGGGAAAATAACACAGCATATATATTTCAAAAAATAAAACTAACAATGGGTACTTTAGAACTTAATGTACATTTGGAACTGGTTCTCAAATTCGAATGCTGCATGCGTTTCAGTGTTTATATCTAATCCGTTTATTTCATTTATCTATCCAGGTGAGGCAAAGTGCTTCATGTACTTGTATCTTATCAAGTAAGCCTCAGGCGACGGAAACTTCTAGAAATTTGTTGATTTCAGGACTACTATTCGCGAACGCTATTTTCTCTGTTGAACGCAATACGAGTGTAATTTTTGTTCTTATTGCAGCATTTTTTCGAATAAAGCTCATTGAAAGGCATTTTGATGCAGCGAATGCGTTAGAGCCTTAAGTCGAACATGAAGAAGAGCAGAAAATCCTATGTACTTCTCATTCAGAAAATGTAGTCAGCGTGCAGCAGTACAAAGTGTTTGTACGTATAACGTGAGTGTATGATCGAAATTAAGATGCACTATGTTGTGAGAATTCTGTAACACTCTAACACAAAGTAGCGTGAGTGTATGATGGAAATTCATATAAACTATATCATAAGTATTCTGTAACACTTTTCGCATGGTCGGTATTTTTCTCGCTACAAAAATTGGACTACAGAGTACGTTGTACTCTGTATTCTACAGTGAACGCTTCAAAACTGCTTCACAATGACTTCAAATTATGAAAGGCAAAGATTTCTACTTCTACTCACCATATATAAAGAACATTGATGATCGAATCACTCAAAATTTTGTACGCTGTAATTTATTCCCACCTTTGCTCACCATATACACTGTGCACGCAAAACTGTGTGCTATAGTTAATTCCTGCGTTTCTCACCATATTCACTGAACACTCATCATTTAGCACAGTATAATATAATTGATCCCGCGTCTAGAAGGAACGGAAGTTGGCGAAAACATTGGGTGAAGTTATTTTGAGTTGGTCTTATATAAGATGCTGGGCATCACAGTCTTTAACATTTATAAGTGTTATAGATGCTCTAAATGGTGACCGGGGTGATGTTGAAATCAGATATCCCATGGGGGGAGAGGAGGTGGGTATGGAGAAGCTATGTACCTATAATTTAACGCAAAGCAAATTACACCTGTTCGTTGAACCGAATCGCTGATCTCTTCCATGGTAGATCTCTTCTCGTAAATTCGTAATTTTGTGGCTCATGAAAGACCAACGCCCCAAAAATTTCTCGCAAATGACATTATGACCATTTGCTGTGTGAACTTACCGGTTCTATTTGGAATTCAGGATTCAGAAATGACGCACATGACCACGGGGTTGAGTCGATCCAGTGATCTCGGTACGATGAGCAGTTCCTCAGCGCACTCTGGCGGTCGTGATTCATTTGCAGGCTTTGAAGGAAGCCATGCCACGCCGGTCTCTAATTGGCTGGCGAAGGCCGTGACTTCGTTTGTAAGGCTTCCTCTGATTGGCTCATCAGGGTTGGCACCCCTCGTGCTCGAAACGGGCACATGAAGAAATCAAGGATTTTCGCTTTTCTAGGCAGCGTTAATAATTAATTTCTATCATTACAATAAATGTATTTGCTCATCCTTTCACTATTATACAGTGAATTACTGGGGATTTAATAACGTTTTAAATTAGAGCTGAATCAGTGACAGCTGGATTTAATTTAAATTTAAATTGCGTTTCACGATTAACGTTACGAAAATCATATTCTTTATTCAAGCAATGCAAACTTATTGTTCCTTCATTTTCTTTTTATTTTCATTTTTTATTCTATCACAAGTTCCAACATTGTTCTGACAAATTTGCGAAATCTTTCAGTCGTTTTCATTAATTTTCCATACTTCCTTTTCGTTTGATCATATCTTGACAGACATCTCAAAAGTATCAGTTGTATTGAATACGAACGTTAATTTGCATGCTATATAGTACGCCTCCCGCTTATTTCCATCTTTACGGATATTTAACCACAATACATTGTTTTATTATATTTTTGCTATTATTTTCATACATCTTTATAATCGAGATGTAAAAATATCTTAATTGTGTACAAGGCATCCATGTTACTTACTGGTACGATGCTGGAACCTCATGCACAATTTAGGTAGTTCAATTAAATACACATGTCACGAACTCATGCACATAAACCAAATGAACGTGACAAACACCCATCAAGTGTCTCACGTGATCCGCATACGCACAGATGTACAAGGTCAGTGTAGGTGGCATAGACAACAGGATTGTGTACATGGTGTTTTGTGTAGTTTACACATTCTGCAAATGTTACACATGCTACTCATGCTGCAAATGTAATACTTGTTGCACATGCTACTCATGCTGCACATGTAATACTTGCTGCACATCTCACACTTGCTGCGTATGTTACTCATGTTGTAGTCGTTACGCCTGCCACGCATGGATATTTGGATACCACTTGCACCTGGTGCAGACGATGCACCTGCAGCGCATGCCATACACGTGCAGTAAGTAGGCCTTTCTAACTATTGTAGGCTTCTGAGGGGCATAAACTCGCCTGTCTTGAGAGGTGTCGGGTTCGAGACCCGCCCGTGTGGTCCTATAAATAACTTTATGACGCAAGGCCCAGATCTCAAATAACTTTCTGACGCAAGACCCAGATCTCAAATAACTTTCTGACGCAAGGCCCAGATCTCAAATAACTTTCTGACGCAAGACCCAGATCTCAAATAACTTTCTGACGCAAGACCCAGATCTCAAATAACTTTCTGACGCGAGACCCAGATCTCAAATAACTTTATAACGCAAGGCCCAGATCTCAAATAACTTTCTGACGCAAGACCCAGATCTCAAATAACTTTCTGACGCAAGACCCAGATCTCAAATAACTTTTTAACGCAAGGCCCAGATCTCAAATAACTTTCTGACGCAAGACCCAGATCTCAAATAACTTTCTGACGCAAGACCCAGATCTCAAATAACTTTCTGACGCGAGACCCAGATCTCAAATAACTTTATAACGCAAGGCCCAGATCTCAAATAACTTTCTGACGCAAGACCCAGATCTCAAATAACTTTCTGACGCAAGACCCAGACCTTAAATAATTTTATACGCAAGACCTAGATCTCAAATAATTTTAAAACGCAAGTCCCAGATCTCAAGCTTGGTCAACACCGCAAGGCCTATCAACACAGGTGCGTTTTGATCTGCAGTCGCAGAGAAAACACTTGAAAAACTGTTTTCTAAATCGTATGTATCCAACGAAAAATGACAAGAATTCTTCCTAGCTGATGTTTAGAAGGTGCGTGGAATGCTGGGAGATACTAAAAGATGCTGGAAGATGCTGAAAGATACTTGGAGGTGTTGGAAGATGCTGGGAGATGCTGAGAGATACTTGGAGATTTTGGAAGATGCTCTGAGATGCTGAAAGATACTTGGAGATGTTGGAAGATGCTCTGAGATTCTGAAAGATACTTGGAGAAGTTGGAAGATGCTAGGAAATGCTGGAAGATGCTGAAAGATGATGGGAGATGCTGGGAGACTCTGAAAAAGGCGTGGAGATGCTGTCAGGTGCTGGAAAATACAGAGAGAGCTTGGGAGATGGTGGGAGAGAGAGGGAGATGCAAGGATACGCCAAGAGACGCAAGGAGATGCAGGACGATGCAGAAAGATACTAGGAGATGCAGGGATCGCCTGAGACCAGCCATTCGCGGCTCCCAGCAGGTAATCACAAATGCTCTCCCTCTAATCACTAATCCCCTGCTAATCGATAGTAATCAAGGGTAGCCGACCGAGCCGTTCGGTTAATCCCCGCGTAATGGGAAAAATCTACTAAAATGGGGGTCGTGTTGGGGAGGAGGATTCTAAAGGTGCTAGGAGAGGGGAAGTGAGGGGAGATTGAGAGTGACTTGAGAACAGCTGGTGGGTGTACACCTGGTGGTGGGTGGCTGGTGGGGAGGGACTAGTAAGATATAGAGCTAATAAAAATTGAGGGCAATGTATACATATGTTTGTTTACAGTGTATATTGAGTTGTATGTATATATAGTAAATATTGTGTTTTATATATGTATAACATGTATTGGTTCCAAACACTATCTATTGAATTTTATGTATATATAATTGTTTTTGAGTTTTATACATATAGTTGGGTTGTAAACAGCTTGTTGAGTTTTTGCATTGGTGCAGAAAAATTTAAACGAGTTATAATGTTTGTAATCGTTCCTGTGTTGACAACCTGCTGTGGTATCGACTACTCTTATCCAAAAATATCTGGAAGTCATGAAGCAACCAATGAGCTTGAAAGTAGTGCGACTGGACTGGACGTCCATCTGTGGCTGTTCCGTTGGGATGTTATTGGGACCAAAAACCTCACTTCAAGTTGTCTGATGCTATATTTAATAGGCAGCTTTTTGGAAATGCAAAGTAACGTAACACAAAAATTTATCGTTTGAATCTTTTTTGGGCGCTCAAAATGTCGAATAGGCATGGTCATGTTAGCATGATTTCTACAGGGTTCATTCCATGACGTGAGTGACGCTATTTCGGTTTCATCAACCTTCTCTTGTTCCAGTCACCTCCTCTACTTCGAGTCTTTTTCCCCATGTACATCGTGCGTTCTTTTAACATAAGGTGTTCCATGTAATTCGAAACACACTTATGTTACACACCAAAATAATTACGATAGATAAAGATGACGACACCGTTCCAATGTGCCGTTGTATGTTTTCACTGAGGTCCGGTCATGTCCACTGGGTTGTGAAATAATATTCACTGCACTGAGGCGGGGCCAATATATTGTAGAAAATACCGCATATTCTCAGTCATGGCTTGAATTTTATGCGTATAAATCCATCAATATACGTAAAACAAAACGTGATTTGTGAGTGCATGCGTGAAATTCCACTCACCGACTGGAGACGCCGTCGTGTGCTATTGGGGACTAATGATACACAGTTAGTCCCCTATACCGCGAGCGATGTCCATTATATAATAATGTCCATTACATAATAATCATTACAGTATTTCTTAATGAAAGTCGTTCACAGGTGCTTGAAATATATTGGAATTATATCCAGTCCTTCAATACCCTGCAATCCAAAGCTCATATATTGGAATTAGCTCATATATATTGCAATTAGCTCATAGATATAGCTATTAGCTCACAAATATTGAAATTAGCTCATATATATATATTTGTATATATATGTACATGTATTGCAATTAGCTCATATATATATATATATACTGAAATTAGCTCATATTAGCTCATTTTGTAAAATTACAAAATCCCAAGACCGAAGTGTGCTAGTTCAGCTGCATCAACAGAGCTCGCAGCAGCACGCTATGCTGAGTACACCAGTCCGATGCCTGCGTCTCGAGAAGCTCGCGAGTGACGTTTCCAACTTAATAGAACGCGAGTAAAAGTTGCTGCTCCCCACATTCTGCTTTGTATTCTGAGGTAATCTGCAGTTTTTCTGCGCTTTTGTTGTCAGCAAAACTTTACGTGTTTGGCAAACAGCCCTCGTGCGTTGAGACTCAAACATCCACGAATTCGAACGAGCTTTTTCTCGTTAATGAATACAAATTACCGAAGACGAGGTAATGCATTTGCGTCTTGCGTCTTATGCCGCCAATTTACACGCGCATTAATATTGTGTGATAATGGGAAAAAATGGTTGCGTGGTCACGCGCGCTTAATTTTGGCATTCAAGTCAAATGACGAATCGCTCTTAATAATGTAAGTTGATAACGCTGAAATCTGCGCAGCAATGATATAACATTTACTCTAAAGAACTACCTTTATACCATCATTTAAGATGAAGAAAATGAAGAGAGACTCATCTCTGAAAGCGTTGGCAAATTATACCTTAAAAAAGGGTAATGTTTGTATTTTTTAAAATAAATATAACATTTGTTTGAAAATGTGCACATTCCTGCACAATATCTGTCAGTTTTTTCTTAATTGACAACACTTTAATCCTCGAAAATGCTTGTTTATGTCATGATCTTATTGAGCACTAGTGTGATGACGGGCTGTTTTTATTCATGATCACAATCATAAGTTAATTGAATATTTTTTTAGGGTCCGATTGCGGAAATGCTAAAAAAGCGAAGAGCTGAAATAATTAACACAGAAGTTATTCATTTGCAGGACTAGTGTATTAATTAACATGAGGATATTTATTCACAAATAAGTAATCTAAGAACCATACATCATTAAAGAAAACTACCAATATGTTTGAGCAGACAGAAAAGTAAGTTACCCATATCCAGACGTGGGCCAACCTCCTACATAGCAGTGAGCGTGAAGCTTCGGTCTCTCCGTCAATGGCCTGGAAAAATGGAACCGACAGCTTCAAACTAAGCTAAAAACTTGAGTTGCTCGAAGTAATAGGGGACTGCACCTCATGATTCCTAGACGCAAAGTTTCAAGTCAAAGCGAACTTAAGTTTTGGGTTGCAAGACGCAAGCGTAACTACAAATGTGTTGACGGTTTCCTCAAGAAAACAGAGAAGTTTCATCCCCACCAGGGTACTGTCGCGTTTATCTCCAAAAGGAGATGAAGCTTAAACATTGGCAGCCTTATCTCCACAAGGAGAGAAAACTTCAGCATGGACAGCGTCATCTCCATCAGTACACTTTCAGCATCATCTCGTCAAAGAGATGAAGCTTCAGCATTAGCATCTTCATCTACACAAGGGTGCTTTCAGCGTCATCTCCACCAGGATGCTTTCTCGCTGAAGATTAAAAAATGCGCATTATACAAGACGGAGTTGAGCGATAATTGGTCTTAGAACCCAAAATTTAAAATACAGATGATGAGTTTTATGTAGTGAAATAAGATTTATACCGCTGAATTTGCTTGATAAAAATAGTACTTGTTAATTCTAAAAAATGGTATTTCTAGTTTTGTTCGTCATAAAAAAAACGAAATTAGGGATTTCCTTCATATTCATTAATGCTCGTAGATAATTTTCAAAGCGTTATATCAGAAAATTAGCAATACGATGGAAGTATTGGAGAGTATTCATACATGTGAATTGAATACATGAATAACTAATCATAGCAAAACTTTGTCATATAATTGGGAGTATTTATGTCAACGACTTTGAGTTTCTTTTATAGATTCGAAAAAATCTAGATTTGATTTACGTCAACGGCCTTGATTTGCTTTTCTAGATTGGAAAAAATCTAGATTTGATTTACGTCAACGGCCTTGATTTGCTTTTCTATATTGGAAAATATCTAGATTTGATTTACGTCAACGGCCTTGATTTGCTTTTCTAGATTGGAAAAAATCTAGATTTGATTTACGTTAACGGCCTTGATTTGCTTTTCTAGATTTGAAAAAATCTAGATTTGATTTACGCCAACGGCCTTGATTTGCTTTTCTAGATTGGAAAAAATCTAGATTTGATTTACGTCAACGGCCTTGATTTGCTTTTCTAGATTGGAAAAAATCTAGATTTGATTCACGTCAACGGCCTTGATTTGCTTTTCTAGATTGGAAAAAATCCAGATTTGATTTACGTCAACGGCCTTGATTTACTTTTCTAAACTGTGAAAGGGAAATCGATATTTGATTTAAGTTTACGTATCTCATTTGCTTCCTTAAACCTATTGAAAGGATTCTAGAGCCACTGTTAACCAAGATATAATAAATAAAAGTGCCAAGATACGCGTGTTTAATGAGGTTAATATTTCACTGACTTTCCAAAATAAATAATGATCTCATTAATGACGTGTATCTTGGCACTTTTATTTGTAATTCGAATTTGCAAAAAAGGTTAAAAAAAGGTTAACATCGGCATCTTTGGGATGCTTTATTTCCAATCAAGCCTGATACATATGATCTTAGCATTGGTTTTTCAAATGTCTTACAACTAACCCTATATATAGGACACCATGACGGTTCCCCCGTAAAGCCGGTACCCATTTCCGACACCTGGGTTGAGTGGGGTATTGTGCAGGAGCTTTCCCTTATACCCAACGGGGAAAATCTCTGCGCCAGCGCCGGGATACGAACCCGCGACTTCCAGCATGCAAGTCCGATCCCTTAACCGCTGTGCCACAGAGAGCAAAAAACAAACCAACTACATAACAACTAAAATATATTTGAAAGATTACCAAAGGAAATTATAACCCCTTCATTCTGAACTTTCAATTCGTTCAATTTTGCAATTTTCATTCAATTTTTATCATTTGTTTCGTTAGGGTAAAGTTTTACTTCGATGATTTTTCAGACGGGTGCTCATATAACTATTTTCTTGTTTTTAATTTGGGTTTTGAAACAGTGAAAGTTGAAATTCTTATTGCTTGTGCATAGTGCAATACTCCTCCCTTAGTGCACCTGTGAGGAAAATATTTTTAAGTATTGAAAATAATGACACTAACAATAACAGTGATGCCATATTGGTACAAGATGTGTGATAGAACATCAGAATAGTTATGATGCAACAATGGTACAAATGGTAGTGGCACCATCATGACATAACTTGTAGCGATACCATAATGATACTTATGGTAGCGATGCAATAACCTCACTAATTGCCGTAATTTAACAATAACGGCAATAATAATAATACAATATTGTCACTAATGGTAGTCGTATGTACAACAATGGAAGTATTGGTAATCATAACCAGTACTTGTACATCTGAATGATAATCATGATCAACGCCATCAAGTTTAAAACAACATTTATTTCAAGAGAAATTTATTCATATTTAAAAAGTTTTTGGACTCACTAATTAATAAAAGTTTTGGGTTTCTTGACGATGCCCTGAATTTTCCATTGAAAAAAGAGACGCTGACGCTATTCTTCAGATCTGCTATCCTCCTGCCATCAAAAGCTTTTAAACAAACGCTAAAATTTCGTAAAGTGCTTTCAAACGTATGAACTATTTTTCAACGCAAGTTCACTTCACAACTGCATCGAAGAAGACTTGGTTTTGTTTACATTGAAATTTTCAACTCGTGCTCAATCGGAATGTCTTCAGTCTTGAAGGAAAAATCTCCAGTCGGTGACATGGGCGGAGCAGCAAAACTGCGATTTAGGCAAATTTTCAAAGGCTCTTGAAAGCTTATTTGGGATTTAAATGTTCTCGTAAGTTAGACGACTTTGGTCTGAGCGTTAGAAGCCTTTCATCCAAGGCCGACGGCCGCTGGGGACTGCGGGGCGGACGTGCAAAACATGAACACGACAACACCAAAATTTTCACATTTTGTGTACTCTTCAAGTGCGGTGCTCAGTTGGGCGGGGGCACTTGTTGGTAACGGTAAATGTGTGTGACTCATGCATGATGCTTTCAAGGATTGGTTTTTAAAAACTATTAGTGAATAAAGCGTTAACGGTGGTTCTTATGAATTAGTCTGTTAAAAGGAAAAGAATCATGATTGATACTTTTCAAAATTTGTTTTTAAAAACGATTAGTGAAAAACAACGTTAATGGTGGTTCTTATGAAATGGTCTGTAAAAAGGGAAAGAATCATGAATGATACTTTCAAAAATTTGTTTGTAAAAACGATGTTTGAATGAGGCATGAATGGTGGTTCTTATGATATAATCTGTAAAAGGAAGGGAAAGAATCATGAATGATGCTTTCGAGAATTTGTTTTTAAAATCAACTAAAGAATAATGCGTTAATGGTGATTTTTATGAAATGGTAAAACAAGGAAAAGAATCATGAATAAGAATTTACAGTACTCATTTGTAACAACAGAGAGTGCTTGCAATAGTGACGGATGGTTTTCATGAAGTGGCTGCCGTGAAAAGTAGATGTATGAATCATGAGAATTAATTTCCGGAATATGTTTACACACTCACACAAACAGCGTATGAACACCACAAACATCGTTAATGTGTGGTTAAATTACCCTCGAATTAGGTTCTTGCCGTCCAGCACCTCATTCAACTGTGGAGCTATAATTAGGATGCTGTTAGAAAAAGTCAAACTAAACTCATTTCTGCGTTCTTCTGCATCTCATCGACTCAAATGGTTCGCGATATTAGGTTTCCGAGGTGAGAAAATCTTTTAAAAAGCTCTTCCACAAACAAAAATACCAGGTAAAATGAGCACAAGGAGAATGCTATCGCGTGATTGGAAACAAACATTCAGTGGAAGCACATGTCGGTTTGTTTTTTTGCAAATTTTAACTAAGAAAATAATAGCGAGGAATAAGGCTTTGAAACTTAGCATTTTATATTAAAAGCTTTACTGGTAAAATTGAACGTTTCGACTCAAAGAGTCATTATCAACAAAATTCTCTGGAAAAAAAAATAAAATATTTACATATTGACAATATCGAGAAAACAAGAAAACTTTAAAAGGATGACTAAAAAATAAAAATCAAATTCCTAAACTATATGCAAAGGAAAAGCGGATTGAGAGTCATTTAAAAAAGGCTTTCGTTGTAAAATATAAAGAGATTCAATAATGCGCAAATCAACAGGGTTTGAAGCAGCTGCTAAAATGTGAAAGTCCTCTAATTTTATAGGAAGGTTACAACTTTCAGCATGGATTCGTATGGCTGAGTGAGAAGGAGCAGCAAGAGGACGGTTAGTGCGATAACTTCTGCCGGCATGCTCTGCAACGCGAATATGTAAGGCTCTAGTGGTAGAACCCACATACTCCGACGCACACTGTGCGCAACTGTGTTGATAAATTACAGAAGAGAGCATACCTTTCGAAAGTTTATCTTTGTAGTTGAAAAAGGAACCAATTCGAAATTTATTTAGAAGCACAAAATGAAAGTTAACATGGGTGAAATATTTCGATAAAAGTACGTACAATTCTTTCTTCATTTTTCCGATTGCTGTCCGAAAAAAGGGAGGATACAATACAAATCCCTCTTCTCCACAGTAGCTACAGCCGAAGTTTGGTGGTACATTCGATTGAAAAAATTCCTCAGGGTAGTCTCAAAAAGTTGTATTGGGAAACCATTGGAATGGAAAAACCTTTTTAGAAAAGTAAACTCCTTATGAAGATTGCTAAAGTTAGAACTAACTGCAAAGGCCCTTGATAATAGCGTTTTAATACCGTTCATTTTAAATCGAAAGGTGCAAAAACTAAAAAAACTGGTTCCAAGACCGGTAAAACTACATTTGCGAAAAACTTAACTACAAAAACGATTACTTTCTTTAGTAATTAAAGAATCAAGGAAAGAAATGCTACCGTTCTGTTCAGTTTCTAGGGTAAAGGTAATATTTGGGTGTTTAGAATTCAAATAGTTGAGGAAAAGAGAGCAATGAGACCTATCATGAAACAATAAAAGGTATCATCAACATATCGCTTGTATAAAAAAGGTTTAAACTCTAGAGGACAATCTCTAAGCCATTGTTGCTCATGAAAACACATAAAAATATTGGCAAAAGTAGGTCCAAGCGGTAGCCCCATACCTAACCCGTCCAACTGTTGATAAAATTTATTGTCAAAAACAAAAAAAGAGTTCAGAACAGAGTGCTGAAGGAGAGTCTTGAACAATGCCTTACTGAGGCCCAAAACAGTATCTACGCTTTCGAACAAACAGTTTAAGATGATGTTAATAGTTTCATTTAAAGGAACATTTGTAAAAAGATTCTTGACGTCAAACGATGCCATATAAAAATTATCAGCATTAGGTACTGTAGTGACTAGATTAACGAAAGATTTTGAATTCTCAATTGTAAATTCATTGCACGTTAAAGGATTCAAAATAGGGACTAGAATTTTTGACAATTTAAAGCTAGGTGTGCGATAGGCGGCAAAGATTGGTCGAAATGCAAACTTACTTTTAAAATCTGGCTTATGAATTTTGGGTAAACCGTACAAGACCCCAGGACCAGAGCCAGTCACGAAAAGTCTTTTATATATTTCTTCGGTAACAAGATTTAATTTCTTAAGTTTGCGCAGAAAATTGTTTATTTTATCTTCTATTCGTATAGTGTAGTTAAGGATCGGTTCAGATATCTCCTTAAATTTCGATCGGTCGGAAATGATCTCTTTCATGCTTTTAATGTAGTCAACTTTATCAATGATAACGACGCCTCTTCCTTTATCAGGACGACACACAATGATCTCTTTATTAGAGGCAAAGATTTTTAATAAAGAAAAGTCAGCTTTAGAAAACACGACAGAGAAAATTTTATAAGATTTAAAATTATAATAGTATTTATAAGCCAAAGTTCTCAATCTATTTTTAACTACTGCGAATTGTTGCGGATGAAAAGACTTCAGGCTGAGGGCAAGTTTCTCAAAACATAGAAAGTATTTGTTGAAATCTATGCGGTAGACGGGCAAATTGAAATCCAAGCCAAACGCCAGCAGAAGCTTCAAACGAGGAGACATAGTAACAGAACTAAAATTGGAAACTACATCGTCAGGGTTACAAGGTTGGATTGCATTACCAATACCAAGATTCCTAAGTTTCTTGTCGTGCGTAGACTTCGTAGCTGTGTGATAGTCATTCTTGGAACGCTGGACATGTTGCTCCACTAAGAGCACCGTAATTGGTGGAAACTGGTCACGCAATGACCCACGCAGAGCAGCAACTTCAGATGATAGTTTGACGCGAGTCTTTTTCTTTGATGAAATTTCGTTAACCAGTAGTTTGGACTGCCAGGATTTGTAAAAGCTTGAAGATTGCAGTGATTTCTTGTAGAGCCTAAATCTCAAAAACTTTGGAATGGTGTTGTAAACCTTACAAACCATTAAAAAATCTAAATCCAACTGAACTTTAACCAATTTCAAAGAGGCGTTCTCAAATTTTCTGAAAGCCCGTACACCTTCCTCGCCGTAGCACCTTCGAACAAATGGAAGCACATGTCGGTTTGTTTTTTTGCAAATTTTAACTAAGAAAATAATAGCGAGGAATAAGGCTTTGAAACTTAGCATTTTATATTAAAAGCTTTACTGGTAAAATTGAACGTTTCGACTCAAAGAGTCATTATCAACAAAATTCTCTGGAAAAAAAAATAAAATATTTACATATTGACAATATCGAGAAAACAAGAAAACTTTAAAAGGATGACTAAAAAATAAAAATCAAATTCCTAAACTATATGCAAAGGAAAAGCGGATTGAGAGTCATTTAAAAAAGGCTTTCGTTGTAAAATATAAAGAGATTCAATAATGCGCAAATCAACAGGGTTTGAAGCAGCTGCTAAAATGTGAAAGTCCTCTAATTTTATAGGAAGGTTACAACTTTCAGCATGGATTCGTATGGCTGAGTGAGAAGGAGCAGCAAGAGGACGGTTAGTGCGATAACTTCTGCCGGCATGCTCTGCAACGCGAATATGTAAGGCTCTAGTGGTAGAACCCACATACTCCGACGCACACTGTGCGCAACTGTGTTGATAAATTACAGAAGAGAGCATACCTTTCGAAAGTTTATCTTTGTAGTTGAAAAAGGAACCAATTCGAAATTTATTTAGAAGCACAAAATGAAAGTTAACATGGGTGAAATATTTCGATAAAAGTACGTACAATTCTTTCTTCATTTTTTCGATTGCTGTCCAAAATTCATAAGCCAGATTTTAAAAGTAAGTTTGCATTTCGGCCAATCTTTGCCGCCTATCGCACACCTAGCTTTAAATTGTCAAAATTTCTAGTCCCTATTTTGAATCCTTTAACGTGCAATGAATTTACAATTGAGAATTCAAAATCTTTCGTTAATCTAGTCACTACAGTACCTAATGCTGATAATTTTTATATGGCATCGTTTGACGTCAAGAATCTTTTTACAAATGTTCCTTTAAATGAAACTATTAACATCATCTTAAACTGTTTGTTCGAAAGCGTAGATACTGTTTTGGGCCTCAGTAAGGCATTGTTCAAGACTCTCCTTCAGCACTCTGTTCTGAACTCTTTTTTTGTTTTTGACAATGAATTTTATCAACAGTTGGACGGGTTAGGTATGGGGCTACCGCTTGGACCTACTTTTGCCAATATTTTTATGTGTTTTCATGAGCAACAATGGCTTAGAGATTGTCCTCTAGAGTTTAAACCTTTTTTATACAAGCGATATGTTGATGATACCTTTTTATTGTTTCATGATAGGTCTCATTGCTCTCTTTTCCTCAACTATTTGAATTCTAAACACCCAAATATTACCTTTACCCTAGAAACTGAACAGAACGGTAGCATTTCTTTCCTTGATTCTTTAATTACTAAAGAAAGTAATCGTTTTTGTAGTTCAGTTTTTCGCAAATGTAGTTTTACCGGTCTTGGAACCAGTTTTTTTAGTTTTTGCACCTTTCGATTTAAAATGAACGGTATTAAAACGCTATTATCAAGGGCCTTTGCAGTTAGTTCTAACTTTAGCAATCTTCATAAGGAGTTTACTTTTCTAAAAAGGTTTTTCCATTCCAATGGTTTTCCAATACAACTTTTTGAGACTACCCTGAGGAATTTTTTCAATCGAATGTACCACCAAACTTCGGCTGTAGCTACTGTGGAGAAGAGGGATTTGTATTGTATCCTCCCTTTTTTCGGACAGCAATCGGAAAAAATGAAGAAAGAATTGTACGTACTTTTATCGAAATATTTCACCCATGTTAACTTTCATTTTGTGCTTCTAAATAAATTTCGAATTGGTTCCTTTTTCAACTACAAAGATAAACTTTCGAAAGGTATGCTCTCTTCTGTAATTTATCAACACAGTTGCGCACAGTGTGCGTCGGAGTATGTGGGTTCTACCACTAGAGCCTTACATATTCGCGTTGCAGAGCATGCCGGCAGAAGTTATCGCACTAACCGTCCTCTTGCTGCTCCTTCTCACTCAGCCATACGAATCCATGCTGAAAGTTGTAACCTTCCTATAAAATTAGAGGACTTTCACATTTTAGCAGCTGCTTCAAACCCTGTTGATTTGCGCATTATTGAATCTCTTTATATTTTACAACGAAAGCCTTTTTTAAATGACTCTCAATCCGCTTTTCCTTTGCATATAGTTTAGGAATTTGATTTTTATTTTTTAGTCATCCTTTTAAAGTTTTCTTGTTTTCTCGATATTGTCAATATGTAAATATTTTATTTTTTTTCCAGAGAATTTTGTTGATAATGACTCTTTGAGTCGAAACGTTCAATTTTACCAGTAAAGCTTTTAATATAAAATGCTAAGTTTCAAAGCCTTATTCCTCGCTATTATTTTCTTAGTTAAACATTCAGTGTATACGTGAGCCGTATCCGGGGTTTGATTTCAATAATTCTTTACAAGTTAGAAAATAATGAATCAAGTGTCCATATTTTTTCAAGCCAGCATTTCTTCCTATATTTAAGATGAAGCTTTTAACATGCGATAAATAATAGATATTATTTATGAGATTTTCAAGAGATAACGTTTTTCATTTCATGTCCATTTTTCATTTTTTGTTCATTGGGTACAATATACGGTGAGAAAATGGGTTAAACACAGAATAACGCTCAATAGAACATACGGTTTAACTCAGTGTGCAGCACACAGTAGGACACATAGTATAACACACGGTACAGCACACTGCATGCTGTACAACATGAGATACAACACACGGTACAACACACGGTACAACACACAGAACAACACACGGTACAAAACACGGCACAACACACGGTAAAACACACGGCACGACACACGGTACAACACACGGTACAACACACGGTACAACACACGGTACGACACACGGTACAACACACGGTACAACACACGGTAAAACACACGGTACAACACACGGTACAACACACGGTACAACACACGGTACAACACACGGTACAACACACGGTACAACACACGGTACAAAACACGGTAAAACACACGGTACGACACACGGTACAACACACGGTACAACACACGGTACAAAACACGGTACAACACACGGTACAACACACGGTACAACACACGGTACAACACACGGTACAGCACACGGTACAACACACGGTACAACACACGGTACAACACACGGTACAACACACGGTACAACACACGGTACAACACACGATACAACACACGGTACAACACGTCACCAAGTCCCTACGAAGAACCACAAATTTAAACATTAAAACATCGCTGCTGAACAGACAAAATTTTTTTTCCAACCAAGAGCCATCGATGAAATCTTTTTTGTTCAAAAATCGCTCTCACCTCTCTCTCTCTCTCTCTCTCTCCCTCTCTCTCTCTGTTCTCATTAGCGTGTTAATCCAAGCCGATTCGTTTATAATGACTTGATAACTCCCCTTCCAATTTTTTGTTATGAGTGTCGCTGTAAAAGGTGGGGGTCTGAGCCCCTGTGGCACCCCACATCTCCCCCACCCTCCCCAACACTGCCCAGTTCAATCAATTTTGATTTATCAATGCGATTTTAATAGACAGTAGTACGGCGGGTGAGGTGCTGCGTCGCTCTGTGCATTGGGGGCTGCGTGTGATTTGTCAGGGGCTGTTTGGTCAGCAGTCAGCAGTCGTGTGTTAGTCAGACTTGGTCAGCAGTCAGCAGTCATGTGGTAGTCAGACTTGGTCAGCAGTCAGCAGTCGTGTGGTAGTCAGATTTGGTCAGCAGTCAGCAGTCGTGTGGTAGTCAGATTTGGTCAGCAGTCAGCAGTCGTGTGAGAATACAGTGACTCTGCGCTAAAGGTGAAGTTAAATATAAAAATAATTATTCTATTACAAATAATTTAATCACCAGTGCACCAAAACGGGTGTTAACAATGCACAATCAATGCAATTACCCCACACTTCAATAATAGTACAGTTTACTGTGTATCAACTGTAATTGAACACATGCAAGTCATGAATGCGCACGTACTGCCAAGTTCTTGTATCACTAACGGGAGAAAACGCTAATTCAACTACTACGTTGTTATTACCAACCTAGCGTAAACATTTCACAACGAGACACTTCCCTCCTTCAGGCTCAAGGTAACCTTTCTTTGTGTACTGCACATGAAACATTTCACAACGAGACACTTCCCTCCTTCAGGCTCAAGGTAACCTTTCTTTGTGTACTGCACATGAAACATTTCACAACGAGACACTTCCCTCCTTTAGGCTCAAGGTAACCTTTCTTTGTGTACTGCACATGAAACATTTCACAACGAGACACTTCCCTCCTTCAGGCTCAAGGTAACCTTTCTTTGTGTACTGCACATGAAAACATTTCACAACGAGACACTTCCCTCCTTCATGCTCAAGGTAACCTTTCTTTGTGTACTGCACATGAAAACATTTCACAACGAGACACTTCCCTCCTTCAGGCTCAAGGTAACCTTTCTTTGTGTACTGCACATGAAAACATTTCACAACGAGACACTTCCCTCCTTCAGGCTCAAGGTAACCTTTCTTTGTGTACTGCACATGAAAACATTTCACAACGAGACACTTCCCTCCTTCATGCTCAAGGTAACCTTTCTTTGTGTACTGCACATGAAAACATTTCACAACGAGACACTTCCCTCCTTCATGCTCAAGGTAACCTTTCTTTATGTACTGCACATGAAAACATTTCACAACGAGACACTTCCCTCCTTCAGGCTCAAGGTAACCTTTCTTTGTGTACTGCACATGAAAACATTTCACAACGAGACACTTCCCTCCTTCAGGCTCAAGGCAACCTTTCTTTGTGTACTGCACATGAAAACATTTCACAACGAGACACTTCCCTCCTTCATGCTCAAGGTAACCTTTCTTTGTGTACTGCACATGAAAACATTTCACAACGAGACACTTCCCTCCTTCAGGCTCAAGGTAACCTTTCTTTGTGTACTGCACATGAAAACATTTCACAACGAGACACTTCCCTCCTTCATGCTCAAGGTAACCTTTTTTTGTGTACTTCACATGACAGGGAAAGGTTCTTACTTTTCTCGCTCCTAAGACTTGTTATTTTTTAATGGTACAGACAGACTCGTTCGATGAGATACGAGCGCCAAATTTAGTAGCTTGGGACTATCAGTTTATGTATTGTGTAAATGGGACAAGGTAATAGCAGCAATGCATATGGGGGACAAGGCGATATCAGTGTGCTTTATGAAACCTTCCGTTAAGACGATTTTTTTTCAGACCCATTCATTAAGTGTATTGCAATTCCATTCATTGCTCGTGTAAAATCGAGTCTAAGTTATTTTTTACATGACCTATTAAATGCATTGCAGTTTTCACATGAATTTAAATCCTTTGTCCGACATGAACTGGCTTCGTAACTTTGAATTCTCAGGACTCATAATTTTCAGTTAGCAGTCATTGCGTTCTTTGCGTGCTTTGATGTGTTTTCTAAAAAAATTACGTTCCCGCGACTTCCAATACTCTGATCATCCCTTCCTTCTCCCCACAACTGTATGTATCTTAATTACTGTTCTCAAATAAAACTCATATCCGTACATAACCGCACTGTAAAACTGTATGAAAACTGCACAAAATGCCTTCGTTATTTACTATACCTGTTCATCACCTCTGTAGTTCTCACGACTAGTGCTGTTCTATCTTTGGCCTAACAACACACTGCTTACATCACCTCACTATCTCCCCTTACCACCGACATCAGCACTCCTCACTGCTTATGAAGCACCCCCTCCTATTTTATAATCTATCACAACCTCCATAACCACAACACATCCCGCTATCCCCTCTATCAGCATCCTTCACTTCGCATGAAGACCTCCATCAATTACCTCACCGTACATTACCTTCATTACATCACCACTCCTCACTATCACCTCCATCAGCAGGCCTCACCATTACGCTTTCAGGAGCTTCATCAGAAGGACCGAACGCTCCTTTGTTGCTCGTGGGAGAAGACCCTGAAATTATTATTGGAGCCACACAGCACTAAAGACCCGCCACTCGTTCACTTTTACTGTAATTGATGTCGTATATAAAGGCCAGCCACAGTGTGACTGCTGCAGCCGGACTTACTAGGGGCCTTTCGTCAATGGAGAGTTGCTATGTTCTTCGGTTTAGTTTGTTGGTTTCTGCTGCTGCGGGAAATTGAACGGCTCTTGGCTTATCGCGGTGTGAGGAATTGAGTGGGGTTCGGTTTTCGAAGCATAGTGGTATTTTTAGACCGTGGTTATTATTTTTGTTTGACGCTGAGTGAGGTTTGAATTGATGGGGAATTGGTCCTGGAATCAATAATTGATTTATACTTTTTAAATAAATTTTCTTGCACTCGCATTCTTCGGCGAGCGAGGTTTTAAAGAATCTTTAATGTACGCCAAATTGAACACGAAGGTAAACTCAATCATAATGCTAAATGAAATGCCAACGATTGAGACGCAATCACATAGATCGAAAATATAAGGTGGGAGATGACTTTAGACAAATATTTAAAATGAGCCTATATAAATATTTATTGATAATAAATGCCCAGTGCATTTCTCCCGACTCAATTATTTCTAAGATTTTTCGACTGCATCTTGTAGATTTGGGCTGCGTGCCGGACCGACTCTTGCACCACAGCACAGAGACAATAGAGATGATATTCGTTCTGCTGTGTCTGTCCTGCTCATTTCAAGGAGCTCGAAAGTATCTCATGAATCAGAAACTCTCACGAGTGTTCCCACACATGTGAATAATAAGGTACCGTGGTAATTTTTTCCATAGACTACGCTAGCAGCTTTTTCTCAGGGCGATTATTTATTAAAAGACATTTCATTCCATTCAGTAGTGAGTTGCTCGCGTGGCTATCCTGATCACGAGGAGAAATTACAAATGTGATCAGGAAATGCTGATTTGCTATTTTTCAGTAAACTTAAATCGCATTTCTTCCATTTAAAAATTATCGCACGTATTTATTCGTTGATTTAAGAATCTTTACACAAATATTTCACAACCTAATTTCGATGCCATGAAAATAACTGAGCAATCGATTGTTCTCTCACATGCATCATTTTACTTTACGCACATCATTTCATGCAAGCCGAACATTATCACATTGGATGTGTTTTCAATATTTTTTTGCAGAAATGTTCTTGTTATTGAACTCGTGAGTTAAGAATTGAGGAAGGAAAGCACTTTGCCCTGTGCTGTGAGTGGTTAAACAACACGGTCTCGAGACATGGCCTATTTAATGGATCATTGAAGCTATAGCGCTAATTGTGTGGCTGCTTCATTGTGCGTCCTGCGAGGGCTGGTGCCTCATATGGACGAGAGTTGATGCTTCAAATGGTGCTTCATGTGCTCAGTGCTAGTAATGGGTTCTCCGAGGTGTTTGAGTGGCCAGTGCTTGTAAATTTTTTGGCAGTGCTTGAGAGGGCAGTGCTGCTAAAGAGGTCTGGGCAGTGCTTCACTAGGCAGTGCTTGTAAAGAGGGCTTGGCAGTGCTTGAATGGGCAGTGTTAGCAAAGAAGGATTGTAGAAGTAAAGTTATGTGGAGTTTCAGAGGACAGTGCTAGTAAAGAAGGCTTGGCAGTGCCTGAGTGGGCTGTGTTACTAAAGAGGGTTTAGTGGTGTTTGAGTGGTCATTGCTCGTAAAATGGGTTTGTGATGTTTGAGTGAAGAGGGCGTGGAAGTGCATCAGTGGCCCGAGCAAATAGAGAGTTCGGAGATGATTAAGGAATTCGAGCGAGTAACGAGGGTTTGGGGGTGCCTGAGTGGGTCGTGATAGTAATTAGTGCTATTAGGTGTCTGTAACGGCCGTGCTAATTAACAGAGCTTGGAAGTGTCTGAGTGGGCAGTGCCAGTAAAGAGGGCTCCTAGATGTAAGAGTAAACAGTGTTAGAAACGAGGGCTTGGAAGTGTCTGAGTGGGCCGTGCCAGCAAGAAAGGTACTTGTGTGGGCAATGCTGATGACGACGGCTGAATAACAAACCTTAGACTTCTGTATTAGAATATTCCTCGATACACTCTTGAAATATTCGATTTTAAAGGTGCCTGAGTGGGCAGCAGTTCGAGGTGCTGTAGAGAGCCGTGCACATTGTTGATTGCTGGAGTGGGTATCGCTTACCGTGGGGTCTTCTACTATATGTCGTTGTGCCGGCTTTGTATGAGCGATCTATGATTACAAGATGTGGTCAATTGATTATGATTGGGGGCTCTGTGGTCACGGGAGATGCTTATTTGTAGCGTATTTTCCCACGTGCGTTACACTCGATCGGGCTTGTCCGGGAAATTTAATTTTTTCATCATTGAATTAAAGTGTTATTTTATGATGATAAAATTTAAACTCCCAAATGAATTTGAAGAGGATGATGTGACAATTTGGATGTTAAACTTGCCCTTTTATGGGAGTACGCCATTAACAGTATGTGCAGATTATAACTTGGAGAGATTTTTGCTTAAAGTTAGGAATTTAGTTCCGGATACTGGGCTATAGGATCTTCACAGTTCACGTTTCTTGTCGAAGCGAAAATTTATCAATTTGTTCGATTAAATAGTAGGAGTTTTTACCTCATTATTTAATAAGTTTTAAATTTTATCTTGCCTTGAATTTAAGAATTAATTTAATTAAAACTCTTGTAGTTCTTATACCTAGAACATATGTAGCATGTCTCATTTTGTGATACATGGAAGAATTAATTATTTCAACATTTATCTATGTACTGTAGCTCGTGTGCTTTGAATGTATCATGGAACGCAAGCTTTCTAAATGTAGACTTTTTCGTTCAAGTCATCCCTGTTTCTGGCGTGTTTGCGGACTGCATTGCTGATCATAAACCAAAAACCGTGTTAGGTGCGCTGCTTGCTACGTCTAGCAGGCAGAGATGTTAACCACCGGTGATACAGGCGGTTATACTTGCAGTGTCGCCGACTGACTGTGTTTTGATGGTGTCAGACACATAATTGGTGACAAATAGATTAATTGTGATGGATAAAATGATAGTAGCACTCAGATTAATGGTGATGGATGCATTGGTATTGACACACAGATTAATAGTAATAGTTGCAGTGACACTGACACACAGATTAACGGTGATGGATCGACTGAAAGTATAGACATATCGGTAGTGACGTGTACATTTATAGAGCTGTTGCATTGATGGTAACACATTTCGTATTGGGGGGTGGTAAATATATGTAAAAAATGTGTGTACGATAGTGCGCGCGCCTGGAGTTTTAGGAGTTTTGGTGTGTTAATATAACTTTTTTCTAATTTTTATTTTTGTTCAGTACGTTGAATCTTCTTGTTAACACCTCCAAAAACAGAGATTTTTATTTTCTTTCTACTTCATCAGCAGGCAGCAGCAGCAGGCCAATGAAGGGGTGAGAGAGGTCAAAAGACCACTCAAACCCTAGTACTAGGATCTTTGAATGTAAGGGGGTGTGGAAGTAGAGCAACTGAGAGTAAGAAGGAAGATATCGGAAGAATGATGTTAAACCGGAAGATGGATGTATTGGCCTTGAGTGAGACGAAATTGAAGGGTAGTGGTGAGTTGATGTTTGGGAGTGTGGGAGGGAGAGTGTCTGGAGTACCTGGGGGACATGCAAGAGAGGGTGTGGCTATATTATTGAGTGTAAGAATCAGAGAGAAAGTAGTTGAATGGGGTGAGGTGTGATCAAGAATAATGTGGGTGCGAGTGAAATGGGGGGAAGAGTCATGGGTGTTTGTGAGCGCGTACGGACCGGGATCGGAGAGGAGTAGGGAAGAGAGAGAGGAGTTTTGGGAGAAATTGTCCGAGTGTGTGGCTAGAGTGGGGAGTGGTTGTAGAGTTGTGGTAATGGGGGACCTGAATGCAAGAGTGGGTGATGAGGTGGTGGATGGTGTTGTTGGTAAGTACGGAGTAGCTGGGGTGAATGAGAGTGGGGATTTCTTGGTGGGGTTATGTGTGGAGAGTGAGTTAGTGGTTGGGAATAGTTTGTTTCAGAAAAAAAGTATAAACAAGTATACATATGTGAGGACGAATGGAGGTGTGATAGAGGAGAGAGCATTGATGGATTATATTTTGGTTAGCAGGGGAGTGATGGGTCGTTTGCTCGATGTGCATGTGTTCCGTGGTGAGATGAATGGGATTTCGGATCATTATTTGGTGGAAGGAAAGGTGAGAGTTAGTGGAATATGGGGAGGTGTAAAAAGGAGGAGTGGAAGGGAGGTGTTAAATGTAAGCAAGTTACATGGTTCTGAGCGTGAGTGTGAGTATCAGGAGAAGATGAAAGTGGAGTATGGGAGGGTGAAGGAAAGTGAGGTGGGTGGAGTGGAAGGGGAATGGAAGTTGTTTAAAGATGCGGTGGAAAAATGTGCAAGGGAAGTGTGTGGGGTAAGGAAGGTTGGAGGGGGGACTAGAAAGGGGAGTGAATGGTGGAACGGAGAAGTAGGAGCTGCTGTGAAAAGAAAGCGGGGGGCGTTCGAAAGGTGGTTGCAACGAGGCAACCAGCAAAATTTTGAAGAGTATAAGGAGAGGAAGAAAGAGGTACAAAGATTGGTAAGGAGAGCGAAGAGGGCGGCGGATGAGGAATGGGGGAGGAAGTTGGGAGGGGATTTCATGGAGAGAAGGAAGGTTTTCTGGAAGGAAGTGAAGAGAATTAGGAAGGGTCAGGTGGAGAATGAGGCAAGAGTGAAGGATACAAATGGTAGGCTGCTAGTGGAGAGTTGTGATGTGAGAAAGAGATGGGCGGAGTATTTTGAGGAACTGCTGAACGTGAGGGATGATAGGATTGCGAGAGTAGTAGCTATTGGAAGTGATGTTAGAATGCCTGTGTTTGGTGAAGTGAATAGAAGTCGAATAAGAAGTGCAGAGGTGAGATGTGCGTTGGATGAAATGAAAAATGGGAAAGCTCCAGGTTTGGATGGCTGCACGGTTGAATGTCGAAAGAAAGGAGGAAATGTGGTTATAGAATGGTTGGTGCGTTTATTAAATGTGTGTTTCGAGGCTAGTAAAGTGCCGGTTGATTGGAGTAGCGCGTGCGTAGTTCCGTTGTACAAGGGGAAAGGTGACAGGTATGAGTGCAGTAATTCTAGGGGTATAAGTCTACTGAGTGTCGTTGGGAAGCTGTATGGAAGAGTGTTAATTGGAAGAGTGAGAGTGTTGACGGATCGTGTGCTTGCTGAAGAACAGTGTGGCTTTAGGTGTGGTAGAGGTTGTGTGGATCAAATGTTTGCTGTGAGGCAGGTGAATGAAAAATACTTATTAAAGGGAAAGGATGTATATTGGGCATTTATGGATCTAGAGAAGGCGTATGACAGAGTGGATCGCGAGGCTTTATGGCAAGTGGTAAGTTTGTATGGAGTGGGTGGGAGACTGTTGAATGCGATCAAGAGTTTCTACATTGATAGCAGAACATGTGTGAGAGTAGGGAATGAGGTGAGTGAATGGTTCCCAGTTGTGACAGGTGTGAGACAGGGATGTGTGATGTCGCCGTGGTTGTTTAATTTGTTTATGGATGGTGTGGTGAGAGAAGTGAATGCCAGAGTGTTGGGAAAAGGTGCGCAGTTGGTGGGACGAAATGGTATGTATTGGGAAGTGTGTCAGCTGTTGTTTGCAGATGATACAGCGCTTGTGGCTGATTCAGAGGAAAAACTGAGGAGACTGGTTACAGAGTTTGGTAGAGTGTGCGAAAGGCGAAAATTGAGGGTAAATGTGAATAAAAGTAAGGTGATGAGATGTTCAAGAGGTGGAGTGCTTGGAACTTTGGATGTGAGGTTGAATGGGGAAGTTTTAGAGGAGGTAGAGCATTTTAGGTACCTCGGGTCGGATGTGACTGTTAAGGATAGTATGGAAGTAGAAGTGAAGCATCGAGTGAGTGAAGGTTGTAAGACATTGGGTGCAATGAGGAAAGTTTTTGAATGCAGGAGTTTGAGTATGAATGCTAAGAGGGGACTGTATGAAAGTTTGATTGTGCCAGTTTTGTTGTATGGAGCAGAGTCCTGGGGGTTGAGAGCAGCTGAGAGGAGGAAGTTGGATGTGTTTGAGATGAAGTGTTTGAGGAGCATGTATGGAGTAACTAGAAGAGATAGGATCAGGAATGAGTTGGTTAGGGAGCAGACGGGTGTTATCAAAAAGTTGAGCAGGCGAGTGGATGAAAGAGTGCTTGGATGGTTTGGGCATGTAGAAAGAATGAATGTTGAGCGGCTGGTGAAAAAGATATATATGTCGGAAGTGAGTGGTCTTCGAGCGCGAGGTAGACCACGGATGAGTTGGATGGATGGGGTGCGACGTGCTTTGTATGAGAGGGGTCTGACTGTGGACGTGGCGAGAGGGATGGCTGCGGACAGAAGTGAGTGGGGGCAGTGTATAAAGAGGTAATTTTATTTTTGACGCGTTACTGGAAGCTGCCCGCGTGTGATGGGGTTGACCTGTGATGTGCGGGGGAGGGGCTGCACTCAATGAAGCGGTCGGGGTAAACCAGCTGTTGCTGTCGGGCCTGACTGTGGAAGGTGGTTGTGCTGGGCTGCTGCTGATCCTGGCAGTTCAGGTGCGGCCAGTGCTGCCTCTCTCGCCTCCTAGTGACTAAGTGTGGTGATTGTGGCCTGCTGTCGGCTACCCTTCCATGGGGAGGATAAGCCCGGTATATGTATGTACTTCATCAGATATAACCCGTGTATGTCATTTTATGCCAAGACTCTAATGAAATTTTCTTGCTAAAACATCGGACAATCCTGAATGATTTTCTACTGATGACCATATGGATATTGAAACTCAAGCTGAAGGTGTATGTGATTCGGATATATTTACTCGATTGGTCATAGGTTCTGGGGTTGAAAAACAACTCCGTAATGAAAATGAATGCAACTTCGAAATTTTGTTCTAACTTTTAGCATATTTCGGCGCTTCTTGGGACGTGATCGTGACCACACAAGTTTTAGGGTCCCACATTATCAGTGTTTCGAAAATCTACCTCCAAAATAGTCTTAATTTCCAGCAATAACGTATTACAAACTGCTACGTGTCTAACGGCTCAGGACTTGGGTAGAAAACCTATTTAAGGTTTGCGGTACGGCGTCGATGTGATTTTACACTAAATTATCAATTCCAACGTTCCATTAATAGAACTATCAATTTAGCCTGAGAGCCTAAAAATTTCCTTCGTGAACATCTCGTGTGACGCTCTTAAACTAACGTCTAATATAACCTAAAGAATTACAGATTGTCCGATTTTTTCTAATATCAACAAAGCGACAAAAGTTCCCCATGTTTTCACACAGAAATATGATAACACGCGTGGATGTACCCTCAGCAGCAAGCACACAATAAATACAGACACACAACTGCCCCACCGCCGCGTCAATCTGCTGCTTGTCAACGCTGTGTGAACTGTTTCTAATCTATTTTGTATTAGATGAACTGTGTTTGACCAGGACCTGGTTCATTCAGCTCTTGAGGCCCTGATGGGAAATTTATTATCTATTGGCCAGACCAGATGAAATTTCTCGGTCAATTTTATCGAGACCTTGGCAGGTAGGGGAAAATTATAATTTTGTAATTTAAATAACTGAACCTTTCCTATCGCACCTGAACTAACCCAACCTAAAAGAAAATCCTACATTCTAACATTTTTAAAACTCTCCTATCCTAACGTAACCTATCCCAACATAACCTAGTCTATACCTTTCATGTAAACTGCTTCAACACGTTTCCTGCGAAAAGACGCGTTTCCTGGTCGCTGAGGAGATTTTCATAATGCTGCTGACTGACCCTCAGTCACAAAATTGGTCTGTATAAATACTCAATGAAAACTAAATAATGTCGCGATTTATTTGATGTTCGTTATTTTTGAAATCGATCTCTAAAATTAGCTCTAATTTGAGTTGAATATTGAACTTCAGTTCAGACCGCCGCAATTAACGTGTTAACCCATCGGAGCGTGTACTATAATAACCTATTCTAAGGCACTTCTATTATTTTAACCTATTGTAACATAACCTAAAACATTTAAACCTATCCTTTCCTGTGCTGTCCTGTCCTGTCCTAACCTCTTTTATATATTTTGTTTACAAATATCCTAACCCGATATATTTACAATATATTAACCTAACCGAGGATCATCTATTAACCTAACGACAATGGGTGATCGACAGTCACCTAACGACAGTTAATCGTAACTATATAATTTCGCTTATACAATTAAAGCATAACTTGCAGACTACCTAACTTAAGCAAGCACGGACGAAACAATGGTAGAATTATTGCATAAGTGGTTAATTAAATACCGAAACTACTATTTACAGTGAGTTTTCTTTCGTAAGTACTTTTCCCAAAAAGCAATAAGTTTTGTTGGGGTAAACTTAATGATTGTATTTGTTGCCATTGGAGACTATGTATGTAGCAATTTAAGGAAATACTTAAGGAAATACTGTAACTGAACGGAAAATTTTGAGCACCTAGTAGCTTTTACATTTAGTTTTCTAACTCAAGTCAGGAACAGGATTGTTTCATTATATCTACTTGATAACATTTGCCTTTTGAGACAGCTTTGAAGAAAACATCACCGGACTAATAACAAAAGTGCCTTTCGTCTAAAAATTGCCAGTAGGCGCAGGATTCACGACTCAGAATTTCAAGCTAGAATCCTATTTTGGGAGCGACTGATAGAGAAGGAAAGCACTGCAGTAATTTCCTCATATGCGCTCTGCAACTGCGGCATCGCAGCGAAAGTATCGATAGCAAGCGCTCGTAAAACACCGAAGTATTCTCTTCGGTGAGGGCGTGGACGGAGGAGGTGGGAGCCGCGGTCTATCGAGATGTAGCGAAGATATGCGATTGTCTCAACGATACCGCCGGACGATATTACTCCACGGAACGGTGTCGCCCTCTTTCGATGGGATATTGGGGGCAGGGGAGGGGTCAGGGGAGAGGCCAATTGAGGAGGGGTGACGAGGACTAGAGAGGGAAAAATGACGAAAAATTTTTTGGGTTAGAGGAAGGAGTAAAAGTTGGGCTCGAATGCAAACAGGAAGAGCTTTGGATGATGATGTTGAAACAGATTCAATTGCAAAATGAAGTCGACAGACGAAGTGATGGCTCAGGATTGTCCAATAAATGGATTTGAAAAAAGACTTAGTTTTTCGCGACGGTGGATCTGAGAACGATTGTCTCGCTCTTCATTTAGTTACTTGTTCAGCGAAAATAACATCAGCAATACAATTGATGGTTAGTCAATCACGCGGTAATTTTACGGAGAAAAGTTCAAACATCTCAAGCACTTTTGAAAATAGTTCTGGACGATGCGTGGAGGTAAAATTAGTGAATAAATCTTGAGTTTGAGACAAGAGCAATTAGTGCTGCGGTGGAATTAAATAGTTACTGAAATTATTAAACTAGAAACAAGTTGAGCAACTCAAACACATCTTACCTAAGATGCATTAAAATTTTTTTGCAGTGCACTGATCCATCCGGATATTCAATACGGCATTGAAGCGTGGCTTAGCAGGAACAAAATAAAACTTGTTGAATGTTTGCATTAAAAAGATTTATGGGGAAATCTCGAATTTAGAAGATAACGCACACTGATATTTCATTCACGCCAAAAATTTTGGAAAATATCAGAGTAATACTAGTTTCTTATTCAAAGTTTTGTGAATAAAATGCTCAATACTAACAAAAATTCTGGCCTTCGACAGAAAATTTTCGCTCAAATTGATTACGATGATCACTTGATGAGAAATAGGAACGAGCTTATAGTTCCGTGTCATGGTCTCCTGTCATAGTTCCCTGTCATGGTCTCCTGTCATAGTTCCCTGTCATGGTCTCCTGTCATAGTTCCCTGTCATGGTCTCCTGTCATAGTTCCCAGGTATTTAAACACTGCTGAAATTACCATTTATTTTGCTGAAATAAATTTCTTAAATGCTAAACCTGGGGATAATGAGATACCATCATCTATAATTCTTTAAAAATAACTGTAGGCTTGAATCTTACAAGCACATGCTCTCAAACTGCTCAACTTGTGCATAAATGAATCAAGAAGAAATAAATGAAATAAGTCAACCAAGAATAATTTCAAAAATGACGTTTTTAAATTCTATTTTTCGCCATAAATAATAAGCAAGATATAATTTTAACGCACGCATTTTTACTTCATTTCAAATTGTTTACTGTACATTTGTTAGGTCGTAGTTTTTTTTGGCTCTACATAAGTTAATATATTACGATTATATTTCAAATTGGGCGATTCGTCGAGAATCTTACTCGTAGAATAAAAAGAGGAACCAGAGTAAAAACGAACATTACATTTATTGCAAGCGTTTCGGAATTAAAATTTAATCATCAATTAGAAACAGGTGATTGCAGTAACCACCCCACGTGATGTTGCTGTAACCACCCCCGCGATGTTACAATAACCACCCACGCAATGGAACAACAACCACCCCCGCGATATTACAACAACCACCCACCCGATGTTGCAGTGCAACCACACATTAACCAAGCCGAGCAATGTCACAATAACCCATGCGATGTTACAATAACCACCATGCGATGTTACAATAACCACTACGCGATGTTACAATAACCATCCCCGCGATGTTTCAGTGCCACCACACATCGTGGACAGCGAGTCGTCGGGGGACGTTATGGTGCAGGAGGGCGCAAACGTGAGCCTCTCGTGCACGGCCACCGGACACCCGCAGCCCGCCATCCTCTGGCGCCGCGAGGACGGCAAGCGCATCAGCGTCAACCGCACCCACACAGGTCCGTGGGGGTGTTGGTTGGGGGTTGGGGGGGGTGTGGGGGTGTGTGTGTGGGGGTATGAGGTGTGAGGGTGTGTTGGTGTGCGGGTGTGTTGGTGAGGGAGTGTGGGGGTGTGTTGGTATGTTAGAATGGGGGTGGTGGTGGGGGTGTGTGGGGGTGTGGGGATGTGGCGGTGTGGAAGTGTGAGGATGTGTGCGTGGTGTTGGTGTGGTGGTGTTTTAGAGTGGTGGTGTGTTTGTGAGGGGGTATGTTGGTGTGGCGGTGTGTGTTGGTGTGTTAGAATGGGAGTGTGGCGGTGTTGCTTGGTGAGTTAGAGTGGGGGTGTGGGGCAGTGGGGGTGTGTTAGAGTGGGTGGTGCCATTTTCTTTATTTAAGTATTCCTGGAAAAAGTGCCTTTCGGAGTGCCGTTAGCAATAATAACACGAAAACAAAATATAGAAATTCACAGACTCGGACACACGAAATTAAAAACAGTAGGAAAAATAGCAGCAGCAAAGTAATAAAATTACTTGACTTCGTGGCCACTAATGCCACTTCGTACGGCAATGAAAAATGAAATGCAAATACAAAATATAAATCCCTCTGATGCAGCATCCACCTCTCATTAGTAAAATGTCATCAGCCGAAATGAAGAACTTAAAATTTTCTAGCCATCATACCTCCATAAGGTCCAAGCCCACGGCAAACATCAGACAGGAGGAATGCGACGCAAAGCTCTTACTCGAAATGCAAAGTTAGGAACACTAGGCAGGAATTTCTCAAAATCATACGTTTATGAAAGATTATCTCTTTCTAAAATCCCCAATTTATTTTTCTTAGTAAAAGATAACAATGTTTGCATACGTTGGAAAAATAAAAACTTCACTAACAACTAAAAACGTCAACATTTGCTTTAATGCATTTTTGTTCCCGTGTAGTGAGATCGAAACACAATAGAGCTCCTCAGGGTCAGCCTCTGCTAACACTGAAGCAAGATTCTTGTCATCTATTTTTCCTTAACAATTATAAAGAAATTTGCATGGGTGCAGTGAAGCAAAAGCATTGATCGTACTATAATTATCTTGTTTATGAAATAACATGAATTTCTCAGAGCAAGTATCATAAAAAAGAACAGCGTGAGTTCCAGCTGAGTAATCGCATTATGTGTTTGTTTGTATTGAAAATAGTGATGTAACTTTCCTTGCAGAGTGTAAATCCCTCATTCACGATACAATTAAAGGATAACAATATGTTAAAAAGCGTATTACAGGTATAGTGGTATATGCTTTTGTGTATCGGTGATTGCCCCGGTGTGTCGGTGATTGCTCCGGTGTGTCGGTGGATGCTCCGGTGCGTCGGTGATTGCTCCGGTGTGTCGGTGATTGCCCCGGTGTGTCGGTGATTGCTCCGGTGTGTCGGTGATTGCCCCGGTGCGTCGGTGGATGCTCCGGTGCGTCGGTGATTGCTCCGGTGTGTCGGTGATTGCCCCGGTGTGTCGGTGATTGCCCCGGTGTGTCGGTGATTGCTCCGGTGTGTCGGTGATTGCTCCGGTGTGTCGGTGATTGCCCCGGTGTGTCGGTGATTGCCCCGGTGTGTCGGTGATTGCTCCGGTGTGTCGGTGGATGCTCCGGTGTGTCGGTGATTGCTCCGGTGCGTCGGTGATTGCTCCGGTGTGTCGGTGATTGCCCCGGTGTGTCGGTGATTGCTCCGGTGTGTCGGTGGATGCTCCGGTGCGTCGGTGATTGCTCCGGTGTGTCGGTGATTGCTCCGGTGTGTCGGTGATTGCTCCGGTGTGTCGGTGATTGCTCCGGTGTGTCGGTGGATGCTCCGGTGTGTCGGTGATTGCTCCGGTGTGTCGGTGATTGCCCCGGTGTGTCGGTGATTGCCCCGGTGTGTCGGTGATTGCTCCGGTGTGTCGGTGATTGCTCCGGTGTGTCGGTGATTGCTCCGGTGTGTCGGTGATTGCTCCGGTGTGTCGGTGATTGCCCCGGTGCGTCGGTGATTGCTTCGGTGTGTCGGTGATTGCTCCGGTGCGTCGGTGATTGCCACGGTGTGTCGGTGATTGCCCCGGTGCGTCGGTGATTGCCACGGTGTGTCGGTGATTGCCCCGGTGCGTCGGTGATTGCTCCGGTGTGTCGGTGATTGCCCCGGTGCGTCGGTGATTGCTCCGGTGTGTCGGTGATTGCCCCGGTGCGTCGGTGATTGCTTCGGTGTGTCGGTGATTGCCCCGGTGCGTCGGTGATTGCCACGGTGTGTCGGTGATTGCCCCGGTGCGTCGGTGATTGCTCCGGTGTGTCGGTGGTTGCTCCGGTGTGTCGGTGATTGCTTCGGTGTGTCGGTGGTTGCTCCGGTGTGTCGGTGGATGCTCCGGTGTGTCGGTGATTGCTCCGGTGTGTCGGTGATTGCTCCGGTGTGTCGGTGATTGCTCCGGTGTGTCGGTGATTGCTCCGGTGTGTCGGTGGATGCTCCGGTGTGTCGGTGATTGCTCCGGTGTGTCGGTGATTGCTCCGGTGTGTCGGTGATTGCTCCGGTGCGTCGGTGATTGCCACGGTGTGTCGGTGTTTGCCCCGGTGCGTCGGTGATTGCCCCGGTGCGTCGGTGATTGCTCCGGTGTGTCGGTGGTTGCTCCGGTGTGTCGGTGATTGCCCCGGTGCGTCGGTGATTGCTCCGGTGTGTCGGTGATTGCTCCGGTGTGTCGGTGGTTGCTCCGGTGTGTCGGTGATTGCTCCGGTGTGTCGGTGATTGCCCCGGTGCGTCGGTGATTGCTCCGGTGTGTCGGTGATTGCTCCGGTGTGTCGGTGATTGCTCCGGTGCGTCGGTGATTGCTCCGGTGCGTCGGTGATTGCTCCGGTGTGTCGGTGGTTGCTCCGGTGTGTCGGTGGTTGCTCCGGTGTGTCGGTGATTGCCCCGGTGTGTCGGTGATTGCTCCGGTGTGTCGGTGGTTGCTCCGGTGCGTCGGTGATTGCCCCGGTGTGTCGGTGATTGCTCCGGTAGGTCAAAACTTGAGGACTCAATAAAGGCAACATCAAATCGAGGACGAGACGATGCATTCTCTCGATTTACATTTTTGAGATCCATTGAGGAATAAAATATTATATTTAAACTACGTTTTAGGCAAGACGTGCTGCAGCCGATGTCAGGAGACACAGGCGTAGTTGGTAAAACTGCGTCTTGTATCTGAGCGTACTTGACATACGAAATAAAGACTTTTCATTTTATTCATTACAAAATCGTTTACATCTCAAAAGTATTCAGTAAGCAAGAACGAAAGTAGTGTGTCGGTGTGTTAGAGTTTTGATGTGCTTGTGTGTCGACGTGTTGGTGCGTTGAGATGATTTTTTTGGTGTGCTGGTGAGTTGGCTCGTTTGTGTGTTGGTGTGTCGGTTTGCTTGTATGTTGAGATATCTTCGAGTTGGTGTGTCTTTTTTTTTTTGCGCGTCTTTTACGATTATTTTCGAGGGTTCTTTAACACTATCAAAAGTTGAGCAATTTTTCCCACATACTGATTCCTTTTCCTTCAAAATTTTTCCTTGCCCAAAAAGAGGTTTCTTTAAATTTGAATACAAATCAACAAGAAATTGTTTGTCGTCAAATCCTGAATGGTAGTCATGGCTGTACAATTTTTGTTTTTAAACGCTTTCGAATTGAGAACAATTTTGTATTAAAGAAAATGAAAACTTTTCGCACATTATTGCGTGTAATTTAGTGGAATAGAAGTTTGTCCACTGATCGCGGTTAGAACAAATCCATCCGAAAGCTTACACTGAATAAAGTTTTTGGCTCTCAAGTACTCGAACGAAAATCAATTGAAAAGTACTCACTTATCAATGTCCTGTATTTTTCATTACTGATGACGGAATTTATGACAACTTTGGTTCTTTATTTTATTTTGAGAGTTAGATTCGCTAAAAATCGGTTAATTATTGCCACAGTGTCCTATTTTTCTTATTAAACAACACGCTGAGTGGAAGAAAGATACATGTGAAAATTTCATTGTCACTCGATGATGAATTTGTCATCCAAGTCGACCGGCTACGCAAATGCTCCATCATCTCAGATCCCGATTTTTGATTGGAGATTTCAGTCCTGAATTGGCTCAGACCTGTGACATATTCGCGACGACAAATTGGAGCCATTTGTGCTGGCAATATTTGTCGTACGTGCGAACTAAGTGTCTTCTCAAACATTTTGGACATCCTATTGGATATTTAGAACGTAGAGAATGAAAGAATATTTACGAGCACAATATTTATAAATCTCAATATTCAGAATCCAAGTCGAAAGTGTGGGGCGATGTCCTGAAGGTAATTTGAGCATCGACATGCAGCATGATGGCCTTGGCGATACCGACTTGTTTTCATCAAGCAGCAAGACAAACGTTCGCTGCAATGGCCGGCCCTATTGCTGCATCAGAGAAACGGTATCTGAGATACGCGAGTCCAGCAAGTGGCAACAAAGTGAGTCAGGACTGAAAAGATCAGCATGATTTGATATCGAAGGTCATTTTTTTGCGATGTGCGGGAGGCGACATAGGCGTGACTGAGTTGTGTGAAGCTGTGAAAAACCTAATAGCTTACTGCAGGTATGAAGGCGTCAGGATTTGCTTGCCTAATGAACATGAAAGGCGTTCGAGTTTCTTGTGCTTTTTCATTGCTTATTCCCATCTGTAGGAAAATGTAAACTTTTACAGTTTATAAATAACGAGATAAAACTTTTAAATTCATACTGTATTTTTCTTCAGTACATTCATATGAGCACGCTACTGTTATGACGAACTTATGGATACCTCCTGCGTCCTATGCCATGTATCCTGCACGTAAAATTTGCTTGAGGAAAGGAAGAAACGAATGCAACATGAATACATGAATCATTTTGACGTTCATTAACTACTGTAAATTTACATATTTTGCTGAAAACATTACCCCAACAACAAGACGCATTTCATTAACTTTGTTCCAGTAAGGAAAACTTAGAAACACTTGAATAATTTCGTTATAACATCACAAAATATGTAATTTCTTTGAACTTTGTTCTTGAAATCTTTGATATGTTATCTACACATATGAATTAGCCTGGCTGAGCCCAGATAAAACTCATTTTACATTTAATGCTGAGTGCTTATCAAAAGATTGATGAACTCCAACCTTCAAATCCATAAAGATCACCAAGCATCTGACAACTACAGCGTCACTTGATGATAGATGGGTTTCACACCCAAAATTTACTCGAAAAGATGCTGTTTAAAATGACTTTAGCGGGAAGAATAGCCATATATTTGATTACTCGTTGCAGTGTCGGCTGATGCTGTATCATCTATATTCTAAAATTTTACTTAAAAAGTCTCAAACCTGAATACTTCGGAGAGAAAAAATTTCAACCCCATGTTGTGTCTGCCAATTCTAAATGCTTGTGTTCTAAAATTTTACTGAAATAAGCCTGAAGATTTCATAGATAAAAAACGTCAACGTTGCGTCTGCCAATTCTTAACGGTTATGTTATAAAATTGTGCTAAAATGAACTTAAACACTTCCGAGAGCAAATATCTCAAGCCCTTGCTGTGTCTGCTAGTACTGAATTATCTATGTTCTAAAATTTTACTAATATATCCCTATAGACTTCAAAGAAAAAATGAACCCCTTTTGCTAATTTGTTTACATTCTAAAATATTAATAAAAAATCCCAAAGACTTCGGGAAAAAAATCAACTCCTTATGCTAGAAATGGTCTATATTCTAAAGTATTAATAAAATAAACCCAAAGACTTCGGTGGAAAATATCAACCCCTTAAACCTAAATGTTCTACGTTCTAAAATATTAATAAAATAATCCGAAAGACTTCAGAGGAAAAAAATCAACACCTTATGCTAAAAATGGTCTACATTCTAAAATATAAATGAAATAATCCGAAAGACTTCAGAGAAAGAAAATCAAACGCGTCTGCTAATGCTAAATGAACTATTTTCTACAACTTCACTAAAATAATCCTGTAGGCTTGGGTGAAGACAGACCAATTCTGTTGCAGTGTCGGAGTACACGGGAGCGGAGCTGCGACTGAGCCGCGTGAGCCGGACGGACATGGCGGCATACCTCTGCATCGCCCGGAACGGCGTGCCGCCAATCGTCAGCAAGCGCATCAAAGTCAGCGTCAATTGTGAGCAGTGCGATCAAATCATGTGATTCAGTCATTGAATCAAATACGGGTACTATCGAAATAAATGAAAATTTTGTTGATGCTGTGAAATAATGCAGTAATAAGATTACGAATGGGTACTAACAAAAAAGATGCGAAATGTTATGAATACTACTATTCAATCAAGAAATTACAAACTGGTTCTAGCGAAAATAGAAGAAAATGTTGTTAATTCCATGAAATGATGGAAAGATAAGGTCATAGAATGGTACTCGCCAAAAAAGATGATGAAATAATTGATATAATTAAATGATGGGTGATAAGATTAAAGACTTGTGCTAGCGGATAAAAGATGATAAAATTATTGATGTAATTTATTGGTGGGGTGATAACATAAAAGACTGCGTCTAGAAATAAATTGACAAAGTTAATGATGCAATTAAATGATGCCGTGATAAGATTGAAAACGAGATATAGCAAAAAATATTACAAAGTTATCCATGATTCCAAAAGAGTTTTCGAAAAAACGACATTATTCATAAGCAAATATAGTGAAAATGAGACTGTAAAAATAAAATAGAGCAGGAATAATATGTATTTAATTCAGAACAACAGCTTCTCTAAATCAAATCACATAGAAATAAACCCAAAACTGGAATTCAATTCGTTTACCTGTAATAATGACAATAATAGTACTAGCCTTGAGATAATAATAGTAGTAACTCTTTCTGCCGCCAGTTCCCCCGATGATGAACATCCCCCACCAGCTGGTGGGTGCCCCGCTGGGGTTCAGCTTCACCCTGGAGTGCACCATCGAGGCACACCCGCAGGCGCTCACCTACTGGACGCGCGGCCAGGGCGCCATGATCCACCACAGCGACAAGTTCTTCATCACAGAGACGGTGGGGCGCACCGTGTCTTGCACAGTCTGTCTTGGGCACAACCCTAGTGATTTTTTAAAGATTTTAGCCCCAGTGCAGAAACTTCCGCGACCTGTCTTGGGTCCCTAACGATTTTTTTTAAGATTTTCGCCCCAGTGCAGAAACTTGCGCGGCATGTCTTGAGCACTAGCCCTGGCGATTTTTTAAAGATTTTAGTCCCCGTGCAGAAACTTGAAAAACATGTCTTGGGTACTACCCTGGCGAACTTTTTAACAGGAATATGTACGATTTTGGCTGCCCAGTGCAGAAACGCGTACAACCTTTCTAGGTTACCTTATTAGCAAGAACGTCTGAGATTTTGACTCTCCAAATACAGATTCTTACTACCTACCATTACAACCTACCTACCAAAACATGGTACTTTCACAGTCTGATATAAAAAGAATTTTTCCTGCCAGACTGAAGGAGTATCGCCTGTTAATAGGCGACAATTCTTTGTATTTATACCGCGAGTTTTTATATAGCATTCAAATAACATTCAAACAGCCCAGTACATACACATACCATTACCACTCGCTAATAAATGGTACCCCCACAGTCTGGCACGGAGCCCTACCGGACGCACATGAAGTTGACCGTGAAGGACTTGCAAGAAGAAGACTTCGGCTCCTACAAATGTGTAGCGAAGAACTCTCGCGGCGAGACGGAGGGCGAAATGAAGCTCTACAGTGAGTCGTGTTGTGAGGGCTGAGAGCGTAGGTTCCTAGTCTTTTGTTAGAGTGATTAAAGGGACAAAATAATAGGTTTCTGGTCTTTCATTATGATTAAAATGACGAAATAGGTTTTTAGTCTTATCTTAGGGTGATAAAAGAAACAAAATGAGTTCTTTGTTTTTCTAGGAGTGATTAAAGTGGCTAAATAGGTTTCGAGTGTTTTCTTAGAATGATTAAAGTGACAACGTAGGTTCCTAGTCTTTTTTAAGAATGATTGAAATGACGAAATCTGGAATAAAACAAATGAAAAAGGTATTCCAGAATAATTGGTTATGTTAGGTTATGTATAGTTTAATAAAAATTGGTTATGTTTGATCATTTTGAAATGTGCTGATTGAAGGTACCGGAAATTGTGCTGTGTGTGAAATACTGACGACGTGTTTCAGATAACTTGTTGACTGATTCATATAAATCAGAGGACTGGAGCTTCTGCAGAGCTAGTTCAAGTTTCTAATTAAAATGAATCTCAAACAATCCTGGCGATTTCATATGAATCATTAACGAAAAAATGGATTTTACATTTCACCGAAATCCAGCAATATTTGTTATAAGATTCCATGTATTTTTTGACCAAATTTACTGTTTGCTCGCTCAAATTATTGACATCATGGTGACCATCTTTGGTTGCGATGCGGGCACAGCCTCCAGCTTCTTGAAAACCAAAGAAATAATTAAAGTTCAGTTGACGTCAACCAGGATAGATGTTCTGTCGCAAAAACTCCCAAGAGATATAGAGATATTTTTACTCAAACATTTTTCGCAGAAAAATGCAAGATCCAAGAAACTGCTTGCATGCTCCACTCATATATCATTGATGCACTATGTAAGAAGTATAATTTCGGAGGCACAAAAACTGATAACTCCGCATTTATTCTTACGACGAGCACATTTTGATCCGTTAGACTAGTTCGATTTTTTGACTGGAGAAAGGAGAAGAAAGCCCGGGAGTTGCTTCATCAGTCGGAGAACAAGTGGAGGCTGAAGTTTTTGTGCCCGCCGACAAGATCTGATCCTTCTTCTTATTCGGGTCACATGGCTCTAGAAAAACGGAGCAAGCAGCCCTTGGCTGATTGCAGCACAGCCTTTAGTTTTAGTCTCCTTGGAGCTCATCATGACCAGACATGGGGCTAATGTTGCGAAGGACGATTTGATTACGTCCTGAGGTTCATGTAGTCATGGGAATTGAAATACCGCGTGTTTACAGAAACGCGAAGTCCAGGGGAATTTTTAGCGATATTTTCAGTTAGTTGATTCTCATTCCGGCGCTGAAATGTCAAACGTCGTCAAGCAAATTCACAAGTAAAATAAAATAATATGTCACTTGTCAATGCTAAACACTTGAGATGATTACTGCTAGATTCCAGGCTTCAAATATCATGATACAAAAAATGAAATTGAGATAAAAAGCTAAAATTTGTCAACTTCCAGACGTTTATTAAAAAATTTGACATTCGTTCAGTGCGTCGGTATTGTTATGTTGAGTATGTTGGTGCTCTGTACATATTCGTCATTTTCTTCGATACTGAATCAGATCAACACAATGCGGGAATTAAAAATAACACTTAGCGCGCTTCATGCTCGGTAATGTTCTTTCTCCGACACATTCCCTCGATTGGTCAGATGAAAGTAATGCCGTTCCGGCTTAAAGAAATCGAACTTTTTGAAGCACTTAAAGCAAGGAAGCCAAGTTGAGCGTTCACAGAGCGCGTTCCTCGCGTTCACGGGCCGTGTATTACGCTCACAATGCCGAGGTTTACGCGGCGTCGTGAGCTGACGCATTCCAGACGCGTTTTGCCGCAGCTTGGAATGTTTCATTAGGAATGGTAATGAAGCCCCGGGAATTACATGCCTCATTGATTACCCTTTCCTCCGACTTTCATACATTCGCTTGCCTTTGTGGCGGGAGAGGGAAACAAATGTTTGAAAAGAATTACGTGTTGCCTTCAGCGCCGCAGTGTAGTGGAAGTCTGTTTACAGGAGGCAGTTGTGATAAAAAGATAAAATTGCTGGTATTGAAGGTTTAAACGTAGGATAGTGGTATTTTTATCTTCGTTCATTCTTCATTCTTAAGAGCGTGTTAAAATGTATCATTTTTAACGACAGTATTTAGCAATGGTATGTTTGAATGGGAAAGTTTAAGTGAATGAGGCGTCATTTTTTCACAAAAACCAAGTTAGATCATTTTACCAAAATTTTCAAATTTTCTCATTCACTTTTACGTAGTCCTCCCATCACGTTACATACGGCAATATTATTACAAAGAGTCTCTAATACATATTCATCATAGGTACACATATACTATGCAATTATGTTAGACGCTTATGAGAATGTCTAAATCTATCTAAAAAAATCTAAACTATAAGCCTACTCCTAACATCTTGATTTACTGCATCGTGTAACATTGTCACCTTTTTCGCTGTTACTAAAGTTGAAAACTTTCAATTGATTCACGATGAACAACTATTCGATCAGTCCGTGTTCGTTGAGAATAGGTATGCTCGATTAAGTAGTGTCAAACACTATCATATGTATACATCAGAGAGATTTCCATCGGGTGGTAAAATGATGCTGCCGAACTTATTTACTATACGTAATTAGCATTAAGAAGATATTAGTAATCAGAAGTTAATTAGTAAGGACATTGTTCAAGTTCAACAGTTCCAGTTACGAACTGGAACAGTTTTGCAAGGTCGAAAAATTGGAATATTAAGTACATTGTATCAAACACTTGCTTCGTAACAAACACAAATAATGATTCCCCGTAAAGTAGTAAATAATTAGTTCATATTGTCTCTTTTCAAAAAACACTTGAGTTTCTGACACAAATACCGTTGAATTTTTACGAGCCTATAAACTGCTGATCCCTCACATGTAAACCTCATTTCAGAATCGCAGCCGCCCACACCGGCGCCCACCAACCCCCCTTACTTCCTGGACAAACTCTTCAAGGGTGAGCACAACTCGGGTAACTCACCAAGGCTTCAGCACGACGTTGTTTGATTCTTTTTAATAGAGACGAGTCCGTTTAAAGGGAGCAGGCAATAGCTCTTAGCTGGAGATCTGGAGAATATAGAGGCCATGGAGATTTTAAAAATCATGGAAATCATGCATGCTGTCGCGTGGATTGTGCATGCGCTCATGTAGATCATGCATGCTGTTATGCAGATCATGCTTGCTGTCTTGTTGATAGAGTTAGCCATTTTGCAGAGAGCTCCCGATTAGCTTTAAACAGATTTTTCTGTGATTTTTCTTCCTACGTCATCGCGTTATTCTTTGCTGTTATTATCATCCACAATTATCGGCCACGCTGCTTTGTTATAGAACTTCAAGTGTGTGCATAATGGCTTATGAGTCTGAACTATGAGTTGATTTTTGCGTCTCTCTGTGATTTTTTGTGCTTCTAACCGAACATTTTGTTAATGCAGGTAGGTTTTTGGTGTTAGATTGTAGGTTACATTTGATGTGGGTTTTCAGGCTACGTTTGATTATTTTTGACAAAATTAACGCAAGCACACTCGTACAGCATTAAATTATCAGTTAATCCTACTATGTATTCAAATTTATTTTTATTTAAACTGACGTCTGATGCATTGACGTCTGCTTTGTGCTAATTCCTTCTAAGGTTTTATACAAATTTGGATAACATAATTCCTGTGGTAGGATAATTTGGGTGGAATGATTCTTGTGGTAGGATAATTTGGGTGGAATGATTCTTGTGGTAGGATAATTCCTGTGGTAGGATAATTTGGGTAGGATAATTTCTGTGGTAGGATAATTTGGGTAGGATAATTCCTGTGGTAGGATAATTTCTGTGGTAGGATAATTTGGTTAGGATAATTCCTGTGGTAGGATAATTTGGGTAGGATAATTCCTGTGGTAGGATAATTTGGGTAGGATAATTCCTGTGGTAGGATAATTTGGGTATGATAATTCCTGTGGTAGGATAATTTGGGTATGATAATTCCTGTGGTAGGATAATTTGGGTATGATAATTCCTGTGGTAGGATAATTTGGGTAGGATAATTCCTGTGGTAGGATAATTTGGGTATGATAATTCCTGTGGTAGGATAATTTGGGTAGGATAATTCCTGTGGTAGGATAATTTAGGTAGGATAATTCCTGTGGTGGGATAATTTGGGTAGGATAATTCCTGGGGTAGGATAATTTGGGTAGGATAATTCCTGTGGTAGGATAACTTGGGTAGGATAATTCCTGTGGTAGGATAATTTGGGTAGGATAATTCCTGTGGTAGGATAATTTGGGTATGATAATTCCTGTGGTAGGATAATTTGAGTAGGATAATTCTTGTGGTAGGATAATTTGGGTATGATAATTCCTGTGGTTGGCTAATATGGGTAGGATAATTCTTGTGGTAGGATAATTTGGGAAGGATAATTCTTGTGGTAGGATAATTTTGGGAGTATAATTCCGTGTTTAAAAATCGAAAACACGTATCGCTCAGGCAGGTATCAAACCAACACTGCGTTTTCTGTGAAATATGATTAAAATCGCGCGCTAATTTTAAATGATGCGGGCCTGAAATTAGAGGTTTAATAGATGTGAGTCAGAAACTCAAGTTTAAAATGATGGGGGTTAGGAACTCAATTTTGAAATGATTGGGTGAGAAACTCAAGTTTAAAATAACTGGGGGTGAGAAACTCAAGTGTGAAATGATATGGATCAGACCCTTATGTTTTGGATGATGGGAGTCGGCAAACTCATAGTTTAAGTACTCTTCAACTAAGCCGGTACATACTTTAGTTATTTTCAATTTTTCTCAATTTTCTCTCTTGCGATAAACCTTGTATAAGCTCTTACGATAAACGCTGATTAAATGACTAAAAAAAATCTGCTGCGTAGAGTTGCGAGAACTTTTAAAATCAGCTTCCAAAATCCATTCGAAAAACTGCATTTGTCGTTAATTCCACTGAATTTTTGCGCAGGTTCTCACAAGATGGCGAAGAAGCCTCCCCCCCACCACCTCCCCCCTGGGGTGGACCCTTCATACCCCTACGACCCCCACTCCCTAAACCGCAACAAAAACAAGCACAACCACAACAACTACAGCAACAACAACAGTGTCCTCTACAACCCCAGCTACAGAAATAACGAGTTCGACCCCAGCTACAACGGGCGGGGTTATGGGGAGGGCGACCCCTACGACGTGGGGACGAGGGAGAGAGGAGGAGGTGGAGCGGGGGGAAGTACTGAGGAAAAAGGACATTATTTCACCACCATATTCAAGTCTGGAGCTGTCGTCAGAACTGCGCCAGGTTTGTGGTGCTGCTTCTGAAGTGTCGTGCTCATGTTCGTGATCGATAGGTAGGGTGAATCTTGGTTTGTGTTAAGTTAGGTTATGTTAAGTGTCATCCTGATGTTCGTGATCAATATGTAGGGTGAATCTTGGTTTGTGTTAAGTTAGGTTACTTTAAGTGTCGTCCTCATGTTCGTTATCGATAGGTAGGGTGAATCTTCGTTTGTGTTAAGTTAGGTTACGTTAAGTGTCATCCTGATGTTCTTGACCAATAGATAGTGGGATCTTGGTTTGTGTCGAGTTAGGTTAGGTTAGGTTAGGTTACGTAAGTCTCATGCAGATGTTCGTGACTAATAGATAGGGTATATTTTGGTATGTTTTAGGTTAGGGTTAAGTGTCATCCATATGCATCCTACCCAATAGATAGGATAAATCTTGGTTTGTTTAAGGGAATGATGTATTCGTATGTTCCTCTATGAAGTGAAATCCTTAAATGTTGAAATGTGATTCCTCCGACATGACGGAAAAAAGTAGTGAATAAATTAAAATATTAGTTTCGTTTGTTTGTCATACATTATCAATTGGTATCAAAATTAATACCATGTTGAACAAGAAGATCTTATAGTAGAACTTAACTACTCAAAATTAATTTTAGGCTACCCGGCCCGTCAAAAGACGGGATTCGATATTTTCCTTAAATAAATTTTCCAGATATGGATGACAAATAAATGTATTCGTCATAACAGTACGCGCGATTATAATATTCATACACTTGTGCACTGGTGAAACTCGTATCACAGATACGGTCATTGAGCATGGCTGAGAGCTTGACAGACGGACGGACCAACCCAGCAGAAGCAACTGTGTATTGTTAGCCAAGAAGTTTTTGAAAAAATTACTATATATTGTTCCTCGCGATTAGTTGCATTTTTTTGAACAATAATATCATTTTTTGAACTATGTCAAAACTGCAATATTTTATGGCATATACACAAAAGTGAACAAATGCTAATTTTTTTGCATCATTTGAATGGTATCTATAATACCATTTAAAAAATATGAATTATGAGAATGCTGTAGACAGGAGGTGTTTAAAGTAAGCAAATTATTATAGGTGGATTAATTTTATGAAAAGAAAACAACATTGAGAAGAATGCCATTATTTTGCATTTACTGCGTCAGTTTTTCGGATTTTTCATTTAAAAATGATACGAAACTAAATATTTCATATCTTTCAGGAAGATATGTCTCATCTTACTGGAAGATATGTCTCATCTTACTGGAAGATATGTCTCATCTTACTGGAAGATATGTCTCATCTTACAGGAAGATATGAAACCGCAGTGATTAAAGAGCTCTCAGTCCCAAGACAGTTGACCGCTGAATGAATGCAGAAGTGATTGAGTTGAGCAGAAATATCTAGTCTAAGAGTTTCTGTGCTACAGCCATTCGCGCTGTCTATAAATGACGCAAGATGCAAATGAAAATTTTTTTGTGCTTTTACAACTTTAATTCTTGCCTAAAAATATGTATAGCTAATTTCACAACGTCGTAGCATTATTACTATCCATATCATTAAGTTATCAAGCGCCCCGATCGTATTAGTTAGCTAAGTAACAGACTAACGGAGGCACAAGCAGAATTGAAGTACAGATTATTTTTAATTCTTTAATTAATAAGATACACAAATGTGTTATGTAAATTCATTTTAGCATAAATATGGCAGCCAGAACATTCATGGTACCAACACTGCACCACAGGATTGCGGAAATTATTTTTCTTGTTGTGTCGTGCACTAGCTCGTTATCTCAGTCAGTCAGACTACAGTTCGTGTGGAAATAATCATTGGGCAATTTTCAGATGGGAATTGTGAATTTAAGCCAGACACTTCTCATTTACGAAGATCTAATTTTAGTAATCGTAGTCTTTAAATTGAAAAAATATGCGTTCTACGGATTAAATATCGGTGTGTCTCTCATCCAATCATCACTGTACATAGCCTAACTGTGCCCGATAGAGTTTAGTAAATTGAACGTTATTAATATTTTGCAAAATAACAGAATAGATTACAATGCTTTACACTAATTTTAGCACCACAAAGCGCCATAAAGAGCTTGCTCGAAGACCATACTTTTCTGTATTAATTTTCATCACGCTTGAGATACATGCTAATTTTTGCCCACAGCAGCGGCACAACCGACGCTGTGCCTGCTTCTGCTACTGCTGCTCACCCTGTGTTGAGAACTGCCAACTCCTACATCGAATATGACCTAAATTTGGAGGCACATCCCGAGCGTGCGCTGCAATGTGGTCCTCTGCTTCCGTTCAGGACAGACGGTGGAACCTGATGGAAATCTAGGAGCTTTGGTGGGAACCTTGCGGTGGTGGTTTGCGATGTTTTTTCCGAAGTCTGATTACATATTAGAGCCTCGTCTATAAAGAGCAGAATGAAAAATGCATCGATTTTGAGTTATTTGATGAATGCATTTTTTTCGTGCGAATTTGGCTTTATAGTTTAGGACTAGGGATTTCGAATGTAAAAATATGGTTATTCACAAAAAATTAAATAGTATTTTCCTCTAAACTAATTCGGAACGGAAAAATTCTTGAAGTTTTCAGATGCTTGTCTTTAGAAGTGATCTAGTATCATGTATTCGGCCTTCCGTGGGCAGGTTGGTTTCCAGACTGTTGGGTCTCGCTGCCCTTTGAACTCAGTGCAGATTTCAGCGAAGGAATTAGGAAGATCTTCGTAAAAATTGAGACTTTCGACGTTGTTTTTCATGAAGCTGCTCATCAATATGTTCGTTCGATAATGGTAGTGTGAATAATAAAGAAGAATTCTAATCAGTTGTTTTCTAGGATTTGTCAAACTCATTGATCAGGTCTCATCTTATTGTATTTCAGTTGCAAATAATGTTTCCCATTATTTATACTTTAATGTTCAATACATAGACCAATTAAGAAGAGATGGTAGTACTTGTGTCAACCAATTGTAATGTGTCAACCCAGTCTAAAATATTGGTCCAATTTTATACATCAGAAGTTTATCACCAGTGTTCAAACATAATTTTTCTCAAAAATTGGACGAAGACCATCTTGAAAATAAATGCCTATATGATTGAAAATGATTTCAGATTCTAAAAGAATATACATTGCTCCGGGATCTAATGATTAAGAGACACAATTTTCATTTCCTGTGTTGGTGGTAGGAGGAAAAAGAGATTGTTTCAAATATATCTTCAGATTTTTTAGTTGGAAGATATTAAATAAAAAAGAATGTGTTTTCATAGCTCGAAATGTGTGTTGAAAATATTAGTTTTAAGGTGAACAGAACGTTACTGCTAGTGATAGCGTAATCTTTCCAAAGAAGTTCCCGATGTTGAAATAGTGGCGAAAAGTTAACAGTATCTTCTTTCTCGATGAACAGTATCTTCTTTCTCGATAATGATGTTTAAACACACACAAATGACAGAGACTATTTTCCTACATGAATGGGTAAAAAACAGAATTTCCCTACATGAATGCATCACGAAAAAATATTTCTCAGTAAAAATATCAAGCCAACAAACTCCATGGTTTTGAAATTTCAGGTACTTGATTTTAAACATTTTGTAAAGATTCCCTTCTCATGCTGTATTTACTGTAAAATTCACGTTCTTCTCTTGAAAACATTTTACACGGACCATCTGAGAGCCGAGCAAATTCACAAAAATTACTATGGAGACAGGAAGAAAAAGGGAGAAAACTTGTTTACTCTACAGCATATTTTACGATGTTGTTCGAGTCAAACTTGAAGTTATTAAAAAAGAAAATTGCTTTATTCTGAAAATCATCAAATCACAGATCAGTTCATCATTTATTTTATTATCGCATATTTTAATTGCCTCACAGAAGAGAAATGGACAGAATTTGTAAAATCCTATGAAAGCATACTTCATTGTGTGCTTTTTTTATGTTTTTACATTGTACAACCGAACTTTACGAACGGAAACAATTTGTAAAATAGACGCAAGAATTGCATAAAACTCCGAGAACCCCGTGCGTTTGTTGTACAAATCTTTTCATACTCATCACAGTTAAAAACGCATTTGTATTTGCAAAGGTATACATTGATTTTATTTCGTCTCTTTTTTAATGTTGGTTGCCTATCATTTAGATTGAGAACTTCTCTTGCCAAATGTTTCTAGAGGAGTATTTGTAAAAATAAAGGAACTGCGTATTTTATATTTCTTATAACTTATTATGTAAATTTCTACTCTTCAAGAATAATATTTAATAGAAAAATACGATGATTAATTGACGGAAAATATCGCAGGTGACTCCTTAGCTTATTTTTAACCTTACTTTAAAAATTTTCATTTGAGGTAAACAGAAACGCATTCGAGGCAGTAGTGTTCCAGAAGCTCTCAAATACTCATTGATGCAATTCTCGTATTGAAATTGAATTGAGTGGTACGCAACTGAATTGAGTGGAACCTGCATTTCTGTGTCTATTTTATTTAGTTCATTTGATACTAAACTCGCAGAACATACGAGAAAGATTTAAAAAAAAATAACTGGAAGAAACTCTGTTTTCGTTAATAATGCCGTTGTTTCGTTGTTGAGATGAGCATAAAATACAAAATAAGGGCTCATTAATTTAGTAATATACATATACCTAGTCTTAAGCAAACAGTCTGTGTATTTGTGAGAAGTCGCGCTTGTATATTTAAAGCATCTTTTTGTGACGTACGTGATGTCTTTGGGTTATGCTTTTTTGACATATAGAAATCATTCTCATAACCTGATCATGGAGTTTGTCGGAAGTCAGAGTAGGAAAAAAATATGGCGTTCAAGACAGAAAATGATTACCGTTGTTGCGAATTACTTTCAGTTTTGCATATTTCTTTCAATGCTTTTGTATATTTCTTTTATTGCAGCATCTCGATATCATTTGGAGCACCTTCATGGCATAGGTTAATCTAAAACGAGTACGAAAGAATTTCTTTATCGTTTAAACCACAGGAAAAAATATGGCAAAGTAATACCCAATCTTCATCTTTGTGTTAACGAGACTTTAACTATCGTTAGGCTACAGCCGCTAACATGACCTTTGCAGAAACGTTTTGTTATCCTCGGCTTTCACGTATTTGAAAGCAACATCAAACGTTTAACTTACGCTTTTTTGTGAGTTGCTGTTCTCCGAAAATGATAGTGTTCGGACATGGGACTGGATGTCAGACGCAATTTTTTTGGTCCATGACATTTGACATGTTTTAACATCACAACGCTTTGGGCTATAAGATTTGACATTTTATAAAATCACAAAGCATAGAGCAGTAACATTTAACATGTTTTAAAATCACAAAGCATAGAGCAGTAACATTCAACATGTTTTAATATCACACGGCTTATGGCCATAACACAATTCGCATGCATTACTACTGCAAAGATTTGGGCAATAACTGACGTTTTCAGAATCACAAAGATTTGGGCTATAACACATTTCGTTTGTTTTAATATCACAAAGCTTTGGGAAATAATACATTTGACATGTTTTAATATCACAAAGCTCTAGTATTGAAGTGAAGACTGACGGCAAGGTAAGATTATTGCCGCTAAATTTAGCTCAGAATGTGCAAAATCTGTTTATCCTGACCTAGGTTGCATGGCAGGAGCGGTCAGTTCTGCTTTGATGTTCTTATTATTTGAGCGAACTAATTTACGGACTATCAGCTCTGGCGGACGATGGAGGTAGTTTCGTTAATACTCTTCTTTGTCTTGAACGGCTGCCCTCATTTCTGACGACTGAACAAATTTACTTTGAATAATATGTAAACAATTGCTAAATTGAGCTGAAGTTGCGCTATTCAAAATTCTTCCTTACATCTCAGAGAAGATTAAAATGAAAAAATGATGACAAGGTTCATTGCTACGTCTAAAATAAATGGCTTAGGAATCACATTTAATTTTGGTAATTGCATGACACTTTCAGTTACGAATACCTCGTGCATTAGAATTGATTTATTTTACGTCTAATATTTTCCTATCAAATTTTCGATAAAATTAGGTGCTATCTTTTAAACTAAGGAAAAATTTTTGGCTTCGTTTGTAAAACACGGCAGTGAAATCATGTTCCGACAATTTACTACTTCGATATAAAAATACAAATGCTTTCAACAACCGCATCGTTTGTTCGCGTAGGCACGTTTTTTCATTCAGCACTTCATTCCAGAATAAAAATTATTCCTTTGTTGCAGTCAAATTGATTTGAAGCTAGGATCAATGATACATCGATATCACAGTTACTTTGTCATTGGAAAAGTAGACTCTTAACTGCAGATAAAACTACAATTTAACCAGCACACTTAATTAACTATTTTACAGTTCTACCAAACACAGACTTGTGGTTCTTTACTGCCCGACTGCGAATTTTCTGATTCCAAAAGACTGCTTTTGAATTATTTTCCTTTCTAGTTTCAAAGTATTTTCCTCTCTGGTTTTGAATTCTGTTCTTCCTTCGTTTTAATTCATTTTCCTCCTAACATGGAAGGCTTCACTACGCTTTATTACTTCTGTACAAAGAAAATTGTCCTGCTGAGACCCTGACTCAAGCAAACTTTTGAAACAGTGTATTCCTAATACAACTTCTGGCCCCGCCTTTCCAAGTGTAACTAAGAGTTGAAAATCTCTGGCGCTCCTTTTGTGTAATTCGCGAGTCTCTGACTTAGGCTCAGAATGTGTAGTAATATTAAGGGTGCATTTTGTTAATTTCACTCAGGTGTACAGCTGTTGTGCGGTGACGTCGGGTAAGGTATTACACTGAACACGAACGTTGTCGTTTTCTTAACTTTTCCTTAATAGCAGTGAATCACTAGAAAAATTTGCACAGATTCCTTACGTGTTTGGAAACGAATTTGAAAATTTAAGAGACAATTTTAAATTTAAAAATTTTAACGTTTAAATTTTCAAATGTTAATAATTTTTTAAATTTCAACACGTTTCATGATGAATATATGGGCATGTATAAGAATATCAGGAAATTACAAAGGTGAGCATAAAAGAAGCTGTCACTAGATTTAAGTAAAGAGTAAATATCAGTGTCGTAAATCTCAACCTCCTAGGTATTGAGTTTTGTTATGAACCAGTCTGATTAAAAACGTGATCAGAGCAGTTATTAGCTATTTTTTTGCATATATGAAATAAATTAGTCGGAGAAAATAAATAAAAGTTCGATGAGCCCTAAATGGAATTTGTACTAAAAATGTTTAAGCAATTATCAGATAGTGTTCCCTGAATTAAAGGAAGCCAATTGAATGAAACCAAATTTCCTTTCAATGAAGAGTTCAGTATGATTCATATGAAAGTATTGCTTCAATAATTTATAGAAAGAAGTTTTATAAAGTATATTTATGAAACAAGAAGCGTCCCCTTCAAACGGAAAATGTAAATTTTTCGGTCAAGTTAATTGATTTAATTACGTGATCAATAAAGTTCAATTTAATTTACTTTTACTAAAGTACTGGTTATGTTCTTGTGGATAAGACTACTTGGAGCACAAAGGTAACTCTACAGTACCCATTTTTAATGTGGCATGCTAAATTAGGATTTTAAAATAGAAATACGTTTTCAATTTTGGGGAAGAATTAATCGCAACGACAACTTAATGTCCGAATTATGTTTCCCTTCAACACTTGATCAAATTCGAAAATTAAAAGATACAGTTCAGTGCGCTAAGCTCAAATTGAAAGAGGGTTTCATCTCTCATTCACATCCAAAAAGAAACTGTTAATTAACATCCACTGTTTTGCACAAGAACTAGGCCTCACACTTTTGTAAAAATGCCTCGTGTCGAGAGCTTGTGTTAAAATAAATATTGAGGAATTGACGACTATTACTGGTGCCAAATTTTCCACTCAAATGCCAATGTAAGTCTACCATTGCCAGAACGAAACCTTTTTAAGGAGCGCTCTAAACCGAGCAGCCTCAGACTCGTCACTCTGTAGCCCTCGAACAACATCCCACGGAGTACTTTCTTTTCTCCAATTCACAGTCCAATGCAAAAGTTTCAATTTCTGGTTTAAAACAATCAGCACACAACCTCGTCGCTGCTGACGGTCCAACAATTTTCCCTTGCTTTGTGGAGCAGGACGAGTGCTTCCTCGTAAAGCGCTCATTCGCAAATGCTCCCTTACTAAACGCTCATGATGAACACTGCTATTTTTTTACCGATTTTTTATGGTATTAACATAAATATTATAGCCAAGAACTTTGCTCACCTCAAATTGATTGGAGACTTTAGCAATCGCCTACGTTTGCTGCACTACTACGTCACCACGTCCAACATTACAACCTGATGTGTGTTGCAGCAAAGTCTTGCTAACACACTCTGAAGCCAGCACTCGATTACGGGATCTTGATTCGCGAAAGATGCTGGCGTAGTCATCTTTTCAACTACATTCAATACAGTTATTTGTCCCCAAACGAGGTTTTGCCACCGACGACGTTTATGCGTTTGCACTGCTGTTTCCAAACGTTGGGGAACAGAAGACGTCATTTCAAGGCTTTCGTAACTCTGGAAACTCTTCGACATGCCATCGTTGAGATCGAGTGTAGCACAACACAGAGCTATGAACATGGGTAAACAACCAGACTAAAACGTCTCATTTTTGCCATTAATTTCCTGTCGAGTATAACTCGAATGAACTCAGTCGTTCAATAACGATGCACTTTCTTTCTTTGATCACCACTCTCTAGAATGTAAAATAAATGCTGTAAGGGAAAAACAGAGGTATAGCTATAAGAGCGATCATCTGGAGAGTTTTTTTCCAATACAACTATTTTAAGAGAAGGCTGAAAAAGTCATTTGCATTTCAAAGCATGACGAAGTTTGATGACGTTGACATAAAATTTTTAATTTTCGTTGAAATTTTCCTAACAGCCTTGAATGAATCTTTCATTACTAAGAATGCCACGCCATAATCCTCTACTGGGTTACAGATAAAATCGAAAAGCATAGCAAAACCAATATAATATACTTAAATGAGACCGAAAAACCTAGATCTAATGGTACCATGTGAAGTACATAATCAGAAAGAAAAGGTTTTCGAGAAAAATTACAAAAACAAAAACAACACTTTCTCCAGGATCTGCAAAAAAAAACAATCAAAAATAAAACGTGGAAAATGGTTTGCGGAGTAACTCAAAATCAGAGTTCAACCGCAGAAATAATTTCAAAAACCCCTTGACATCAAGTATTTCAGCACTTTCTTTTCAGGAGTAGGTCAAAAGTCTTCAATGAAGTATCATAAGCGAATGCCAATCAGCCTTCAGTTCGAAGCTCGTTCTTTAGTTTATTGACAGGTGTCAATGTCGAGTATAAACCTCGTCAAGTTAATTTCCAGAGATACTATAAACTTTAAAGTTGCTGAAAATAGCATAGACAGTCGAACATAAGAGCATAAGTCTTCAAGTAAGATGGACACTTTTACTGCTATACTACCATTGATTAATTTGCTAATTATAACTAATACATCTCTAGTTAGATAATAAGTTCTTTGTTCAATAAAAAAACACCGAAGTAGACCGTTGCAAAAAACTGGTGACACAAATGCGGCGTCGAATTACAGTCCCATAAGTCTTTCATCTGCTGTGCCCAAAATATTAGAAAAAGTTATATAAAAAAAATTCACTACTAATATAGTTCATCATTTTGCATCTCATCTCTAAAACAACTGTACTTTTCCATCAATGCATTCTCAAAAATTAATTACGAAATACTCCCTCTCATGGCTCAGCATTGCTCAATTTTAGATGCAAATTTTTTCAAGTAAACGTATGTGATATGATCAGGTATGTTGGTATGTAGTATGTGTAGATAGACTGGAGTTGGTACCAAATTTGTGCTTAATATGATTGCATCAACCAACAGCTATTCACTTTTAATAACATTTTGTTATATTGTCATCGTGAAGATTTCGGGATACTGTATGCGAATTTTTCACAATTTAAAAATAGATTACAAACTTCGAACCCGAAGAAACTGAGACTTTATTTGAACTACTGAGACTTTTACTTGAACTACCAACTTTTCAATTGTAGATTCCCTTGAAACTCACTCAGCTTCAAGTTTCTTCGATCACAACATTCATCTATCAGAGGCATCAACGATCAATCATTTGTAAAGTAATACAAACTCTTCATTGATTTACAGAATATTGTTGTCTATTTTCAATACCACGACAACCTAACAGAGTACAAGTTGCCAGTATTATACAGCAAATTAATACCATAAGTAATACCATAAAGAGAGTAAAGATACTGAATCGATAAAGTTAATATTCATTTCATTGTTCTTTTTGCGTTGTTATGTGTTTTTGTTAGCCTTGTGCATCAATCCCATATCGTTTCTGACTCCCTTGATTCTTTGGTGATAGCGATATTTAAGCAAGAAATTTCCTCAGTTTAGTGCGTACTAAAGCATGTCCTCTGAGCTAGTTTCCAGATACTTCTTGATTTGTGTGTGTGCATGAAAAATTAGTACCCAAGTCCCTCAGAAGTTAACCTATTAATTTAAACGCAGTAATTTTTACCTTTAGTAATATCGACGGCAAGCGCTAAGACTTAAGCTCATGTGTGAATGTTAATAGAAACTGTCTTTTCTGTTCATCAATGGGCAGCTATCTTTTTCCTTACGTGTTTAAAAAGCTTCTTAAGATCAGAATAACGGTAACAATGCAGTAATTTCTAATACTTTTCTCTCAATGTTTTGATGAGTCAGTTACATGGCTACTTTGAAACTTAGTGTAGCATGTTCTCTATCTCAGGTTATTCATGTTACAATGTAAAATTACCAATTGTTTACATTCTTAAACCAATATTTTAGGAAATAAGGTTCCTTGAATATAAATTATTTTTCCATTATTAAGTTACATTTCCCACTATTGTATAGACTTTTCACTGTTGATTTTTTCTTTTTCTCTATTCTACAAACGAAAAAAATTCTGCAAAATACTCTACGGATTTAACACCGAGCATTTAACTATATTTGCAAGGATTGTTCGTATTTGATCTACCACCTATACTGAGATATTCGTTGGTGAAAGTAATCAAAGATAAATGGATAAACGAACGAAATTATTGCGATCAAATGGATATGGTTTTGTATTTGTATGATATGCCCTTTTAACTTTAAAAATTTAGCTCTATCGATTCAGTAAAACGCCGAATAGAAATTACAAATATCAATTTAAAGTGGAAAATATGTAATTTTCATGCAAAATATTTATAAATCGATTCATGGGAATATTTATGACAGTCTCAATGCGTTCAATGTCGCTAAAAATATCCCTGACAGACACGAAAAAAAACAAGCTCAATAGGTTACAGTTGGTTATCTGAATGGATTGTGTTTATAAAAAATAACGAGTGGTACATTAAATAAATAATGTAAAATATGGTGATTTTAAATTCCGTTCACTATAGAAGTTATTGTTTAAGCACACAATATTCGTAGAATTACACAGTTTCTGCTCAAAAATTTTAAGCCCTACTTTTCTTTAATGCGCTGACAGAAATTAACACAGAAACTTTCTAAGGGCAAACTCGTTTGCAAATAATACGGGCAGAGATAGTTAAATGTTCGGAGTTTAATCCGTAGACTTTATCCAACAGAGGTGATTACGCTGGCAGAATAAAGAAAAAATGAATATTTTTTCCGTATTTTGTATAACAAAAGAAAAAAATCTGTGCAATGAAGGGAAAACACTCATAATTATACTTCTAATTTTGATTTCAGTTACAGTGATAAAAGTATTTTTTTATGTTCGGGCGATTTAAATTTCATCTTATACATATTTTGAGCGCAATGCAAGAATAACATTGAGCGTCATAGAAATTACTGTTCTATAAAGAAAGTGGGAGCCAAATATTTTTTTCCAGAAGTGTTTTTTCAAAATATATTTTTTATAGTTTTTTCTTCCAGATACCGTATGATATTTGATGAGTGTTTGCGATGGAGTTAAACCGGTCAAGTGGTTTGCCTGCTGGTGTTAAAAGACCTCGAATGACGAACACTTTCCAGTATAAAAAACGGGGCTTTTATTGACTCTTTGGATCTTTTCCTGATAAGCCCGCCACTGATGCAACATATAAGTTCACCCACATGTAACTTTCGAAACAATGCCCTTATGGAATTCAAATTCCTCTCAAATGAAAGATTAAACCATTCTTTCGTTTGAGACCAATCTGAAGTTGATCGGCGCATTATTTCGAAAGTTTCATGTGAGTGAACTTTCGTGTTGCATTAGTGGCGGGGCTTATCTGGATAAGTTCCGACTTTTTTGCCTGCGGTTGAGAGTGTTATATTTTTGCAGATCCTCAATGCTATTCTTATTATGTGCTCAAAATATACGATGAAATTTAAATCAATCGAACATTTTCTTTCCATTACTCTAAATGGGATCGGTCTTAAGAGTAATTAAGTTTACCCTTTTACAGTTTTTGTTCGCTTTCTGCCAGCACGCTAAAGAAAAAGAAAAGTAGGGCTAAAAAATATTTCAGGCAGAAACTATTTAATTCTAAGAATATTGGACGCCAAAACTATGTACTGCATAGTTTGACGGAATTTGAAATTAACATTTTCCTAAGGCATTTCTTATTATTGTTATATCGCAGTTTTTTTAGAGTACTGTCCATCCAGATAATCCGCTGTGAGCTAATAAGCTACATCTATTTTGTATTAGCCTATCAAGGATTTTTTTAGCCACATTCGTTGCATTGATACGTTCATAAATACTGTGATAAATTTATTCATAAACACAAAATTTTTGTATGGAAATTACACATATCCAATTTTAGAATTCAAATTGCTAGTTCATGTTTAGCCTATTTATTAAACTCTAGAGCTAAATTCTATAACTACTAAGGACATACCACACAAATACAAAACCTCATCCATGAGATCGTAATATTCTTGTCCGCTTCTGCTATTTATCATTGACTATTATTACCAACAAATATCAGAACAGGGGAAAGATCATATGCAAATAATATTGACAGAGATAGTTAAATATTCGGAGTTCAATCCGTAGACTTTCACATGCATTCTTCGATTTTTAGGCAGAGTAAAGAAAAATGAATATTTTCATCATATTAATATCACAAACGAAAAAATCTGTGCAATGAAGGGAAAACACACATCATAATACAATAATATTTGTTTTTCATTGCTGATGTATGCAATGCAGTAATAATCATTAAATATTATTTATTAACCTAGTATAATTTATTTTACATCATAACTAAACAACCTGAGTTGATGAACATGCCTCGATAGGTTTCAAATAGCGATGCTAATGATTCATCTAAAGATCGATAAAAAGGTAAAAGAAAGTATAGCATTGGTTCAGATTGCTAGTTTAAGAGGCATGTAAATACAGACAAGAAAAAAACAGTTCTGTATTCATGAACATCAGGACAGTCTCTACTAACATTCACACATCGAGGTAATCGTTGATATAGCTGAAATTAAATTATTCTGCTTGTATATTAATAGGTTGACTTCTTGGGGATTTAAATACTTACATTTTGTTCTCGCTTATGAAGAACTGCCTCGAAACTAGCTCAGAAAACATGGGTTGGTACACAACAAATTGAGTAAACTTCCTGCCGAAATAATGCCACCACCAAAGATTAAAGAACAAACAAATATTTTCGGAAAGTCGGAAGCAATGAAGAATTGCTGCACAAGGCTAACAAAAACACAGTACAACACTAAAAGAACAATGAAATGAATATTAACGTTAACGATCCAAAATATTTACGCTATCTAGTGTAGTGTAAACTGATGGTATTAATTTGCAATCCAATACTAGGTGATAATAATTACTCTGTCAGCTTATGGAGGTCGTGAAAGTGGGCAAAAATATTTTGGAAATCAGTAAAGATTTCATGTGACTGTATAAATCGTTGATCGTTGGTGCCTTTGACTGATGGAGATTGCGAGCGAAGATACTTAAAGTTGAGTGAGTTTCAATTGAGAAGTTTCAGTAGGTCAAGTAAAATGTTTCAGTAGTTCTGTATCAGGTAACGTAGGTAGCGTCATGTGTCACACATGAAGCATCATGTGTCACATATGTAGCATCATGTCACATATGTAGAATCGTGTGCCCCATTGTCACATATGTAGCATCATGTCACATATGTAGCATCGTGTGTCACATATGTAGTTTCATGTGTCACATATGTAGCGTCATGTGTCACATATGCTGGATCATGTCACATTTGTAGTAAAATGTGTCGCTGTTATATTTTATCCTGCTGGTGTTAAAAATAGCAGGAAAAGGTTTTCACCACGTCCAACATTACAACCTGATGTGTGTTGCAGCAAAGTCTTGCTTAACGTTTTTTCTTCATTAACGTTTACTTGAAAAAATTTGCATCTAAAATTGAGCAATGTTGAGCCATGAGAGGGAGTATTTCGTAATTAATTTTTGAGAATGCATTGATGGATTAATTTTTGAGAATGCATTTGTAACATCATTATTTGTAACATCATGTGTCACATACGCAGCATCATGTCACATATGTAGTATCATGTGTCACACACGTAACATCAAATATATAACATCATGTGTGACGTTAAATAAATCAGAGCTGGGAAAAGAAACACATTTCTTCACGGAAGCAGTGCCGGCCGCCGGTGAATATGCGAGTGATAAGAAAGTAAGGTTATAAAAAAACTGATTGAAAAATATTCGAAAGAATATCATCAAACGGAAAAGAAAACGAGCGTGATGCAATTACCTACGAAGCTACGCTGCGAAAAACACAGGCTGATGTGAGCAATGGGTGAAGTACTCACGACTAGAAATAAAATATAAAGTCATTTTATTTTCAGTTCTCAGCAAAAGAGTTAGCTGAACTTAGCAAAATAGTTAGTTCCTAAGAGTTAGCTCTCATGCAACTGGAGCGTGAATAATTTCACTTGAAATCGAGATTTGGAATTTAAAATTTGGAATCGCCTTTCGTAGAAGTTAGGTTCTAAAGGCGTCACTTACTACCTCTGAGACTGCCTGGTGCAACACCCCCTAGATATGGATCTGCAAACTGAATCAGTTCATTTTTATTGTTTCTTCTCGTGAAATCGTTCATTCGATCCCTGTGAAATGCTAATACCCTTTAGGAGAACTTCAACTCTTAGAATTTTTCCGATTGGCGTTGGTTTTCCGGATGGGGTTATATATATATATATATTACACATATATATATATATATATATATATATATATATATATAAGTGCCTCTGCTTATAACTATGCTTAAAAATGTATATGATTTTGAGACATAATACCGATAGTTCTAATCAATGACTGATCTCAATTAATGAATAATCGAAAGACTAAGCATCACTACTTGAATGCAATTTACAAATAAAAGTATCAATGGCAGTTCAAAAATCTCCCGTAAAAGGTAAAAGCAATGAACAAAGGTTCTAAGACCCGTGAAATTCCTTAATTAAAGGTTCAAGGAGCGTTGCCCTGCATGAGCGGCCAAATGAGCTGTCACGAAGCGAGCGAAGCCAGACGCATAACACAACCGAGCTCTGCGACCGTCTCTCACTGAACTGAGTAAGCAGCGAACGGACACTTAGCCTTGACACAGCACATGATGATGGCTCACCAGGGCCTCGAACATGAGCCCTTCTCACCAAACTCGGCCCATGATTCCCACTGGAATGGCTCATTCTCAACTGGTTTGTGAGACAGGCCCCGCCGCCCCAACTTGTGGTCATCACCCGCTGGGATGCCTCAAGTTACCGCGCCAGTGATCACTGCCGCCCATTTCCATGCGTGTCGTAACTCGCCATTTTGGCCGCTAACTCATTCAATTGGCCGCAGTGGCGCACTTGTAATCTGCGAGGTGGGGGGTAAGAGGTTCGTCAAATGAGGTTTTACCTTTGAAATTTGTACCGTAAAGGTTATGGGGACAATTAAGTTTGAGGATCTATTGTGCTTTTCTCTACTCTTTTGTAGATTCATTAATTGTTTCAACGATAATTCTATTTGAAAAATTAATCAAATTCCTTTGCTCTTCATTGTTAAATGATAATTCAAAGGTCACTTTAATACATGTACAGGGGATGTTTGATACTAAAATACGTCCCCTTAAAATTTAGAGTTGCCAAATTTTGTTCCATGAAGCCCTTGTGGAATAATTTACCATTAAATTGCAGAATATCGTTACGATTTCCCGAACTAAATCACATTATTGAGGACATTTTCCTGTTATAAAACTATATAATGTGTTATCAGGATTTAGCCGACTAGGTCACACTTTGTCTAATTTTTCTGCCGAAAAATGTCAACATTGCAACAAAATACTGCCTCATCACTGGTCAGTTTTGAAGAAATTCACGAGCATCATTTCTTAATGAACGATTTCAAGTGATTGTATCATGTTACGACGAGCCCCTACTGGTACAAGGGTACGTGGTTACTTTGAGTCACTGAAGTGTTTTAGCAAACAAACCTCTCTGCTGCTGCGTGAATATATTTTTTTAAAAGGTCACCGTGTACATAATACATTTCCAAGTCTATTTTTTTCACCGGAACATGCATGTTTTTCCCCGCTCAAGCGATTTAATTACTTGGGCGGCAAAAACCACGCATGCACGCAGCGAAAAAATTAGACTGGCTTAATTTGAAAATTTATTTTAACATTTTACCAGCCCCCCCGCGTGAAAATTCTCACATTTTTTGTTTTAAGCCGTCAAGTTCTGCTCGCCAAGAATTTTGTGTTTCACGGCAAACTTCAAAGCGATGCACCGCACGACCTGCCGAGCGCTTGAAGAAGTCGGTGTGTATCTTTCTTGTTGCGTCCCCCACTCCAGGACCCCTTTTATTTTTAGCCACAAGGAGCAGTGCCAATGTTTATATACGTAAACTCTGCTGTAACATTGCTTAGGTTGCGAACTCGGAAGTTTGCAGTAAAATAGATATGTTGAAAATGCATCTAGCTATTTTAAATGTTTTGGAGGCCATTTTGTAATTTTAACGAGAATCTCTTTCAAACTGGAGCAAGAATGGCTAAAAAGTTTCCTTAAAGTTCGTGTTTGCATGCTTACGGCCTCAGAGAACCTGGAAGTCATGAATAGACTTTATTCAATGAATATGAGGGCTGAATATTTCTAAATCTAATCGTGAGAGCGGGTAGTTAAATCGCGGAGCCGAACGTATGTGTAAGAACAAAAGGAACAACAGTCGTATAAAAAATTAAAAATAATCGTTACGTAGCTCTTTGAGCATAATAACTTAGTGAATCTATTTGTTCCTTGGCTTATTAATAATGTTTCATTTTTTACCCTTATTTTTAACTGAATATGGGAGTTTAACTGAGATATGAATTTCCATTGAAATATGAACGTAGAAGCATATTCACTCTGAATTTTCAATGCTTAATACTTAATATAATTTTACACTCATTGCCCTATGTAGGAATCACAGAAGCCAACAAATTTCACCGAGTGAATTAGATGAGAGCGTTCCATAGGGATTTAGGAATGCCGTTTGTCTCGCTTGTCTCTCTACGAGGGGGACTAAAATATTTATGGAACGAGAGATTATCGTCAAGTAGCGTTCTGAGATATTCAAAATCAATTCCTACGTTTCAGGACAACAGCTTTACAGATCATGTTGAGTGGAAAAGTGGCATTTCTCAGAGTGAATAGCATTAGTTTTAACTTATCTATCAAGGCGGCAAGTTTATTGCTGCACGCCAGATAGAACTAATGTGCTCAGTTGCAGCGATATATGCCTCTAAAGAAGTATTTTCAATTTTTTCATATTATAAAATACCTGATAAATTCGTTATCCCTAAAAAACGACGGGTCTTTTTCATATTAGAGCAACACGTCATTCGCATGAACAATTATTATTTAAATAAATAATTCAAATGTATTTTCTTTTTTTCTTTTCATAACTCAATTTTCTGCGATCGAAATGAACGTAAATCAATATAAATACCCTTGAAAAAACTTACACTTGTCGTCATCTTGCACCGTTCAGGTATCCATTTAAATGCATCCTCGTCATCAACTGCACCCACCGTGCATTGTGCAAAATTTGAGACTAAGGTCCGGGTGACACCAAAAACAAAGCAGAAATTGCTAATTCAGGCTCAGCCATGAAGTAATTTTCCAGCAATGAGCAGCCAATCAAAACTGCTATGCGGTCATCAACCAGATGAGCTCGCAGCATCCATTGTTGCGAGAGAGACCATGAAGAAGGTTAGCGAGAAGAATTGGCCTCCATGTTGGATGGCGGTCGCTGGACTCGTGCGTTCCTTGTATTTATTGTGGCTATGAATAAAACTTAGCAGTTCTTTTCAGCACGTCGGTCGTAAAGTCATGGAAGATACAACATCGCTTTCTGCCATTTCTGTGAAGCAGAGGCAGATAAAAATGCGTGCACGTTCCATGCATACTGAATATACACACACACGACGTCATGTTTTCCATTGCATGAGGGTGGCGAATGTCGAGATGTCATAAGCAATGTTTTCTTTTTATTCCGTGTGAATGAATTCCCGAATTACTCTCTCATGACAAACTAGTGATTATGAAAATCTGCGAATAACATTTTTCACATCGGGAGCAGGGATATTTAAGGCTCCCTGTTTATTATTTTAACATACTCAAAAATTTCAGCTTCATGTTGAAAAATTATTTAAGCCGCAAGGTTTTCTCCCAAGCGGTTTCAAAACTACCCACAAACTTCATGGAGAAACGAAGACTATGTATTGCCTCTTTAATATCTTCGTGGATATTTTTTGCGATAATCCAAAAACGCGGCGCAGCTCATGCCTCTAGCTAGTCTTGCCCCAAGAAGCATGGCCGAGCAGATATTTATAACCACACTGGATGCATTAAAAAAACAATCAAGTCCGTCGTAAAGCCTTGTCGCTTGGGAGATGCAGTCCTTGCTGAGGCACAGAGACGGAAGTGAACGCAACTAACTCGGCTGCCATAGTGGAAGGCTAAAGTAAACGCAGCTAACTTGGCTGCTATGGTGGAAGGCTAAAGTAAACGCAGCTAACTTGGCTGTCATGGTGGAAGGCTATGCATCTCGTGCGTTCGTCTTTTACCGTCGTCACTGTCCCTTAATATAAGAGAAAAGAACCAAGCAGCCAAGTTTAAGTGCCTCGGCTTATTTGCGACAGATTTATGCATGTTTTCTGCGCCCCGCAAAACCAAGGGCTATAATTTCCTCACCACGACACCCTCAAAATATTTATTTGTCGCAAAGCTGACGCTAAGCGCCGTTTTTTGAGCAACGTCGGTCTCGGTTTAAAGGGAGGATTTGCGAACCTTCTGTGCGAGCCAGTGGCTGGGTGGGGACGTGCGCGGATCAGCACCGCAAATCTGTCCTTGTGGATAGTTTTTATTCATTTTCCTGTTATGATTGATGTCAGTATTGATCACATTTATATACCATACAGTAATGACAGATTTCAATGTAGGTTATATATATTAGATGCCCTTCCAGTAATGACTGATTCCCTCATAGATATAATTTATTTTCCTCCCTGTGATGACTGATATCGCTATAGACAAAATTTATCTTGTCTCCTGTGATAACTGAAATCTTCGAAAGTTTTATACATTAAACATGCAGATGATGCAAAAAACCTGTTCTTCACCAAATTTCATAAATAATTTTGCGCACAATAGGTGAACTATCACCCAACTCCTTATTGGACATTTTACTCTCTGTTCTGCACAATGTAAAACACGCATACGGAGAAATATCAGAAAATAATCCAAATAATCTCACGATTTTTGTGTTCAGTTAGCTCACCTTGAAACACATTAATCACATTTTCTTCTCTTTTATTCTTTTTTCCATCAAAGTCACCATCATAATTTTACGCGAGGCACAACAACGAGAACAAAAAGTGCAGGAAATGAAACTTGTATAGTACAAAACAATGCTCAGACAGCGGGATCAAAACTGTGCGGAGAAAAACGTGTTTGTGAAATAGTGAGGTGTGACTGTGGTTGGAAAAGGGCAGAGTGAGGTGACACAAGGCAGAGTGAGGTGACACAAGGCAGAGTGAGGTGACACAAGGCAGAGTGAGGTGACACAAGGCAGAGTGAGGTAACACAAGACAGAGTGAGGTGACACAAGGCAGAGTGAGGTGACACAAGGCAGAGTGAGGTGACACAAGGCAGAGTGAGGTGACACAAGGCAGAGTGAGGTGACACAAGGCAGAGTGAGGTAACACAAGGCAGAGTGAGGTGACACAAGGCTGAGTGAGGTGACACAAGGCAGAGTGAGGTGACACAAGACAGAGTGAGGTGACACAAGGCAGAGTGAGGTAACACAAGGCAGAGTGAGGTGACACAAGGCTGAGTGAGGTGACACAAGGCAGAGTGAGGTGACACAAGACAGAGTGAGGTGACACAAGACAGAGTGAGGTGACACAAGGCTGAGTGAGGTGACACAAGGCAGAGTGAGGTGACACAAGACAGAGTGAGGTGACACAAGACAGAGTGAGGTGACACAAGGCAGAGTGAGGTGACACAAGGCAGAGTGAGGTGACACAAGGCAGAGTGAGGTGACACAAGGCAGAGTGAGGTGACACAAGGCAGAGTGAGGTAACACAAGGCAGAGTGAGGTGACACAAGGCTGAGTGAGGTGACACAAGGCAGAGTGAGGTGACACAAGACAGAGTGAGGTGACACAAGGCAGAGTGAGGTGACACAAGGCAGAGTGAGGTGACACAAGGCTGAGTGAGGTGACACAAGGCAGAGTGAGGTGACACAAGGCAGTGTGAGGTGACACAAGGCAGAGTGAGGTGACACAAGGCTGAGTGAGGTGACACAAGGCAGAGTGAGGTGACACAAGACAGAGTGAGGTGACACAAGACAGAGTGAGGTGACACAAGGCAGAGTGAGGTGACACAAGGCAGAGTGAGGTGACACAAGGCAGAGTGAGGTGACACAAGGCAGAGTGAGGTGACACAAGGCAGTGTGAGGTATCCATGATACCCCAAACTCAGACATCCTACGTTTCTTAAGAAGCGGACACCAAGCAAATATATGAATAAACACACAACGGGTATGTGAGGTTAGATAATTATTTTATTCTTATAGGAATTATAATTGTCGATGGACTTGCTTGCGCGAAATGTAATAACGTTCTGAGAACCATGCTAGTAATTCGCTCATTTAAGACTCGTCTTGATCCATTTTCTGTCTCAAACTTGCATCAACGGGCTTGACCATTTCGGGTGATGAGGTTAAACGAAAGAAAATGAATGTAAAATTTACTATGAATTAGCCTATACATTCTCTTTTCAACATGTGTTAGAATGTAAGGATAATATTCCCCGCTTTGACGGTGAATAAATTTTTCAGAAGAAAATATTTTCTACTTAGATTGTGCACGCTGATTTTACGAGTCCTTTAGTTGTAAATAGAGCGCAGTGCATAGCACTACTCATGAGCTTCCAATAATATCGCTTGCGTTTGATAATTACTTCTTTTTACTCTAGAATAATGCTACTCTATATAATGCACTGCCATCTCGATTGAGCTTAAAAATACGTCGACGTAAATTATTAATGCATATCGCACTCGTATGGACTTCCTAGTATTGCAAAAGCAAGCTCATCCAATGTGAGATTTTCGATAAATTTAGACACTTCATTTTTAGTCAGTATTAGAGTCCGTTTTTCATCATTTCTTTAAAATTTCAAACGACTTCAAATACGATTAAGATTTTTAAAACTCTCCAGCGCTTTCACTTCTCTGTAAATTGCAGCGTTTGCAACTGAACAACTACCGCTGCAGTAAAGTTTTCCTGCATTGACTTCAAAACTGCTCTTATGACGCTCTGTATAAAGGGAGAGCTAGAATTGATGATGATACAAGCACGATCTACCACTGGCTTCCTTGAGAATGCAAAATATCCCGCAGTGTGTCGTCTGAAATTAAATTCATACTCAAACGAAATACTCCGTACAAAATTCTTTGCTCACAAACTTCATAGGATAATATAAGCGCAAATAGCTCTCCACTGGCGTCACACAGAGCGGGGCGTCGGCAGAAATGAAATAGATTTCGCTCACTAGTATAATATATTGGCTAAATGTGTCCCGGCACGGTAAGGTGTAGGGTTACAAAACGCCTCAGTGTTGATGAATTGACATAAGTAAGGAATTACTAATTACTGCTGAATACTGCTGCGGTGAAGTGTCACCCTATTGTTATGTCAACCCTGTTTCTGCGATGGACTCAAAAGAAACCATAAGCTCCAGTAAATGATGAGAATAAAATAATTACTTACATAGTGGGGAAATATTTACCAATGAGTTCACGATCAAATACTGTCATCAAGTTGTGCACTTAGGGAATATTAATCAAAGTAAGTATTGATGAAAGTTAGTTCGATGGTGATTCCGTTTTAATTTAACTAACTGAGAAAAGCGCCTGAAATCGAACGTGTTCGTAAAATTAAACATCATACTGCAGTAAATTTACAAAAAGGACTAAAGAGACAGATTAAATTCATAGCTCACTTGTTTCCTTTACGTGAGTGTTATAAATTTCGTGGTTCAAACCCCATTTGACGAACCCACGAACCCACCTCGCAGATTACAAGTGCGCCACCGCAGCCAATTGAATGAGTTAGCGGCCAAAATGGCGAGTTACGACACGCATGGAAATGGGCGGCAGTGATCACTGGCGCGGTAACTTGAGGCATCCCAGCGGGTGATGACCACAAGTTGGGGCGGTGGGGCCTGTCTCACAAACCAGTTGAGAATGAGCCATTCCAGTGGGAATCATGGGCCGAGTTTGGTGAGAAGGGCTCATGTTCGAGGCACAGGTGAGCCATCATCATGTGCTGTGTCAAGGCTAAGTGTCCGTTCGCTGCTCACTCAGTTCAGTGAGAGACGGTCGCAGAGCTCGATTGTGTTATGCGTCTGGCTTCGCTCGCTTCGTGACAGCTCATTTGGCCGCTCATGCAGGTTAATGCTCCTTGAACCTTTAATTAAGGAATTTCACGGGTCTTAAAACCTTTGTTCATTGCTTTTGCCTTTTACGGGAGATTTTTGAACTGCCATTGATCCTTTGATTTCATTAAATGCATTTTTTAACTGTGAGCCATATTAGTTCATTTTTTATTAAATATGCAGTTGAAATCAGTGCGTTAATTGAACTGATGGTATCAGTACTAACTTAATATTAACGAAAACAGCTCTTTCGGGCAAATTTGATCACATAAATGACTGTTCTTCGCCAGCCATCCAAGCAAAACTTCAATCCAAATACTCTATGATTGAAACTGTGCAATTGGTTACGAATTTTCCCCAGGAATCAAGCGAGCGGTGTTACGAAAAGAACTCATTATTACTGAGAAAAGAGTGCTAATTTTGCTTTCACTGAAAGTTCCGTGAGAACCTTCGTGGAATGTCAGTTTCTCTCGGCGGCCAAATTGTTAAGAAAGCCGATCTCAATTTTGAGAATTCGAACGTCAAAATTTTGGTGATTGGAGACTTCAGCTCAGCTCGATTGAGACGTGCTACAGTGTATGGGACTTTTAATTCCGAGTTACTGACCAATTAGACCTTTTCTTTTCATCACTCTGGCTCCAATTTTCATTTTTGGACTATTTACTTACCAATGTTTGTTGTTGCTGTGACATATCCTGCCTTCCAATCTCTGTGATATTGTGCTTTTCATTTCATACCATATTTGCTGGCGTCTGGTGAGCTTCCTATCACGCGTTTTGCTAGCATGTAGTGCATTTTCTCATTAAATTTTAAAAATCTTTCTATGTCCCCATATATTCGCTACCACTTTGCTTTTTATGTACATTAACAGTAACGAGTGTTTAGCGGTTAGTGAACCGCCCGTTGGCCATAACAATAATTTTCTGACATTAATATATCAGTTTTTTTCGTCTTGTATGGTTTTGCTAGAAATTTTCCCTTAATGAGCTATTGTTTCGTGTCTCGGTTTTCTGTCTCATTTCCTGCAAAGCTGATGCGAAAATCAATCGGCTGCTGCAAACGCGCTCGTCAATAAACACAGAATCCTTCTATTATTCACTAATTTTGCGCGTCTTCAATAACAAAAACATTCCGGATATCTGCCCGCGGAACGCACCATTACGTGTTCTTTAAGGGAGGTCGAGCAGTTCGTGTAAACTTGGGAAAACATTTCAAAGTTTCTTCGTCTGACAAGTTCTTTTCATCCGTTCGGCGAAACACGCTAAAAGTTTGCTCTCACAATGCAAATAAAGCTTCAGAGTTTCTTTAACGTTCTTGAAAGGTAGTAATTTATTATCGTATCATTTTTTATTTCTATTAAATTCGTTTTTCGATCCCATTCCTTGTGATATATACGCGTTCCTAAGATACTTGTATTTTCCTTGCTAAATGATGTTCCCAGCGATCATTTTTAGAACTCAAATGTATGTAACTCACCTCTTTATTTAACTCACTTTTTGAATGATTTTAAGTTCGTGAGTTTCAAGCTCAACTCAACGCTGTTCCCCTAACCCAACTTCATCAGTCATTCCTGGAGAGCGTAACTTTCGCATCGTCTCTTCTTTTGATGCGAGAATAACATCGTCCGAATTTATTATCATGTAAGTCTGGTGCCTTTCAGTCGACAGAAGGCCGTTGCGTCGCAATTCAGCCTAAATTAAATGCCGAATTGTGGCACTAAAAGGACTGCCTCTATGTCTCTCTAACGGGCCGCTGCTGACACGAACATGCGCACTTTCCCTTGAGTTATACAAGTGTCAACCGCTGGCAAATGTCAGGCTGCTCTTCATTCTTTGGTGCTCAGCCACGTCGCTGCCAAAATAGAGAAAGTACGTGCATTATGGCAGCTCGGTACGGCACAGCGAAGTTTCAATGGAAAAATACAATACATAAGGCAAAAAAGTGAAAAATTACGAGGTTATGTTCAAAAAATGTATATATTGTAATTGATTAACAGATAGAGAAAAGGAAATATTTAAGTTACGGTTACTCAAGCTTAGGTACCTTTTATCATTTTGAAAAATCGGGCTTTAAGTAGAGCCTCCGTAGCAACAGTCCAAAGGCTCAAAAGTCTCGTAAAACTGATCTATGACTCGCAGTTGCTGACCTCCGCACACTGTTTGTTCTTTTACAAAGTATGAAAAATAGCCGGAAATGGCCGAAGTAGGGATGATAAACCTTTTCCTATCAACAGCTTTTCCAATACAGACTATTATCATACATTCACCGTATTTTCCACTTCGTGCGTAAGTTTGCTAGTGATGGTCAAAAGATGTGACTCAGATTTTTTGGAAATATTATTTCGAGATACAAAGTATTATCAGAAATTACTACGCTCATTTTTTGAATCTTATTCTTTTCTTTGGGGAAATGTTCTGCTCTGTAAGGAATGGGAACTGTTTCTCATGAGGGGAGTGCCCTGAAATATTTCTCATGAACTATTTCTCACTCCACTTCACCAGTGGAGTGAGTGGAGTGCTCTTCACGAGTCTTTCACCAGTGAAGTGAGTGGAGTCTCTCTCATGCCACTCATTGCTGCCACTTTCGCTACTTTGATTTTAATCCACAAGAAATAAGCATGCATGATTTTCAACCTAATATATTAATTTCTCAAAGATTTCACGATTGAAATGAATGTTTGCAAATTGCGATTACGGTTAATGCTCTGATTGCGTATTGCATCAAGCAGTGCATAGGTGAATGTGTTAATTTCATAGTCTAATTTCTTTCTGCTTAAAAATGCTCCCAACGTTCCAGTGAGAGAGGAAATTACATTCAAAAAAATTTGTATACCATCAAAATCTTCAGTATCATCAAGACCTTAAGTATCATTAAAAAATTTTAGTATTAATATGCCATAAATTTTTAGTATTAATATGCCATAAATTTTTAGTATTCTTATCTGGAACATTTTTATATCAGTATTATATTATTAGTCTTGAAAATTAAAATTATGAAAACCATCATGGGTTGCTGACATGACTTCAGTTACATTTTATTGAACAATCTTCTCTATCGTGCCCTTATTAAAATGAGTTTAGATTTCTTTGTGTGAGATAGTGGCTTGTTTGAATCTGTAACTAAAATTTTCTTCATGTATTAAAATGATCAACACGTGTGAAAATCGCATTGAAGCACCGAATATAGTATAATCTACTCCCTATTTGAGGCCAACAGTTTTTCTGTTTCGCAGACCTTTATTTTGATAATAAAGATTTCGATATTTTAGCTGCACAGTCGAAGCATTGATATTTTCCCCGCGCAGTCGAAGCTTTGATACCTTCCCCGCACAGTCCGAAGCATTGGTATTTTCTGCGCACAGTCGAAGCATTTGTATCTTTCCCGCACAGTCAAAGCATTGATATTTTCCCCGCATAGTCGAAGCATCGATATTTTCCACGCACAGCCCGAAGCATTGGTATTTTTCCGCACAGTCGAAGCATTGATATTTTCCCCGCACAGTCGAAGCACGAAAGTGTGGCCGAGAACCACTCGGAATTTAACGCGGCGCACTAATTTGTGCTCATAACACGTTCACGCCTCGCGCGTTTGTGCGCTTTATTTAACTCCGAAGCGACTCTCTGATTCTCTGCGCTGTTCCCGCCGCGCAAAAAATGGCCGAAAATACGCCGCAAGTTTGGGAGCGCGCAAAAGCTCTCGTGTGTCCGCTGGAAATAACCTAAAAAATTTCTAAACGCCTCTTGTTGCTCGGCAGAAGCGGTGCAATTTAGAGGCTAAGGCTCTTCGAAAATATTGGTTTGTTTACGTTCTACCGAGACTCGAACCGGAACACGCCCATTAACGACGCTGTGTCCGAGACATACGACTCTGAGAAGCGGGCTGGGCACAGACCTGGAGACTCCAGTGGTCGCTACAGTGGGCAATGCTACCTCCAGTGGACAGTGCTGCACCAGAACATTTCCCCACTGTTGGTGCAGTGCTGCACCAACAGTGCTGCACCTCGGTGGTGCTCCAGTGGACAGTGCAGCGGTACTCCAGTGGACAGTGCTGCACCTCGGAGGTGCTCCAGTGGACAGTGCTGCACCTCGGTGGTGCTCCAGTGGAAAGTGCTTCACATTTGAGCTAATCGACTACGTTTTAGCACCTCTATCAGAAAAATAATGGGAAATATTGCAGGGATTTGTTAATGAGCTAGGGGGGTTTGGCACGTTTACTGACGCTATAAATCCTAGGATAAAAAGGGGAGTATTTTTTAGGCGTAAAAGTTGCGGGGGTTAAGCTTTAGGGTGGTGTAATTCAAGGAAAAGTGGTCTGGTACATAGTCAGTATGAGCGACTGAAAATTTCAAGCGCTGTTGAAAAATCACAGGCAATAGGAAGAAGTAGTTTGACAAAGTGCATGGATTTTCTGACATTCCAGAGAGCTCAATATAGCGGCATGCGGGAGAACTGTACATTAAAACACTATACCACTCAAGCACCGGTAAACAGAGGTGAAATGTAGTGAAAAATGTACTTTTTGCTGCTCATGTGCATCTCGGTCGCATGAGTAGGGAATCTTGAGCAGTATCTCTGCAACATGCTGCTTATTGCTCCAAGTTTCAATCTAGCTTTTGAGACGAACATATAACTGTTTTAATTGAGAAATTCCTACAAGGTTTTAATTGAGAAATTAATTCCAGTAAACTGAGCATCAGCTCTGTTTTCTTTAATAACGCACGAGTGAAGTAAATGTCTAAAATAGTCCCGAAGAACCAAAAGAAATTGATTTGACGTTTTTTCACAGACGTAATCGGACCATCCAATATTTAAGGTTGGTTCTGAAGGTCTGTGATGAGCAGCACATGCAATAGCGCATTTAAATTTCAGAGCGGCACAAAAACGCACGCCGTCTTTTGGACCGAGACGATATCCCCGGACCAGTTTTTGCTCATTTCTTTAATTGTGGACATTCGAGTCGATGACCTCCATGTGTTGAAAAGTAATGAAAATGTGGGGGAATATGTGGAAGTAGGATTTAGCAAAGCAGTTCACACAAACTATAATAATTGTGAATAGATTTTCTTCGTTGCCAGATGTTTGGTCTTACAGAGAGAGAGAGAGAGAGAGAAAGAGAGAGAGAGAGGGAGAGAGGGAGGGAGAGAGAGAGGGAGGGAGAGAGAGTGGAAGAGAGAGAGAGTGAGAAAGAGCATGTTTGGGTTCGTTGCTAGCGCCAACGTCTTTCGCATTGGCGGATTTACTCTGGAAAGTGAAAAATAATCACAATTTAGCCAGTTTGAACTTCACTTCAACGCTTGTTGCGATCGAATAGCTCGCTCTTTTCTGCTGTTGGAAGTTTAGCACTATGTCATGAAGACGTGCCTTTGTGAATATTAAGAAGGCGAGGAGTCATGCCTGTTCTATTGCCCACGAGGTATTTAGTATCGATGCTGTCTTACTTACAATCACTGAGACCGATCGATTCTTCCTGCAATATTGGTTCCCATTGAGGAATCATTTTGGCCGAGTTGATGTAGAGCAGACATACATTAAAGACATACTCGTACAATAATTAACATCTCAGTTAATTTACGCGTGCTTCCACCCACTTTGTGTCCACGAAATCATGTTCGAATTAATTTGATCTGAACATATCTAAAGACCATGGATGTTGAATATAGAATGTAAGAATCCAAATGATAAGAACCCAGTCGCTTTTCTCTAACTTTTAATACAGAGAACAATGCTCACTGTTTTAAAACTACACTGAACACACAAAGAATGTCAGGGCCACTGAATATAAAAAGAAGAATCTAAGTAGTAAAAACTAAGCCCTATTTCTAGAGCCCTTACTCTGCACAGAAGCATTGAAGCTCTATGCATTGGACTGAGCAATAAAATATATCCTGAACATAGCTCAATGAAATGATACTAAACTGAATGAATAAAGATCATGGGCGTTGAATATCGAAAAGAAGAACCCAAATAGTAAGAACCAAACCGTTTTTCTAGAGCTCTTACTCTGCACTGAAGCATTGAATCTCTGTGCCTTTAACTGAGACATGAAATGTATCCTGTATGAAAACAGAGAGCGAAGCTCAATGAAATGAAATTAAGCTCAATTCATGAAGAAGATCATTGGCGTTGAATATAGAAAATAAGAATCCAACCAAATAAGGAGAGCCAAGCCGTTCCTCTAGAGCCCTTACTCTGCGCTGCAGCATTGAAGCTCTGTGCCTTGAACTGATCAGTGAAATGTATCCCGCGTTGAAGCAAAACAGAGAACAGTGCTCAATGAAATGAAACTGAGTATTCCTATGCGTCGTAAATTTCAGTTTGATACACGAAGAAGCCCTGCTTCGTATTGGCACCTGGACGCGTGTAAATGGTGGCATAAACTCGGCTTGTTTGAGGCTTGCATTATCGGAGGGCATAAAAAGCGCTAAGGAATGAAGCAATTGGAAAACCAAACTGTCTCAGGTGAACAACTCTCACTGTCTGAAAGGCCTTTTTTTAACAGTCTCGACGCAGCTGTGAGTTCGATTCTCTTACGCTTGAATACCAATGCAAGCAGGTACCAATGCAAGCAGGTACCAACACAAGCAGGTAACAACACAAGCAGGTACCAATACAAGCAGGTACCAATACAATCAGGTACCAATACAAGCAGGTACCAATACAAACAGATACCAATACAAGCAGGTACCAACACATGCATACCTGCGCATGCAAAACAGAAAAAGCGAGTACGTTCTATTAACTTGATGTTGCTGCTGCTGTTGCTGTTGTTGTTGCTGCTGCTGTTGTTGTTGCTGCTGTTGTTGTTGCTGCTGCTGTTGTTGTTGCTGCTGCTGTTGTTGTTTTTGCTGCTGTTGTTGTTGCTGCTGCTGTTGTTGTTGCTGCTGCTGTTATTGCTGCTGCTGTTGTTGTTGCTGCTGCTGCTGCTTTTACTGCTGCTGTTGCTACTGCTGCTGCTATTTTTGGTGCTGCTGTTGTTGTTGCTGCTGATGCTGTTGTTGCTGCTGCTGTTGTTGCTGCTGCTGCTGTTGCTGCTGAGGTTATTGTTGCTGCTGTTGTTGTTGTTGATGCTGCTGCTGTTGCTGTTGCTGCTGCTCCTGTTATTGCTGCTGCTGTTGCTCAGTGAATTTTCGTGATTGATTTACTATGATTCACTGAGGATGATTTGCAGCGAACACGCACAGAAAATGCATTTTCTGTGCGTGTTCTCCCTGAAGAACGAGCTCGCTGCACCTCGCACGCCACCAGAAGATGAGCACAAAGGAACATGAATATTTGTATATTACATTTTTGAAGTCCGTGCTGTGAAAAATTGGCGGGGTGTGCGATAACGCGTGGGTGAGATGGGCGGATTAGTTTGAGGTACGTCGAATAGGAATTTTCCGTCATCCCTTGATTTTGGTTCAGTTTTCCCAATGGAAATTGCATGGATGCAGAGATTTTTTTAACCGTTTGTGAATAAACGGGTTGAGTCGTAAACGACGTTCTGCGATTGAAAATCGCTTTGAACTTAGGTTTATGATCACTTGGGCTACGACAAAACAATACGTTTAACCTTATGTTCCACAAAAATGGGAAAAGCCTATTAACAGCTGCTCCTAATAACAGCTTCAACGAGAGGTGGTTACACTGAAGTTCGATATTCAACTGAAATTTGAAGTCAGTTAATTTGAAGTCAGTTAATTTAATTAATTTGAAGTTAGGCAATTTGAAAATAGCGAACATCAACTGGATCGTTCCTTCACGTAGTTTTGATTATTATGTTGTTATGATTGTTATGTAGTTATGATTATTATGTAGTTTTGATTATTATGTAGCTTTGATTGTTATGTAGTTGTAATTATTATGTAGCTTTGATTACAATGTAGTTTCGATTATTATTTAGTTTTGGTTGTTATATATTTTTGATTAAGTATTAATGAAAATTTGGTTTGTAACTACAGGTCGGTGAACAGCATTCTAAAAATTGCCTCCGAGTACACCAGTGGCGAACGTCGCAGTCAAAATGTCAAGGACCATTACTTCTAGGCTCACTGCTCAGATCGATGTGACTTTTCCTGCAGTCCTATACCTCCTTCGATGGCCCTTGACCTAATTATAAAGCCGTTCTATTCCAGCAAGAACTAGGCCCCAGCAAGCGCCACTCTCTCTTTGAACCATCACAGACGACACTAAAGAGAAGCTCAAAGCTGTAATTCTGCTTACATGTCGCTAGATCGAGACTCAGGCCCGTACATCATTCAGAAGTTACTTACACAATTAAGATGACGGGGATCCCTAATTTCGTGACGCTCATTGGACATTACGACAAACACGACTTAAAGCTGGAAGTCAACATTCTTTCCTCTCAACAATAGTTGTCTATTTCCAAATAGTGCTCATTTACTATGACGAAGCCGAGTTACGCAAGTAAGCATGATCGAATAAACATGATAGAACAACCGTGATGAAGCAAGCATGTATTTTTAACGCGTTGATAGAGGAACCGGGATGAAGCAAGCATGTATTTCTAACGCGTTTCTAGAAGAGACGTGATGAAACAAGCATGTATTTCTGATGCGTTGCTAGAACAGCCGTGATGAAGCAAGCATGTAATTTTAACGCGTATTCTAGTCGAGGCGTTGTTGTCGAGATATCAGCAAGAACAGGACCGCACGCCAGCGCGACCTCCGCGCTATATCTGCAACTGCTGAGTTTTCGCCAATTTGAGCTCATTTGTCGAGTTCTAAGCCCAATTTACCTCGCGGGTTCTTTAAATTTACGAGCAGGGGCGCTGCTGGCATTCTCCTTAGCACGCTGTGCGTAACTCATTAAATTTTATGGCCCGGCAAGAATTCCCCACTCTGGCCAGCCTGAAAAACACACCTCAAAAACGCTAGTGTCTTCTTTGCGTGTTGCCTGAGCGCACGGACGCTCGCGTGTATCTTACATTGCCTGCATGGGAAGGGTGCGATAAAGGTATGTTCGCGCGCATTTAAAATACTTATACTTAGCACGAAGAACGCATGAATGCTGGGAGTATGAGGCGTTCCTGTGGGCAACTCAGTGCAATGTTTACAGGTATTCTTAACTTAGTTTCATTCGTACATTTGAATGACTTTTGTCACTAGTTGTGAATCTGATGAAATTAATTTCAAAACACTGCCATGAGTAATCTCTAGGAGTAATTTGATCAAAGCAAATAACCGTAAATTTGACTGAATAGATTGGTTAAAATGTGTGATTTACTCTGTATCAGATCCACCCATCGACACCCATGGTACGAGTTCATTTACAGTCGCAATTGCGTAGCGTATAAAACAGGGCTTCACAACCGGGGGTACATTTAACCTACTTCAAATATTAAAATGTACAATATATGTTTACATATAACATGATAAAGTATATATTATTATTAATCATAAAGTGTACTTTGATAGTTTCTTAAGCCTTTAACTGTGCTGGGGGTACATGAAGATACACCATTAAGCCAAGGAGGTACACGACAATAGTAAGGTTGAGAAGCCCTGGTATAAAAGATACAAGAGCTGGCGCTTCGTTGCCCAAACCTATACAATGTGTCCCAAAAAATGTGCAGACCGAGCTTCAAATTGATGGAGCTTTGCAGTTATTGTTGTTAATTTAGTTCTGTAGAGGCCAGTTTGCTATTTTTGTAAATCAACATCTGCAATACCACTTGCATAAATGAAACATGTTTGTAAGTTCAAGTTTGTTGTGCTTTTTTTTGGGGTATCCCTGTATAAAGAGCTTCCCGTTGTGCATTCCCATGTAATTTATTATAATCTCATGAACTTTTTTTTGTCCGTAACTAAAACTAATTACATTTCTTTCATGTCGTGTGTTTTTTTCAGCTGGTGATAGCATTTATCCCGAAACGTTCAAAAAGTGCTTAGAATTTCATTCTTCGTTTTTGAGTTTTTAAAAGAGCTTCTTTTTAGCAGGTTTGATACACTCTGTTCCAAGTCAAGACCATATCAACATTTCTCCCAACTCCACAGTTCTCATCGCGTCAAGGGACAAATCTCTCTGACGACACCGCAGTGCGTCACTCAAAATCTTTGCAGGCAGCAAAAAATTTGCTCATTCCTTAAAGCTGACAAGTGGGATATATATGATCTTCCTCGCTAAATTCACGAAAATAGGTATAAAATCAACCCTATGTCTATAATGAAATTCCAGGTGTCTCCTTGAACTTATATATAAATAAATAAATTTATCGTTCTTTGAGCGTAATTTCTTCCTTGTAATTACAATGGGAATCTCATTGAACGCTTTAAATTGGTTGGTTGGCTCGTTTCTCTTTCCCGCTCTTAGGATGCTTAATGACAGCATCTAAGATACGAGTTGCACCAGTGCACAAGCACAAAAATATTTTAATCGTGGGTACTATTAAGATGAACATATTTGTTTGTTATCAACATCTGCAAGATTTGTCTGAAGAAAAAAAATCGAATCCCGTCATTTTTGACGGGTCGTCTTCACTAGTAAATAAATATTAATAAAAATGAAATTATTATATATATATAAATACTTTTTTGTCATATTTTTTCGTAAAATTTTACCGAAAATAGGATAGTAAGAAAAATCTCTTGAGGCGTTACTATTATCTCGGTGAAAATATGCATAATCTCAAAAATTATAAATAGGATTAAAAGATTTATTGCATCGCTAAAATAAGTCAGTTTAAACATCTGAAATAACACATATGATAATGATCAAACAACGCTGAATAAATGCGTTGAAACATTACTCGAAAATCGAATACTTCCAGAAATTAAAGAATTCCAGAATTTAAATGATACTTCCAGAAGCTAATTAATTTGCATATTTAAATTAATTTATCACGTAATACAAATAAATGTTCTAAATCGCTCAAATCTAAAGTAAAGGATAGAATAGCAATTATTTGAAAATTATCCCAATTTCGTGTGTCTCGGTTTTATCATTGGTGAGTACAGCACCTTACTTATGCGCACCACCGAAAATTAAACAATTTATGGCTCAGATAAGTTCGAGTCTTTTACGCGAATTTTACAGCTATACTCTTCAATAACTCAAATATACATTGAAAAATGCTAAACTAAGGTTTTTTCTTTCAGGCAGCCTGTTAAGAAATTGTTGAACGGCGGACTACATGGAAAGAAGGTGTTCGTTGAAATAAATTGTTACGGGAACCGTCTCAAAATATTATAGAAAACTTTTAGGTGTGTAAATTACACATCATTTCGCGAGCATTTAAAAATAGTTGCATTTAAAATGATCTTATATTTCTAAATACGAGTGTTTTTAAATACATCTAAAAATATTTGAGTATTTAAAGATGATTGTAGTGACAAAACACTGCATACATTGCACGATTTTAAAAACTGTATTTCGAATGGTTCATTCATAATAATGCGTTATTGTTAGAAAAAAGTGCGTCCAATTACGCGGAGTGTGTTGGAAGAACTGGTCTGTAATTCCCGGATCTATGTCAAGAAGCACCAGGTGTCTACTATTCGCGACTTATAACACCGTTCTGTGTGCCAGTTATTTCTGTGTCACCCTGTGTAATTTGGGTGGACGTGACGTGAGAGCACCGCGTTAGCCACCAGGCTGGTACGAAGTTCAGTTCTTCGTATAGTCAGAGTTAGTCCTTGGAAGTTAGGTTGAGTGAAAAAGCGAGTACGTTCTATGAACTTGATGTTGCTGCTGCTGTTTTTGGTGCTGCTGTTGCTGTTGTTGCTGCTGCTGTTGTTGCTGCTGCTGTTGTTGCTGCTGCTATTGAATAATTATCGCGATATGATATGAATGAATGCTTTCAAACGAGAAAAAGGATGCGCTTTACCGCATGCAAACAATGCATATAATTTTTTATAAAAGTCTCGTTTTTTTGTAAAACTTCCATTGACAGATTTCTATCACTTATCGTGAAAAAAAATTTTGAAATACCTATAATTTTTTTGCGTAATTTTCAGCAATGTGACGTGGCATAATTATTCCTCATGTGACACATGAGGGAAAATTTCTTTACTGTAAACCGATTAAATAGATTATAATTTCAGACGATGGGACGTCACCTTTTTAAAATGCGATTCATTATACCGTCGGAATTCCTTTCTTTCCCCGTTAGAAATTCTTCCTCTATATAGTCGGAATTTCTTATTCTTCAATCAATTTCTCTGCGAAAATCGACAAATGCAAATTTGATAATTTGCTATGCACTAGTAACTCGAACTACAGAGAAGAACTTTCTTGTATTCAGCCACGGAGAAGGAACAAAGCTGAACGGTTTTCCCTACGCCCTCTAATTTTCGTTAATAATGATAGACAGGTGTTGCATGCTTAGTTGCTTGGTTGATCGGTCCGTCCTCATTCTCATCCTTTATACTGGATACCTGAAAATTGTGTAATAGCTGCGAATTTCCATTTTTGAACTGAAGTTGGGTTATAGGGATTGAAATGCACTCGAAAGATTTCATCGCACTTAAATAAAGAAATGAAAAGGAGAAATAATATGCATTGAAACGCTCTATTTAGAAAGAGTTTTCATGAATGAATTGTAGCAACAACTTTAAAATAACGCTGTAACGGTACAGGCGCACTGGGTAAAAATAATACTTTTTGTGGACGAAAGTTCACATACGAAGACACGAGGCTAGAAAAAATATCCCCAGGGTATCTTTTAAGTCGAATAACTTGACTCACTTTGTTTTGTCTCCTTTTTTCGCTCGCAAACTCTTTGTTTTTCTGGACGAGGGTTTTCTTTCTGCAGAATGCTTGCTCATAATTTCAGCGCTGAAGTTTTGGTGTTTCCGCTTGAGTAGGAAACTTGGCGTATCATGCCGCGGCTTCTGTGGAAAATTTGCGTTGAACTTTGGTGGGGAAATCCGTAGATTTTCTGGGAGTAGAGACTCGAAATGTTTGTGAAGTCATCAGCGGTAGCAGTCAGTACTGCATTGTAATGATTGATTTTCGCACAGAATTTCCAAATGAAATTGTTGTGTAGATATAATCGAAATGAAAAAAAATCAGACATTTGATTTCAAGTAAATGATTTTATTAATTTGGAAGCAAGACGCTGATGTATTGCAGTATGTATTTCAGATAAAAACTCACGCAAGTCTCTCATTCTTTGCTCATTAGTAAACTTAAAACTAATAATTATTGTAGCTTTCAATTTGCAGGTTTTTCGATGAGCCTTTTCGCAATTCGCAGTTTTTCCGTACTGAACGGTATTTGATTGAAGCACTTTAGTTGTTTGGTTGCTACGACACCCTTGCTACAACAGCTCTTGGCTATAATCGAGGTAGAAATCCGAAGAATTGGACAAGATCTCATCAGCGCCGTAACAAACAGCCTGCGTAATCGTGTAGATTCTTGTCTGCGTTCAAGGGGGTGGGGCATGAACAATATTTTCAAACGTAATATAAGTAAAAATACTATTTTTCAGGTTTGCATGAATTCTTCGTTTGCTAAAAGCCATATGAAATTGAGGAAATTATTAAAGGTTCTTTTAGGTCTCATTCAAAAATGCCCCTATACTCTCATATATATACGACAAGAGGAAAAGTTTTTTTCGCTGGTGATTTTTTCTTAACAGCAATAAGGTTTTCGACAGAATGAGGATGGCTTTTGTCAAACCAAAAAATGACTTCTGTCAGGGTAATTTTAAACGCACTTCAGAAATTTAAATTTTAGAGACAAAATTTCAATTTTCTGAAGTACGTTTAAAATTAAAGTCCTGAAGTTATCACACTTTTCCGACAGTGTGATAACTTCAGGACTCAAAGGCTTGAAATGAATCTCTGTTATTTGACTAATCGGCAGCTTGATTCATGTTATAAATAGTTGAAGCTAATTAAGACTAAGTTCAACCAATAAAGTTGAGGTTTGCATAAGATGACATCGTATAACTTGAGGATGGACTGTACTTACTCGACTACTCAACTCGTATAAATTGAACACTGAAGATGACGTCGTATGACTTGAAGACTGCTGCCCCTGCGCGGCCAAGCCGCCTCGTCAGAACACGGAGCTCACTTCACTTCACAGGCCCAGCCAGTCCGCCAGGCCGGCTTCATGCTCTGCATTTTAGTGCCCAGCAAACCTGCGATCTTGACAGTCTAACTAAATCATGCGGCCACCCATGCAGTACTGAACTCTGGCAGTCTGCTCTGGCACTGAACTCAAGCAGTCTTCTCGGGCAGTCGGCTCTGGCAGTCATCTTGGGCAACCGGCTCTGGCAGTCAGCTCTGGCACTAAACTCTGGCAGTCAGCTCTGCCATTGAACGCTGACAGTCATCGCGGGTAATCGGCTCTGGCATTCATCTCGGAAAATCGGCTCTGGCAGTCAGCTCCTGCACTAAACTCCTGCAGTCAGCTCTGCCATTGAACGCTGACAGTCATCGCGGGTAGTCGGCTCTGGCAGTCAGCTCAGGCAGTCAGCTCAAGCAGTCAGCTCTGGCAGTCCGCTCAAAATGTCAGCACAGACAGTCAGCTCAGACAGTCAGCTCTGGCAGACCAAGCACATCCCAATCATCAGTTCTCAGCTTCAGTGAAAGCATCACGCTGTGCGTGTGTGTATGTATGTGTGTGTGTGTGTGCGTATAAGATTCAGAACAATGGGAACAATTTGATAAAATCTTCTCTTTAACAATTTTAAAAATTCCACATTAGGTACCTTTCATGAGTGGATGTCAGATTAGGAATGAGAAAGCATCATTTTAGGTAGAAAGAAATTACCTGCTTGGAGAAGTTTTGATTCCGCACAGCAGTTGTTCATCTAATCAAAATTTGAATATGAGGTGCAGCACGTGGAGTATGTGTGTCGCGTGCTCATTTCTACATTATTTATACACGCTTTCAAATTACAAGCATCATACTAGGACAACACGAGTGATGGTGTGAGTGACCTGAAAGAAAAGTTAGCGTTTAATTATTTTAGTCTTATCATTTTGTTGGTTGTGGTTTCTGCTCTACAGGCAACACGTAAATAAGCGATTCAGTTCAGTCGCTGACAAGAACAGTAATGGGTTCGAACTCCACTCCGCCTTCCTGAGTGCAAATTTGGGCGATACATCGCGTAGTGCGGAAAATTTAAAATGCATTTTCATTATTGTTCCCCTCAGCTGATTGATTTGTTGGCGCTTTATGGAATAAATATGTACGTGGCCTGGTTTATTTTTTTATGGATTGTTGTTAGAATAAACTACGCGGATAAAATAAGTTAAAATTTCTTCTTTTGTTTCAGATGCGGAGTACAAAGTGTTGATTGTAGTTTTCTCTGAATTTTCAGTTTTATTAATGTGATGCAGGGAATAATCTCACTAATTGTAGCTCGGCATTAATCACTTTATAAGCGAGTATTGATCGAGATAATTAAAACCAGGTAATCAAGACGTTCATTGTGTCCTATTTATGTCGCTAATAACTTCACTCAGACGTTTATTCTCATCTGCTAATTAACTCCTAATAACGACATTGATAGATTTTATCGATTCTGTGGTCATCAGCAAATTATGCCTTCAATAAATTAATCAATAGTTCATTAATCACACAATAGCGGCCTCGTTAATTTCAATAATATGCATACACGCAGTAACTTCAACCATATTCATTTCAAAATTCCGATTATTCAAACGTAATAAAAAAGAAAATAAGTTCATCAATTTCAACAACCCAAAAAAATAAGTGTTAGTGAATCATTCTTCACCTTAATATTAACTGCTCCAAGAACCCCAAAATAATAATTGTTAGTGAATCATAGTCCACCTTAATATTAACTGCTTCAAAAAACATAAAATAATAACTGTTAATGAGTCTTAGTCCACCTTAAAATTAACTGCTCCAAAAATCGCAATTCACCAGCTTGGTCCGGTATTGTCGATCAGTATCGGAGTTGGTCAATGTTTTGTTCTCGATGTAGAATGTATTGACGTTTCTCTTAGAAGGCGTAAAATATTCAGCCTGAAATTGTCCGTACATATATTATTGGAGCTGAGCAGTGCAAGGCTGAATTATATATTACTGTGCGGACTTGAAATGAATGCATTGGAAATGAACACCCAGTAGCAATGAAAAGTTTGTCTAAGCTTCTGTCTCTGGCTTTGTGGTAGGTGCGCAGCAAAAATTTAATGGTGTCGAGAATAATTCTAAATTAAGTATGATGTGAGTTGATAATGAAAGCTGCACTTCCCGATTGGAAAATTAGCATTTCCTGTCTGAGCCCTAAGTGAGGAGAAGAGCAGTAATGAAGAGTCCATCTTCTCGTAACTGCTCAGCGTGCAAAGCAACTATAATTGAGGCTCCTCAGAAGATCTGAACTTGAGTCCAGTCCCTGTATTCGTATGATAAAAGCCTCTAAAATCTTTTTTAAACAGGAGTTCCTAAAATAGTGTTCTAAAACTATTCCCATTAGTTTCCAAAATAGTTCTCTAAAGATCATTCTTTGGTCCCTCGAGATCATTTCCGTAAAATCTTACTTATCCTCCAGAGTTGGCTGATGCTGAAGAATATCCCCCGGTAAATACCATAAAATCGGACTTATTCTTTACGGTTGGCTTATGCTGAAGAATATCCGCTGGTAAAATTCGAGTCAGTCCTGCACTCCAAACATACCATCAATATTACCTTCACTTTATCCTCGGCAAAAAATTCTTTCCGCTTCCTGAAACATTTTTTAAGCGACCATATGAGGGGGACAGCAATTTCCCATTATTTCTAAAGGGCTTTGAAAAACGTCTATAGGTTCCAAGGAAGGCTTTTAGGTTCTCTAGCCGTCCATTGATTCTAGGCCATTCGCATTCAAATTTATTCTTGAGATAATCGCCCATATTTCAAAGTACAAGATCTCGAGCACGTTCATAAAATCGAGCGTTTGAGACTAGCCTGTTCGACCTGACGAACGCTTCCGCAGCGACGCAAGGAGGAAGTCCGAAGCTTCATGACACTGAATCATTACGAATGATTTAAAAACATTAGTGGCCTCGGATGCTTGTTTAAGCCTTGACATTTTTCATGTGTTCGTTCATGAATTATTACGAAAGATTTAAAAACATTAGTGTCCTCGGATGCTTGTTTAAGCCTTGATCTTTTTCACGTGTTCGTTCCTGAATAGAAAGGGGAATGAATGATTTAAAAGGAATGATCAAGGCTTAAACAAGTATCCGAGGACTGATTTAAGGAATGATTTCAAAATATTAGTGTCCATCGGATGCTTGCTTAAGCCTTGATTTTCTTTGAGTATTTGAATCATTACGAATGATTTAAAAAATATTAGTGTCCTCGGATGCTTGATTAAGCCTTGATTTTTTTATGTGTTCGTTCCTGGATTATTATTAATGACTTAAAAACATTAGTGTCCACGGATGCTTGTTTAAGCCTTGACTTTTTTTATGTGTTCGTTCCTGGATTATTATTAATGACTTAAAAACATTAGTGTCCACGGATGCTTGTTTAAGCCTTGATCTCTTTTTTGTGTTCGTTCCTGAATTAATATGAATGATTTAAAAAACATTAGTGTCCTCGGATACTTGTTTAAGCCTAGATCTATGCACTTTATTGATGCGTTCGTCCACGTAAGTAAAAAAGAAGCACTTGTGCCTAAAAAGAATACAGGGAGTAGGAGATATTATGTTGTCTTGGAATTAGTAATAAAAATTGGAAGGATTCGGTTGTAGAAAGACAAAAAGTGAAGAGGAAAAATATATGTGAAATAGATGAGAGAAAATTAGCAACATGGGAAAAATAGCGTAAGAAATTAGAAAAATTGAAGTACTTACCCGTGTTAGAGTTGTTACTGACCAGCTTATGTGGAAACTGTAACGAACATTTCAAATATATTTTTAAGCAAATAGCTACTGTGCAGACCTTTTAATAGCGTATTAAAAATAGTCTACAGAAAGTTTTTATTAACTAAAACTCTTGAAATTTCGTTTGGATACTTCACAGGGCGAAAACTTTCGAGTCATAGATTCCACGGAGTAGAATGTCTGTGTTTTAGGCCCCGAAATACTAGAAGTAAATTAAATGTGGATGCATATTTCCGTAGACTTTACACGTTGGTAAAATTCAGTATTGTCTACCACAAAAATGAGCTCAAATTCAAAGATCCTTTAACCTAAATTCTTCCTTCATTTATAGTTCTGCCATTTTTTACTGAACTTAATATGTGTCTTATTTAAGCTTAAAGCCATTCTTTATCCAACTCAATATGTGTCTTAATTTAACTCAAAGCCATTTTTTATTGAACTTGAAACGTGCCCTAATTTAATTCCAAGCCATTTTTTATTCAACTTAATATGTGTCTTAATTTACCTCAACGCCATTTTTATCCAACTTAATATGTTCCTTAATTTAACTCCAAGTCATTTTCATTGAACTCAATATGTGTCGTAATCAAAAACAAAACCAGTTTCAAAATTAGACCTGGCCCCGTTGCGCCGGTGGCCAATAGTGGCCAGTGCCAATATCGTGGCTGCCGCCAATCAGCCGACAGAACATTGCCTGGGCCAATGTTAGACAGTCAACACGATTTCGCTCGCCAATTGCTGCAATAATTTGATTACAGAAACCAATTATTGTACCATTAAGAAATCTGAAAGACAGATTACTGCTGCGTACGGTGACGCGACTCATATTCTAGGGCTGGAATTGATGTAAGGAATTTAAGAAAAGAGTTATAGCTGCTTTCTTGTAAGGTTATCATATGAATCAATCAACTTATATTTTTTTAACAGAGTATGAAATTAATTTTTTAGTAGATTTGGCGTGATCAATTGACCGCACTGATAATACGATAATATTATTGATGACAGTGGGATACAAGTCTTTTTCTTACATTGGTGCATTAATCTTAATTTTCCAATGGCATTATTCCAGCCAATCACACTTCATTAACGTCCCTCTTGTCAACGCATTAAAAGTACGACGTTCTTACAAGCCTGCTTTTTCAACGACACCATCACAACTGCTATTCTTTCTTTACACGTTATGATTGCACAAATTTGCCACATTACAGTGACACGATAAAACAGGCAAATACCACTCAAACTTTAAATTAAAAATTGCCACGCACGTAATATTCTCTCAAAGAAATTTTCAACAAGAAAATCACACGATGCAATCTATTTCAAACAACTTGATCACAAGCACAGCACATAAAAACATACCCTCACATACCAATTTAAAAGCACACGATTACATTTTCCTATCCATTCAAACAATATGATGGCAAACTTACACACACCACCACTCATATTTCCCTTTCTGATGACGTAATCACACATTTCCATTCTCTCAAAGAATAATACGACAAACATACACTCACAAACAAACACTGACAGCCACTCATATTCCCTTCTCCAATAACACAGTCACACATTCCAATCCCCAGAAAGAATATGATGACAAACACACACACAAAAACACACAACCATTCACGTTCCCCTCTCCAATAACACAACCACGCATTCTAATCCCCTGAAAGAATATAATCACAAACACACACTCATTTCCCTCTCCAACAACACAACCACACATTCCAACCCCCTGAAAGAATGTGATCACAAAGACACCCACACCCACATCGCAGTTTTGAGTAAGACGATCACCCAGCCTAGGGAAGCACTCGAGGGGAGCGTGATCACATAAGCCAATTACCATTCGACAACACAACCACACCGACCAATCACCGACGACAGCCAATCAGGCAAGGGGCCATTAGACGGCCACGGATGAGCCCCAGTCAATTACGGGCGCAGAAGAGCTCAATTTTCCGGCGAGAACAGAGATCGTGTCACCCAAAATTGGCCTTTCGTCGCTGCAGAATTGCAATTTATTCTCAAATAAAGAGGAAGGAACCGAGGCACACCGCGGCCAAAAAGGCATGGGTTTCTGAGCCTGCCTTGACTTTTGTTTGTTTGTGGGTTTGATCAGTACTGCTTGGAGCATCGAACTTTGGTGGCTTAATAAGCGACTTGAATCGTAAATATTTCTGTTTTTAGCCCACTGAGTAACCTTGGAGTTTTGTGGCAAAAATTTAGACACTAACATGGCTTAAAAAATGGCTATGCCTCATTTTTGGGACCGGAAATAATCCAAAACTCTCAATCATGAATGAAAATTTGCCAGACAGCGAGCAGTGTAAAACTCGCTATTTGTGGTGAAATCCATGCTAGATACCAGCAAACTTCTGACGTAAGAGAGCCGCTGCAGAAAGCCTGGCGACATGCGCCGGTGGACAAATAATTGCTTTAACCTTCGGCGGAATTGAAGCTCAATCCTTCGCACCGTTGACTCGGCCGAAAGCCATCGCCGTATCTGTTGATTTTTCTCGTGCATTTGAGACCCGGCGTCTGTTTTTGTGCTACCCGAGTGCCTCGTTCACATCAACACTTCGCGCTCGTGCGGAGCTGTGACCAGTCGGGGAATGTAGGTAGCTTTGTGAGCGTGATGGATGTTCGGAGTCGGTGCATGTTAGCAGAAGTCCCTGCACACCCAGTACAGGTTGACCGTGGGATTAGTGAAGCTTTCAGTCAATCATGCGACAATCGACAAACTCCTCTAACGTCACTCCAACCAGTGATGTCAGACTCGGTTATGCCCGTAATTGCATTTTGGCTTTATGGTATTTGTTTGGAAAATGCAGGTCGATGGGCAGGGACTGTATTGAGGTGTAACTCTATTTTGCAGTTCCTTTGAGCTCTTAGCCAATGTGCTTGGTTTCTATTTATACTTGCATTAGTGTGATATGCACATCTGGCAAGCACACTTGTAAATGTTCGATTCATTTTCTGCAATTAGTTGACTGATTTACGCCGCTAGCGCTCGCATTCTGCTGAATTGAGTGTTTTTTTGTGGATCTATTCAATAGTGGAATCTATTCAATTCATGCGATATTCCAATGAAAAAATTCCGAGTCTGCGATCGTTCTTCTGATGTTGAGAGCCTTCGTTGAATTTCCTCTATTATTAGAACATCCTACGCACAACTTGAAAAGCAATTTGATCTTTTGCAAATTGTGTTCGAATTTTTTTCACTTCAACTCAAAATATTTTTTAAATGTATTCGTACGTACATATGAGAGGAGCTTCATTTAAAATAATTTTTACGATATTTTTCTACTGAAATTAGGGATTTTCAAGGAGTTGAGAGTTTTCTTGGCCTATTGCCTTTGGTTTTTCAATTTAGACTCTTGTACAAGGAATCTCTGTGCCTTGCAAAGAGATTCACTTCGCTTATGGAACGAAAAAATTCGAATTTATTCCATCTATTTCCCTTTGAAGATGAAACTCACTAAATTAAAAAAACTTTTAATATCTGTGGATGAGAAATAGAAAGATATACACTTTTGTTTCAGAGGTACCACACTGACTGGCCGCTCTTCTCACCAAGTTAGCTAAACTAGGGTCACTTTTAGAAAAGGTCAATTTTGAAAATTTTGGCCACCAAAATATCAATCTGGCAACCCCTCTTCTCCAAACACACCAAAAGGATTTTTAGTCTCATCAGCGTTCAAAACGGGTCACCGTGAACTCAAACTCACGTAAAATATCTAAGAAGGTCTTTATTTACGAACAGGGTCTATGAACATGCATGATCTTTAATAATTTTACCAGACCTTCATTCATGGGTATATCAATATCACCTAAGTATAGTATATCAGAATGACTTTAGTATATCAATATCACCACTGGAAGAATATCAATGTCACCACTGGAAAAATATCAATATCACCACTTGAAGAATATCAACATCACACCTGGAATTATATCAATATAACTTCTGAAAGTATATCAATATCACCACTGGATGTATATCAATATAACCACTCGAAGTATATCAACATCACCACTGGAAGTATATCAATATCACCACTGGAAGTATATTAATATAACCACTGGAAGTATATCAATATCACCACTGGAAGTACATCAATATAACCACTTGAAGCATACCAATGTCAACACTGGAAGTTTTCAAATATAACCACTGGAAGTATACCTATATAACCACTGGAAGTATATCAATATCACTACTGTGGTCCACCATTTTCCCCATCCTGTCTAGGAAATTCTTTTCTCCACAACGTAAAGAATTTAAGCCCCAGAAATGATGCATGTAATCTAAATATGGGTTTGTCCTTCCGTAGACTTTCAAAATTTGTGAAATTCAGTTGTGTGTGCAGCATATTGAGCTCAAGTTCAGTGATCGTTTACCTCAAGGTCTTTCTTTATTAAACAAAAAAAAACAGATTTTATTTAACTTAATATTCAACTTTATTTAACCAATTAAGTGTTTTAATATAACTCAAAGCCAGTATCAACATTCAGGCAATTTAACTTCAAAGCCAGGAAATCCCCCTCTTTAAATAAGCGAGGATCACAAAAATTCAGGGCAGTGCCACATTTCAGCATTCTACTGAGCAGCTTACCAGATGTCATTGAGAAATAATCAATAACGAATACAATTGCAGTATTTAACAAAATGCATCACTCAAAAATTAACAAAAAATATACTGCCCCAACTGTATTAAAATACATATTTGAAGAAGATGAAAAGTAGAACCAATGTTAAAATGTTTATTGCTTATTGCAAACGTTTAGAAATATAAAAAACCCATCGTCAGTGCTGAAAATGAAACAAAAAGAAAGTAAAACTTGAAACACAAAAAAAATATATAAATATAAATCTACAAAACCTATATCCTAGCCCTCATCCGAGCACAAGAAGAACCGACACGTACCTTCCCTCGATACTTATATAACTACGTATAAGCACATTTAATTCAACAATTAATTACCAACAACTTATTAGACACTGCAAACATTTAAGAATTTTTCCATAGAACCTCTCTTCTCCTCGTGCATAAATTTGATATCTTTGTCAGCATTTCAATCATCCTTTAAGAAAATAATCTTTCTACTCTCTGTACTGCATACAGTGAACAAGATCTTCGGATTTTGAAGTATTTATGCATATCCACTCATAAACCTTACCTAAATAAAGCCTTAAGTGCAGTTAAACTGCACACTGTTTCAACCTACTGACATATTTCTGTGTGTATGTGTGTGTGCTCGCGTGTCTGTTTATATGAGGTTTTCATGAGTAATTGTGTGATTGTATGCATTTGTGCGCGGCTGTGTAGGTAAGCGAGTGAGGGTAAGTGTTGGTTTCACCTGTGTCTGAATGAGGGTTAGGATCTAGGTGGTATAGATATATGTTTACATATTTAATTTTAGTTTTTCCGGGCCAGAGTTCAATTTTCTTCTTTTAATATTTTTCCGCACTGAAGATAAAATTCTAACATTCCGAAACGTTTGAAATAAACAATGTACATTTTACTATTTTTCCTCCCATTCATCTCATACGTGAGATTCCCAAGAGTCGACCTATTGGAAACATAACATTTGAAAAAGGGTCGTTAGAGAGGACTCCTTTACGACCATTTCGGAACTGAACTGAATCCTTTATGTCGAACATTTTTTATGAAACGGAATCCTCTACGCCAAATCCTTTGATGTATAACTGACCATGCTTATGAACTCATTTGAAAGACCTTCTGAACTACAAAACGACGATGGTTTCAAAAACGACTCTCAAGCTGCCCTTCAATCAAGATCACTGCTTGTTTAAGTACTTCAAAATTCGACAGCACAGGTTCATATTTTAGAAGAGACGTAATATCGGGACGGTCGATCTTTTTTGGGCGAGATTTCTAAAAACGAGTTACGCCTATCGTTTCCGGATAAAACTAGGATCATTTTCAGAAACAGTCGCCCGTATACCTCCAGAGGCCGGACTAACGAAGCAGTGTAACTCCATTAGAGCAGAGCGCTGCGCGTACCGTCGACGTGGCTTGCGTCCACCGATGATTGCTGTTTGCAATCCTAGACCACTTCTATTGATGCAATCCCTTTCACGGGACCAATCCGCCCCCACTTGCTTGCATTCGACGTTGGAATGTTTGGCTGGAAATTTCTCGGTTTAAAACGAGAATTTCTTTAGCTTTTCCGTTTATCGGTGGCTGTGAAAAACCTCTCTTGTTTTGATCTCACTTGTGATTGTGAGCGTGAGGCTAATTAGACATACTTGAAGCTGGTCTAATATTATTGCTTGAATAATATCGTCGCATCATTTATAAGAATAACAATAATAGCGAAGAGCTTTAGGCAAAATAATTAAATTTTGGCGGAAATCTTGATTGTTCTGTTAATTTACTGTCATTATTGTCAACAACGCGGGCGCACATATAATTTTCAAATACAAATTACAGCAAGAAATCCCCCTAGCCTTGATTTCCCTTAAAATAGTGTAGATGCAACGTGAAAGCGAATTGTGTGTATAGTACGCGTGAAAGTGTATTGTGGCGAGTAAAGTGCATGGCAAGTGAATAACATCGTAAATGTAGAAGTTTAACATCAGCGTATAAAAAATGTAACAAAAATTATCGTACAAGTGAACATAAGAACAAGTAGAGCTGGTTAGCATGTGATGAGCATGTAACTAGGGCAACTACTTAGCGTGAACGAAAGAAGAAGCAGTGGATCACCTTTTGAGTAGCGTGTGTGGAGCTGCCAATAACGATGAAACAATTATCATAAGAACTAATTGAAGCTCAAGTGTGGGCGAGGATCTCCTCTGAATAACATGGAAAAGAACCTTGGAGAACTCGCCTGTTTTACAGCACAAATTACAGTAAACGCCGTGAGTGACGTTTATGTGCAAAGGACTCACCTTGTCGTTACGGATGATGAATGCTTTAGAGCAGCCCGTCACTGAACGTTTTACCCACTTGAGTCCTTCATCATTGGACCAGGGAATAAATTTTTAGTCGTGAACGTGCAAGATTGAGGGCTGAGGAATATCCATCACGCGACGGCCCGATTTGGTGAGACGTGAGGGATATCCAGGAATTTCCGCCGGCTGAGGACCGCTTAATGGGCATGCGAACGCAAATTTGATTGGTCAATTTTCATTCCGAGCCAGCGTATCGCTGGACTATTATTGGCTTAGCTTCGTGTGATGTTCATTTGCCTTAATGAGAGGCTAACCTTGCACGCAGCCCCTGCCTCCTCCCCTCCCACCGCCGCTTCTCAATTTGGCAAACACCGACAGGGCTGGAACTTCCATCGGCTGTTTTGACTGTCCTCTGCCGGCTTGCTCGGAGTTTTGCTTTTATCGAGCGATACATAGGGCTGTATCGAGCTTGGCATGTTTTTTGACTGTCATCTCCGCGGTCTTGCTTGGCGCTTTGCTTATGCAGGGCGATTCACTGGGCTATTTTTAGACTGTCATCTCCGCGGTCTTGCTTGGAGCTTTGCTTATGCAGGGCGATTCACTGGGCTGTTTTTAGACTGTCATCTCCGCGGGCTTGCTTGGAGTTTTGCCTATACCGGGCGATACACTGGGCTCTTTTCACTATCATTTCTGAAAAGCTGCTTGAAGTTTTACGGTTACGCACAGAGACGAATACAAGGACCACAGCACTCACAATAGCTTGCAACCGTTTTGCAGTGACGCAGCCAATACATGATACAAGGTCTGCGAGTGAAGCGGTCAGTGTATCATCTTGGTATCGTCACCGCTATATGACTGCAAGCAAGCCCGCGGTGATGACTGTCAGAATCATCCCGGAAATCACCCTCTTTAGATAAACGAGGGTTGCGAAAATGAAGAGCAGTGCTACACTTCCGCATACTCAGAAATTCTAACGTGTAATTTGAAGACAAATTAGTTCACTAGATCTCGTTAAAACATCACTCACATTTTACTCCTTTGATTTCCGTCGAGCAACTGCCAGAGAGCTGTTCATACACCTGCAGATTGCGCATTCCGCATCCCGAAATTGAGGAAGTTGAAAATGTTTCCTTCGTGTTATTTCCATAAAGTATTTATCGCATAAATCTCAGTTCACCTAACCTACATTTATATTATGGATTATGCTTCTAAAATGATGGGAGTCAATAGAAATTGATTGTATCATAGTATGTTCACATTTTGTGAAGCTTGAGTTCAGCCGTGTAGCGTTGAAATAGGAGACTTCTGTATAAGAGAACGTCCGTCATCGATAACGTTCAAAGAGTATCACTGATACCAAAGCCTGGGCTGCAAGATCTATTCTTGAACTCTTAATCTGGGTTTAACATTCAGAATTTAAACTCGGACTTTTTCTCTTGAGTTCATATTCTGATAAACCTAGGTCTTAGGTTATTTGGGCATAAGCTTAAGGATGAAATAAAAATTTGAAACTTGAATTGCGTGGATTTAATAGCAGGAAACAGATTCGTCTCACAATCACTTTGATGATTGAAAGCTAACACCGACTGCAATGTAACGTTATGTTATAAAATATTCTGTACTGTTAGTCTAACTTGAAATGAATTCTATTCAAAAGCCTAGTTTTTTTTGTGTTGTAGTGGAATACATTGGACTGTACACTTCGTGGTTATTGTTGAACCTTCGATCAGGGCAACAATACCGGTGGATATAATCAGGGAATACATTGTATTGTATCGTCATGTTAATAATTCGTTCTCAGGGATAATGCTGATGACTATTATTTATTGTATTGTATACAAGCGTACATTTTATTGCATTCTTTGCCATTATTGTTAAGGATTTGCTCACAGCGACAATACTGGCTTATTACTGTTTTGCATACTGGAATCCATTGTATTGTTTACTTTGTATCCATTGTATTTTATTCTTTGTGTACATTTTATTGTATACCTTGTATACATTGGATTGTATACTTCATAGTCGTTGTTAAGGGTTCGCGCACAGAGCGACAATACCGGTTTCTACCTTGGTCCTTTGAGTGATGATAGGTTGTCAAGTGCTGTGCTTTAGTGCACTGACGCTTGAGTTCATTGAGTTGGTTTAAGAAATGACAATAAATACTCATTGAAGAAACAGCAATATGCGGATTTTTTGTAATTAACCTGTCACACCAACCCTCAAAGTGTATGGGACACAGCTAAAATGTTTTCAAATGCTGGAACATACGAGTAAGCGTGTCCAGAAATTAATTGAAGAGTGAACAAAAATAGATTATTTTCCCATAAAACATATGAGTAAGTGGGTTAGTAGGAATTGATTAATGAAAAATAATTGATTAGTTTCTCATACTGGAACATACAAGGGAGTGTGTACGCGAAAACTAAAGCTTCAAGGAGAAACGACGCATTGATAAATGAAAAAAAAAATATAACTTTCACAACACTTCTTTAGGTTGAGAGTTCAAATTCAAATATTTTTGAATGACTTCATAGAACGATGAGAATAAGAGTTAATTTTGAGGCACAAAAAGTAATGAACTCATTTTCTAATTGTCCAGAAAAAATCCTCTTCAATCATCGTTGTTTTCCGATCATAGTCTCGATTTATGATCGTCTTCAACAAATAACCAGTAATTTGTTACTGACTTGAATTTTAGTAAAATTAAAACTTTCAATTCTCTTAATCTATTTCTGCCGAAGGAGCCCCAACATCTGAAGTTCACCAGAATGACCAAAAGAAAGATGCCACAAGGATGAAGTCTACCCTCATAGTAAATTTCTGTTTTATTTTTTTTTTGAGGTGCCTGATTGAATTTATAGTCAGATATACTCTGGAAGAAATTATGTGATTTTTCTAAATTTAAAAAAAATGTTTGTAAGTTTCAGTCGTTGCCAGCGCTGCTCCACTCGATGAAAAAAGAAAAGAATTCGTTCCTCTCGTTTATTTTATCCGTAAATTTAACAAAGTAATTTAGAGGCTGAATTGTTTTCATGAGATGAAATTAACTTCCCTGGCTTGAAAATTGACATGAATAAATGTTACTTGTCTTAAATTAAGGCATGAATAAATGTTAGTTGTCTTAAATTAAGGCATGAATAAATGTTAGTTGTCTCAAATTAAGGCATGAATAAATGTTAGTTGTCTTAAATTAAGGCATCACAAAAGTAAAATGGGCTTATATTCTTACGCTAACGTAATACTACTTATCTGCTAGCGTAAAGCTATGTGATACCTACAATATGATACAGCTTACGTTTCTATAGAAATTAATGCCCCCAGGAGGAATATTTAAGGTGCTGTGCGAAAGATTATGTATGCCTTTTTTTGTTAAAATAGAATAGGTTTCTTTGACTGATTTCGAACAATTTTTTGGTTCACTGCTGTCTTGTTTTTCAACACCTACTATTTTCATCATCAACTTTTATTTTGTTTCATGAACTTGTTTCTAAATTCACTGTTTCTATGGACTTTGTGCATAGATTTCGCGTTCCGTTAAGTCAATACTGAATGGTAACTCCCTACTTCCTCGTTTTATGATGCTTTTTTGCTGTTAGGGAGGCTTAAACTGACTCATCTTATTTTTTCTTTCATAGAGCAGCGTAGTATCAATCTTATGCTAATTATATCATACTTAAACACATTCAGATTTGCCACCCACGTCTGATTTTGAGGTACGCTGTTATTTTATTCTTAAATTTAGATTAGCCATACACATGCTCAGTTTCTTATTAATGATGTGCACGACGATATATATATTTATTTGGAGCGTAGTAATATGATATATTAATCCGACACTGAGCTGATAAAGAATAGAATTCAACACAACATTGGTTTCAAACTATTTTCTGTAGTTTCTAATAGCTTATGCAAAATCTATGTGCAACGCGTGAAAAATAGAAACTAGTGATTCTCATTTCATAACCCTCAAAAATAACGTTTGCAGCCTTGGGTTAGATTACTTAAGGTTCTAAAATTTCTTCGCCACGCAGGGTTGCCTTAAGATATGTAAACACAGCCAGCTTCCTGCTGTTGACTTCAGCAGCTCTTTGATGGTCAAGTCGTCCCTCCTGTGCGTCTTTGAAGGCTAAAACGTACCGAACCCAGGGTTTTAAAACAATTTAACGTTGATTGAAATGTGATGATCAAGTTGTAAATCTTGTGCTTTTTTGATGGCTAAAATGGACCAAACTCAGGATTCTTAAATAATTCACGGTTGAATGAAATGAACGACTCGCAAAACAAATGATGAATTAGATTCTAATTGTGTCCTAACCTGACATCGACTGCAGGGTTCATCATTAATTCAGAATACGTGACTCTGACGCTGGAACCTATAGTTCCGATTGAGCGCGCTTGTAGTGTCAGCATGAGATCGAGAATCAACACGAGATCGAAAATCAACACTAGATCGAGAATCAACATGAGATCAAGAACCCTGTATGCGGATTCAGGCACTTGAACTTATCTTTTGTAATGCAAAAGATGATGCAATTTTCCGAGCAGTGCAATTCCGTCATTTACGTTCACTCAAAGGGCTGTGAGACTGACCTCGTTGCGTGAGTGATTACCTTTAGCTAAATATTCCAAGCAGATCGCGAGCAAAACGTTAGCGTTGTGATTTGATGGAAATTGAAGTGTATCAATGTACAGTGTAGGGTTCTTGAGTAGATCGAAAAGATTTCTTTTCGTGAAGAAATATGATGCAGTGTACTTCAGTAAGTAATCAAAAAATGTAATTGAACGAATGTACTTGAATATAAACGATATCAATTGAAAAGGCACTTTGTATGATAAACTTCAGCGATTGAAATTGACGTTGCAAAATTTGATAGAATCGTTGACTATAAGCAACAAATACTATATATTACCACCGCGACGCGCGTCTCGCAGCTTGTGATGCACTTCATTGTAATACGAACGTGACGAGGCAACTCCTGCAGTAGTCAGAGAAAATGCCACGAAAGCTGAAACCCGAGGAATAAGAAGATTTATCTATCACATCATCGTAAACAATATGTAGTTGTTAAATTTTTTAACATCAGCTCATCGAGTAACTGACGTGACGGTGTCCGCACGAGGAATACTTCAGTTGCTAAGAAAATTAAACAAGCCTTCAGAAATCCGAAGACATGGAGATAGAAGAGTGCCGTTTCGACCAGTGCATTAAGAGCAGCCTCGCGTGTTATGCTCAAAATCATCTCATGCATTCATGTTGCTCATTTTTGGAAAATGAGATCCGTTTTTTATTGAAATACTTTAGTACGAAAGCTCGGATTAAGCAGAATAGCAAAAAATTTTAGGTCTGGTTAATTATGCGAATGCTGAACGTTATAATCCTGGTGTTGAAAATGATGATCTGAGTACTAGCCTAAGCACTCCATTAGTTATAAAATGAATTTTAAATCACTATTCAATTTCTAAACGGATTTGATTCAAGGGAGAAAAATCTAAATATTTTTCAATCATTCATTGCTAGACACCCTGCTCAACTCTGTTGAAGAAAGTATAAGGGTAAGTTGAAACTTTTTGTATTCTTTCGATCTTAAAAGCTTCCTTCGCCCAAAATTAGGCAAAATGTTCAATGCGAAGTGACAGAACGTCTGTCTTAAAAAAAACAGTTAGAGAAAAACGAAGCAGAGAACGGCTGACTTTCCTTGTGAGAATCTCTTCTGCAAATGTCCAAGGCTGTCGGCCTCTCATTGTTAGAAAACACTGCCATTTGAGCATGAGCTTGAGTTGGAGCTTTTCCTCGAACAGACAGGAAGAGGAACGTCACTTTAGTTCTTTTCTTGTGATTGTGAGCCGTCCTCTAAAATTATGCAACGGGCATAATTGAAAAATGTGAACCAACGTAAGGATAGCTCGGGTATTTCGACTTGAGGGCATCAGTGGGTTGATGCTACCAAGACATTGCTCGCAAATCGTGAGCTTCAATTTTTGAAAGTAAAATTTGTTCTTAACGGATGATTGACTTCAAAGGATGAAACTTTAAGGTAAGCGGAAAACACCAGAACTAAACAGACGTTGCATGCCTTGCACAGAAATTAAATGCCTTCTGGTTCTAGTGAGTAACTTAAGAATTGAAGCAACGCGAGAGGGTACTTGAAATGGTAAAATATTGTTCCTCCATATATTAAATACTATGTACGTACAATTCGATACCTCCAAAAATAAAATATTAACAGCTATTCGAATGTTTTAGATTCAGACATCGAAGACACATATCAAGATGATAAATAGAATTGTGGAAGAACACCACAGGAGACCATTTTCTACCGCTAAAAAAACAAGAATTACTTGCTGCAGACGAGAAATTAAACCCACTAGCTCTTGATGACCCTGCTTACAAACGAAAATGCAGCGGCGTGATCTCGATTACCGTTGCCGACGACGATCCCGTAAAAAACTGTTTTTCCTCGAGCAAGCGTTCAGCAGTGGCCTAGCCTGGCCAGAAAAATAAGGGGCAAGCCAAGGAGAACACGAAAGCAAGGGGCGCTATAAAAAGAAGGCTTCAGAAGTTCTGCGACCAGCGGAAGACAGGAAGGGTCCGTGCGGCCTTAGGAGGCACCGTGTTGAAAAAAGTGGCGAGCTTCCCTGCGTTTGGCAAAGAGAGAAAAGGAGTTTTTAACTGTTCAATTCCGGGGTCAAGTTGACCATTCTGCTGAGGCACTAATGCTGGGCAGAGAGGTGCAGTAGAGACGTGGATTGGGTCGTGTCTGGCAGTGACGCAACAAGGAGTGTTGGATTCCGTGAGTAAAGTGCATACGGTAGTTACTGTAGTTTGAGGGTCCGTTGCCATTGTAAAAATGCTTGCACAAAGAAAAGACAAGGGGCTATTTAATGTGCACTTATGTGTTGGATTTCGGTGAGTGAAGTATGGTAGTTAGTTTGAGGGTCTGGTGCCATTGTAAATATGGTTTTAACCAGAAAAGAAGAGGGACTATTTAGTGTCGACTAAGGAAAACGTGAAATCTGTGTTCCCACACAGGATACCCAGCGCATCTAAACAGAAAATTCGGGAGGAAGAAGAAACAAAGACAAGGAAGAGATAACGAGGAGAGTTAGATAATTGATAGAAATGAAGCGGACACTAGAGATATAAGTCTGGAAGGCTTGTCTATAGATGAGGTGATAGAACCGTATTTTTTTCTAAGGGCGCCATTTCCCATAGCATAGGATAGACAATCCTTCCTCACCTAAACCCACAACCTGTCTTATGCACCTTGAAGGGCGATTTAAGTGAAATGGCCTTGATTTTTTTAATAAGAATAAAATTCTTACAGCATACTAAGAAAATGAAAAACGAAAAATGCTTATTTATTGCACGCGCACTTGTAATTTTTCGAACGAACTAAAACGTTCGAGTTATATTTTTAAAATTTCTACACCAAAGGCGATAGATAAATAAATTTGCTGTCTTATCCTTTTAATTTTCGATACAAATTTTATATTCAGCTACCACTACATAGAGTTACATTTTCTGTTTAGGTACCATCGGAAAGAAAATATTACAGGTTCAATTTTCTAAATCACAAGGCGTTAGTACCCTAAAGAGAGTCGAGGTAGGCAAAAAATGTTCTGAATTGATCCCTGTCGTATTTGGCTGCATGTAACATATCCAAGTCATCCAGGACACCGGATATTCTATCCATCTCACGACGTGGTAGCGGCACTATTGCCAGCGTATGTTTCTCTTGCGAGTTTGGTGCCCTACGTGCTACAGCGTGCACCGTAGCCTAGTCGGCAGCAGTGTTTACGCTGCCAGCAAAACCGCTCCGACGATGTAAAACATTTTGGAACCCCAGCCGCACCAAACCTAGTCGAGCATCCTGCTCACTTGGTGACCTGCTCACCTGCTCACTTGTTCACCTGCTCACCTGGTCACCTGCTCACCTGCTCACTTGCTCACCTGGTCACCTGGTCACCTGCTCACCTGCTCACTTGCTCACTTGCTCACCTGGTCACCTGCTCACCTGCTCACTTGCTCACCTGCTCACTTGTTCACCTGCTCACCTGGTCACCTGCTCATCTGATCACTTGTTCACCTGCTCACCTGGTCACCTGCTCACCTGCTCACTTGCTCACCTGCTCACCTGGTCACCTGCTCACCTGCTCACTTGCTCACCTGCTCACCTGGTCACCTGCTCACCTGGTCACTTGCTCATTTGCTCACCTGGTCACCTGCTCACTTGCTCACCTGGTCACCTGCTCACTTGCTCACTTGGTCATCTGCTCACTTGCTCACCTGCTCACCTGGTCACCTGCTTACCTGGTCACTTGCTCATTTGCTCACCTGGTCACCTGCTCACCTGCTCACTTGCTTACCTGGTCACCTGCTCACCTGCTCACTTGCTTACCTGCTCACCTGGTCACCAGCTTACCTGGTCACTTGCTCACCTGCTCACCTGGTCACCTGCTCACCTGGTCACTTGCTCATTTGCTCACCTGGTCACCTGCTCAGCTGTAGGGAAGTTTCACGATCACCCAAAAAGAGAATCGAATTCTGATGAGAGAAAATAAGTTTGAGGATTTTTTCTCAAACTTAATATATTCCATAAGTAGAATAAATCAATATTTATAAATAAAAACTTATTCTGTAAATAATAAATGAATAATAATTATATATATATAATATATATATATATATATATATATATATATATATATCCGCAAAAAGAGGAAAAGAATTTGCAATTCTTCTATTCCGGGGTAAAATTGAGTATTCTGTAGAGGCACAAACGGTGGGTAAAGAGGTGCAGCAAAGACTCAGATTGGGTTGACCTCGGATATCAACTTGCCCCCAGTTTATATACATATTATATATTTATAATTTTTGAAAACATTGTTACTCTATATGCATCAGATAACAATAAAAACAGAATATCATTGGAGAAATAGATGGTTAATACCTCATTAGCGTGTACAAGGTGTGAAGAATGAACTGTGGTTAATAATAACCGTTTTTAAACGCTGCGAACAGCTGCTGGGTTGGTAAATTTCACACGTGAATTTAATCTCCCAAGCTTAGGAGCTCTCAGCGAGAATTGATGTGGCTTTAACTACGGAGAGGGCGAGTGGAGCCGTCATGCAACGCACGCGTGCTGGAGACAATTATTGTCGGCACTGTAGATCAACATGCGAGCAGTGACAGAACAGTACTAACGTAGCCGGTGGCAAGTACAGTCTGGCATTTTCACTTCCCGTACTGCAAAGAGCAGAACAGTACTAACGTAGCATGTGGCAAGTACAGTCTGGCATTTTAACTTCTCGTACTGCAAAGAGCAGAACAGTACTAACGTAGCCGGTGGCAAGTACAGTCTGGCATTTTCACTTCCCGAACTGCAAAGAGCAGAACAGTACTAACGTAGCATGTGGCAAGTACAGTCTGGCATTTTCACTTCCCGTACTGCAAAGAGTAGAACAGTACTAAAGTAGCATGTGGCAAGTACAGTCAGGCATTTTCACTTCCCGTACTGCAAAGGGTAGAACAGTACTAACGTAGCATGTGGCAAGTACAGTCAGGCATTTTCACTTCCCGTACTGCAAAGAGTAGAACAGTACTAAAGTAGCATGTGGCAAGTACAGTTAGGCATTTTCACTTCCTGTACTGCAAAGAGTAGAACAGTACTAACGTAGCATGTAGCAAGTACAGTCTGGCATTTTCACTTCCCGTACTGCAACGAGCAGAACAGTACTAACGTAGCATGTGGCAAGTACTACAGTCTGGCATTTTCACTTCCCGTACTGCAAAGAGTAGAACAGTACTAACGTAGCATGTGGCAAGTACAGTCTGGCATTTTCACTTCCCGTACTGCAAAGAGCAGAACAGTACTAACGTAGCATGTGGCAAGTACAGTCTGGCATTTCACTTCCCGTACTACAAAGAGTGGGACAGTACTAAAGTAGCATGTGGCAAGTACAGTCTGGCATTTTCACTTCTCACACTGCAAAGAGTACAGCAGTGCTGACGATTGCGCAGCATGTGACAAGTACAGTCTGGCATTTTCACTTCCCGTACTGCAAAGAGCAGAACAGTACTAACGTAGCATGGGGCAAGTACAGTCGGGCATTTCACTTCCCGTACTGCATAGAGCAGAACAGTACTAACGTAGCATGTGGCAAGTACAGTCAGGCATTTTCACTTCTCACACTACAAAGACTACAGCAGTGCTGACGACTGCGCAGCATGTAGCAAGTACAGTCTGGCATTTTCACTTCCCGTACTGCAAAGAGCAGAACAGTACTAACGTAGCCGGTGGCAAGTACAGTCTGGCATTTTCACTTCTCACACTGCAAAGAGTACAGCAGTGCTGACGATTGCGCAGCATGTGGCAAGTACAGAACAAAACAGTGGGTTTCTTAACAGAAGGATGCAAAATAAATGCGTGAGATGAGATAGCTGATAAGCGAAATGTAATATGGTTGAGCTGTTGCTTGTCGTTCAAGTTTTTCCTTCAGGGCTAAAGCTTCAGAAGTTATGGATTCATAGCAAAATTCTATTGAATTGAAGGCTTTGGATCTAACGTCTACAGAACAACCGCTACAAAACTAAAGGCCAAAAATCTAAAGGCTACGACTCTGGAGGCAACTGAAAAACGACCTCAGATCCAAAAACTACAACGCTTAAAGTTGTTTAGTTACAGGCCATGGATTTGATCGTCACAAATGCTACAACTTCAAAGGCTACGAACGAAAGGCTTCTGATCCAATGGGCACAAGTCCAAAGGCTACGCAGCGTAAGGCTTCTGATCCAGAGAGACAGATCCGAATGCTACAAAACGAAAGGCATCTGATCCACGGGGTACAGATCCAAATGCTTCAAAACGAAAGGCATCTGATCCACAGGGTACAGATCCGAATGCTACAAAACGAAAGGCATCTGATCCACGGGGTACAGATCCAAATGCTTCAAAACGAAAGGCATCTGATCCACAGGGTACAGATCCGAATGCTACAAAACGAAAAGCATCTGATCCACAGGGTATAGATCCAAATGCTACAAAACGAAAGACATCTGATCCACAGGGTACAGACAAATGCTACAAAACGAAAGGCATCTGATCCACAGGGTACAGATCCAAATGCTACAAAACGAAAGGCATCTGATCCACAGGGTACAGATCCAAATGCTACAAAACGAAAGGCATCTGACCCACTGGGTACAGATACAAATGCTACAAAACGAAAGGCATCTGATCCACAGGGTACAGATCCAAATGCTACAAAACGAAAGGCATCTGACCCACAGGGTACTGATCCGAATGCTACAAAACGAAAGGCATCTGATCCACAGGGTACAGATCCAAATGCTACAAAACGAAAGGCATCTGATCCACAGGGTACAGATCCAAATGCTACAAAACGAAAAACATCTGGCCCACAGGGTACAGATCCAAATGCTACAAAACGAAAGGCATCTGATCCACATGGTACAGATCCGAATGCTACAAAACGAACAGCTACAAAACTAAAGGCTATCGAGTCCCACTGCAGAACTTGAAGCAGCAACTGCAGGTCAAGAAGAAGGGTCTAAGCCGTCGCTTTATGACCGCGAGGGGAGCGCGGCCAGGAGTTGCAGGCACGAGCTAGCACCTGCGGACGCCTGCAGCTGAGGGCCGTTAAACAGCTTTATGAGGAGTTGGCCCCTTGCAACACACGGTGTCGGGGTAGTGAGCAGCTTGACGGAATTACCTGTTCAAATTTAACTCGAGAGGAGTTAGAATTCAAAAGTTCTTTTGAGCAGTTGGCCCCTTGCAACAGACGATGTCAGAAGCTTATCGAAATTGCCTGTTGTAATTTGACACGAGAGTAGTTGGAATTCAAAAGTTCTTTTGAGGAGTTGGTCGTTTCGTAATGACGTTGTTAGGGTAGTGAGAAGCTTAACGAAATTGCCTGTTCAAATTTAACAATAGAGGAGTTGGAATTCGAAAGTTCTTTCGAAAAGTTGGCATTTTTTAGTAAACTACTTAGCGAAAACAGCACTCTCAAGTTCTGCTCGACTTGGTGGGGAACGTGTAATGAGTGTCAGACTTATAAAGTACTTCTCAACGATTTGAAGTTTGTTAACCACACTGTTAATCTAAAACGAATTCTTAACGCTTTGATGGGACTTCAAAATTTTTTACATTTTTTGGTTTGATTTGGGAAGCGCAAGTGAGGCCCGTGAACCAGGAAATTATGTGGTCTACAATTCATAAATTGTTGAATGGTAACAGAGAAATAACGCCAACCATGTTATATTAATTAAATGTTAATTGAGCTTCAAAGTTTTCCCGTCTTTTTCACCAGTTAGTCTTCCATTGATTTTGTAAATTTACATGTTTCACGAGCGTTTTGCTTTAATACCATGTGATTCTGGTACCATTATGAATATGTTAATGTTTTATAAATTAAATTTGGCTTATCATCCCTGGCGTCATTGCTATATCTGTTGAACATTAGCATCATTTTTATCAGCCATTAATTATTCTTTCCCTTCGCTCTCGTCTTCGCAACTCTCAATTCCTTCATCCCTATTCTCTTATTAACTTTCCACTTGCGCCTTCTATTTTAGTTTATACTATTACTCTTTTCTACTTCCATTATTGCCTTTTTTCGCGACCCATCCTCTCTTGCCACTTTCAATTCACACTCTCCTCACTCTCGCACTCTCCCCTTGTTTTGTGGTTTTTATTTTTATCCATATTATTTCCCCTCTGATGTATCAACTATACATTGTTTCTTTATTTCATTATACTTTTGTTCTTTCTTTGCATTAGCATTGACGTCTTTCTTCTCATGTTCAATTTTTACCTTTACAGAGAAATCCATGAATATATCCTCAAATACGTGGGCTCTTATATAGGTCAAATTATTATTTTGCAATGATTGCTAACAACGTGTAATATAAGGTATTGATTTCGTTAATATGGTATTCATAATACAAATACAGTACCACTCGTTTGCTTCGTCTCTATTATTGAAGTGACGTCTTGTCTTTTTTCAAAGGAAAGTAAGAAGTAGTAGATGCGCGGAAAATTTAAAATTTACTTCTAAAAATTTGCTGGACGAACACAAAAATTGCAGAAATCGTTTTGAAATTGTCTTAAATTCGCGCTAAAGACTGGAAAAAAAACGGATAATAAATGAATGAAATAAAAACCCCAGCTTTTGAATGGAAGAAAGTCAGAGATTGACTCAAGATTTGAAAATTAATGAATTAATGAGGAGAGCTGGTAAAAATTTTTCACGTAAGCTGCAACTCTGAAATAGGCAACACTGCAGACCGCAGATCCCAGGACTGCTATTATGAGAGCTACAGATCTGACGGCCACTTTACCAACGTCTAAGCTCTCTTAATTGTAACGACGACCTCGAAGATTAAATACTTAAGCATTAAAACCTAACAATGGCGTAAAAATGGCAACCTACACGGGTGAAATGAATTGTATTTACTAGTTCAACTGTAGCAAGTTACTCTTCACGCCTTCGGGTGTCGCAAATTACTCTTTACGCGTGCAGCTGTAGCAAATTACTCTTGACGCGTCCAGCTGTAGCAAATTATTCTTGACGCGTCCAGCTGTAACAAATAACTCTTGACGCGTCCAGCTGTAGCAAATTACTCTTGGCGCGTCCAGCTGTAGCAAATAACTCTTGACGCGTCCAGCTGTAGCAAATTACTCTTTACGCCTCCAGCTGTAGCAAATTACTCTTTAAGCGTCCAGCTGTAGCAAATTACTCATCACGCGTCCAGCTGTAGCAAATTACTCTTCACGCGTCCAGCTGTAGCAAATTACTCTTCACGCGTCCAGCTGTAGCAAATTACTCTTTACGCGTCCAGCTGTAGCAAATACAATAGTACACTGAGAAGGCGACGCAGAGGCCGCTTGGGTGTGCAAGAAAGACAACCGCCTGGGCTGCAAGTGCTGGTTTGATCGAGATATTTGAAAAGGGTTCAAATCATTTTGACATGCTATGAATTATACTTGAATGAATAAAAAACGAACACATGAATTTCTCTTAAGAAGGATGCCTAACAACATGAAATTTTGTAATGGTAAAAGAAAGTATGGGTCAGAAATCTTACTAACTGGATGGACTTGAAGTTCCAACGTCATGGCGAGGGGAAGAGATGGCCGAACGAAGTTGATGCGCTGGTCTCAAACTCTCCCAGTTCATCTTACTCCCTTCATTTCTTCGTTCTTTAGCTCTTCCCACTCTCCACACCGCTTTCTTTCTTAATCTCCCCACTGTCCCACTCTCCCCAACTTTCTCCACTCTCCCCACTTTCTCCACTCTCACCACTCTCCACTCTCTCCTCACTCTCTCCACTCTCCCCACTCTGCGCACTCTCTCCACTCTCCCAACTCTCCACTCTCTCCCCCCTCTCTCCATTTTCCCCACTCTCAACACTCTCCCCACTCTTCCCACTCTCACACACTCTCCCCACTCGCCCCAATTTCCCCACTCCTCCACTCTCCCCACTCTCCCTACTCTCACCACTTTACCCACTCTCCCACTCTCCATCCTCTCTCTCCACTCTCTATCTTCTCCCCACTCTCCCCACTCTCCCGTCTATTTGCAGCCAGCCAAACATTGACGGATGGCCCTCGACGGCCTCTATGTAATGAGCGAGAGTGGTGTGATGAGGAGTGATGAGCGTTTGTGGTGTGATGAGGAGTGATGAGCGTGTGTGGTGTGATGAGGAGTGATGAGCGTGTGTGGTGTCATCAGGAGTGATGAGCGTGTGTGGTGTGATGAGGAGTGATGAGCGTGAGAGGTGTGATGAGGAGTGATGAGCGTGTGTGGTGTGATGAGGAGTGAAGGGCGTGTGTGGTGTGATGAGGAGTGATGAGCGTGTGTGGTGTGATGAGGAGTGATGAGCGTGAGAGGTATGATGGGGAGTGATGAGCGTGTGTGGTGTGATGAGGAGTGACGAGCGTGTGTGGTGTGATGAGGAGTGATGAGCGTGTGTGGTGTGATAAGGAGTGATGAGCGTGTGTGGTGTGATGAGGAGTGATGAGCGTGTGTGGTGTGATGAGGAGTGATGAGCGTAGGTGGTGTGGTGAAAAGTGATGAGCGTGTGTGGTGTGATGAGGAGTGATAAGCGTGTGTGGTGTGATGAGGAGTGATGAGCGTGTGTGGTGTGATGAGGAGTGATGAGCGTGTGTGGTGTGATGAGGAGTGATGAGGATGTGTGGTGTGATGAGGAGTGATGAGCGTGTGTGGTGTGATGAGGAGTAATGAACGTGTGTGGTGTGATGAGGAGTGATGAACGTGTGTGGTGTGATGAGGAGTGATGAGCGTGAGTGGTGTGATGAGGAGTGATGAGCGTGTGTGGTGTGATGAGGAGTGATGAGCGTGAGTGGTGTGATGAGGAGTGATGAGCGTGTGTAGTGTGATGAGGAGTGATGAGCGTGAGTGGTGTGATGAGGAGTGATGAGCGTGAGTGGTGTGATGAGGAGTTATGAGCGTGTGGTGTGATGAGAAGTGATGAGCGTGTGTGGTGTGATGAGGAGTGATGAGCGTGTGTGGTGTGATGAGGAGTGATGAGCGTGTGTGGTGTGTTGAGGAGGGATGAGCGTGTGTGGTGTGGTGAGGAGTGATGAGCGTGAGTGGTGAGATGAGGAGTGATGAGCGTGAGTGGTGTGATGAGGTGTGATGAGCGTGAGTGGTGTGTTGAGGAGTGATGAGCGTGTGTGGTGTGATGAGGAGTGATGAGCGTGAGTGGTGTGATGAGGAGTGATGAGCGTGAGTGGTGTGATGAGGAGTGATGAGCGTGTGTGGTGTGATGAGGAGTGATGAGCGTGAGTGGTGTGATGAGGAGTGATGAGCGTGAGTGGTGTGATGAGGAGTGATGAGAGTGTGTGGTGTGATGAAGAGTGATGAGCGTGATTGGTGTGATGAGGAGTGATGAGCGTGAGTGGTGTGATGAGGAGTGATGAGCGAGTGTGGTGTGATGAGGAGTGTTGAGCTTGTGTGGTGTGATGAGGAGTGACGAACGTGTGTGGTGTGATGAGGAGTGATGAGCGTGTGTGGTGTGTTGAGGAGTGATGAGCATGTGTGGTGTGATGAGGAGTGATGAGCGTGTGTGGTGTGATGAGGAGTGAAGGGCGTGTGTGGTGTGATGAGGAGTGATGAGCGTGTGTGGTGTGATGAGGAGTGATGAGCGTGAGAGGTATGATGGGGAGTGATGAGCGTGTGTGGTGTGATGAGGAGTGACGAGCGTGTGTGGTGTGATGAGGAGTGATGAGCGTGTGTGGTGTGATGAGGAGTGATGAGCGTGTGTGGTGTGATGAGGAGTGATGAGCGTGTGTGGTGTGATGAGGAGTGATGAGCGTGTGTGGTGTGGTGAAAAGTGATGAGCGTGTGTGGTGTGATGAGGAGTGATAAGCGTGTGTGGTGTGATGAGGAGTGGTGAGCGTGTGTGGTGTGATGAGGAGTGATGAGCGTGTGTGGTGTGATGAGGAGTGATGAGCATGTGTGGTGTGATGAGGAGTGATGAGCGTGTGTGGTGTGATGAGGAGTAATGAACGTGTGTGGTGTGATGAGGAGTGATGAACGTGTGTGGTGTGATGAGGAGTGATGAGCGTGAGTGGTGTGATGAGGAGTGATGAGCGTGTGTGGTGCGATGAGGAGTGATGAGCGTGAGTGGTGTGATGAGGAGTGATGAGCGTGAGTGGTGTGATGAGGAGTGATGAGCGTGAGTGGTGTGATGAGGAGTTATGAGCGTGTGGTGTGATGAGGAGTGATGAGCGTGTGTGGTGTGATGAGGAGTGATGAGCGTGAGTGGTGTGATGAGGAGTGATGAGCGTGAGTGGTGTGATGAGGAGTGATGAGCGTGAGTGGTGTGATGAGGAGTTATGAGCGTGTGGTGTGATGAGGAGTGATGAGCGTGGGTGGTGTGATGAGGAGTGATGAGCGTGAGTGGTGTGATGAGGAGTGATGAGCGTGAGTGGTGTGTTGAGGAGTGATGAGCGTGTGTGGTGTGATGAGGAGTGATGAGCGTGAGTGGTGGGATGAGGAGTGATAAGCGTGTGGTGTGATGAAGAGTGATGAGCGTGAGTGGTGTGGTGAGGAGTGATGAGCGTGAGTGGTGTGATGAGGAGTGATGAGAGTGTGTGGTGTGATGAGGAGTGATGAGCGTGAGTGGTGTGATGAGGAGTGATGAACGTGTGTGGTGTGATGAGGAGTGATGAGCGTGAGTGGTGTGATGAGGAGTGATGAGCGTGTGTGGTGCGATGAGGAGTGATGAGCGTGAGTGGTGTGATGAGGAGTGATGAGCGTGAGTGGTGTGATGAGGAGTGATGAGCGTGAGTGGTGTGATGAGGAGTTATGAGCGTGTGGTGTGATGAGGAGTGATGAGCGTGTGTGGTGTGATGAGGAGTGATGAGCGTGAGTGGTGTGATGAGGAGTGATGAGCGTGAGTGGTGTGATGAGGAGTTATGAGCGTGTGGTGTGATGAGGAGTGATGAGCGTGTGTGGTGTGATGAGGGGTGATGAGCGTGAGAGGTATGATGGGGAGTGATGAGCGTGTGTGGTGTGATGAGGAGTGATGAGCGTGAGAGGTATGATGGGGAGTGATGAGCGTGTGTGGTGTGATGAGGAGTGACGAGCGTGTGTGGTGTGATGAGGAGTGATGAGCGTGTGTGGTGTGATGAGGAGTGATGAGCGTGTGTGGTGTGATGAGGAGTGATGAGCGTGTGTGGTGTGATGAGGAGTGATGAGCGTAGGTGGTGTGGTGAAAAGTGATGAGCGTGTGTGGTGTGATGAGGAGTGATGAGCGTGAGTGGTGTGATGAGGAGTGATGAGCGTGGGTGGTGTGATGAGGAGTTATGAGCGTGTGGTGTGATGAGGAGTGATGAGCGTGTGTAGTGTGATGAGGAGTGATGAGCGTGAGTGGTGTGATGAGGAATGATGAGCGTGAGTGGTGTGATGAGGAGTTATGAGCGTGTGGTGTGATGAGGAGTGATGAGCGTGTGTGGTGTGATGAGGAGTGATGAGCGTGAGTGGTGTGATGAGGAGTGATGAGCGTGAGTGGTGTGATGAGGAGTTATGAGCGTGTGGTGTGATGAGGAGTGATGAGCGTGTGTGGTGTGATGAGGAGTGATGAGCGTGTGTGGTGTGATGAGGAGTAATGAGCGTGTGTGGTGTGATGAGGAGTGATGAGCGTGTGTGGTGTGATGAGGAGTGATGAGCGTGAGAGGTATGATGGGGAGTGATGAGCGTGTGTGGTGTGATGAGGAGTGATGAGCGTGATAGGTATGATGAGGAGTAATGAACGTGTGTGGTGTGATGAGGAGTGATGAGCGTGTGTGGTGTGATGAGGAGTGATGAACGTGTGTGGTGTGATGAGGAGTGATGAGCGTGAGTGGTGTGATGAGGAGTGATGAGCGTGTGTGGTGTGATGAGGAGTGATGAGCGTGAGTGGTGTGATGAGGAGTGATGAGCGTGTGTAGTGTGATGAGGAGGGATGAGCGTGAGTGGTGTGATGAGGAGTGATGAGCGTGAGTGGTGTGATGAGGAGTTATGAGCGTGTGGTGTGATGAGAAGTGATGAGCGTGTGTGGTGTGATGAGGAGTGATGAGCGTGTGTGGTGTGATGAGGAGTGATGAGCGTGTGTGGTGTGTTGAGGAGGGATGAGCGTGTGTGGTGTGGTGAGGAGTGATGAGCGTGAGTGGTGAGATGAGGAGTGATGAGCGTGAGTGGTGTGATGAGGAGTGATGAGCGTGAGTGGTGTGTTGAGGAGTGATGAGCGTGTGTGGTGTGATGAGGAGTGATGAGCGTGAGTGGTGGGATGAGGAGTGATAAGCGTGTGGTGTGATGAAGAGTGATGAGCGTGAGTGGTGTGGTGAGGAGTGATGAGCGTGAGTGGTGTGATGAGGAGTGATGAGCGTGAGTGGTGTGATGAGGAGTGATGAGAGTGTGTGGTGTGATGAGGAGTGATGAGCGTGAGTGGTGTGATGAGGAGTGATGAGCGTGAGTGGTGTGATGAGGAGTGATGAGCGAGTGTGGTGTGATGAGGAGTGTTGAGCTTGTGTGGTGTGATGAGGAGTGACGAACGTGTGTGGTGTGATGAGGAGTGATGAGCGTGTGTGGTGTGTTGAGGAGTGATGAGCATGTGTGGTGTGATGAGGAGTGATGAGCGTGTGTGGTGTGATGAGGAGTGAAGGGCGTGTGTGGTGTGATGAGGAGTGATGAGCGTGTGTGGTGTGATGAGGAGTGATGAGCGTGAGAGGTATGATGGGGAGTGATGAGCGTGTGTGGTGTGATGAGGAGTGACGAGCGTGTGTGGTGTGATGAGGAGTGATGAGCGTGTGTGGTGTGATGAGGAGTGATGAGCGTGTGTGGTGTGATGAGGAGTGATGAGCGTGTGTGGTGTGATGAGGAGTGATGAGCGTGTGTGGTGTGGTGAAAAGTGATGAGCGTGTGTGGTGTGATGAGGAGTGATAAGCGTGTGTGGTGTGATGAGGAGTGATGAGCGTGTGTGGTGTGATGAGGAGTGATGAGCGTGTGTGGTGTGATGAGGAGTGATGAGCATGTGTGGTGTGATGAGGAGTGATGAGCGTGTGTGGTGTGATGAGGAGTAATGAACGTGTGTGGTGTGATGAGGAGTGATGAACGTGTGTGGTGTGATGAGGAGTGATGAGCGTGGGTGGTGTGATGAGGAGTGATGAGCGTGTGTGGTGCGATGAGGAGTGATGAGCGTGAGTGGTGTGATGAGGAGTGATGAGCGTGTGTAGTGTGATGAGGAGTGATGAGCGTGAGTGGTGTGATGAGGAGTGATGAGCGTGAGTGGTGTGATGAGGAGTTATGAGCGTGTGGTGTGATGAGGAGTGATGAGCGTGTGTGGTGTGTTGAGGAGTGATGAGCGTGTGTGGTGTGATGAGGAGTGATGAGCGTGTGTGGTGTGGTGAGGAGGGATGAGCGTGTGTGGTGTGGTGAGGAGTGATGAGCGTGAGTGGTGAGATGAGGAGTGATGAGCGTGAGTGGTGTGATGAGGAGTGATGAGCGTGAGTGGTGTGTTGAGGAGTGATGAGCGTGTGTGGTGTGATGAGGAGTGATGAGCGTGAGTGGTGGGATGAGGAGTGATAAGCGTGTGGTGTGATGAAGAGTGATGAGCGTGATTGGTGTGATGAGGAGTGATGAGCGTGAGTGGTGTGATGAGGAGTGATGAGCGTGTGTGGTGTGATGAGGAGTGATGAGCGTGAGTGGTGGGATGAGGAGTGATAAGCGTGTGGTGTGATGAAGAGTGATGAGCGTGATTGGTGTGATGAGGAGTGATGAGCGTGAGTGGTGTGATGAGGAGTGATGAGCGTGAGTGGTGTGATGAGGAGTGATGAGAGTGTGTGGTGTGATGAGGAGTGATGAGCGTGAGTGGTGTGATGAGGAGTGATGAGCGTGAGTGGTGTGATGAGGAGTGATGAGCGTGTGTGGTGTGATGAGGAGTGATGAGCGTGAGTGGTGTGATGAGGAGTGATGAGCGTGTGTAGTGTGATGAGGAGTGATGAGTGTGAGTGGTGTGATGAGGAGTGATGAGCGTGAGTGGTGTGATGAGGAGTTATGAGCGTGTGGTGTGATGAGAAGTGATGAGCGTGTGTGGTGTGATGAGGAGTGATGAGCGTGTGTGGTGTGATGAGGAGTGATGAGCGTGTGTGGTGTGTTGAGGAGGGATGAGCGTGTGTGGTGTGGTGAGGAGTGATGAGCGTGAGTGGTGAGATGAGGAGTGATGAGCGTGAGTGGTGTGATGAGGAGTGATGAGCGTGAGTGGTGTGTTGAGGAGTGATGAGCGTGTGTGGTGTGATGAGGAGTGATGAGCGTGAGTGGTGGGATGAGGAGTGATAAGCGTGTGGTGTGATGAAGAGTGATGAGCGTGAGTGGTGTGATGAGGAGTGATGAGAGTGTGTGGTGTGATGAGGAGTGATGAGCGTGAGTGGTGTGATGAGGAGTGATGAGCGTGAGTGGTGTGATGAGGAGTGATGAGCGAGTGTGGTGTGATGAGGAGTGTTGAGCTTGTGTGGTGTGATGAGGAGTGACGAACGTGTGTGGTGTGATGAGGAGTGATGAGCGTGTGTGGTGTGTTGAGGAGTGATGAGCATGTGTGGTGTGATGAGGAGTGATGAGCGTGTGTGGTGTGATGAGGAGTGAAGGGCGTGTGTGGTGTGATGAGGAGTGATGAGCGTGTGTGGTGTGATGAGGAGTGATGAGCGTGAGAGGTATGATGGGGAGTGATGAGCGTGTGTGGTGTGATGAGGAGTGACGAGCGTGTGTGGTGTGATGAGGAGTGATGAGCGTGTGTGCTGTGATGAGGAGCGATGAGCGTGTGTGGTGTGATGAGGAGTGATGAGCGTGTGTGGTGTGATGAGGAGTGATGAGCGTGTGTGGTGTGGTGAAAAGTGATGAGCGTGTGTGGTGTGATGAGGAGTGATAAGCGTGTGTGGTGTGATGAGGAGTGATGAGCGTGTGTGGTGTGATGAGGAGTGATGAGCGTGTGTGGTGTGATGAGGAGTGATGAGCATGTGTGGTGTGATGAGGAGTGATGAGCGTGTGTGGTGTGATGAGGAGTAATGAACGTGTGTGGTGTGATGAGGAGTGATGAACGTGTGTGGTGTGATGAGGAGTGATGAGCGTGAGTGGTGTGATGAGGAGTGATGAGCGTGTGTGGTGCGATGAGGAGTGATGAGCGTGAGTGGTGTGATGAGGAGTGATGAGCGTGTGTAGTGTGATGAGGAGTGATGAGCGTGAGTGGTGTGATGAGGAGTGATGAGCGTGAGTGGTGTGATGAGGAGTTATGAGCGTGTGGTGTGATGAGGAGTGATGAGCGTGAGTGGTGTGATGAGGAGTGATGAGCGTGAGTGGTGTGATGAGGAGTGATGAGCGTGTGTGGTGTGATGAGGAGTGATGAGCGTGAGTGGTGTGATGAGGAGTGATGAGCGTGTGTAGTGTGATGAGGAGTGATGAGTGTGAGTGGTGTGATGAGGAGTGATGAGCGTGAGTGGTGTGATGAGGAGTTATGAGCGTGTGGTGTGATGAGAAGTGATGAGCGTGTGTGGTGTGATGAGGAGTGATGAGCGTGTGTGGTGTGATGAGGAGTGATGAGCGTGTGTGGTGTGTTGAGGAGGGATGAGCGTGTGTGGTGTGGTGAGGAGTGATGAGCGTGAGTGGTGAGATGAGGAGTGATGAGCGTGAGTGGTGTGATGAGGAGTGATGAGCGTGAGTGGTGTGTTGAGGAGTGATGAGCGTGTGTGGTGTGATGAGGAGTGATGAGCGTGAGTGGTGGGATGAGGAGTGATAAGCGTGTGGTGTGATGAAGAGTGATGAGCGTGAGTGGTGTGGTGAGGAGTGATGAGCGTGAGTAGTATGATGAGGAGTGATGAGCGTGAGTGGTGTGATGAGGAGTGATGAGAGTGTGTGGTGTGATGAGGAGTGATGAGCGTGAGTGGTGTGATGAGGAGTGATGAGCGTGAGTGGTGTGATGAGGAGTGATGAGCGAGTGTGGTGTGATGAGGAGTGTTGAGCTTGTGTGGTGTGATGAGGAGTGACGAACGTGTGTGGTGTGATGAGGAGTGATGAGCGTGTGTGGTGTGTTGAGGAGTGATGAGCATGTGTGGTGTGATGAGGAGTGATGAGCGTGTGTGGTGTGATGAGGAGTGATGAGCGTGTGTGGTGTGATGAGGAGTGATGAGCATGTGTGGTGTGATGAGGAGTGATGAGCGTGTGTGGTGTGATGAGGAGTGATGAGCGTGTGTGGTGTGATGAGGAGTGAAGGGCGTGTGTGGTGTGATGAGGAGTGATGAGCGTGTGTGGTGTGATGAGGAGTGATGAGCGTGAGAGGTATGATGGGGAGTGATGAGCGTGTGTGGTGTGATGAGGAGTGATGAGCGTGTGTGGTGTGATGAGGAGTGAAGGGCGTGTGTGGTGTGATGAGGAGTGATGAGCGTGTGTGGTGTGATGAGGAGTGATGAGCGTGAGAGGTATGATGGGGAGTGATGAGCGTGTGTGGTGTGATGAGGAGTGACGAGCGTGTGTGGTGTGATGAGGAGTGATGAGCGTGTGTGGTGTGATGAGGAGTGATGAGCGTGTGTGGTGTGATGAGGAGTGATGAGCGTGTGTGGTGTGATGAGGAGTGATGAGCGTGTGTGGTGTGGTGAAAAGTGATGAGCGTGTGTGGTGTGATGAGGAGTGATAAGCGTATGTGGTGTGATGAGGAGTGATGAGCGTGTGTGGTGTGATGAGGAGTGATGAGCGTGTGTGGTGTGATGAGGAGTGATGAGCATGTGTGGTGTGATGAGGAGTGATGAGCGTGTGTGGTGTGATGAGGAGTAATGAACGTGTGTGGTGTGATGAGGAGTGATGAACGTGTGTGGTGTGATGAGGAGTGATGAGCGTGAGTGGTGTGATGAGGAGTGATGAGCGTGTGTGGTGCGATGAGGAGTGATGAGCGTGAGTGGTGTGATGAGGAGTGATGAGCGTGTGTAGTGTGATGAGGAGTGATGAGCGTGAGTGGTGTGATGAGGAGTGATGAGCGTGAGTGGTGTGATGAGGAGTTATGAGCGTGTGGTGTGATGAGGAGTGATGAGCGTGTGTGGTGTGATGAGGAGTGATGAGCGTGTGTGGTGTGATGAGGAGTGATGAGCGTGTGTGGTGTGTTGAGGAGGGATGAGCGTGTGTGGTGTGGTGAGGAGTGATGAGCGTGAGTGGTGAGATGAGGAGTGATGAGCGTGAGTGGTGTGATGAGGAGTGATGAGCGTGAGTGGTGTGTTGAGGAGTGATGAGCGTGTGTGGTGTGATGAGGAGTGATGAGCGTGAGTGGTGGGATGAGGAGTGATAAGCGTGTGGTGTGATGAAGAGTGATGAGCGTGATTGGTGTGATGAGGAGTGATGAGCGTGAGTGGTGTGATGAGGAGTGATGAGCGTGAGTGGTGTGATGAGGAGTGATGAGAGTGTGTGGTGTGATGAGGAGTGATGAGCGTGAGTGGTGTGATGAGGAGTGATGAGCGTGAGTGGTGTGATGAGTAGTGATGAGCGAGTGTGGTGTGATGAGGAGTGATGAGCTTGTGTGGTGTGATGAGGAGTGATGAACGTGTGTGGTGTGATGAGGAGTGATGAACGTGTGTGGTGTGATGAGGAGTGAAGAGCCTGTGTGGTGTGATGAGGAGTGATGAGCGTGTGTGGTGTGATGAGGAGTGATGAGCGTGTGTGGTGTGATGAGGAGTGATGAGCGTGTGTGGTGTGATTAGGAATGATGAGCGAGAGTGGTGTGATGAGGAATGATGAGCGAGAGAGGTGTGATGAGGAGGGATGATCGTGAGTGGTGTGATGAGGAGTGATGAGCGTGTGTGGTGTGATGAGGAGTGATGAGCATGTGTGGTGTGATGAGGAGAGATGAGCGTGTGTGGTGTGATGAGCAGTGATGAACGTGTGTGGTGTAATGAGCATGTGTGGTGTGATGAGGAGTGATGAGCGTGTGTGGTGTGGTGAGGAGTGGTGAACGTGTGTGGTGTGATGAGGAGTGATGAGTGTGAGCAGTGTGATGAGGAGTGATGAGCATGTGTGGTGTGATGAGGAATGATGAGCGAGAGTGGTGTGATGAGCTTAAGCAGTGTGATGCTCATTTTGAATCCCAACTCAAATCTTTATTGAAAACCCCGTACGACTGCAACACAATGCTTACAGAACGCCGATTTCATTTTAAATAAATTTTTTAAACATTCACTGGATAAAATCTTGAAGGAATCAAGACAGCGGAACTCACTTGGAAAGCAAAATGAATTATTGTGTGTTGACAGAGCAGCGAAGTAGAGCATCCCATGCGCTCCTGCACAACAATTATGGGATTTGAAATTGGTGATGATTCCGACATCATCATCGTCTCGCGTTCTATTAAAGCATAGTTATATCGAATTAATACGAAATTACACGTACTTGTATCGCTCCTTTTAGATCAAACGCGGTCTTTCTCACTGGATCATCCTTCATCCTGAGAGGCGCTGAGTGCAGTTGTTTTTTGTTCGGGGGGCTCGTCTTAGGACAAATTTTGCCTTTGTGCTGGTTTGGCGGTGCTTTGAATTCATTGAGTGATTTACTGTACTACAGCCGTGTGGTTTTCGTCGACATTCTCCTCTTCCCTCGGTGATGCTTCTGTCCAACGTCGCTGAACATAAATTCGGGATTATATGTGAGACGCATGTTACACTAGTTCAACTGGACACCAGCCAGTGAACAATGGACGCTGTTCACTAGTTCGCTGAACGCCAGCCAGTGAACAACGGATAATGTTCTCTGGTTGTTCACCAGTTTGCTGAACGCCAACCAGTGAACAACGAACGATGTTCACAGGCTGTTCACTGGAAGCCAGCCAGTGAACAACGAACGATGTTCACCGGCTGTTCACTGGAAGCCAGCCAGTGAACAACGAACGATGTTCACCGGCTGTTCACTGGAAGCCAGCCAGTGAACAACAAACGATGTTCACAGGCTGTTCACTGGAAGCCAGCCAGTGAACAACGAACGATGTTCACCGGCTGTTCACTGGAAGCCAGCCAGTGAGCTAGGGACAATGTTCTCTGGTTGGTATCTCTCGGGACTTCAAAACTGGCGCAGCTATCGTGACGTTGTGGAGACGTTCCTTCAGCTTGAATTAGAGGGGCCCACGCATAATGTGAAACTCACTAATTTAACGGGGTTCGGCCCAGCCAATTTAATGGGACCAGCCCCAGCCACGGCAGTCCCATTGATGAGGTTTGTTTAATATTGCAATGGAATAATGAGGGTCGGAGATGTGGCCCACAATGCAGTCGTCATCGCTGCTCTCTGATTGGTTAATGAGACCTCCAGCGCTGGCCTAATTTTCTCGTATTATTTCCATTGGAAGTTAATGCATTGTTCCCATTGGAAGTTAATGCATTGTTTCCATTGGAAGTTAATGCATTGTTTCCATTGGCAGTTGGTGCAATACTTCAATCAGCTGCTAGTGCATCAATCAGTGCACATTTTTAACTAGCTCAGCACGGAAAAAATGTTGCTTCAGCTTTCAGCGCTACGTTTACATAGCAAATTTATACAATAATTGTTTAAATGAGTAAGTATTTCATAAGTTAGTGCATAATTAGCAAGTTCATTTCAGAATGACTAGCGCATGGCGCTTCATTCTGGTAACTGTTTGGTACGTTATTCAATGTGTGTTTTGGGAGAAAGGTCGATATTTGACCTTTCATTCGCTGCTAATTTTCGTGTTTAAAACTACGTGTAGACCAGTAACGTTTCCATTCGCGGGATGCAGTTAGTTAGTTGTTATATAAATGTGAACCTATGTTTTCATCGCTAGTATGTCACACTGCATCATGCAATAAGACTGAGAAAACTCTTTTCACAGATAGTTTTATTGGCGCCTCTAACGCATTCGTTGAGTCTGTCGAATGTCATAATTTTCAAATGAGAATCGAGCTCAAATTTAAAGGACATTCATAAACATAGATGTGTAATATGATAGTGCGGAAAATATAACTTTGTATAATTAGGAGAGCATATTACAGAACGCCAAAATGGATACTTCAGTGCAGAAAAGTATAATACAAGATAAGACAATGAAACTAAGACTTAAACATAGGAAAGCATAATATTGCAATACCTAAATTAAAAAGGAAGAAAGATATTTAGGGGAAAATATTGACTCAAAGAATGAAAATATTCAGCTGTGGTTATCGACTCAGAGAGAAAAAGAACAACATGATAATTTCGAATGTGGAATGATTGACTCTGGGTAAGGAAGAACAACATGATAATTTCGAATGTGGAATGATTGACTGTGGGTAAGGAAGAACAACATGATAATTTCGAATGTGGAATGGTTGACTCTGGGTAAGGAAGAACAACATGATAATTTCGAATGTGGAATGGTTGACTCTGAGTAAGGAAGAATAACATGATAATGCCGAATGTGGAATGATTGACTCTGAGTAAGGAAGAACAACATGATAATTTCGAATGTGGAATGGTTGACTCTGAGTAAGGAAGAATAACATGATAATGCCGAATGTGGAATGATTGACTCTGAGTAAGGAAGAACAACATGATAATTTCGAATGTGGAATGGTTGACTCTGGGTAAGGAAGAACAACATGATAATTTCGAATGTGGAATGGTTGACTCTGAGTAAGGAAGAACAACATGATAATTTCGAATGTGGAATGATTGACTCTGAGTAAGGAAGAACAACATGATAATTTCGAATGTGGAATGGTTGACTCTGAGTAAGGAAGAATAACATGATAATGCCGAATGTGGAATGATTGACTCTGAGTAAGGAAGAACAACATGATAATTTCGAATGTGGAATGGTTGACTCTGAGTAAGGAAGAACAACATGATAATTTCGAATGTGGAATGGTTGACTCTGAGTAAGGAAGAACAACATGATAATTTCGAATGTGGAATGGTTGACTCTGAGTAAGGAAGAATAACATGATAATGCCGAATGTGGAATGATTGACTCTGAGTAAGGAAGAATAACGTGATAATTTCGAATGTGGAATGGTTGACTCTGAGTAAGGAAGAATAACGTGATAATTTCGAATGTGGGATGGTTGGCTCTGAGTAAGGAAGAATAACATGATAATGCCGAATGTGGAATGATTGACTCTGAGTAAGGAAGAATAACGTGATAATTTCGAATGTGGGATGGTTGGCTCTGAGTAAGGAAGAATAACATGATAATGCCGAATGTGGAATGATTGACTCTGAGTAAGGAAGAATAACATGATAATTTCAAATGTGGAATGATTGACTCTGTGTCAGGAAAAAACATGGTAATGTTGAATGAGGAACATACAACAACAGCGATGTTCGACGTTCCCACGTTCGGAAGGCACGTTCGAATTTATGCTCATAAACGAAGTGTACTTGAAGCGGCCGTGAGTTGCGTGCTACATGCCCCAGCCTCCATTTGACCTTTTCAGTGAAAATAAGCAAAATAGCTGGCCAAAGATTGTACAGTCTCTATAGTTTTTAATAGTATTTTCAGCAAAACGAATGAAATTACTGAGAGGATGACTCAGGTCAGAAATTTATTTACTTTCTGAGGCGGTTTTCACTGTCGATTGCCGGAAATAAGGTAGAATATCCTCTGCAAAGTAAAGTGCGCATCCACCCGTGCTTAAAATCGTCTTAGAAAATTAAAACTGTAATAGCTTTTCTTTTAATTCGACGTGTATGCTGTTTGATTAGTAGCACGTCAAGTCTGATTACAAATCTCATTTTTGATCAGCAACTGGTCTTGATGCTGAAATAATTTTTTGGTCAGCAACTGATCCAGATGCTTATATAATTTCTTGGTCAGCCACTGATCCAGATGCTTATATAATTTCTTGGTCAGCCACTGATCCAGATGCTTATATAATTTCTTGGTCAGCCACTGATCCAGATGCTTATATAATTTCTTGGTCAGCCACTGATCCAGATGCTTATATAATTTCTTGGTCAGCCACTGATCCAGATGCTTATATAATTTCTTGGTCAGCAACTGATCCAGATGCTTAAATAATTTCTTTGTCAGACATCTTGATGCTCAAATCATATTTGTTCAGAAAAACATTTTGGTGAACAGATCATTTCTTTGGTCAGCAAGAGATCTTGGTGCTCAGATCATTCCAACAACGATATCTAACACTCAAATTGCCGATTTTCTACGACAGTTAGTTCAAAATGCCTTTACCGCTATTAAAGTAGCAGCCTGTTCCTACAGAAAGTTCTCCAACACACTGCTATCGACCTAGCTACAATTTAGTTACCAGTTCAACAGAGACGCAACACTTAATTCACATATGAGCGTAATAAATGATAGGATATCAAAGGTCTCCATGAACAGAAAAATGAAGAACTGCAGAGAAGCACACGTGTGATCTCAATTAATGTTCTCGTTGCATGCTAATGAGGCCGTTAAGGTTAAGGAAAACTTGTATGAAAATGTATTCATCCTTTAAATTGCCTAAGATCAATGCCTTTTAAATTGACTTAGATAAATACCTTTTAAATTGCCTGAGATAACTACTTTTTAAATTGTCTCTTAAATTGAGTGAGACATTGCTTATTAAACGTAATCCATTAGGTGAAATTTGTATTGTGAATAACATTATTCTTAAAAAGTCGAAGATAGACCTAATAGCTGTTTTTGTAATATGAAAACAGTATACTTAGTCGTTGTTATTTATTACTTTACTTTGGCAGACTTTATACGAAATGAAAAATACAATTTTATGAAAACCTCATATTTCTTTCAAAGACTGCAATGCAAAATGGCTTAGAAACGAGAACTCAAAAATAACAAAGAGGCGAACCAAAACAATGAAATGAAATATCTTTTGAACACGAAGAGCTGAATTCAAAAACAACAGTCGAACATTTTTTCTTCACCACCCTAGTTCACTCCGTGACCTTCCTTCCTCAACACCGTCATACATTCAGCGCTGACTCCACACAACCACGACATTTAAGACGAACAAGTCAAGAGACAATTCAGGCACCTCTTCATCCCCTCGTGAACTTCAAACGCCAATGAAGAAAACGGCACCCCATGCAGTTTGCACGCTGTGAACTCCGCTTTGTCAGCAGCATCTTAACTAAACTCCATAAAACTGGGCTTCAGTCACCTGCAAGTGTTGACTGAGTGATCATAAAAAGCTCCAGCACACAACGCGAGGCTTACGAAGCAGCAGACGCTCAACTTTATCGGCGTGCGCACGCGCGTCTGTAAGTGCTACAGGGCACAGGTCGGGGCACCTTGGAAATTAGCTCTGTTTGTGTTGCCTACATTGAGGGCAGTGTGTGGGTGGTGTTGTGTACAGAGGGTCTTGTGTGAGTTGTGCTGCATACATAGGGTCTTGTATGAGAGGTGATGTACGCAGAGGGTTTTGTGTGGGTGGTGTTGCATACAGACAGGCATCGTGTGAGTGGTTAAGTTTATAGAGGATCATGTGTGAGAGGTTGTGTCTTTTGTGAGTGGTGCTGCATGTATGCCGAGGGGCATTGTGTGAGTCGTGCTGTGTACACAGACGTTTTTGTGTGAGTGATACTACACACAAAGAGGTCTCATATCAATGGAGGAGTAGTGCTGTGCACAAAGGAATCTCGTATCAATGATGATGTGCTCAGAAGAGTCATTTACGTTTGGTTTTGCAGCATATTGCAGAGTGGCATGGAATTTTTGGGGTTTTAATCTTTTATTATTAGTTTCCAGAAAATCTGCTTGCCCAGCTTTCACCTACAGTGCGTTTGATTCATTTCTGAAATCCGTGATAAATCTCTCATTTATGGAGCATTTTTAATAATTAATCAATTTGAAATAAACTTTTAAGAGGCACTGAAGTTAGAATGATATCTGAAAGGATCAACAGGTGTTGCTGAAAGTCTGTAGACATACTCCTGCTTGAAATGCCCTGGCACAATATTTGAAGGGCTACACAATTTTTGTATCACTAGATTCACGTGACAAATTCTTAACACAAACACAAGACTAATCTTCCATTCAAACGGAAACGTATCGCCCAAAATAACCCACACGCCGTAGCAGTGAGACCTTGATGCAGGACATGTTTTATTAATGAAACATTCGTTTATGTCCATCATGAAGGGGAGAAGATCTAACTTAGGGTAGATAGCGACTCTTTACGATGACCTTGCGTGACTTTAAGCGCAGACTTGCAGATAGAAGCAGTTAATGAAGTCGTTAGTGTGCAGGACACAGCGATACTGCGCACATATTGCGGCGATTGAGGGTCCGTGTGGTGGACGCGATATGGATGGAAGAGAGTGAAGGCAGAATGGTGCGCTGTCTCGTATTGGTGCGCGCTTGTGAGGTATGAGAAGTACGTTTGTACTGGTGACATGTGAAATGGTACGTCAGGACTGGTGACGTGTGAGGTATGAGAGATACTTTAGTACTGGTGACGTGTGAGGTATGAGAGGTACGTCAGGACTGGTGACGTGTGAGGTATGAGAGGTACGTCAAGACTGGTGACGTGTGAGGTATGAGAGGTACGTCAGTACTGGTGACGTGTGAGGTATGAGAGGTACGTCAGTACGGGTGATGAGTGAGGTATGAGAGGTAGTGCTGGTGACGTGTGAGGTATGAGGGGTACGTCAGTACTGGTGACGTGTGAGATATGAGAGGTACGTCAGGACTGGTGACGTCTCAGGTATGAGAGGTACGTCAGGACTGGGGACGTGTGAGGTGTGAGAGGTACGTCAGGACTGGTGACGTGTGAGGTATGAGAGGTACGTCAAGACTGGTGACGTGTGAGGTATGAGAGGTACGTCAGGACTGGTGACGTGTGAGGTATGAGATCTACGTCAAGACTGGTGACGTGTGAGGTATGAGAGGTACGTCAGGACTAGTGACGTGTGAGGTATGAGATCTACGTCAAGACTGGTGACGTGTGAGGTATGAGAGGTACGTCAGGACTGGTGACGTGTGAGGTATGAGAGGTACGTCAGGACTGGTGACGTGTGAGGTATGAGATCTACGTCAAGACTGGTGACGTGTGAGGTATGAGAGGTACGTCAGGACTGGTGATGTTCAAGGATTCGTTAGTATTGGCGTTGTATTCTAAGCTGGAGATCGATCTAATGGCCGTTTTTGTAATGTGAATACTGAGTAAATATTAATTATTCTTTGCCTTGACAAATTTCAATGGCATTTTAGAGAAAGGGTGAATAGATACTGTATGCTGTAAAGAATTTTTAGTGGATCCTTATGTAGTATTTGCTTACCTTTGCGCGAAATTCCTTTGCGTTTGGATAGTTTCGTGTGTAAATGATTGATATGGTCTTCAAAAGTTAAATTTTTATCTAGTAATATTGTAAAAAAAATTTAAACTGTCAGTTTCGTGAATTTTATCATCTCTAATCATAAAGTTTAAAGTCAGTGTTTTTATACATGAAAAAATAATATATACTTAGTCTTATTAACCTTCATGCAGGTTTTATTTGGTTCAAGTCAGAGCAATTTATTTTACCCTTTCTATTCAGTGGATGCAAACTCAGCAACATTTTCGGGGTGGTGGGGATTCGCAGTCATCCTCAAAAACATTAATTTGAAAAATAATGATGGTCGTTTGTTAAAATGAGTTGTTGATTTTACGATATCTTCATTAAAATTAAGGAAAAATTAATTTTGAAGAATGAAGTGGATTTTACGATATCGTTTGTAAAAATTATCAATAAAAGCAACCCAAGACCGGTCCTAAGGGCACGACATGGGTTATGTTTTTCTGCTCTCGATTTAACTTTTTGATTGAGACTTATGTTTACGGTGCGCGAGATAGGATTTGACACTTTCATAAGAAAGATCTTTCACGCCCTTTTGGCAGAGGTAAGGAATTAAATCTTGCGATCAACACAATAAAATTGAAAGTAATCGGTTTTCTTCTTCAATATTCGAACAGAGAAATTTCACGTGATATAGAATGAACTGGGTTGCAGATTTTCGTCAACAAAAACTGAATTATTTGCCATGGAGCTGCGAGTTAAGCTCGATGCAAGAGTATTCTGTGTTATGCACGTTTTAAAAAAAATCTTACTCATGATTGGCAATGTAGAGATTGGCTTATCAAAGTTAATACACGTTTTGTTATCGTCCCAAACAGCGGAGGTTACCTTAGCAGTTTTTAGCGAATTAAGGAAGACACTAGACGAGAACGATCTGTTCATCATATTAGCTGTAAGAAAAGGTAATTTAAGGAGCTCAGTATTTCAGCACATTTAGCGAAGATGTATTTTTTGCCTGAATTAATTTTTTCGTGCATTAATGCAGTGGAAAACATCAGAAGCATTCATCGGAATAAAATTTAAGTTCACCTCCGTTATTAATATACGACAGTAACACGAATCATAATACAATAATAATACAACAATAATACAATAATAATACAACAGAACAATGAGAGTAGCTATTAATTTTTTAATCCATATACCTGCTGGACATTAGGAAAATAATTATAGAATACGTCCGTGAAATCTTTCTCATTGTGTTGTGTTACATTGCCTTGCACAAAAGTTTCCACGACGTTTGTGGTATGACAATTAGATCTATGTAAAATGAGTTTAAAAGACCATACATTATTTTTGTTCTAGTTCCAGAGTAAACATTTCAGTGCAGTAGATCTTTTTTAATAGCCAGGTTTGGATGGTGACATTTTCATGAAATTTTGCGTGCATTTCTAAAGGAATTTGACCTTTGTGAAGTATGATCAAATATGCCCGTTATTCTCTCATATCGGGGCTCTGATTTGGCTGGGCTCAAATTTCTGCCAAGATGAAAAAATGCTCGTATTTTCATGTGGGCCGATAAGTTGCTTTTGCTTCCTCCGATAACTTTGTCCCATGGAAGGAGTTTTTTTCATCCATTTGTGATGATAAACTCACCCTGGCCGTCGATTGCGGCTTCTTTAACTGCTGACTTCCTGTCGATGTCCTGTTGAGGCTTCTCTTTCTTTGAGATTTAACGATGGTATGTCCAGCTATCGGTCGCCGCTGTCCTGCAGTGGGGGTAGATTAATTTTTAAAGTTAGTTAATTGGGGTCTTTTAAAGTTAGTTTAAATTAGTGTTTTTGGGAGTTTTAGTTGTACTATGGACGTTTTTGTTGTATTGAGTTTTAAAGAGTGGTTCTGAGTTGTTATAAGTTTCTTCTCTCTTACTGAGCAAAGTTGGTGTTAAGATTTCCATTCATTTGTGTTCAGTTGCACTGTTCCTGAGAAGTTCATATGAACAGGGTGCAGCAGTCAACCCTGCATTTTCGAGAAGGCCGTGGAAGCCCGAAATTGCAGGATTAACTCTCGGACCCTTTACTTTACTTATAAGCTTGCATTTTTTTACTTCTTATTCACTGTATTTTTTTACTTTTATTCTTCTACAGAAGGTGCTTTTTTCAGGCGAGGCTAGTTTTTATACTAAGTTTTTGAGGTGTTTTTTCTTTTGATTTAGTTTATTTTCCATTTGATTTACCAAAACATGCATTCGAAAGTCGCTGTTTGTTTTCTCTACTTTCAACTTCAATTTTATATTAAATTTCGATTTTTTTATAACATTTCAGTAAAGTTTTTACTGGAGTTAATTTAGCTTAAGCATATAGGTAATATTACACATTCTTTTCTTTATGAAAGTTGCGTACAAGTCAACACCCCCACACGTCTAAGTCATGCAGTCTTTCAGTTTCCGTGTTTGTTTTTTCACTTTTGTACGAAGTGTTGTGTGCTTTTCGTCGCCAATTCCAGAAGATACACCACTTGCTACATGTCGTAGCAAAATCATACGAAGCTTTTTCGTTTTCTGCGTCCCAAAATTCTCTTGAAGTCTCACTCTCACTTCATCATGCTGAATACCAAACGACTACTGACTACGACGTTCTCACTACAGTACGATTGGAAGGATATATGCTTTTTTTTACAACGAAAACGTGAAATTGAATGTTCGAATTCATGCGATTCGGTCTCGTTTGTGCCAAATGAGCTCGATCTTGAGTTCCAATATATCCCTTTGATTCTCAGTAATGTGGTTCTGTTATGACTAATTTCGGCGCAACCCCACAGCCCACGCGTTGCGATAAGCATTGCTATTTATAAGCTCAACTTGGCGGATATCGAAGAAATAAACGGGAACGAAGTCCTCGAAATTCCACCGGAAATGCTCATTATGAGTTTTAAATTATTTGCGATGGCTACTGACGTTGAACGTTGATAGTTGATTACCGTAGTTTACATTATTTCCATGCTGACTGTACCTGCTTCTTGGATGTACTGTATATGATATTGGCTGTGACGGTCGTATTCTATTTAAAGGATATTTCCGCGATATCGGCTGCCAGAGTCGTACTCTATTTAATGGATATCTATATGATATTGGCTGTGACGGTCGTGTTCTGTTACGTGGCTATTTATATGATGTTGGTTGCGACTGTCATGCTTTGTTTACAGGTTATTCAAATGATGTCGATTGCGACGATTGTGTTCTGTTTAGTGGTTATTCAAATGATGTTGGTTGTGCCGGTCGTGTTCTGTGACATCATTTTAATTTATTTAACCTTTTAAAAGCGAAAAAATTCACAGTTTTATTTATCGTTGTACTTTGAGAACCGCAACAAAACTTTAACGTATGGTTCATACGGTTTGTTAGTAACAGAGTTTTGGCGTCTATTGTTGTTTTTACTGTGAGAGTTATTGTGTTTGTTGCTGTTTGCTCAGAGTTTTGCTGTCTATTTTTGCTGAATTTATCGCTATATTTAAGCGGGCTATTTTGAAAGGTATTGTATTTAAGTTCGGTCATGCTAAATTTAGCCCGTTGAAGTTCGTATTGCTACATTTGTTCAGTGTAAGTTTTTTAGCAAACGTTATTTCGTTTGTTATTGTTGAATAATGGGTGAAGGGGAGAGAAGTGCTTAAAATGAGCTCATCGTAGCTTCGCACATCGCTTTTGCGCAGGTAAATATGCACTAGAGAATTAATTCAGCTCAAAATCACTACACATTACTATTATAAATAAAAAATTAAGTTTTGTCGAATGATCTGCTGTAAACGTGACTTTTGAATCAGTAAGTTAATGCACATACTTCAAAAGAATTAAACTGAAACTCAAATATATGAAAATAAACAATAAATCAGTCTTTGCACAAATCAAAGTGATCTATTGAAGGAGGAAGATTGAAAATAAGAAAATTAAAAAATTAATCTGATCAAATCTGTCGAGCGCACGAATGAAGAAAAAAATTGAAGAAAAATGAAAAAAATTTAGATCTAAAACCGTCACAGGCAAGTGAGCTACAGAAACTTAAACCCTTTAATTCGAGTTAAAAATTGGATTGATAGTTTCTCTGGAAAAATTAAACCAAGCTAAAAGGAAATCAAGAGGTTTCAGAAACAAACAACGACTGCTCCAGAAGATCGACTTCGGACTCAGACTCGCAAGCCGGAGGCGAACAAAAAAATGGAGCCGAGACAGCAAGAAAACTTGTTGGATTAACTTGTGAATTTGTCCTCAGGGAAAAACTTGAAAGTATGTCTTGTCCAAACTTAGACAGGAGAGCTTTTTTCCCGAAGCTAAGGACTCAAAGTTTTCATCTTTTCTCTGCAAGAGGGAGCACTTCGCTGCAACCTGACTTTCTTGCTGCTCTCTTCTATATTATAATGTCGGTATGATTTTATTTAATGGCTATTTGTGTGATTTTGGCTGTGACGGTCGTGTTCTGTTTAATGATTATTCATGTGATATTGGTTGGGACGGTCGTGTTCTGTTTAAGGATTTTTCATGTGATGTTGGTTGGGACGGTCATGTTCTGTTCAATGGTCATTTATGTGATATCGGCTGGGACGGTAGGATTTCATTTAATGGCTTTCTATGTGATATTGGCTGGTACGGTCGTGTTCTGTTGAATGGCTATTTAAACGTCATTGGCTGCGACAGTAGTGTTGACATTACTGAAGATGGAGTAACGGATCATAACTTGATATAAATTGATGTTCTAATCTATCAATTTTAAAATTGCATAAAACAAACTTGTTAGTATGTATAGATTTGGCCAAATTTTAGAGCCATTTTGTTTGCAATGAGTTGCGTTATGATGAGTATTGAGGGTAAGAGGCTCGAAATTGAGTGTTGAGATTCCCAAATGATCAGTTACACTAAAACTGACCACGCATTATAAGGCAACCTAAAAGTCCTGATGCAGAGCTTTGTAAAGAAAAATGGATTGTTAGGTAACTTGATAATGTAAACAAATGGAAGACGCAAATAAAGGCGTGAATTAGAACAAAATAGGAGTAGCAGGCGCCAGGCGTTTAAGTATCTTTCTCTTAGGCAATCACCGAAAATAATTAAATGCTATAGTTCATGGAATATATTCTTTGTTCGAATATGCGGACAATTATTCCCTTAGGCAATAGCCAAAAAAATTAAATGCTATAGTTCATAGAAAATATTCTTTATCTGAATTTGCGGTCAATTATTTCAGAAGTCTCAGTCAGTGTGATAATTAACTTTGTTATATTTGTTGTCTGCGTCCAGTTTTCGTCACTGTCCATAACCTGACTTTTTACAGACGTGCTAAGGATTTCCGGTGCACCTGATGCTCCGTCACAATAAAAATTTAGGGCACTTCATTGTTTTCTGAAAGATAACAATATCTTGTGGTCGAGTTTTCTTCGATATCTCGTGGAACTTGTTTATGTTGGATCAATTTTAATTTGTGTATGGAGGAATGCGACGGTGAATGGGTGCGAAAAAACCTCAAAGATGATATTCAAGAATTGTTTTAGCTTTAATTTTAGTAGAATAGCTTAAATTTCATTGAAAAATTTGCATTGCGTTTGCGGCTATTGCGCCTATGACGTTTCTGAGGGAGAAATGAGAATTATTTATTCCAGGTCGCTGATATTTCAACAGAACTCGCAAAAAATGGGTGTAAATAATTACGATATTAAATTATTTCAAGCACATAATGTTATGTTGTATTAGGTCTTTGAAAAACTAATTTTCAAGTCCAGAGAGCTATGCTACATAGATGTATTCTTCTTCAAGAAAGGCTACAAAAATGAAAAATTCCATAATTATCATGTAATTATCATGGTAAGACAAAACATTAAAATTGTGATAAGCGAGCGATTGGAAATTTAACTTAATTTATAAGCTAGTGCAATAAAACATGCCGTGGTCGTCCATGGACAAAGGGAATCTTTGTCAAAAATGGTCCTAATAACTTCCCGGCGACTGTCTTTAGACATAATGGTTTCAACCTTTATTGGTCAGTTTTGACCATACTCTACAAGTTTCATACAAGATCGTATTCAACAAGATATGTCGACTTTGACCATACTCTACAAGTTTCATACAAGATCGTATTCAACAAGATATGTCGACTTTGACCATACTCTACAAGCTTCATACAAGATCATATTCAACAAGATATGTCGACTTTGACCATACTCTACAAGCTTCATACAAGATCATATTCAACAAGATATGTCGACTTTGACCATACTCTACAAGTTTCATACAAGATCGTATTCAACAAGCTATGTCGACTTTGACCATACTCTACAAGCTTCATACAAGATCGTATTCAACAAGATATGTCGACTTTGACCATACTCTACAAGCTTCATACAAGATCGTATTCAACAAGATATGTCGACTTTGACCATACTCTACAAGCTTCATACAAGATCGTATTCAACAAAATATGTCGACTTTGACCATACTCTACAAGTTTCATACAAGATCATATTCAACAAGATATGTCGACTTTGACCATACTCTACAAGTTTCATACAAGATCGTATTCAACAAGCTATGTCGACTTTGACCATACTCTACAAGCTTCATACAAGATCGTATTCAACAAGATATGTCGAATTTGACCATACTCTACAAGCTTCATACAAGATCGTATTCAACAAGATATGTCGACTTTGACCATACTCTACAAGCTTCATACAAGATCGTATTCAACAAGATATGTCGACTTTGACCATACTCTACAAGTTTCATACAAGATCATATTCAACAAGATATGTCGACTTTGACCATACTCTACAAGCTTCATACAAGATCGTATTCAACAAGATATGTCGACTTTGACCATACTCTACAAGTTTCATACAAGATCATATTCTACAAGATATGTCGACTTTGACCATACTCTACAAGCTTCATACAAGATCGTATTCAACAAGATATGTCGACTTTGACCATACTCTACAAGCTTCATACAAGATCGTATTCAACAAGATATGTCGACTTTGACCATACTCTACAAGCTTCATACAAGATCATATTCTACAAGATATGTCGACTTTGACCATACTCTACAAGTTTCATACAAGATCATATTCTACAAGATATGTCGACTTTGACCATACTCTACAAGCTTCATACAAGATCATATTCAACAAGATATGTCGACTTTGACCATACTCTACAAGTTTCATACAAGATCATATTCTACAAGATATGTCGACTTTGACCATACTCTACAAGTTTCATACAAGATCGTATTCAACAAGATATGTCGACTTTGACCATACTCTACAAGTTTCATACAAGATCATATTCTACACGATATGTCGATTTTGACCATACTCTACAAGTTTCATACAAGATCATATTCTACAAGATATGTCGACTTTGACCATACTCTACAAGCTTCATACAAGATCATATTCAACAAGATATGTCGACTTTGACCATACTCTACAAGTTTCATACAAGATCATATTCTACAAGATATGTCGACTTTGACCATACTCTACAAGTTTCATACAAGATCGTATTCAACAAGATATGTCGACTTTGACCATACTCTACAAGTTTCATACAAGATCATATTCTACAAGATATGTCGACTTTGACCATACTCTACAAGCTTCATACAAGATCGTATTCAACAAGATATGTCGACTTTGACCATACTCTACAAGCTTCATACAAGATCGTATTCAACAAGATATGTCGACTTTGACCATACTCTACAAGCTTCATACAAGATCGTATTCAACAAGATATGTCGACTTTGACCATACTCTACAAGCTTCATACAAGATCATATTCTACAAGATATGTCGACTTTGACCATACTCTACAAGTTTCATACAAGATCATATTCTACAAGATATGTCGACTTTGACCATACTCTACAAGCTTCATACAAGATCATATTCAACAAGATATGTCGACTTTGACCATACTCTACAAGTTTCATACAAGATCATATTCTACAAGATATGTCGACTTTGACCATACTCTACAAGTTTCATACAAGATCGTATTCAACAAGATATGTCGACTTTGACCATACTCTACAAGTTTCATACAAGATCATATTCTACACGATATGTCGATTTTGACCATACTCTACAAGTTTCATACAAGATCATATTCTACAAGATATGTCGACTTTGACCATACTCTACAAGCTTCATACAAGATCATATTCAACAAGATATGTCGACTTTGACCATACTCTACAAGTTTCATACAAGATCATATTCTACAAGATATGTCGACTTTGACCATACTCTACAAGTTTCATAGAAGATCGTATTCAACAAGATATGTCGACTTTGACCATACTCTACAAGTTTCATACAAGATCATATTCTACAAGATATGTCGACTTTGACCATACTCTACAAGCTTCATACAAGATCGTATTCAACAAGATATGTCGACTTTGACCATACTCTACAAGCTTCATACAAGATCGTATTCAACAAGATATGTCGACTTTGACCATACTCTACAAGCTTCATACAAGATCGTATTCAACAAGATATGTCGACTTTGACCATACTCTACAAGTTTCATACAAGATCATATTCTACAAGATATGTCGACTTTGACCATACTCTACAAGTTTCATACAAGATCATATTCTACAAGATATGTCGACTTTGACCATACTCTACAAGCTTCATACAAGATCATATTCTACAAGATATGTCGACTTTGACCATACTCTACAAGCTTCATACAAGATCGTATTCAACAAGATATGTCGACTTTGACCATACTCTACAAGCTTCATACAAGATCATATTCAACAAGATATGTCGACTTTGACCATACTCTACAAGCTTCATACAAGATCGTATTCAACAAGATATGTCGACTTTGACCATACTCTACAAGCTTCATACAAGATCGTATTCAACAAGATATGTCGACTTTGACCATACTCTACAAGCTTCATACAAGATCGTATTCAACAAGATATGTCGACTTTGACCATACTCTACAAGCTTCATACAAGATCGTATTCAACAAGATATGTCGACTTTGACCATACTCTACAAGCTTCATACAAGATCGTATTCAACAAGATATGTCGACTTTGACCATACTCTACAAGCTTCATACAAGATCATATTCAACAAGATATGTCGACTTTGACCATACTCTACAATTTTCATACAAGATCATATTCTACAAGATATGTCGACTTTGACCATACTCTACAAGTTTCATACAAGATCGTATTCAACAAGATATGTCGACTTTGACCATACTCTACAAGCTTCATACAAGATCATATTCAACAAGATATGTCGACTTTGACCATACTCTACAAGCTTCATACAAGATCATATTCAACAAGATATGTCGACTTTGACCATACTCTACAAGTTTCATACAAGATCATATTCAACAAGATATGTCGACTTTGACCATACTCTACAAGCTTCATACAAGATCATATTCAACAAGATATGTCGACTTTGACCATACTCTACAAGTTTCATACAAGATCATATTCTACAAGATATGTCGACTTTGACCATACTCTACAAGCTTCATACAAGATCATATTCAACAAGATATGTCGACTTTGACCATACTCTACAAGCTTCATACAAGATCATATTCAACAAGATATGTCGACTTTGACCATACTCTACAAGTTTCATACAAGATCGTATTCAACAAGATATGTCGACTTTGACCATACTCTACAAGTTTCATACAAGATCATATTCTACAAGATATGTCGACTTTGACCATACTCTACAAGTTTCATACAAGATCATATTCAACAAGATATGTCGACTTTGACTATACTCTACAAGCTTCATACAAGATCGTATTCAACAAGATATGTCGACTTTGACCATACTCTACAAGTTTCATACAAGATCATATTCTACAAGATATGTCGACTTTGACCATACTCTACAAGTTTCATACAAGATCATATTCTACAAGATATGTCGACTTTGACCATACTCTACAAGCTTCATACAAGATCATATTCAACAAGATATGTCGACTTTGACCATACTCTACAAGCTTCATACAAGATCGTATTCAACAAGATATGTCGACTTTGACCATACTCTACAAGCTTCATACAAGATCGTATTCAACAAGATATGTCGACTTTGACCATACTCTACAAGCTTCATACAAGATCATATTCTACAAGATATGTCGACTTTGACCATACTCTACAAGCTTCATACAAGATCGTATTCAACAAGATATGTCGACTTTGACCATACTCTACAAGCTTCATACAAGATCGTATTCAACAAGATATGTCGACTTTGACCATACTCTACAAGTTTCATACAAGATCATATTCTACAAGATATGTCGACTTTGACCATACTCTACAAGCTTCATACAAGATCATATTCAACAAGATATGTCGACTTTGACCATACTCTACAAGTTTCATACAAGATCATATTCTACAAGATATGTCGACTTTGACCATACTCTACAAGCTTCATACAAGATCATATTCAACAAGATATGTCGACTTTGACCATACTCTACAAGCTTCATACAAGATCATATTCAACAAGATATGTCGACTTTGACCATACTCTACAAGTTTCATACAAGATCATATTCAACAAGATATGTCGACTTTGACCATACTCTACAAGTTTCATACAAGATCATATTCTACAAGATATGTCGACTTTGACCATACTCTACAAGCTTCATACAAGATCATATTCAACAAGATATGTCGACTTTGACCATACTCTACAAGTTTCATACAAGATCATATTCTACAAGATATGTCGACTTTGACCATACTCTACAAGTTTCATACAAGATCATATTCTACAAGATATGTCGACTTTGACCATACTCTACAAGCTTCATACAAGATCATATTCAACAAGATATGTCGACTTTGACCATACTCTACAAGCTTCATACAAGATCGTATTCAACAAGATATGTCGACTTTGACCATACTCTACAAGCTTCATACAAGATCGTATCCAACAAGATATGTCGACTTTGACCATACTCTACAAGCTTCATACAAGATCGTATTCAACAAGATATGTCGACTTTGACCATACTCTACAAGTTTCATACAAGATCATATTCTACAAGATATGTCGACTTTGACCATACTCTACAAGCTTCATACAAGATCATATTCAACAAGATATGTCGACTTTGACCATACTCTACAAGCTTCATACAAGATCATATTCAACAAGATATGTCGACTTTGACCATACTCTACAAGTTTCATACAAGATCATATTCAACAAGATATGTCGACTTTGACCATACTCTACAAGCTTCATACAAGATCATATTCAACACGATATGTCGACTTTGACCATATTCCACAAGTTTTCAACACAGTTGAGGTCGGGGGATGAGGGAGACCAGTTTATTAGACGATCTCTGTAAAATTTTTCGAGGTCAAAAGTTCCCCTCTGAGCCGTAATGCACGAGCTAGAAGGCATCATGCATAAACAGACATTTTGATCGAACGACCTACTCTGCGTCTGGTACCATAAGGTGAACATGGTTGCAAGGAAATTCGATGTAGGACTGAGAATTCAGTTGAATTCCCTTCAGTATAACTTTCAAAGGATCAATGCCATTTCTAAGTCCATAATTAATTCAGTTGAATTCCCTTCAGTATAATTTTCAAAGGATCAATGCCATTTCTAAGTCCATAATTAATTCAGTTGAATTCCCTTCAGTATAATTTTCAAAGGATCAATGCCATTTCTGAATCCATAAATTTGGCGTGCACAATATATCAGCACTACTGACGCAGCTTGGGCCGAGCACAGTGGGCTGTTCAGGTCCTTAGAGCTACTGTGCGAGATGGGCTTTCTTAGAAAACGAGAACAAATGCTACACCACATAACTCTAATGATAAAACAAAACATTGGCAGAGTGAATAGAAAAGAATCTCACCAACATAAAACACGATCATGCAGACACACGAATGTAAATATTAATTATAGGCCTGAAAATATCACTACGAATGTAAGACACGAATGCAAAAATTAGCATTAGGTGTGCAGATATCACTACGAATGTAAGACACGGATGCAACTATCAGCATCAGGTCTGCCAACATCACCTCGAATGTAAGACACGAATGCCACTATCAGCATCAGGTCTGCCAATATCACCTTGAATGTAAGACACGAATGCAATTATCAGCATCAGGTCAGCAAATATCACCTTGAATGTAAGACACGCATGCAACTATCAGCAGCAGGTCTGCAAATATCACCTTGAATGTAAGACACGAATGGAACTATCAGCAGCAGGTCTGCAAATATCACCTTGAATGTAAGACACGAATGCAACTATCAGCATCAGGTCTGCCAATATCACCTTGAATGTAAGACACGAATGCAAATATCAGCATCAGGTCTGCCAATATCCCCTTGAATGTAAGACACGAATGCAACTATCAGCATCAGGTCTGCAAATATCACCTTGAATGTAAGACACGAATGCAAATAACAGCATCAGGTCTGCCAATATCACCTTGAATGTGAGACACGAATGCAACTATCAGCATCAAGTCAGCCAATATTACCTTGAATGTAAGACACGAATGCAACTATCAGCAGCAGGTCTGCCAATTTCACCTTGAATGTAAGACACGAATGCAACTATCAGCATCAGGTCTGCCAATATCACCTTGAATGTAAGACACGAATGCAACTATCAGCATCAGGTCTGCAAATATCACCTTGAATGTAAGACACGAATGCAAATATCAGCATCAGGTCTGCCAATATCCCCTTGAATGTAAGACACGAATGCAACTATCAGCATCAGGTCTGCAAATATCACCTTGAATGTAAGACACGAATGCAAATATCAGCATCAGGTCTGCCAATATCACCTTGAATGTAAGACGCGAATGCAACTATCAGCATCAGGTCTGCCAATATCACCTTGAATGTAAGACACGAATGCAACTATCAGCATCAGGTCTGCCAATATCACCTTGAATGTAAGACACGAATGCAACTATCAGCATCAGGTCTGCCAATATCACCTTGAATGTAAGACACGAATGCAACTATCAGCATCAGGTCTGCCAATATTACCTTGAATGTAAGACACGAATGCAACTATCAGCAGCAGGTCTCCCAATATCACCTTGAATGTAAGACACGAATGCAAATATCAGCAGCAGGTCTGCCAATATCACCTTGAATGTAAGGCACGAATGCAACTATCAGCATCAGGTCTGCCAATATTACCTTGCATGTAAGGCACGAATGCAACTATCAGCAGCAGGTCTGCCAATATCACCACGAAAGTACGCCAATATTTCAGCATCTGACTCGACTTCTCACGATCGTAAATCTATGAATGACGCATCGATGGGTGAAGTTTTGCCGCCTGATTACTTCGCCTTTTTTTCATTGATTTAGTTATTCACTCCGGTGGGTTGTTAAATATGAACCGACTTAATGACGTTGTCACACGCAACTGACACGAGTCACGATCCCATGCGTACATGCAAGTATAGCTTATGGACCTTGCATTTAAAGGGAATTACTCCTTATAGACTTTGTTCAAGTTTTGTTCGCTTAGAGGATAAATATCAGTCCCCTCTAATTATATCCGTGCAGTTACAGCCTGCTCAAATAGCGTGTTCAGGTATGACCGGTACTCAATACTCTCGGAATTTTCATCATTGAATTCTGTGAAGTTATTAACCGTATGAAAGCTTGTTGTGTCATTTTAGATGCCTAATCGTATTAAATTGAAAAATAAATGCCTGAATGAAATTTGTAACGAGTAAGAAAAACGATAGTTTCTGTGCCAGTCATTGTTGTTTGTTCCTCAGAATTGGTTTGAAATTTGTCCTCATGAGTTCACATATTAGGTAGAGTGCTGAACGAAAGCGCAAGATGGTGAAGTCCTTTCCATGTTTTCTAAACTTTGATTTAAATTGGAATAAAATGGCATCTAGCTCCAACATCGGTCAAAATCATTTCAAGAACAAAAAGTCATTTCAGTATCAGAAAGTCCTTTCAGTATCAAAAAGATGTTTCAGAATCGAAAAGTTAAAAGTGCTCAAAAGCACTTTCAAAATGCAATTTCAGTATCAAAAATTCATTTCAACATCAAAAAGTTATTTCAATATTAGAAAGTCATTTTAACACCAGAAAATCATTTCAATATCAGAAAGTCATTTCAATATTAGAAAATCATTGCAATATCAGAAAGTCATTTTGATATCAGAAAGTCATTTCCATATCAGAAAATCTTTTCAATATCAGAAAGTCATTTTAATATAAGAAAATCAATTTAATATCAAAAAGTCATTTCAATAACAGAAAGTCATTTCAATATCAGAAAATCATTTTAATATCAAAAAGTCATTTCAATAACAGAAAGTCATTTCAATATTAGAAAATCATTTCAATATTAGAAAGTCATTGCAATATCAGAAAATCATTTCAATATCAAAAATTCATTTCAGTATCAAGACTTGTGCGGTAAAGATACCCTGACTGTTATATTTTATTAATACTGACGAGTACTCCCAGGCAACTTGGGATGTTTTTTATCCCAGTGAAACACTTTAAGGTTTTTCTTTTTTACCTCGAATAACCTACTAGCCTATTATAATATACTTTCCCCTTATTATTTTTTTTTATCCAACCCTGACCGTGCTACCTCTGTCTTATCTTAAATTTAAAGACCAAGTTTCTGGTCACCTGACGCCTCTAGACAACATCGCAGCTTTGAAGTTAAAATGTTTTTTGCCTTGATTTGCAAACAATGAAAAACAAACTCGCGACACATCAGAGATGTCTCTTCACCGACAGTTGTTAATACCGTGATGCGGAACACTCGAACTCAATAAAAAATACAGCAAGTTGTAACTATGCTACCGTGAATTTTTGCGGCCAAAAATGTGCGGGAGAATAAATCTTTAATTAACTATTGTGAGGTTTAATGTGCTTGCTATTCATCATCGTTAGCGATTTAGAATTAAATTATATTTTTGAGATAAACTGAAGATCTCCTAATCGTAAACTTGTAATTGCGCACCCAGCGGCAACACCGCCTTAGTAAAATGCGAACAATACATCACATACGCTCGAGTTCTAAATTTTGAACTAAAATCTGTTTCCATGCAGTCGCGTCGCCAAAAATGAGCTATTTCCAATGTATTTTTGTCCAAGTATGTTTTACATGAACAGAGGAAACGAATCTCATATCATGGTGCACCTGCTCACGGATATGAAGAAGTTGCAAAATTCAAGCAATTTTTAAATGAAAAGAGGAAACTCAGATCACGTATCATGGAGATGGAGAAGTCGTATCGTGTAAGGTATCTGCGCTACGGACCTAGTGCTATAATATTTGCTAAGTGTGCCGGACGGAGAGACTCATCTGTCGTGATGGTTACAATTGCACGCCTCAAATTCAGGCGCTCTAAGTGGTTGAAACTGACACTCCTCAAAAGCATATATTTTCCGATAGTTTTGAATAAATCGAAATTCAAACGTAAAAAATTGATTAACGTACACGAATTTCCAGTGCAGGCCAATCATTTTCTGCTGAATTTAACTGACAAATGATCACATCATAGACGAACGTCAAGTTGATAACCATTTTTTTGTGAACTAATTACCTACGTAATATCAGTGCATATTTTTTGGGATTAATTATTGGTTCTTTCATGCTAAATGTTCCTCAAATAAAATAAACACACGAACAAAACTCGCACACCTACTACATAGATGCGTGCGAATTTATTGGTTACATGATTATTTATGTCTATTTTATTGTGTCTTTTACTTCCTGTATGGGAAAAGAAAATTTCATTCATTACAAACGTGCCATAAATCCTTATTTCTCTAAGGTCACATTTGACATGTTCATTTTCAGGATTTAGTCGCTTCCATTCAGTTGTGTTGACGAATTTTAGCATAACGCATATCATGTGAGATTTAAACTAAAGAATTAACTATAGATGATTCAAGAGAAAAATAAGAGCTGGTATTAGAGTGTAAATCTTTGAAAAATAGTGTAATTTGTAAGGGTAAAGAAACAAAGTTTGATAAAATAAACATAGCATGCCGCTGTTGCAAGCTAGAGGTAGCTACAAAAATAAATCCTCAACTTTTTCACATTGAATCCAAATTAAATGTTACAAAATTTTAAGACTTTTTTCATTTTCGCTAGGAATTTTCCCTGGCGTATAATCAGAGCGTTCGTAAATGATGCCATGTTTGTAAATTTTTTCCGGATTTTTTTTCTCGTTGATTTCTTTGGGTCTGGAGCTGTCGAAGTGGATCTTAAACAGGAGGCGAAAGTCTCAAGAAGTCCCGCCCTCTGTCAGTTGTGAGCTAAAAACTCCTTCCTGAACTGATCAGTCTCTTCTCTCTCCAATGCTCTAAATTTCTAGAGAAAAACGTGAAAGGGGCGACGTCGCTTTGCTGTGAATTCTTGAAAAATCAAGAACTTTAGTAACATTTTCTTTATTTATTTCCGAGCGGAATGACGTGACTTCCTCGGGACGTTGTAATCTATAGAGAGCTTTTGTAGGCTGGAGCTTCATAAGGAAACTTGGAGCCGATCGCGTTTGCAAGATTTGCAAAACTATGGCGGCATTTTGCTTCGCTGAACTTTTAAAATCACGGCGCTTTAGAAACGCTTTGTTGACGATGGTGTCGATGGTTATGTTCGGAACAATGATGATCGGAATAATGGTTAACGTGTTGGTGATTGAGATGATGAAAGTGGGTTGCTGTTACGGAGATGATAGTTGATAGTGACGAAGATGACATTTCTCGGTAATTCTAATCGCTTTGAATAGGGATGAGGTGATGATAAGGAAATGATACTGTGTGCCCGTATGCAGTGTCTGTAAAATTTTTTATTGAGGAATGACGAATATGCAGCAAGTCGTTCTGCAATCTAAAATTTTCATCATCTGAATCTTCGCCGTATAACTGTGTTGGTTATATCAATTTATCATCGAATTTCGAGTTGGCAGACAAAATGACAAGAAAAGAGATGAAATTTAACTCGGTTATTTACAGAGCAAGTTCAATTCTTTCTACCATTGAAAAATTAAAAATGTTAAATTGATTGCATTTCACAGCAATAATATAGAGCGAAAAATTTGTAATTTACGCTTTAATCTTCTGTGTTTTGGAATTCGACGACATTTTTATAATTTTTCCGATTATTATGGCTTTCCAAAAAACTTAACATCAAAATTCATATGTTTGTGTTTACATAAAAATTACACAGCCTTACAGTGAATTAGCCCTAGCTAAAACATAGTGATACTACGATTTGTTTTTTTTTACATTGCGCAGCAGAAAAATTTGTCTGTGATCAAAAAGTAGCAGGAGAACTTTCCAATAACATAGATTTTATTCCCGTATTAACAAGTGGGTGTACTAATGAATAGTTTTGATATCCATGGTCTTTTGGTTGGTGCACTCAAATAATGATTTGCAGATATTGTTGGCCGCGATGTGGGTCAAGGTATGTCGGCTGAACCCGACGTGGCCTCAGAGTGAGAACCTCTGAGCATGCCGGTCGGAGATGTAGAACTTAGAGAATTTCGCCAAGACTTCATTTTATGCATTTGGCAATCAAACAACGTAATGTAAAATAAACCAGTACGATTTATCATTTTGAGTTTTTTTAAAAATAAAATATGATCTTGTCTTAGAGTTTCTTCATAATATAGTTGAAACCAGTGGTGAATTTCATGCAAAGCACCATCCAGTTGGAATGAATGTAATATTCTCAAGATGTCGAATTGATTCCTTTGTATTTTACTTATTTTTGGCTTTCTCGTAACGTTCTGTTTGAATCAAATTTTAAATTGTACGTCACTTCCTTCTACAGCTGTTGATAATGGCACTAGCTCAAGCTAAAATATTCAGATTTATTAAACCAAATTTTAAGATCTGCAATACGCATTATCATTTTCATTCTAAGATTGTTTCGAAAACACCAACGCAACATCACAGAAATACCATCAGAAAATAATCATTATGTGGTCTCAATACATCACAGCGGAATTCCTTTGCATGATATGAAATGGTTAGTGCTAAGACCCATTGGACAACCATGTACCTGTGCGTTGAGCATAGGCTTTTACGCTGCTTTTTCTGTTTAATGACCGCGCGGCATTGTGTCTGCCCAGCGCTGCGATTGTTGATCGTTTTTTGGCGGTAACCTAGGCCCCCTATTAATTTTACATCTGCTGTCATACCCATCATCATAGTCATCATCTGTGAAACTTTGGGACACTTTTATGAGAAATTGCCCCTCTCACATTTTTCCTTAAATTGAAAGAAAACGCCGGCTAGCAGCATGAGCAATGCTAAAAAACAATAACATTTTTTGTATTGTGAACCTTTCATGAGTTCACATGAACAGAGGAGCGTTCAAAAGTTTTTGGAAATTGATAGAGAAGCCTTAGGGAAGATGCTGGATGGTATATGAAGGTTGTACAATTTACAAACAATTTGTCTCGTTAAGCCATAAACAACATGCTAAATTTTGCATTGATGCGTTTCTTAAGAAGACAAATGAACAGTGAAATCCAGTGACAAATGCATGCGTGCACACATTTTCAACTTCAGTATTTTTATTTTAAATTGTATGCTTTAGTGCAAATTTGACCTTTACAGAACTATGATCAACGCACGCACTTATTGACGTAAACTCCTGCCAACATGGAGATTTGATTTTTAAGCGATTTTTTGGAAGACTATAACTTTCAAAGGACTTTGCGCATTTCAGGCATCCATAGCGCTAGATGGACAGTGCAACATAAAATCATTTTCATAACCCATCATCATTCAGGTACAAAAATCGCTCTTCAAAATATACAATTTGATCAACAGCGTCTACTAAACTGAACTTCTTCACAAATGTTACACAATTTCAGAAATAAACTGCTGACGCTCAACACAGCTGAAAGTTTGGACTCGAGTCGTCCTGCAACGACGAAGAAAGTTTGAACTCGCTTAAATAATTTTTGCCGTCTGAAAGGAGCTCTTTCTCTGCGAGCGAGCTACCAAAATCCTAGGAACGCTGATATATGCGTCTGCTGTGACGGGCATCAAGTTAAAGGGCGACTTCTCCGCCCCAGTTTTGCGAAGGTCAGCTGAACGTTTTTGTTGCTCCCTTGTGAATATGACTGGCAAAGTCACCGGAGTTACGGAGATGTTTCGTGGAAATGTGTCATTTTGAAGCACTTGTGTTGACTTGCTTCTTGCACTACGTTATGGTCGCAAGCGGTTTTGTCTCCGCGTGTTAAAAGTGAGAGTTCGCTTTTGAAATTGCTTCTTTGCTAGGTATAAAAGTGAAATTTTGATTGAGTTTTTGAGCCATAGGCCGTGAGGACATGGATAGTATTTTGTAATTTGATGTTTAAAATATATAACTGGAATTACAGACGGTAATTCAGGGTAAAAAACGATTAAAAATGGAACGTTACCATTTGGAATCAGAATAATTATTTCAGTTTCATAAACTTACTTGAAACGATTATACTTGTGTAGTTAAGTGATTACTATTGATGGAATTCCGTAAATTCAAAAGTAAATTCTAACAAACGATCAATATTTTGTCCCTGTTTTATAAGATGTAATTCAAAGGAGGGGAAAATAGTGCTAAATCAAGAAGAAATAAACGTTCGACAAATATCAATACCTCTGCGATTTAAAATGTACTTCAATTGACCGATGTATTCTAGACAACTCAAATTCATAGGATGAAGGGAAACTTTTAGTTAAAACGCGTATTGATCTCCGTGTAGATGGCGCTCGTTCACTCAAAGTTGCGACTGTCCACAAATATTCCTAAATTATTACACACACAATTTTATGTTTCAACTTTCTTCCTCAACCAGAATATAGAAAGAGAAAGACTTATTGGTATGTAACTGTAGATATAAAAAAATGGACAAGTTAATTTTTTTATGAAAGTAGTGGTTAATTTCTTTTCCGTGTATTAATTTATGGTAGTTTGCGAGGCAGGAAAAGTTGAAGGTAATGTTAATATTGCAAACGTATTCAGTGCTTAACATAGACAGAGGGATGCTCATTTTAAACATTCAAACTGAACAGTTTATCGTAGCAGCAAGGGGTATAAAACTATACAGCTTATAATAACAGCACGAGATGTAAGCTATACAGCTTATAATAGCAGCAAGGGTTATAAAACTATACAGCTTATAATAACAGCACGAGATGTAAGCTATACAGCTTATAATAGCAGCATGGGGTATAAAACTATACAGCTTATAATAACAGCACGAGATGTAAGCTATACAGCTTATAATAGCAGCAAGGGGTATAAAACTATACAGCTTATAATAACAGCACGAGATGTAAGCTATACAGCTTATAATAGCAGCATGGGGTATAAAACTATACAGCTTATAATAACAGCACGAGATGTAAGCTATACAGCTTATAATAGCAGCAAGGGGTATAAAACTATACAGCTTATAATAACAGCACGAGATGTAAGCTATACAGCTTATAATAGCAGCAAGGGGTATAAAACTATACAGCTTATAATAACAGCACGAGGTGTAAGCTATACAGCTTATAATAGCAGCAAGGGGTATAAAACTATACAGCTTATAATAACAGCACGAGGTGTAAGCTATACAGCTTATAATAGCAGTATGGGGTATAAAACTATACAGCTTATAATAACAGCACGAGAAGTAAGCTATACAGCTTATAATAGCAGTAAGGGGTACAAACTATACAACCTATAAATCAGAAAGGGGTATAACCTTTACAGATCATGATTGCGTATAAAGTAAGTAGGGAATCACGTGACGTGTGATATCAAAATAATTCGATTTTCTCGTTAAGGCAGCACTCCAGAATTAAAAGAACTCATAATTACTTTGCTTGAAATAGAAACTTTTACACCGCAAGCGTAGCTTCTGCCTTGCATCAAGCGTAAAGACGATCAATTTAATTGTCAATATCATTAACTCAATATATTGATGAATTTTTATTGCCCACTAAGTCAATTAATTGACGGTCGTCAATCAAGCCCACAGACGATCAATTAAATTGCCAATATTCTTTGTTTTAAATTATATTGACAATAAAATTGATCGTCTATGGGCTGCTTTAGAGTGCCCAGTGCGGGGCAGTCATGTGCTTGTGTTTTATGTTATGTTGTATTTAGGTCCATGTTGTGTTGGGTTAGGCCGCAGCGGTGGCCAACCTGCAGCGCACCCAGCAATTAATGATGGCGCATTGCCTTTGTGCTGGAGAGGATAATTAATTTTTAGAACTTTATAGCTAGGGATTTGGTGTCCTCTCATGGTTTTTTATAAAATTAGCGCATCTGATCTTATATTGTAGAGCAAGTGCCACATGATGTACACAAGGTTGGGCACCTCTGGTTAGGGTATCTTAGGTTTATTTTATTATATTTAGGTTTTTTGTTATGTTGGGTTAACGTATCTCAGGTTTTAGTTTGTGTTGTATTTGGGTTTTATGTTTTGTTGGGTTAGGGTATCATAGGTTTATTTTTTATTACATTTATGTTTGGTTGTGTGAGATCATCTTAGGCTTATTTATGTTATTTTTTACGTAGGTTTATGGTTTGCAGGGTTAGAGTATCTTAGGTTCATTTTCTGCTATATTTAGGTTATATGTTTTATTGGGTTAGGATACCTTAAGCTTATTTTATGTTATAGTTAGGTTTTATATTTTTATGGATTGGGGCATCTTAGGCTTATTTCATGTTATATAAAGGTTTGTGTTTTGTATGAATTTGGGTATCTTAGGTTTATTTTGTGTAATGCAAAGGTTTTTTGTTTATATGGATTTGGTATCATAGGTATATTTAGGTTTTATGTTTTGTTTGGTTAGGGTATTTTAGGTGCATTTAATGTTGTATTTAGGTATAGGTTTTTATGGATTAAGGAATTTTTGGTTAATTTTATTGTTATATAAGTTTTTATTTGTGTTGGGTTAAAGTAAATTAGGTGTATTTATGCTGTATTTAAGATTTATATATTCTGGGATTAAGGTATCTGAGGGTATCTATTTACCTTCGTTGTCAGTCTGTCATTATCTGTGCGTATTGCTAACTTTCATGTTAAGTTAATTTTAAGTGCATTCTTTTCAAGACATAAAATGTCAGTAATTATTGCTCCGAATTGTACAAATTTGAAGGTGTTCATATGTGGACTGTTGTTAAATATCCGGTTACTGAGCTAAAAATGTGAATAAATTTATTCCTCTTCGCAAAATTGTTTGAAAATTCGAGGTACTCGTTACTGAATTTTATTGAGATCGCTTCATGCATAAATAATTCAAATAACCATTTGTGTTAGTTTTTATGAGAAATATTTGATGGAAATCACTCTATGAAAGGAAAAAAGACAGTTTATTATTATATAATTTTATAAATATTATTTAGCGGAGATCAATACAGAACTCGAAAATGTAGATAATATTAGGCACCTAGATGTTTTTGGTGGTAATTATTCGTAGTGAAACGGAATGAACTCGACCATGATTCGCTTTCGTTACTTGCAAGATGAAAGACTGCGTAATTAACACCATTTGTCACAGAATATTACGGATTTTTTTCATGTTAACAACATTGCTCACTATCTTCAAAACTTGCATTTCTCTGACTAGCGACAGCGAAGCCTTGGTATTGGGAACAGAAAGGGAAAAATATATATGTAGATAAAACGAATAAAGTTGTTGGAGAGAACTCTTCAAGGTTTGTCGAGTTGACACATTGGATTGAAAGCTGGAATAATTTTAATATTTTTAATAAGTAAACTCGTATGAAATTTGAAAATATTTTATTTTTCAAGAAAAATATCCACAGCCTTAAACCTTATTAAACGCCGAGAGTTACTGTACATGTATAAAAGTTTGCGCAACAAATCTTCTATTTTGTACTAGATGGACATTTTGTGCAATTCTTTCCTACATCAAAATCAAATCACTTCCAAAAAGAACTTCTTTCTTTAACTTTCTTAAAGTGATACGATATAGGAAACCCTGTGTTCCACAAAGCGAGTTCCGATGGCTCAGAGTTCTGGATTTTCCGGTCCTCAAGTGAAAATTCTCTTGAAAAACAGAAAAACAAGCGCGTAAAATTGAGAATTTTTGGCTCATGCGAAACTTTGCGTCGACCCAAAAATCATCTGCCGTCTGCGGGCTGACGGGCCGTGGCGAAGAAGCTGATATTTCGATTTGGATATCGAATCAAAATTTTTATTTGAGTTTCCGAACCGAAATTTTAATTTGAGTTTGCGAATGTTAGGTCACTCTGTGTTCACATACCGGCCCGAAATTGCTACCTGAATATTTAAGGAGCCAATCAGAGTGCAATCTCGTATGGGGAATTTTTATCTTCAATTCGAGATGCCGTGCCTGGTGATATTTTTTATTTATTTTTTGGTTGATGAGGATATGCCTATTAAGAGCTTATGATTGCTAAAATAAGGATATTTTTTGATTGCAGAGAAAATGTTCATTAACAGCTTACGATTCCTAAAATGAGATTATTTTTTGTTAAGGAAATGTTCATGACAGTTCATTATTGCTTCTATAGGAATATTCTTTGTTGTTGTTGAAAGAAAGAAATGTTTGTTAAAGTTTACGATTGCTTCTGGAGGAATATTTTTTGTTGCCATAGAAAGGTTCGTTGATTGTTCATGGTTGCTTATGTAGAGATTGGGAAATATTTATCAACTGTTCAAGATGGTAAGTCGACGAATATCTTTTAGTTTCCGCATTTGTATAACGTAGCTTATTGCAATACTAAATACGGTAGAATTTATTGCAAGGCTAGAATAGTTTTCTCGTAATTTAATTTGAATGAACTTTTCTAGCATTATTTTCAACTACCTAAGTCAGAACAATACAAAGCTTGAAATTCCCTTGCATAATGCTTCAAAATATTTTCGATTCATCATCTTCGAAGTAACATTTTGCTTAAAAAATTTGTAACCATTTCATTGACTCTTTTAAATGCTCGCAAATGAACGCATTGATTGCATACACAGCAGAATGCGATGTTAGATTTAAGAAAATGATTTGATACGTAAATGTGTTAGGAAAGCTTCATGTACAATTTTACGTTGAAAATTTTATCCGTAAACATCACTGAAAACTTGTCCCGTAAGTATAAATGAATACTTTTTCCGTATAATTAAATACTTTTACATAAGTATCACTAAACACTTTTCCGTAAGTATAGTTGAATACTTTTTCCATAAGTATCGTTGGATACATTTTCCGTGAGTATCATTTAGCACACCAATTTAGTTATACCAATTTATACCAAACCAGTTATACCAATTAACTGGTATAACTGATTACTTTCATATATTGTTTATTCATTGATGTTAACAATCAGATATTCATTGATGTCAGCAGTAATAGTTTATTATTTGTTTGCGAACTGAGTTTGAAGGCTGATCTCACTGAGCGCAGGAACATATGAAAAGTTATCCAATGCAGATCTGCATATTTTTGGTGGAGGAAGGTTTTCGGGAAAGTTTTCTCAGCCGGTTTTGGCTGCTGAGAAAACTCTTGAGGAAAAAAACACTTTATTTCCAATAGAGATTGTACAAAATTACAATCATTGGTTTTTAAGTATCTTAAAGTTAATACACTTAGATGATACACACACATGAGTCTTGTAATACCCATGTCACTAGTCGAAAAGAAATGATTGAGGGCAATGTACTCCTAATCTTGCTTAATCTATATTTGATAATACATGTAATGATGATTATAAGAAATAACACAATTTTATGGACGGTGCATTTTCATTGTGGGGTGAAAACCCTTTTGACAGTTTACGTGTATAGGACATAAAACTTCGCAATTCTTGACGCCAGGAAATAAAACATGAATCGCTTGTTTCGGCCAATGTTCAAAAGTGTCATTTTAAGGAAGCATGAAAAAAATATATAAATATATACCCACATATATCTATATATATGCATACACATATATACATTTTTATATAAATATGTACACATAAGCATGAGGACCAAGAAGATTATAAGTTTTGTATTTCTAATTCAACAATTTTAACATAACGGTCGTTAGCTAATAAACATTTTATTTAAATATAAATGGATGATCGCACAACAAATGTATAGTTTTTACATGAATGCTTTACAATAATAAAGAGATGACGTGTTAGGTAATGTTACAAGTTGAGAGTGAACAGAAAAAAGACCATTATCTATAGTAAAATGCTAGTTGTCAGTCTAGTACACACATATGTGCACATTTACATGTAAATATATACACATACACATGCACACAAAATCCACGCACATACTCACATCAAACTCGTAAGCATACACAAATGCATTTCTATGCATCGAGGCAATTACAATACATACGCATTCTATAAAGTATCATACGCATAGCGTGCACACGTACACATATACACAAGTAAGCATGTGTGCAAAAATCAGCGTAAACTATTCAGTATAAACCAGCATTCCAATCGAGGGAAACGGAGAAAATATTATTAGGGCATGAATTTTATAAAAGCTCATCTCAGCTGGTCGTGGAGGCTAAGAGAGCTCTCATCAGTTAATTGTAGTTTCTGAGAAAACCTACTTAAGTTGACTGTGGTGGCTGAGAAAGATCTTATCAATTGATTAGGGTCCCTAAGAAAGCTTACATCAATTTATTACTGCCGATGAGAAATCCCACCACAGCTGATTATAACGGCTCAGAAAGCTTTCATTCGTTGATTTTAGCAGCTGAGAAATCTCACTTCAACTAATTATGACGGCTGAGAAAGCTCTCATTCGTTGATTTTAGCAGCTGAGAAATCTCACTTCAACTAATTATGACGGCTCAGAAAGCTTTCATTCGTTGATTTTAGCAGCTGAGAAATCTCACTTCAACTAATTATGACGGCTGAGAAAGCTCTCATTCGTTAATTTTAGCAGCTAAAAAATCTCCCCTCAGGTGGCTCTGGCGACAGGAGATTGCGAAGAATCCTTCCCTCAGTCGCGGCGGCTTAGGAAGAAGAGGCGCCAGACTAAGAAGTATTCGAGCCCAGCGTTCTAAGTTATGAGGGAACTTCTCCTAAAATACGACTTAGTAAAGAGGAAAAGTTTTCGCCAGCACTGTGAAACTGGACACCAACCTCTGCAGAAAACAGACATTCAGGGCACACCGCATGCGAAGTTTTTAATTAGACCTTTCTTAAGATTTCCTCCTGAAACTCCTGGTAATTTTGAGACAACTTATTTTCCATAATTTGAGCTCTCTTTCTTCTTAGATGTAGTAAGGTGAACTCTTTTTGGAATTTTCTTTTATCATGGAGCTAATAATTAGCGATAAGAAGATTAAATAAAGAACATTTATGAAATTAGGATTTTGTTATTAATGAAATTTGATTGATTTCCATAGAGCGTTTGTGAGATGATAAAATTTGGCAAAATGTCAAGCCCATAATTTTGAAACAGACCAGACGTGCGAATCATTTTCAACGTTTTCGATTTGACCTATGTATTTAAGGTACAGAAGAACGATGGTCGAACATGTTAATATTAGCTCAAAGAAGAAACTTGATAAAAGCGGCGCTTTCAGTTAGGCAAATTGGTTCTCAAAGCGTGGAGAAATGGAATTCTGAAAGAGAAGAAGTTGAGCACGAGGTAAAGTTAACGCTTTTCCTGTTCGCAGTACTTGCAGAAGTGCGGTTGTGCGCGTAGTATATAGGTACGTAGTAAAAAATAAAATTTGTGGTATGTAAAAAGTTGGTCTTTCTCACCTTAATTGGAGTTTGAAGGCTCATCTCAGCCTTTTATTTTGCCACGTCTGAAGTACACACCTTCTGCACGTACCGGCGTGTCGCAAAGTACTAGCGGAAAAAACATGAAAACAAAAAACGTAAATTTATATAACCAAAATTAAAATTCAGAAGTAAAATTTTGAAATATATAACCATAAAAGTTTATAGAAGTATATATATATATATATTGCTTTATTAAAATTAAATACATAAATAAATGATTGTGTAGATGTGAAAATATATAAATATATACTCATGCAATAATATCAATGTGTTAGCATATTAACAAATAAGGGTGCCGGTACAGTATGATATCTACCGTCGATTCCAATATCTACAAATCTCTTTATCATATGGATTTCTTGTTCTGAATTTCTTTTCCAATAATAATTGTAAAGTATCTACGATACGATGTTGTATGTAGTGCTTAAGATTGAAATTATATTTCCTTAAAATATGTTTCAAAGAAGAAAATAACACCATGCTTAAAAGACATTTCTACAAACTATAATAAAAACATTTATTACACAACATTTCTTACAAAAGGTTATTCGGTGGCGGTATAGTATATCTATCGTCGGTTTTCTGGTACAGTATGATATCTACCATAACAAATGTATTATCTTGTAACAAATGTTTCTTAATAAATGTATTATTTATGCTTAACCAAATGATCTTCATCTCTAATAATTGATTTCAATTTACGGGAGATTTCATACAATACCAGAAAATCTACGGTAAATATCATACTATACCAGAAAATCTTAGGTAAATATCATACTATACCAGAAAATCTACGGTAAATATAATACCATAACAGAAAATCTACGGTAAATATCATACTATACCAGAAAATCTACGGTAAATATCATACTATACCAGAAAATCTACGGTAAATATCATACTATACCAGAAAATATACGGTAAATATCATACTATACCAGAAAATTTACGGTAAATATCATACTATACCAGAAAATCCACGGTAGATTTCATACTATACCAAAAATCGACGGTAGATTTCATTCTATACCAGAAAAACGACAGTAGATGTCATACCATACCAGCATAGACTGATTTACTGTTTATTTTCATTTAATGAGTTTGTGCTAAATTCTTTTGACGTATGTATTTTAAAGTACTGACTCCAAAATCAATATTACAGCGGATTGTCAAAAAACACCTTCCCTCACAGTGTTATTTACCATACACTAATACTTCCAACACAACATTACTTGCCTCACAATATTACTTGCCTTACAACATTACTTGCCTCACAGCATGACTTGCCTCACAGCATTACTTGCCTCACAACATGACTTACCTCACAACATGACTTACCTCACAACATGACTTGCTTCACAACATGACTTGCCTCACAACATGACTTGCCTCACAACATTACTTGCCTCACATTATGACTTGCCTCACAACATGACTTGCTTCACAACATGACTTGCCTCACAACATGACTTGCCTCACAACATTACTTGCCTCGAATTATGACTTGCCTCACAACATGACTTGCCTCACAACATGACTTGCCTCACAACATGACTTGCCTCACGACATGTCTTGTCTCACAACATGACTTGCCTAGCAATATTATGCCTCTGTGGTGGTCTCAACAAGCTGTTCGCAGATACCACCACACAAGCTCCGAAGCTTTACCTCACTCAGCAACAGCTACAAAGCGCCACAACGCATCGACCAATAGGAACGCTTGTTCAGAGCGGTGGTGCCTCACCAGACATTATATAAAGAGGTCCAGTGCGAGCTGATTTAGTCGTCACTCCGGTTACCGTGCCGAGTGGATGTGTGCTTCGCTGTGTGCTCTCTGCTTGGAGAAGGTTTTGGTCCCCTTGGGAATTGTACTGTCTCTTAAATAGCCTTACTTTTGTATTGGGAGTAAGAGGTAAGCTACTATTATTGTAGCTATATAGGGGGTGATTGCCTCGTCTATTATTTCTTGCGATCATTTCTATTTGTTTTTTTTTCTTTTTGTGCTTTTTGGTGATCTTGTTGATTTGTACTACTGTTAATCGGTGTGTTAGCTGCTATGCCCCCCATTGAGCGGGGGAGGGGGGCTGGGGGTGGTCGTGGAGGACCGGGTAGTCGACCACCCCGTGCCCCTTTTCTCCAGCCTTCGGGCCGTTCCACCTCACGGACTAGATCCGATTCCTTTTCTGGAAAGTCCGGGCCGGCTTCTGCGCCACCGACTATCTTACACCCTCCAGAACCGCTGACAGCCTCCTTTCCGAATCCTCGACCAACTAAAACACCAACATATCGTGTCCAACTTAAGACCATTGACACCTCCAAACAGACAGACAAAGCAAAAATCTTCGAAGCCACTTTTAAAGAACTGAATGCCCCCCTCATCCGGCTAACAAGCACCAAAAACGGATTCTATGCTGTGACTGATGATACCAATGCAGTAGACAAACTAACATCTCCTAAGGCCACCCAAGTATTTGAAAAATTAAACCTGGTTCCGGCAATACCACCTGACTTAAGAGCTAAAAGGACCATATTCGTTCGACAAATTGACTCTGACATTGGTGTGAGACCTACAGACGAAATAAAAAATGAGATTGAAAATCAAAACAATTGGTTAAAAGTAACAGACATAATCAAAATAAAAAATTACACCTACCTGCTTAAAATAGTGACAACAGACACAGTAACAGCGCAAAGGATACTCAGAGACGGGTTTTATATGTTCCATACAAAAATCACATCCCAACAATGCGAACAGGAAGAGTACACCCACATCTTGATTTGCTATAAATGTTACAAGTTCGAAGATCACCCCACCTTTCAATGCACACAAAGTTCCCAGTTCTGTTCTGAGTGTTCATTATAGGAACACACATATCAAAACTGCACTAACACTCTGAAACAATGCCTAAACTGCCAAGGACCACATAGAACACTCGCAGCCAGCTGTCCGTACAGAAAAAACATCGTTAAACTAAAACGGGAAGAGGAACAGTTGAAAAAACAGCAACAAACTAATAGTACTTACGCTGAAATAGCCAAACAAGCAATCCAACAGACAAATCCACCGCAACACACCCTAACCCTCACCAACCATACGCATATTAAACTTACAGCCTTAATACTAGAGGCACACATAGCAGCATTAGACAGAACAAAGAAATTTGGCAATATTCTGTCCCAATCCCTCAAAGACAACTTTAACATAGATACAACTTTCCCAGACCGAGACTCGACTGCTATTTTCAACTTTTATTATAGTAACAATGAAACACCAACCACACAAGCAACTCCTCCTGAACACCACCTAGTGGAAGAAACCATGGATACTCAAACAGAAACAGAATTTGATATAGAGACCGACCTTAGACACAAGAGGAGGATCAGCGAGGAAACAGAAAATTCAACAATAGTCATAGACAAGAAACATAGCCACCCCATTAAACTGTACCGCAACTTTCAGGACCGATCAACAATACCAGAAGAACCAGACGCAGACTGGTACATATCTGAGCTAAAGAAAGACAACGGAAGCGGGTTAAAATTCTCAGTGCAGGAAATGAGATCAGCGACACTAATGGAATACATATTTGCAAAAAGAGTCCAATTCACCCGGATCAAAATAAATATAATACCACACGAACAATTCATAGCGTTACCCAGACACCAGTCAATGATCACAGCAACCAAAAAACCTAAAAATATTCCCCCTACAAAATGAATCTAAGCAAATTGAAAGTAGTGCAACACAACGTACAGTGCTGGAACACTAACAAAATAGCCCTAACCAACATCTACAACCACATAGGTCCTGACATAATTCTAATAAACGCTCACAGCCTAACAGGAGATAAACATATGAAAATTTTCAACTACAATACTTTTTACGTAAACAAGACAAATGAACAACATGCAGGGGCTGCAATTGCAATAAAAAAGAACATTCCATACAGACTTCATGACAATTTCTACTCAGACATGATGGCAGTCACCGTCGAAACACTTCAAGGACCACTTACAATAGGCACAACTTACACCCCACCGAGAGTCGATTACCTTCACTTTGCAGATTTCCACACATTATTCAACAGACCAAACCCGGTATATTTCATAGGCGACATCAATGCATCCCATAGAACCATAGGAAACTCACACAACAACAGAAGAGGAAACCATCTTCACTACATGATAGAGAGACAAAAATGTATACACGTAGGTCCATACTTTCCCACAATGATCACCCACAGAAGCACATCTACACCAAACATTGCTCTACAGAACCTACTAGCCTACCATAATATCTTTTTTCAACCAGGACCTGTAACACCTTCTGACCATATCCCTATAATAGCAACCATAACAGCAAACCCGATTCAGATTCCCATCAAACCAAGGAACCAATATCATAGAGCAGATTGGAGGAAGTACAGAGAACAACTAGCCGTGGTATCCCCCGATATGCAAGAAGAACCAACGTTGGAGGAAATAGATGATCATCTGGAGAAGTGGACTGAGCATATTCACAGAGCCACAGAAACTGCCATTCCAAATATAACCCATAGAACTATCCCCGGAATAAAACCTACACCCGAAATACTCCGTACTCAAGTCAGATACCAACATACAATAGATTATATTCACATCAACGGAACAAACAGAGAACTCTATAGACTTCTCATCAATCTCAGACGGCAAATACTAAACCTATACAAACAGGCATATGCACAAACTTGGAATACTCTAGTTCAATCATTAGAATTGCAGGAAGATCCTAAGATATTCTGGTCATCAATTAAGAGAATGATAGGCTACAACAACAAACAAACAATCCCATACCTAATTCATAACAAAAAAGAATTACACACTCCGCAAGAAAAGGAAATAGTATTCAGACAGCACTGGGAAAATATTTTTACCGAGACAGATGACGACGAAGAATTTGACTCAGACCACATCAATGCAGTAAAGGAACACATGACCAATATATCAGAGCAAATAATACCATTTCATACCGGAAATACCAACAGACTTGACCAACTTCATTTCCCCCCTATAACAATAGAGGAGTTAAAACAGACATTGAGATCTTTCAAGCAGAAAGCTCCAGGTCCAACTGGCATAACTACCCTTCAAATTAAAAATCTACCGATCAATATGTTACAATACTTGTTAAATATCTTCAATAACTCCATCTCAGCAGGCTACTTCCCAGACAGTCTCAAACACGCCATTATGATTTTTCTCCCAAAACCCCTAACGTCTCAAAAACAGGTGCAGAACTACCGACCAATATCTCTATTAGACATCCATGGCAAACTTTTAGACAAGATACTCAACAATAGACTTACAAACCATATGACCATTAACAACTTATACAACAATAGACAGCATGGGTTTAGGAGATGTAGGGGAACCCACACCGCCTTGGCAACGTTTACCGAAACACTAGCAATAAATCTAGCCAATAAATTTACCATAGACATAGTTCTCAGAGATGTGACCAAGGCTTTTGATAAGGTATGGCATTTAGGATTGATATTCAAACTCTCACAATCTGGAATTCATCCATTATTTTTACGGACACTGGCCGACTACTTAACAGACAGGAGCGCATCAATAAGAATAGGGAATTTCATAGGTCCATCATTTATACTGCAAACTGGGGTACCACAGGGAGCTTGTTTATCGCCGACATTATATAGTTTCTATACTCATGACATTCAGGAACCAATACCCAACACTGATTACATATGCTTTGCCGACGACATCACCCAAATTTCTGCTGGCCGCTACACTCCGAACTTTGCAGCTCAACAAACGCAGCATGCCATACAACAAATTAACAATTTCGAAGCCAGATGGAAAATTTCCACCAACGTCAAAAAATTTAAGATAATTCCAATCAGCAGAATCAAAACCGCAGACATCTTTATAGATGATCAACATTTTCCATACTCCAATAAAGGCAAAATTCTAGGTCTAAACTTTTCAACACACGGATTTTCACCTCAAATAACTACTCGACAGGCGATAGGATTCAGCAACTTGAGCAAACTGTTCAGATTTATGCACCTTTCACAGATAACAAAACGCAAATTATACCTATCATTCGTCAGATCAGCTCTCATCTATCCAGCTATCCCACTCCACACATTGTCTCCAACTGCCATTTCCAAGCTACAAAAAGTCCAAAACAGAGCACTCCGATTCATCACCAATACAACACGCATGGACCGTATCTCTTCTTTATCACTGCATCATCAAGTCGACTTACCTCCTATAAGCCTTCTGCTTCACAATCATGCCAAAAGAATATGGGATAATTTACAACAGTTTGACCAAGACCTATTTCAACAGCTGACATTTCCAGAAGATACAGCCAATAGCCAAAACTCACGCTTTAAGAGCTCCAAACTTCCAGCATTAGGACCTCCTCCGGAACCAAGATACTTGTAATAAATTTTCATCAGCAATCAATGGGGACGACCGTAACAATTTTCAATTACTTATTTACTTTGTTTATTTTTGGGGTTTTGGCGAGCGGACGGAACGGTCTTCCCCCCACGGGCGCGAAGCCAAAACCCCAAACCACAAACTCAATTTTCAACCAACACTAAATAGTCACCCTCCAAATAATCATTGAGCATTCCGTCCTTACACACAACATATTCATAACCTTTCAGTAAAATATCAGACGCCAACCTTACATGTTTCTTATGTCCATTTTTGAGGTGGAGCGTCCCGGGAGGGACATGTGGTGGATACGCCGGTAACAAGGCTACACAGGGGCTTTTTGTAAATATTGTAATATAAAAAAAAAAAAAAAAAAAAAAATCTTATGAACATATATATGTATATTTTGTATAGTTTAATTGTATATTGACATTTGGAAATATTCATAGCAATCACACATTTCTATCTGTAAAATATTTCCAAACTTGTATATATGTTATTGAGTGGAATATTAAAAAAAAAAAAAAAAAAAAAAAAAAATTAGATAGATATATTCTAACCAATACATATGCACGTGTATGTATGAGTGTATGTACAGTAGTTATATATGTAAATCATCAATTTGTAAATATTCATAGCAATCATCATACATATCTTTATGTAATATACTCCTAAACTTGTGCACATATATTAAAAATATAAAAAAAAAAAAGGGTGGAAAATAAAAATAAAATAAAAAAAAAGTTAATAGGAAAAAAAAAAAAAATAATTATGAGAATCATGAAAAAAAAAAAAATGTTTATAAAAAAAAAAAAAAATTTTTTGTATATTTGTATATGTGTACATTAATAACCTATTCTTAAATCTGTGTAAATGTGTAATATAGCTAACTTTTTTTGCGAATTAGTCGGTTAGGGATGGTTGCATGAGATTACCTTGTAGATATAACACAGCTATTAATGTAAAATAAGGGTAATATGTATATATAGTTACACCTTACCTATATATTAGGTAATAGCCACATCGGCACCTTAGAACTTGATAATTTGTACATACAAAGCCTTGAAAGGTTCCCGTATCTCATACCCCAGGGAAACCTTATATTTAAAATTACGTCAACAGGATCACCAAATTATGCGCTTTTTTCCGCGTCTCTTCCCTCTCCTACTATCCTCTTCCCTTTCGCCTTCTGTTTCTTCTGGCACACTCTGTGCCGAACTCTCTCCTTTTCCTCTCTTTCCTAATGGCATCGCCCCCCCCGATTTAGTCTCCTCACAGCAGCGGCCCACGCAAATCTTCTCCCAGCGACTCTGCTCGCAGCAGTTCTCTCTCGCCGGCTCTGATATTCACTACAAGTCTCGGCCGCTCCGCAAGCATTAGCCTCGCTGCCTCCATCGCCGCCTGGACCGCCAGCCGCACCGCAATGCTTCGACCCAAGTCCAAAGTCTAAAAGCGTCCACAAACAATAATAATAATCGACCCGAGTAAGTTCCCTTCTAGCGGCTCTGATATTCACAAGCGCACACACTCGGCCAGCAGCAGCCTCACCGTTTCGCACTCACGCTGCGACTCCTCGCCACTTGTCGGTCCCCCAAGGTGTCCCGGGGTGATGTTTTACCTACCTGTAATATTCTCATTGTTTGCCATTACTGTCGGCGACATTCACAATAATACGGCATTTATTACAGTTGTGTTTTTCTCATCCTGTCGGGTTCGTTCGTACCTCAGGCACTCGCTTCGGGCATTGATATTCCATGGCTTTAGATATTCAGTCTGCCCGGAGCGTAAAGCAGCATGAGGGAGAACACTACACCTCGCGATGTTACTTCCCTTCAAACTAACTTAAGCTAAATACAATACGTTATTCGAATTACAAATCCTTTGGTGAAGGGCTTCGCTATTTCTCAAAAACAAAATTTTGCCGAGCACTTCGTTCTATATTTCGACAAATAGAAAGTATACTCATAGCTCACTCATATTAACTCAGCCAAACTTCTACAGTTCTCCTTAATCTCGTTTGTTATTAATATCTGTTCCATTCAGTATTCAGTTGGTCCATTTGTCTAATATCCAGGTAGTCCAGTTGTCCAGCATCCAGCTGGGGGCGGTAGTGCAGCCAGGTGGTCCAGCTATCCAGCATCCAGCTGGGGGAGGTAATGCAGCCAGGTGGTCCAGCTGTCCAGCATCCAGCTGAAGAAGTGATGCAGCGCTACGAGAAGGTAGCAGCGAAGAGACAGATGCAGGCTAAATAAAGCTCCATCCTCTCCTACCAAGCAAGGACACCATAATATTTCCGTTTTTATGCACGAAACTGTGACTTACTGTACATTAGTGTCCTCAGATATGTAAATGTTTGCAGTAGATCCTTGTACTGAGTTTAATATTATAGTCCAGCCTCGTGCTCTGCTCCATGTCACAGTCCAGCCTCGTGCTCTGCTCCAGGTCACAGTCCAGCCTCGTGCTCTGCTCCATGTCATAGTCCAGCCTCGTGCTCTGCTCCATGTCACAGTCCAGCCTCGTGCTCTGCTCCATGTCACAGTCCAGCCTCGTGCTCAGCTCCATGTCACAGTCCAGCCTCGTGCTCTGCTCCACGTCACAGTCCAGCCTCATGCTCTGCTCCATGTCACAATCCAGCCTCGTGCTCAGCTCCATGTCACAGTCCAGCCTCGTGCTCTGCTCCACGTCACAGTCCAGCCTCGTGCTCTGCTCCACGTCACAGTCCAGCCTTGCGCTCTGCACCATGTCACAGTCCAGCCTCGTGCTCAGCTCCATGTCACAGTCCAGCCTCGTGCTCAGCTCCATGTCACAGTCCAGCCTCGTGCTTTGCTCCATGTCACAGTCCAGCCTCGTGCTCTGCTCCACGTCACAGTCCAGCCTCGCGCTCTGCATCATGTTCACAGTCCAGCCTCGTGCTCTGCTCCATGTCACAGTCCAGCCTCGTGCTCAGCTCCATGTCACAGTCCAGCCTCGTGCTCTTTGTAACCACATTACGCACCAAATTACACAATCATCCTCACTAATTATTACTTCTTCAGCATAAAGTGCGCTGTCCAGAAATTTGAAATCATGTTCTAGTATTTTTACGAGTCAAATTAGCTATTCAAGATCTTCTGAATTTCTTTAATTTTTTCTAGCGCGCTGTTCCTTCTATTTTTTAAATTAGTCTTTCTCGGAAGTCTTGAAACGACGCAGCTGTCGTGAGCTTTTCTGTTGGCTCGTTAGCAGCACAGCGTCTCACTGCCTTTTGTTTATCTCATAACAGGTGCCAAAAAACTGCTTCGAAGGCTTGTCTATTGTTATAAACCTTCCTTTCAGGTCCGGTGCGGCGGAGAACGAATGAGCGCGAGATATATTCTACAGGTGTTTCTAGCTGCTCTTTGTAAAGCGATGAATTATCCGTTTTAAAGTTTCGATCTTTCATGCCAATGCTCTTATACGATGTAGGAGGCATTGCTCATATACGTGTTGCAACTGTAACCACATGCTTCAGCTGATCATTTTATGAAGAGATTTGAAATTCAGGCTGTGAAAATATTGTTCTTTCATATTCAACAGTGATATTCTTTGGCATTAGATCCCACGCAGTGCAACTTCTCTGGTTTGGACGGCAAGCTTCTGTGAGCGGAATTCACTGAAGGTTCAAAATCAACAAAACTTGTTCTGATTCTGAAAACTCTCTTTGATACTGAATACTCTGATAATGAATACTCTGATACTGAATACTCTGATACTGAAAACTCTCTCTGTTACTGAATACTCTCTCTGGTTCTGAATATTTTTTCTTTACTCTTTTTCTGATACTGAATACTCTCTCTGATACTGGATACTCTCTCTGATACTGAATACTCTTTCTGATGCTGGATACTCTCTCTGATACTGAATACTCTCTCTGATACTGGATACACTTTCTGATACTGAATACTCTTTCTGATACTGAACTCCTGAATACTCTCTCTGAAACTGAATAAACTCTGATACTGAATACTTCCAAACACCTAGTTTTATTCCATGTCCATCATGCTTTATTTCCTTTGTTAGCAATCATTTAGGTCTCCTCAGGAGAAAGCTTGCTCAGCCTAAATTTTTCAGCGGAAAATTTTTAATTTTTTAAATTATGAACATGGTTCATGGTCACAGACCGAAGAATTAACTGTGAATTATTCGCCACTGAATGATATAAGTAATTTAACTTCAAATATTTAGCCTGAGGAAGAATAAACAATTTCTTAAGCTTCAGCTCATGAACTTAAAAGTTTCACACCAGTTTGCCTGCGTAGTACCCACTTAAAACAGACTTACAAGTGTCCTTGAGTAGCTGAGAAGAAATTAAACAGTACATAGCTTTATTCTTTCGAATGACTAGAGATAAAAAACTTTTCAGTTCAAAAGACTTACAAGTTTAATCATTTCCTGGGAGTTGATATTGGCAGCCTGATTGGCAAGTAGGGCACTGGCTTTGTGGGGTGAGTACTTACGTAGGATACGGGATATGGGGCGAGTACTTACGTAGGATACGGGATATGGGGCGAGTACTTACGTAGGATACGAGATATGGGGCGAGTACTTACGTAGGATACGGTATATGGGGCGAGTACTTACGTAGGATACGGGATATGGGGCGAGTACTTACGTAGGATACGGGATATGGGGCGAGTACTTACGTAGGATACGGGATATGGGGCGAGTACTTACGTAGGATACGAGATATGGGGCGAGTACTTACGTAGGATACGAGATATGGGGCGAGTACTTACGTAGGATACGGGATATGGGGCGAGTACTTACGTAGGATACGGGATATGGGGCGAGTACTTACGTAGGATACGAGATATGGGGCGAGTACTTACGTAGGATACGGGATATGGGGCGAGTACTTACGTAGGATACGGAATATGAGGCGAGTACTTACGTAGGATACGGGATATGGGGCGAGTACTTACGTAGGATACGGGATATGGGGCGAGTACTTACGTAGGATACGGGATATGGGGCGAGGACTTACGTAGGATACGGGATATGGGGCGAGTACTTACGTAGGATACGAGATATGAGGCGAGTACTTACGTAGGATACGGGATATGGGGCGAGTACTTACGTAGGATACGGGATATGAGGCGAGTACTTACGTAGGATACGGGATATGGGGCGAGGACTTACGTAGGATACGGGATATGGGGCGAGTACTTACGTAGGATACGAGATATGGGGCGAGTACTTACGTAGGATACGTGTTATGAGGCGAGTACTTACGTAGGATACGAGATATGAGGCGAGTACTTACGTAAGATACGGGATATGAGGCGAGTATTTAAGTAGAATACGGGATATGAGGCGAGTACTTACGTAGGATACGAGATATGAGGCGAGTACTTACGTAAGATACGGGATATGAGGCGAGTATTTAAGTAGAATACGGGATATGAGGCGAGTATTTAAGTAGAATACGGGTTATGAGGCGAGTATTTAAGTAGAATACGGGATATAGGGCGAGTACATAAGTAGAATACGGGTTATGAGGCGAGTTGAAACGCTTGCGTTTTTGATTTGCGCTTGGGATCATTTGAAACATTCCAATTTAAGGGGCAGTGCAGAGGAAGAATTATACTTTTTTTGTAATAAATGTTGATCAACTTGAACGTTCTCGAACATAAAATAAATGTAAATATAGAGTAAGGTGGCAATCCGAAATTATTTATGAAATGCAGTGTGTGCGAAATATCAGACGATCGATCTGTGAATAAGTTGACGTTGACTGAGAAGAATTTATTCCAGATATTTCACATTTTTCTGAATTTTTCATGTTGAAAAATTTATCGAAACTCTCGATTTCTAGGAGTAATAACGTAAGCACAAATTTTAGCTGGTCATGCTTCTTCTGACAAAATAAATTCATGGTCAAGTTGAGCATTTGCTGTCGTGAAAGACACATAGCGAAAATGTAATTCGGTTTATTTATCACGTTACATTTTCGATACTAACATCTACTAGAACGAATATTTTACACATTTCTTATGACTTCACTATTTCTTAAGACTTAAGACTTATTTTACATTACGAGTATTTCTTAAGACTTCCCAAATTCAACTTTTCGTGCGCCAATCTTACATCACTCGATGCAGGATGAAGCTACAGCCCGCGCGACGGTTCACTTAAACCTTCAGCACGTGCAATTGCATCCCATAGAAAATAAACTCTCCCAAAACCAACTAAAATATCCCATAAAAACACAGATGCATAGCCTGCAGGGCAAGAAAGAAGAAGAAAAGAAAGAAAAACAGTTTATTTACAATAAACAATGTAAACAATTTTAAAACATTCTATTTACCACAGGTGATACAGAGGAAGAATAAAGATGATACAAAAATCATCATCGAGTTTTAAATATCTCACCGTTAGGATCTTTAGTTGATATACACACATGGGTATCGTAATAGCCATGTCAATAGTAGATAACACATTATTGAATGGTTTAGAAACATATGAGAGAATACTTCAGAAACACATGAAAGAATAGTTTAGAAACACATGAAAGAAAACTTTACAAAAACGCGAAAGAATAGTTTAGAAATACATGAAAGAATACTTTAGAAACACGTGAAAGAATAGTTTAGAAACACATGAAAGAATACTTTAGAAACACGTGAAAGAATACTTTAGAAACACGTGAAAGAATATTTTAGAAGCACATGAAAGAATAGTTTAGAAACCCATGAAAGAATACTTCAGAAACACATGAAAGAATAGTTTAGAAACACGTGAAAGAATAGTTTAGAAACAGATGAAAGAATACTTTAGAAACACGTGAAAGAATACTTTAGAAACACGTGAAAGAATAGTTTAGAAACACGTGAAAGAATACTTTAGAAACACATGAAAGAATACTTTGGAAACACGTGAAATAATAGTTTAGAAACACATGAAAGAATAGTTTAGAAACAGATGAAAGAATACTTTAGAAACACTGAAAGAATAATTTAGAAACACATGAAAGAATAGTTTAGAAACACTTGAAAGAATAGTTTAAAAACAGATGAAAGAATAGTTTAGAAACACGTGAAAGAATAGTTTAGAAACACATAGAAGAATTGTTTAGAAGCTCGTGGAAGAATAGTTTAGAAACACATGGAAAAATTGTTTAGAAACTCGTGGAAGAATAGTTTAGAAACACATGGAAGAATACTTTAGAAACTCGTGAAAGAATACTTTAGAACACATGAAAAAATAGTTTAGAAACTCGTGAAAGAATAGTTTAGAAACACGTGAAAGAATAGTTTAGAAACACATGAAATAATAGTTTAGAAACACATGAAAGAATAGTTTAGAAACACGTAAAAGAATACTTCAGAAACACGTGAAAGAATAGTTTAGAAACACATGAAATAATAGTTTAGAAACACATGAAAGAATAGTTTAGAAACACGTAAAAGAATACTTTAGAAACACGTAAAAAAATAGTTTAGAAACACATGAAAGAATAGTTTAGAAACACGTGAAAGAAAACTTTAGAAACACATGAAAGAATAGTTTAGAAACACGTGAAAGAATACTTTAGAAACACTGGAAAGAATAGTTTAAAAACAGATGACAGAATAGTTTAGAAACACGTGAAAAAATAGTTTTGAAACACATGAAAAAATAATTTAGAAACACGTGAAAAAATAGTTTAGAAACACATGAAAAAATAATTTAGAAACACGCGAAAGAATAGTTTAGAAAATGCACTCCTTTTGTTGCGTAATCTTAAAAATTTCCCTCCTATGAAAGGGCAGAGCTGTGTTCATCCTCAACATTTTTTTGTAAGAAATTCTTGTGTTCAGTCCGTACAAAAGGGTGCGTGTACGTTCAGTGTACACTTGCCCACACGCCACGCACCTGCATTAGCAGAGTGCTGCCGCTCGTGCCGTCACACGCCAGCGAATTAATGTCCAAGCGATCCCTGCATCACACGCGAAAATAACACGCTTCTCTGTTATTTCTTCAATCCTGCAATGCAATTTTTTCTCGTAGGCTACTGAAAGATGTACCATGACTTTTTTATCGTGCAATGGTAGATTCTTTTCATAAATTTTAGAGAACAATATGGAAATATGAATAATATGTTTTGTTGAAAATTTTTTTAATTATTAGGAAGATTGTAGGACCGAAAAATGTACTCTGAAGCTTTGTATTGTGCTACGATAGATTATTTTTGTGAATTTTTGAGAACAATATGGAAATCTAAATAATTATAATTTGTTGAAATTTTTATGAATTATTAACAATATAGGAATATACATAAATTTTGTTGAATAGTCAGACTGTGACCTCACGCAAGAAAACAGCTGTTGATGCTTGAAATACATGCGATATCCGACCATGTTTAGGGCTCTGACTGGAATCACATATTCGAATACAAATAAATTCGGTTAGCATGTAGTTTTCAATTGACGTCATGAAAGCATTCGAATTCAATTGGTACACTTTAATTTTGTTTGATAGTTGAACATGGGTTACTTATTTGGTTATTTTGTTATATTAGCAGTTATTTTCGAAAGAAATTGCGTCTCCCGATAGTGACTGTAATCTTACAGTTGACACGGACTGGAACGACGTCGGGAACTCAAATCATCCATGAACAAAATCTGCCTTCCGTTTCTTTTTCTGCAATCTTTGCTCCTGTAATAGATTTTACCAGGACGATAATGATGCAGAGGATTTCAAAAATACAAGCAGTTATGGTTTATTTTGAATTCGTTTAGGACCATAACGTGCCGAAGTTAGCCGACGCACGTATGCGATATACGCGGTCGTTTTCTATTTACCTATTTAAGCCTAATTTTTTCCCTCATATCCCCAGTATTACAACAACTGTAGTTAGGCTGCCACTGGCATCAGGTTATCACCGAATTCAGAAATAGGACGGGTCTGCAATCCAGCAAAAAGCTTCAAAAATTAAAAAATTACTTTAAGGTACAAATTAAACGAGAAAAAACTATGTGTGCATTTTTGAGAGCATGCCTTATGTGACACGTGGGACTGTTAAGGGTTAAGGAATCACGGTTCGAAGCATTCGCGTGTGTTAAAAATTACCTCCACGTCTATAAGCCAGCGTCGTCTTTCAATACGCAAAAAAATAATCGCGTACTTTATCATTTGGCCCCAAAAGCTTATCGCTTTAGGGTAAGTTTCCAAAAAGTTGCAGGCAGCAACGAAACGAGCCTTCATTTCGTGGAACAAACTGGAGTAGCTGCGCACGGCCCACGGACCACCACTTCTTTTATAAAAGAAATGAATGAAATAAATATACATGCAAACAAATACACGATATGCACTACAAAATGCAATAAATCCATACGCAGTACAAAGACGCTATAACGAATATAAGGCAATCGATATAAGTTTGCCATACCCGCCCCGCTGTTCAACCCAATGAACGTAAATTCAAATCAAATCGAATAAAATATTATTCGTTGTTTTGTCCTACTTTGATCCTATAATGATTATGTTTTGAAAGTTTATCGAGCTGCAACACAACATTTGCAGTTAATGTCTATGTGTGATCAAGTAGATAGTTTAAATTTATTCTGGATTGTCCTGGTGTGAGAAACGCACCAATCTGAGTTGCTGTGGGTACCAGAATCAATCAGAACTGAGAGAGGTACCAGAATCAATCAGAACTGAGAGAGGTACCGGAATCAATCAGAACTGAGAGAGGTACAAGAATCAATCAGAACTGAGAGAGATACCAGAATCAATCAGAACTGAGAGAGGTACCAGAATCAATCAGAACCGAGAGAGGTACCAGAATCAATAAGAACCGAGAGAGGTACCAGAATAAATCCGAACCGAGAGAGGTACCAGAATCAATCAGAACTGAGAGAGGTACCAGAATCAATCAGAACTGAGAGAGGTCCCAGAATCAATCAGAACTGAGAGAGGTACCGGAATCAATCAGAACTGAGAGAGGCACCGGAATCAATCAGAACTGAGAGAGGTACCAGAATCAATCAGAACTGAGAGAGGTACCAGAATCAATCAGAACCGAGATGGGTATCTGAATCAATCAGAACCGAGATGGGTACCTGAATCAAAGAACCGAGAGAGGTACCAGAATCAATCAGAACCGAGATGGGTACCAGAATCAATCAGAACCGAGATGGGTACCTGAATCAAAGAACTGAGATGGGCATCACAATCAGTGAGAACTACTGAGAGCACTAGAAGTAGTCAGAACCACTGGGGCCTTAGTCCTAATCGATACCACTAAGGGCATCGGAGATAATCAGAGCCCCTGTGGGCGCCAGAACCAACCAAAACCTCTGCGAGCTCCAAAATCAATCGGAATCTCTATTGACACTTATACCAACCAGAACCACTACGGTCATTAGAGTAAATCAGCATCTCTGTTGACATCAAAACTAATCAAAACTAGTCTCGGCTTCAGAACCAATCAGAACCACAGTGGGCATTGGAACCAATCAGAGCCACAGTGTGCATTGGAACCAATCAGAACAACAGTGTGCATTGGAACCAATCAGAACCCCAGTGGGCATTGGCACCAATCAGAACAACAGTGTGCATTGGAACTAATCAGAACCACAGTGGGCATTGGCACCAATCAGAACCACAGTGGGCATTGGAACCAATCAAAACCACAGTGGGCATTGAAGCCAATCAAAACCACGGTGGGCATCAGAACTAATGTGAGCTCCCGGTCTAATCAAACCCACCCTGGGAGCGTTACGGGGCCCTGATAGAAGTACTGCCCACGACTTCTGCGGACCCTTTGATGTTCACGATCTTGTGGACGTTTGATTTCATTTGTTGTGCGTAATCGAGAAAAAGACCTTGGATGACCGTAATCTTTCATGAATTTATCACTCTTTGAGCTTTCGATAAGCAAACTTCAGTGTAATGTATGTTATTTCCCGTTAGTTCTTAGTTTTCTCGAAAGCTGAAGATCTTTTATTTGATGCAAAGATGCGACAAATAGCTTTCCGAAACCGATTTTGGTTTCAGCCTTGCTTTCTTCGAAACCTTTGTCTGCAAGATATTTCAATGGGAGTTTTTAACGAAAACACGGAAAGAAGAAGCGAAATATTTGCTTGCCGTGAAGAAAAATTAAACAATGCGCGAGTCAATTTTCTCAGGTGGCCTCGTGAGAACCAAGGTCCTCTTCGCGGCCGAGAAAACAATCGAGGCTCGAGTTTTCTCTAATGAAGCAATGCATAGTGAAGCAGGGTTGAATTTTGCCGCATCATTACTCTTGAGGAGCCAGTGACTCCAGCGCAGAGCGACGGAACGGAGTGTGAGGCAACTTAAAAGTTGGTGTGTGTTGCGCTGTTGTGGCAAATACTGGGATGATTTGAGAGAAGATGTGTGTTGCGGATGATTCGAGAGGGAAGTTGGTGTGTTGTGGTAAATGATTTGAGAGGGGAGTTGCTCTGTTGTGGTAAATGATGGGAGAGTTTGAGAGGGGAGTTGCTCTGTTGTGGTAAATGATGGGAGAGTTTGAGAGGGGAGTTGCTCTGTTGTGGCAAATGATGGGAGAGTTTGAGAGGGGAGTTGCTGTGTCGTGACAAACGATGGGAGAATTCGAAAGGGGAGTTGGTGTGTTGTGTGGCAAATGATGGGAGAGTTTGAGAGGGGAGTTGCTCTGTTGTGGCAAATGATGGGAGAGTTTGAGAGGGGAGTTGCTCTGTTGTGGTAAATGATGGGAGAGTTTGAGAGGGGAGTTGCTTTGTTGTGGCAAATGATGGGAGAGTTTGAGAGGGGAGTTGCTGTGTCGTGACAAACGATGGGAGAATTCGAAAGGGGAGTTGGTGTGTTGTGTGGCAAATGATGGGAGAGTTTGAGAGGGGAGTTGGTGTGTTGTGGTAAATAAGGTGAAAATGTGGTAACTAAAGGTTCTGCTGGGGCAAAAATGATGGGAGAATATTAGAGGGGAGTTAGTTTCCTCTTTATCTTTGATAAAGAGGAAAAACTTAACAATAAAAGTTTGGACAAAGGTAAAACTATTCTCGCTTTTCAAAAAAGTTTCAGAAGCGCAGTAACCAGTTTCGAAAACAAAGTATTTTCTCTATCAATTATTGTTCAAATTTTGAACACGAAAAGCTATTATCTGAAGAAAAACAGTAGAATGAAACTTTCCTAACAAGCAATTCTTAAGTCGTCAGTAAAAGTTCAACGACGTTAACAAAGGGACGCTAATATCTATGCAAGTGAATTTTTTTGTGACGAAGTGACATATATTTTTACAAGGCGTAACGATTTATGGTTATTGTTTGTTTTAGTATGATTAAAGTTTTTTAATAATTACTAAATTAAGAGAAAGCCTAACATACCTATCACCCTTCATTTAAATAGAGGATCGTAAACGTACCGCCTTGCTCTGGGGCTGAAACGAACTCATGGCAGGTCAAGTCTTCCTTTGATGCAGTGATTGCATTTGCAAAACATCAGCGGATGTATATTTTTTATCGATGCTAGCATCGTTTTATACGGATATTTTAAAAGGTTTTTCATAGTAAACTTTGTGTAGGAGCAGCGTGGAAGATTTTGAGTTGCACTGAACAGGAGGCAAAAAATTACAACGCACGATATTCGTAATTTTGCAGCCACAGAACGTTTCTCACAGCTCGTTTTTAAAATGTGAACCGTGTGACATGCAAGAAATACTTCAACTGCTGTCTTTCATTTCCAAAATATAGTGTGGGATGATATAGGGCTAACTGAGTCGCCTGAATCGGTTTTGCATGATACAAATAGCGAAACATGCGACACTGGAGATGAGAAAACTATGTGTAAGAAAACAAAAAGTTTGGCTGTTGATGCATATATATATATATGTAAATATATATATATGTATATATACATATATGCATATATATATACATATATGTATTATCGGTATAATTTAAAATCATCATTCCTAATATCCTGCTTTCCAGTTCCTTTGTTTCATTTCCAAGTTATAATTAGTATTTTAAACTTGTCGTTAGTGAAACTTCAACATACTTCGTAACAAAATGACACAAGAAATGAATTCAACTCAATAGACCTAGATAGGTTATTGCCACATATTTCTATTTTATTGGCTTATTTTATTTCGACTCCTTGTGCAGATTTCAACTCTTTCTGCCTGGCTCTTCTTGCTTCCTGAAAACGTTTCAAATGAATTATTTCGTCTGTATTTATATCTTTTAGTTTTACGGTCGCGGGCGTCTTTGTGCGTCACGTTGCCAGTACTCTTCTTTAAGCCTCAACAAATGCACTGAAGTTACGACTTCCTTCTTTTTTGTTATGAACTCTTTAAATTTCTTTGTGAGAAAAAATGTTCACTGATTGCGAGTGTTCGTCTGCAAAAAAAACAGTATTCCACCGCAAAAAAATGTACGAACCCACCTTTTAATATTTTGTTTTAATACACTTCTATTATTATAGATCTTTACCGTCGTGAGTAATAGATTTTTACTGATGCACTCCCTAGAATAATAGAACTTTACTGACGTGACCCCCAGAATAGTCGATTTTCACTGATGCATTCTTGAAAGTAATAGATTTTGGCTGATGCACTCCCAAGAAGAAGGGGTTTTGGTACCCTCCCAATGCATTAGGAATCCTCTTTAGGAAAGCCTTTTCCCGCCCTCTCCCTTCACATGAGACCGGAGGCAGTTGCTCTCTAACAGCTTCGGGTAATTTGGATGCTCTAACTTTCGATATTACATTTTGAACAGTTACAGATAGACATAGCTGCGCCAACGCATAATGCGTTGATATAATTTCTGTGAATACGATGCATATTTTTATAGTGTTTTAATGCTTTAGTGCACGCTGTTTTGAAGCAAATGTGCGCCTTTTGGACACTGGGTTTTCATATTCATGTGCACAATTTGTGAATTGTTCACATGCAATGTGCATATGTTGTGCACTGTATGGAGGCTATTGTGCGTAATTTGAACGTTGTCAGCATAAAATGTGCACATTTTTCCACAATGTGATCAAGTTAGGGGCAAAAAAGTTCGCATACTAAAACACGGGATTGGCGCACCATTTTAAGCGCCGTGAATTTACAAATTGTCTCTAGCCAAAGTGCTGATTTCACAATGATTCTATCTAGATTGACATTGATATAAATGATGCTAAAGTGTCAAGCTAAAACAAACCGAGAGTAGAAGGCCACTCACTTAATAATCTCTTCATGAGGGAAATATTCTCTGAGATTGTGTCTATTTTCATCGACTTGCGTACGAGCAGCGGAACAAACACACTCGATACCCAGGACTTGTCGGGGAATTGAAGTTCACTCTAACTATATAGTAAGACATCTGTTGATGATGGATATATTGATGTACTCAACATTGAAATTATCGTGCTGATGAAGGCTATCGTGTTAAGTGCACGTATTGCGTAAAGTTCTTGTGTTACATGCACGTATTGCGTAAAGTTCTTGTGTTAAGTGCACGTATTGCGTCAAGTACTTGTGTTAAGTGCACGTATTGCGTTGGGTTTCCGTATTGCAATTTATTGGGAAAAACTGCACAAACTCGATACTGCCACCAGCCTGTCACGCAGGCTTCATTTGATATAATCATACAAGGTCTCCGCCTCGTGACGTTGCTGTAATGAGAGTCTCTAACGCATGAATAAATTGATCGCAAATTGTGCAGCCCGGGATCGTGCTTTTGTTGCCAGTGACATGCTCTATAAAGTAGATCATTTGACCAATATAATTTAGATTTCAGATTGATGGTTAATGCTGAATTCTTTTATGTTCCAGTGTCAGGACTACCTCATGTTTTGTAGCCGAGTTCATTGTTCAAAATTGTGCAGCTTTGAATCGATTGTAGATTATCTAACGAACATTGTGAGTAATGATGTTTTTCTATTGCTAATGGCTGGGGATAAATATATAATTCTTCGAAGTTTGGGAATGTTACACTTATTTATCTTTAAATTCATTGTTCAACGATAAGGGGCAAATTAATCCTCTATTCTCTTACGTTGAAAAAGATTTATGTCGTTACAATGGGCGTTTTCATTTTCACAGTTTCAAAATTACATTGTTCATTCTGTAGAGCTGTGTGTGACCTAACGCCCAATACTCTTCAAGTACATGCAATAAAGACTTCCCTGAAGAAAAACAGAGCAAAATTTTATACTTAGTCTTAGAATTCACTAAATGAGGACGATTGCTTTAACCAGGAAGGGTGTGCGTTGGGGAGCACAGACGTAAAGAGAAACTATAATGGTAAGAGAAACGGTCACTTCATTTGATCAAGTTTTGATTTTCTTTCAGTTTATTTGCTTTTAGAATTTGTCTACTACGCAAAATGTTTTTAGCAGCGTTACATCTCGTTACGTTCTGTATACTAGCTATACCGCGAAATTGTCATTAAAATCCAACCCTACATGATTAAATGTTATATCCGAGTTTTTAGGTGGTCCGTATTTAAAAATTCACACATGCCATTAATTTAATTTTAATCTAAAATTGTTTTAAGTTAAAGGTATATGTTTCACATTCGGAGAAAAACCGAAAACAATTAATGAAAAAAACGTCGCGACAGTGAGGAGGTTCGAATCTGTGTCGTCTCATTCTGTGCCCAGCCCTCTAACCACTGCGCAGCAGGCCTCCTGCTTGCAAGGAGAATTTTACGTACTGCTCGATTTTGATTCATTGATAATATAAAAGTATAAATATTAATACGATCTGTCAAACGGATCTATTCTCAAATGTACGATAACCTAATCGGTAAATGAAATACGGTAAACGGTAACTGCAGTAAATACGGTAACCTAGGGTAAATAAAATACGGTAACCCAATCTAACTTTTTCGCCAGTGCATCTTTAGCGGCTCAAGTATGTATAGGTTATGCACCTGGCGGCGAAAACCATAGATGCCAGCGAAAAATTTAGTCTGGATAAGGTCATACTTTATCTTTATATTATTAAAGTCTCGTTGTCAGCATTCTTCTCTACATTTTAAAGGCACCAAATCAGCTCTGCTTCTCCAAGTGGAAGTTTGTGAAGAGAGCTTAAACTTGCGGACGTGACGGAGCTGTTCATCCTAAAAAGTAGACAAAAAATCCGCAGAAATGTTTCTTTCAAAGCACCCGAAACAAACATTTCACTCTAAATGGAGAAAGGGAAAAATTTGGCTCATCTTCTCAGAATATAACTTGAAAAATGCTGCTTTCAAAGCACCTCGAATGAAAGTTTTATTGCAATTACAAAGTGGAGAAAAAATACACTGAAAAAATAAGAGTAATTAGGAGCTTTGATACAAATTTAACTCCCGTTGTAAGTAATACAAATAATGTAATTAATGCTTGCTGCAACCATTCGAATTCGTCCATGTTTGAGTGGACAATTTTTTCCTCCGCATTAATTGATCAAGCCAAGCAATGCTCACTCTCCATTCGAACTGATTGATGATGAAGAAACGAGTTTTATTCACGCGATAATTTAAGTAATGTTTCCAAAGGCTGTGATACACACTTTTTTTATCGGAAATGATTCGTGCCTTCAAACCCTAAAGCGCAAAAAACTAGAGCAACACTATACCCATCAGCCAAGAAATATTGCAACGCGATTGGGCATTCGCTTTTGAAGATTTTTTCTACCCCTTACTCTGATCAAAAAATCCTAAGCCTCGACGCGGAAAAGCTTAGCGCGCAAGATTTTTGGAGAGCTGATTTATGGGGGAACCTTTGAAGAAGATTTAGGCAGGGCTGAGCGCGCCGAGTTCTCTGAAGTGCCGGAAACTGAGGGAACCGCTAGCGTGCGGATTTTGTCCCGCTCTCACAATGAGTTCAAATAAATTTAAATGTTTAAATGCAAACTGCCTGCTTGTGGTCAGATGGCGCTTTTTGTAAGGGGGCTAAAAATAATTGATTCAGTTTTTCTTCAGATTTTGCTTTGTTTGAGTTTGTTCACAGTTTTTGAGAAAGATTTTTTGTGTGTGTGGAGGGCTCACAAAATCAGTCCCAAGAGCCCCAATATGACACTGTGTCTATAGGTTAATACGTCAAGAGTCACACTATGCCATTGTGTTCTCAGGCCAATGTGTCAAGAGTCACAATCTGTTATTAATTTTTGACATCCATCTTAGACTACAAGAAGTAAGGTGAAGTATGTACCTTACATGCAAGTTCGAACGGTACCTTACAGTTTGTTCCCCATTTTTTGTGTAGCACTTGTGAAGACAGAAATTCTATGAGTAAGTTTCGGAGAGAGGAATTATCTCATGATATTTGTTGTATGTTGAGGAAGATGCCACAAATCTCCCATCTGCTTGAGAGATACACTCACGAGGACTCAAGCAGGTATTTGCTTCTAAAATTTACAGAGAATCATGATAATTCTAACAGATTTCATAATAATTTTTTGAACTTGTTGATTCAATTTTTCTCAGTCAACCTATTGTCGCAGATGTCTTTGAATATGCTTTTCATTAACTTGAATGTATTCTTCGTCATTGCATTACTACAATCAACGCCCATGATGACAGTTCAGGCGCCGCTACGGACAAACGACCGCTTATCGAACACAAGGTTCAAGCTGCCTGGCATTTGAAGCTGGCGAAGTTTTCATCAGAAGCTGCAGCGACTTTGCTAAGCTCGATAACTTTTCCTTCATCGATGCTTGGGTCTCGAAGATCAAAAGCATAACAATACAAGGGCCACTTTATGGAGCCTTAAAGCATCTAATCTTTTTAAATGCTACCTTCAGTCTATTGAAAGCTTCGGGTGTTGAGGGCAAAAATGGTGGTTTGCAGAGCTTTTCTTTCTATTTAAAAGTTCCCTCAACAAAGAAAACTCCGATAAGAAAGTCAATCTTTCGATAGCCAGAGCAAAATAAAAGGGGGTAGGGGAGCAACGAGAGGTTGGGGGAGAAGGGGAATTGGGGGAGGAGTGGCTGGGGCTATTTTCTCAACGGGGTTTGTGTAGAGGTTGAGTATTGGAATTCAGTATAGGTGAGAACGAGGTTATCGTAGCTTGGCAGCTCTTGGGCAGACGTCGTGATGTTCTGTGAGGTGTGGTGGTGTTCAGTCGACGTGACGTATGATGTGGCTAGACACAACCTAGTGTGGTGGGATCCAGTCGACATGATGCATGATGATGCTAGACACAACCTAGTGTGGTGGGATCCAGTCGACATGATGCATGATGTTGCTAGACACAACCTAGTGTGGTGGGATCCAGTCGACATGATGTATGATGTTGCTAGACACAACCTAGTGTGGTGGGATCCAGTCGACGTGACGTATGATGTGGCTAGACACAACCTAGTGTGGTGGGATCCAGTCGACATGATGTATGATGTGGCTAGACACAACCTAGTGTGGTGGGATCCAGTCGACGTGACGTATGATGTGGCTAGACACAACCTAGTGTGGTGGGATCCAGTCGACATGATGTATGATGTGGCTAGACACAACCTAGTGTGGTAGGATCCAGTCGACATGACGTATAATGTGGCTAGACACAACCTAGTGTGGTGGGATCCAGTCGACATGATGTATGATGTGGCTAGACACAACCTAGTGTGGTAGGATCCAGTCGACATGACGTATAATGTGGCTAGACACAACCTAGTGTGGTGGGATCCAGTCGACATGATGTATAATGTTGCTAGACACAACCTAGTGTGGTGGGATCCAGTCGACATGATGTATGATGTGGCTAGACACAACCTAGTGTGGTAGGATCCAGTCGACATGACGTATAATGTGGCTAGACACAACCTAGTGTGGTAGGATCCAGTCGACATGACGTATAATGTGGCTAGACACAACCTAGTGTGGTGGGATCCAGTCGACATGACGTATAATGTGGCTAGACACAACCTAGTGTGGTAGGATCCAGTCGAAATGACGTATAATGTGGCTAGACACAACCTAGTGTGGTGGGATCCAGTCGACATGACGTATAATGTGGCTAGACACAACCTAGTGTGGTGGGATCCAGTCGACATGATGTATGATGTGGCTAGACACAACCTAGTGTGGTGGGATCCAGTCGACATGACGTATAATGTGGCTAGACACAACCTAGTGTGGTGGGATCCAGTCGACATGACGTATAATGTGGCTAGACACAACCTAGTGTGGTGGGATCCAGTCGACATGACGTATAATGTGGCTAGACACAACCTAGTGTGGTAGGATCCAGTCTAAATGACGTATAATGTGGCTAGACACAACCTAGTGTGGTGGGATCCAGTCGACATGACGTATAATGTGGCTAGACACAACCTAGTGTGGTGGGATCCAGTCGACATGATGTATGATGTGGCTAGACACAACCTATTGTGGTGGGATCCAGTCGACATGACGTATGATGTGGCTAGACACAACCTAGTGTGGTGGGATCCAGTCGACATGATGTATGATGTGGCTAGACACAACCTAGTGTGGTGGGATCCAGTCGAAATGACGTATAATGTGGCTAGACACAACCTAGTGTGGTGGGATCCAGTCGAAATGACGTATAATGTTGCTAGACACAACCTAGTGTGGTGGGATCCAGTCGACATGATGTATGATGTGGCTAGACACAACCTAGTGTGGTGGGATCCAGTCGAAATGACGTATAATGTGGCTAGACACAACCTAGTGTGGTGGGATCCAGTCGACATGATGTATGATGTGGCTAGACACAACCTAGTGTGGTGGGATCCAGTCGAAATGACGTATAATGTGGCTAGACACAACCTAGTGTGGTGGGATCCAGTCGAAATGACGTATAATGTGGCTAGACACAACCTAGTGTGGTGGGATCCAGTCGACATGATGTATGATGTGGCTAGACACAACCTAGTGTGGTGGGATCCAGTCGACATGATGTATGATGTGGCTAGACACAACCTAGTGTGGTGGGATCCAGTCGAAATGACGTATAATGTGGCTAGACACAACCTAGTGTGGTGGGATCCAGTCGACATGATGTATGATGTGGCTAGACACAACCTAGTGTGGTGGGATCCAGTCGACATGATGTATGATGTGGCTAGACACAACCTAGTGTGGTGGGATCCAGTCGAAATGACGTATAATGTGGCTAGACACAACCTAGTGTGGTGGGATCCAGTCGACATGATGTATGATGTGGCTAGACACAACCTAGTGTGGTGGGATCCAGTCGAAATGATGTATGATGTGGCTAGACACAACCTAGTGTGGTGGGATCCAGTCGAAATGACGTATAATGTGGCTAGACACAACCTAGTGTGGTGGGATCCAGTCGACATGATGTATGATGTGGCTAGACACAACCTAGTGTGGTGGGATCCAGTCGACATGATGTATGATGTGGCTAGACACAACCTAGTGTGGTAGGATCCAGTCGAAATGACGTATAATGTGGCTAGACACAACCTAGTGTGGTGGGATCCAGTCGACATGATGTATGATGTGGCTAGACACAACCTAGTGTGGTGGGATCCAGTCGACATGATGTATGATGTGGCTAGACACAACCTAGTGTGGTGGGATCCAGTCGAAATGACGTATAATGTGGCTAGACACAACCTAGTGTGGTGGGATCCAGTCGACATGATGTATGATGTGGCTAGACACAACCTAGTGTGGTGGGATCCAGTCGACATGATGTATGATGTGGCTAGACACAACCTAGTGTGGTGGGATCCAGTCGAAATGACGTATAATGTGGCTAGACACAACCTAGTGTGGTGGGATCCAGTCGACATGATGTATGATGTGGCTAGACACAACCTAGTGTGGTGGGATCCAGTCGACATGATGTATGATGTGGCTAGACACAACCTAGTGTGGTGGGATCCAGTCGAAATGACGTATAATGTGGCTAGACACAACCTAGTGTGGTGGGATCCAGTCGACATGATGTATGATGTGGCTAGACACAACCTAGTGTGGTGGGATCCAGTCGACATGATGTATGATGTGGCTAGACACAACCTAGTGTGGTGGGATCCAGTCGAAATGACGTATAATGTGGCTAGACACAACCTAGTGTGGTGGGATCCAGTCGACATGATGTATGATGTGGCTAGACACAACCTAGTGTGGTGGGATCCAGTCGACATGATGTATGATGTGGCTAGACACAACCTAGTGTGGTAGGATCCAGTCGAAATGACGTATAATGTGGCTAGACACAACCTAGTGTGGTGGGATCCAGTCGACATGATGTATGATGTGGCTAGACACAACCTAGTGTGGTGGGATCCAGTCGACATGATGTATGATGTGGCTAGACACAACCTAGTGTGGTGGGATCCAGTCGAAATGACGTATAATGTGGCTAGACACAACCTAGTGTGGTGGGATCCAGTCGACATGATGTATGATGTGGCTAGACACAACCTAGTGTGGTGGGATCCAGTCGACATGATGTATGATGTGGCTAGACACAACCTAGTGTGGTGGGATCCAGTCGAAATGACGTATAATGTGGCTAGACACAACCTAGTGTGGTGGGATCCAGTCGACATGATGTATGATGTGGCTAGACACAACCTAGTGTGGTGGGATCCAGTCGACATGATGTATGATGTGGCTAGACACAACCTAGTGTGGTAGGATCCAGTCGAAATGACGTATAATGTGGCTAGACACAACCTAGTGTGGTGGGATCCAGTCGACATGATGTATGATGTGGCTAGACACAACCTAGTGTGGTGGGATCCAGTCGACATGATGTATGATGTGGCTAGACACAACCTAGTGTGGTGGGATCCAGTCGAAATGACGTATAATGTGGCTAGACACAACCTAGTGTGGTGGGATCCAGTCGACATGATGTATGATGTGGCTAGACACAACCTAGTGTGGTGGGATCCAGTCGACATGATGTATGATGTGGCTAGACACAACCTAGTGTGGTGGGATCCAGTCGAAATGACGTATAATGTGGCTAGACACAACCTAGTGTGGTGGGATCCAGTCGACATGATGTATGATGTGGCTAGACACAACCTAGTGTGGTGGGATCCAGTCGACATGATGTATGATGTGGCTAGACACAACCTAGTGTGGTAGGATCCAGTCGAAATGACGTATAATGTGGCTAGACGCATCCGATAGAGTGACAGCAACACACGAGCAGATTTGTGAAAATCGTTAGCAGCGTTTAATTTTACAAATAAAAACAACTGTAAGAGATGCTTGGATACAAACTGATTTCGAATACAGAACAAATTATTTTGAAACACAGTTAGAATTGTAGCAATGCAATTCTATCGGTATTTTAGTGTAGAAGACAGTAAAAACATTCTGCTATGGATCACGGCGATGGCAGCCGTAATATCTTCATTGTTGCCCCACAAATTGTAGTTTTGGAAGGATATGAAAGAGGTAAACAAAACAAGCAGCGGAAACACAATATAATAATGTATACGGCACATCAAAAGGAGCTGAACAATCAAGACTGGTGACAGTTGGAGCGAATACGAGTAATCACGAATACGAGTAATTACGAATACGAGTAATTACGAATACGAGTAATTAAGAATACGAGTTGGAGCGAATACGAGTAATTACGAATACGAGTAATTACGAATACGAGTTGGAGCGAATACGAGTAATTACGAATACGAGTAATTACGAATACGAGTTGGAGCGAATACGAGTAATTACGAATACGAGTAATTACGAATACGAGTTGGAGCGAATACGAGTAATTAATTATACGAGTAATTTTGGAGCGAATACGAGTACAGACATGGCATTGGGTCACCCGAGTCAATTCTGAAGAGAGCATAGTTTCTGTAGTCACCGAATTTGCTGAAAAAATACCAGCAAACTCTGATTCGGGCGAATGAAACAACGACGTTTATTTAAAACGTTTTATGTCTGCTGACATGTTTAACTTTAGCTTACGAAAAACGTAAGTACTTCGCGAATGATTTTGCTAAAGTTCCTTTGAAAAACACTAAAATATTTTTTCGTATGATCGCCAAGTTCTAATGCTACACAGCAATTAGTACAAAGAATTTCGTGTCTATTGTTCACTGCACAGTTGGAGAAAACATCATTCCAGAGTCCATCGTGAAAAGTCACAATATTCAACCGCAAAGTTTTAAAGTTGTGTGTAACTTCTAAGACATTTGCTTAAGGCGAGATAAATCGAATGTTAATTGAAGACTACAAAAATTAGGAGGTAAAATTAGACGCAGAAGAACCAAATGGGACCCGGAATTTCAAGCTCTGATTATTTTCGCTACAGTTTGTTTCCCTGAGAAAACAAGCGCTGAGTTCTCGAGATCATTTAGGGACGGAGTTTGCTTGAGTGGAAGGTTTTTGCTGGGGTTGCTTGCGTGGCAGTGGTCCGGACTCCATTATTATGCGAAGTGCAACCAAACTTCGTTAGGGAAGTTCTTTACTGAGCCGTAACAATATCGGAAAACCCCTGGGAAAACAGGTTACCTCGTAAGGAGTTAAAAATTACCCCTAAGGGGCAGTGTAGGTAGGAATTACCCTACCGGGTGCCGGGACGACCAAAATTACCCTAAAAAGAGATCAGGCCGTGAAAATTACTCGGAGGGGATTCCGCGTGATGAAAATTGGCCAGAGAGCGGTCAAAAAATGGAAGTTACCCTAAAACGAAATGAGACTTTCGTCGTATTAGGCGCGAGTGTTGAAATGCACCAATTTTTGGAAGCCATGCAGTGTAGGATTTTCAGATTGGTTTGCATTTGTTATTGACAATTGCCGTTGTACATGACGACATAAAAATGAAAGCTGACAACGTGTTCTTTAGTTTGCTGAGATAGAATTGATTAAATAAATACAATTATTGGCTTTTAACCTGGCCTAGACCAACAGTTTTCAAATATCACAGCATTTCCACCAATTTTTCGAGCTGAAATGGCAATGCTTGTGAACGCTGTCCAGAATCCTGTATTTTTCTGGAGTTTCAAAAACATTTGAAGTTTATTTCTGAATGTTTATTTCACTAGGAATCAGGGTAAAAAATTTAGTGAGTCTTGCTCGTTTACGCATGAATTTGGCGAGATGATGGCTTGTTATTTCAAGTCTAAAGGCTTTCGCGGTAGATCAAAGACGCTGTCGCAAATTCATAAAGTTTGACCGCAAGTCAAGAAAAGAAAAGCCAAATAAAACTGTTTGTTGTCTATTCAATGTGCGCAGAAAATTTTTGCTGTAAAATGAAACGGCAGGATTTCGAATGACAATAATTTTTCGGAAATTTGAAAGTCATAGAGAACGAGTGGTAGTATCAAACGAGAGTTTCAAGAGAAAGTTTCAATGATGAATAAATCCAAGGCCCAATTGCAAGTTTTTGAGCTCAAATCAGAAATTGAGATTGTACATATTTCTCATTCTCTGTTTCCATCGTTGTTAAGTTCTGCTTTTTAGAATTTAATTGAACGGCTGAAACCGAGGCTCCTATGAACGTTTCGCATTTCAGTCAGTAATTACGAGGCGCTCTTCAGAAGACAATCTTCTTATAGCTGTGAATATACTTTTGCAAGGTGTCCACAAAAAATGTATCCACTAATTTCAAGCATTATAAATAATTTTCCTCTATGAGACCGTATTACAGTTTTGCTCCAATATATATTTTCAGCCTTTATCTTTTTAAAATGCAGCTTCATGAATATGATACGGTGATATGGCATCCTGGAGACTAAAAATCCGAGGATACATTTTTAGTGGATACCCTGTATACGCACTATACAGTGACCTATACAGTGTATAGGTCAGCCAGAGAACTTGCCGCGTGAGATGAGACTGTTAGTACGTTTTCTTGAGCATTGATAAGCACTTTGTAGCCTAGTTCCCTGGGTTATTTCGATCTTATCTATCTAGAATCTACGCTTCTCTGGTTTGTTTCTATCTTATCCATCTAGAATCTACTCTTCGCTGTTTTTTTCTATCATATCTATCTAGAATCTACGCTTCGCTAATTTGTTTCTATCTTACATATCTAGAATCTACTCTTCGCTGGTTTGTTTTTACCTTATCTATCTAGAATCTACTCTTCGCTGGTTTTTTTTTACCTTATCTATCTAGAATCTACTCTTCTCTAATTTTTTCTATCTTATCTACCTAGAATCTACGCTTCGCTGGTGTGAATGTATCTTACTCCGCCCAGTTAACTGGAGACCAGAACACCTCATTGAAGAGTGCACATTTTTGTGTTTCAGCGAAATTTTGAATGTTGCCAGCGCTCTATGCCACAATTTACCCAACCTGAAAAATGAAGGAGTCGAAAGAGAAAAAATACACAAATTCCAAAAAATGATTGATAAATAGTTTTTTGAGAATGATTTTGTTTGAGCTCGGGCTCTTTATTGAATTACAATTAAATTAAATATCATTACATTATTGATATTAATATTATTATTAATATTAAATTCCAACTACAATTCACGCAAATTGCCTTTAATTCTACATGAAACTAAGAGCGGCCCTCGCGAGCTCTCTGTAGCAAGTGCTGCTTCAAAATTCGATATTCAATTAATTTTTGACCGTCGATTTCGTGTAGACCGCCGGTCTCGTTCAATCCCACTAACTGATGATCACATTCATCTTGGTAATTACAACCCACCGTCACAGTACCACTCACTATCACGCACTAACACGCACCTTAACTTTCTATGTAACTTTGCCAACATATGTAACGATGAAATAACTAAAATTTGAATCTATCTTCACTTAAAGCGAAATGGGAGTTTCAAATTGTTCTCGATGATACTTTCTTGCTAGGTAGAAGGCATTGCAGAGGTTACCTCGCTACATACATCGAAGAGACGAGATACGCTGCACACTTGAAAAATCAAACAAAATTTTGAAATTCATGCGAGTTTCAACTCAATTCAACTAAAAAAAACAATTTTCAACTCAATGTTCAACTCTATTTTCAACTTAATTTTCAATTCAATTTTAAAGTTCATGGGAGTACGCCGCATCCATGATTAAGTTTGACAGCTAATGTCGGAAATAAAGTGAAGTCATTGAGGGTCTATAGAAATCTGAAAAAAATAATTTAGGATCAAGAAAACACATTAAATAGAAGCAGTGTGAAATTTTCTGTGTAACGAATGCCAGGATTGTGTACTGTGTCATTTGGATGTGTTTGTGCAGTATCTCCACGTGAAAATGTGAATTGTGTTAGAATCTACTTTGTTTTTTAGCCTAATATTTAAATGGGCGGTGCTTTCTAATTTAAAGGATAATACATGGCCGGCTATATCAGAAACAAAGTGCTGGATTATAAGTCATTGGTGATAAGTCTTCGTGAGAACCCGTTATAATTTCATTTTCAGGTTCGGGTACTGTAGTATGCGCCAAAATTAATGCTGTATCATGCGTTATAGTTCTACAGTTTACAGTATTACTCCTATTTCAATATTATTTATATTTGTGCGTGGTGTGCCAGTCCTAACTTACTTCAGCGCAGATTAACGAGGGGAGTGATTTCGGGACAACTGAGGTGTGTTTGCTTTATAATAAATGTAATGATTCTAAATTTCTGAAAAAGTCAACTCATGCTCTAATATTGAAAAAATTATTCCCGTAATTCTAGAGTCACAGTTGGAAACATGGATGCCGAGAGCGCAGTGAGATGCCGCCACATCTCTGTGCTGTTCATGACAATGGTCACGACTAAGAAGGCTCAACTCTGGCACTGCACACCTACATGATAATATTGAAGTATAGTTTGGCCGAGCTCAACCGTAACACCTGCACGACGATGAGGATGATGAATTAGGATATTATCTAGCATGGCGTCTGTGTCATATTAATGATGGCTGTAAGATGGCTGCTCTAACTTTACACTTGTACGATGATGATGATGATTGTGATGATGATGATGACTACGGTGTCTACTCTAGCATTGCACCTGTACGATAATGATGATAACTACGAAAACTACTATAGCATTGCACCTGTACGATGATGATGATGATGATGATGATGATGATGAGTAAAAAGACTACACTAGGATTGCACCTGACTACAGTAATGTTGAATAAGGAGGCTGGACGTGAATTGAATAAAAGGCTTTTTACAACAGCACCAGTGCGATAAGTAGCTCTCCTTGTTCAGCAACCCTCTGTCCCAATATACGGCGGGTACAACCGACATACTTCTTTTCACCACAGTGATAGAAAACCAGCGCTTCATCCTTGAGAACGAGTACTTCCATTGATCACCACAAGTATATCTCCACTCACACGATGCAGCCACTCGCACCTGCCACTCTCTTCCCTCAAACCTCACTGCTTACCTACAAATTTCACTCACCAAATCACATGTCATTCGTCTATCCACCCTCACCATTCTTCTGTGGAGCACAAAAGGATCTGATCCGCTTGTATTTTGAGGCCCATTCAGTGGCGTGAGAAATAGACGCCGTGATCGCATCCAAGAGCTTCATTTCGTCTATTGTTGTCGAGTCGTCTATTGTCGCTGGCCCGCGCCGACGCCTGCTTATTTTTTTCAAAGGCCCCAGTGCGATGCATTCACCTAACGGCGTGTGCTTCAAAATCTTTCTTTCGGTACGCGGTGCTGTCGAATTCGGGCCCAGCTTTCTTATTTGACACAGATATTGAAAATGAAATGACGGGGACTGCATTTTCCCTTCCATCGGTTCCGAACACGAAAATAAACATGGGTTTACGTGGAGTATTTTTTTGTCGTTAGGAATAGATTGCAGAATGCACTGCTCGTCATGCCCGTCTTGCCATTTTGTGACCGTGAAATGGACGGCAAACCGAGCTGCGGACTGGGCTTTGATGCCCTAGAGTTATGGGTTGAGTTGTGGGGGTTGGGTTTTTGGTTTAGTTTTGTGCTGAGCCTTGGCGCGCTAGACTTATCGGTTTAATTTTAGGTTGAGTTTTGAGCTTCAGTTTTGGGCTGAGCCTTGATGCGCTCGAGTGATGGGTTTAGTTGTGGGGGTTGGGTTTTGGTTTAGTTTTGTGCTGAGCCTTGGTGCGCTAGACTTATCGGTTCAATTCTGGGTTGAGTTTCGGGAAATGCCCACAAAAAAGAATAACTGGGAGGAGTGAAATAAAATGCGAATGATTCCGTGATAACTTGTACATTAAACGAGCCATTCTTAATGAAATATTTTTTATCGTGTTTTGAGGGAATTCATATTCCGCAGTTTTAATGTAAATTCGTTGAAGTTCCGTGAATTTCAATAACAATGAAATACAGCGGGTCATGAAAAACTTGCTTCGAGAGGACCATTCAATTTCTTAGAGTTTGTTTTACTCAAGCTTAATGTAATACTTCGCAAAATGATATTTACTCAATGTAATACCTGACAGTGCAACTTTTACTCAATACAATACCTGACAATACAACCTTTACTCAATGTAATACGTGACAATACAACCCTTACTCAATGTAGTACTTGATAGTACAACCTTCTCGCAAAATAACCCCGAACAACACAACCTCTACACAATATAACACCGGACAATACAATCTTCACTCAATCTAACATCTGATAAAATATCATACCTGTCAGACACCGCTTTTTTTAGGGAGATTCGAAATTTATACGGGCCTCAAATGCCATTTAATAATCATCATTACCAGCATTGTTCTTGTAAAAAATAGATACTGTGTCAGCGTTTTTTTGCTTGATATCATTCTTCCGTGAGCAAAAATTGGTCTTGCTATAAGCGTTTCGAATGTTACGTATTGCGAACATTGTGTACGTAACATATATGAGAATAATGTACGAGTCGAATGTTGGGCGAGCTGAGTATTAGGAATGTTAGACGTTATAAATTCTGTACATGTTGAATGCTGTTCGTATTCAGCGCTGTAGACTCAAAGTTTCAACTGGTGCCTGACAAAATATTTAGATAAAAATCATTCTTGGCAGACAGTAAAATGTGGAATGACTCAATAAAATGGTAGACTGAATAGAATGTAGAATAGCAGAGTAGGATGACTGAGTAAAGTGGGCCAAGAGTAGAAAAGGGTAAAATGGCTAAGTAAAGTATAGAATGGCTGAGTACAATGTTGTAGAATGACTCAGTAGATTGTAGAATGACTGAGTAAAAAGTTCCTATGACGACTATGATGCACTGTATTTCAAACATGCACTGAAAACATTAATCGTTAATATCAGTTTATTAAAGTTTTTTCCTACTCCTAATTTCAAGCACGAGCAATAGGAAATTAATCTTCGAGCTTCTTTAAGCCAGGCCGGCATTCGTGGAATCAACTAATTAATCTTCAAGCGTCGAGACTCGATCTATTCATTAGAATTTTTCAGGGCATGAGCTCACTAAACTGAGCAGACCTGCTTCTCATCTCGCTCACCCGTGAGGGCCGCGAGAGCGTGCCGCTCGAGACAAACTTCGGCTCGGGACTCGGTTTTCCGGCCCTCGAAGGTCGCGACTGACTGTGATGGGACAACTCCCAGGGGAGTGAAATGCGCTTAAATTTATGGTCAGAAAGAGTTTTCATTCATCAGGGGAATAAATTGTACTCAAATTTATCGCCAGAAAGAGTTTTCATCTTTCATGGGGAATAAAATGCACTCAAATTTGTTGCCGGAAAGAGTTTTAATTCCCCTGGGGTTAGAAGTGTACTCAAATTTATTGCCAGAAATAATTTTTATTTCTCACGGGAATGAAATGCACTCAAATTTGTTGCCAGACCTGTCCACGGGGGAACGAAATGTACCCAGGTTTGTTGCAAGATAGAGAGCTTTAGAACAAGATGTAAAAATGGGAGCCGGAAGAAGTCAAGTATTCCATCCTCGAGTAGCTACCTAAGTCCCATGACTTCAGATACCAATCACGCAGGCAGCAGAGGAGAAGTTGATACGAGAAATAACCTTAGAGCTTAAACACTGTTATTGAGTTTTAGAACAGAGTTTTGTTGTTGAGTTTTAAGGTTGAGTGTTACAGTTGAGTGAAACAGGCACATCCACCGTCATCAACCGTCACGCCCAGGTGCAGCACATTCATTTTAACACAAAAAACGAGCGTCTGTTTCACAGGTTTGTGTATCTTGAATATGGTAGAATTTGCGTGTTACCCTTATTCGTATATATTCTTTGATTTGATGTTCCGTTTTTTTTACGAGGAGTTTTAAATGAGTCTCAGTTTTATTTTTTGTTGAAAAAGTAGCTCATGCTTCTCTACCAAAGTATCCAAGATTCTTTCTATCAATTTGAAATTGGAAGTATTACGTCGTGCTTCTACTGGCTTTTAGAATACTATAATACGCTCACTTCGGCATTGCCTTTTGAAATACTGCACTATATGCACTTATTGGCTCGTGTAGCTCGTGTAAAATTACACTGCTTTTGAATTTTTTGTAATCCTTTCGTAATCTTTTTGGCTTTTGGGATCCTAAGCGACGAGCACTTACTGGCTTTAGATTACTTCACTGCGTCATTCTATTGATTTGTACTAATATACTATACTTGCACTTATTGGTTTTATATTACCACACTACGTACTCCTATTCTGTTTATATTACTACACTACTTACATTTATTGGTTTTATATAACTACACTACGTACTCATATTCTGTTTATATTACTACACTACGTGCACTATTGGTTTTATATCACTACACTACAAACACATATTGGTTTTCATAACACTACACTGGGTCGTGGTTTTATAAAAACATTGCACTACGTGCTTCTATTGGTTTCTTAATACTGCAGTGCGTACTCTTATAAGCTGTACAGTTTGTCCCATTAGTCGCTCACCATCCAGATTTAAAAATGAATACATTTACAATGTAAATTTTTCCGACCATTGAACTCTTATTCCAATGATCACTGATCTTTGGCGTATTGAACTCTTTTTCTTGTACTGTTAGTTTCTCGACAACATCACATCTAATTTGAATCGTGAAAAAACATAAGTTATTGCACGGTGCGCGACTTTTGGAGCACCCAGTAAAATCACACTCAGGTTGTCGCACATTTCGCTTGCGATTCACGTCCGAGTTCAGGACTCTATAAGGGGGGCACATGGTCAGAAAATCCAATAATATTACGACTCAAGCTACTCCCATTGCGGGAGGATAAAATCACGGGGATATTAATGCAGTTTATCAAGCATAGCGTAGTCGTCAATTGAACATAGCATGGTACTAGACGACACATGTTGAATTTTTAGAATTAACAGGGAATCGATTTCGGCATTACGGCATCTCTCCTGAGCTTTGATAGTATGGATCTGACACTACATTGCTGTCTTTGCATTGTGACCTGTCACCTGTCCCCACATTGTGATGTCACTATATCATGGCGTCACTTGTCACCTCATTGTTGCCACTACATTGTGATTTGTCACCACATTGCTGTCACCACATTGTGATGTCACTTGTCACCACATTGTGATGTCACTATATCATGGCGTCACTTGTCACCTCATTGTTGCCACTACATTGTGATTTGTCACCACATTGCTGTCACCACATTGTGATGTCACCTGTCACCACATTGTGACCTGTCACCTGTCACCACATTGCTGTCACCACATTGTGATGTTACCTGTCACCACAATGTGATGTCACCTGTCACCACATTGCTGTCAATACACTGTCACCTGTCGCCACATTCCTCAGTGTCTGGTGCTCTCTAATTATAGAGCACGCTTTTTGAAGGAAGATCACCTGAACAGAAGGCACGTGATACAATCACGAGCTGTATTTGATCGGCAACTGCCAGACCGGAGCGGACGTGACAAAGAAGTTTAATTAACAACAAAGCAACTTCACAATACGCAATTTCACAATGAATTTGCAACATCAAAGCAACTTCACAATAACATAGTAACTTCCCAAATCTCTCCCTCACATCACCACACGCCCCACACCACACGCCCCACACCACACACCCCACACCACACGCTCCACACCACACGCCCCACAATATAGCACCGCAGCTCTGCACTCTCATTAACACCAGAGCTTAACATGCTCTGCCGCTGCTGCGCTCGAGTGTTCACTGATTCTTACGCATAAATTTGTCATCAGCTGAAGGTGAGCGGCGATAAATCGGCCCTAAATCGGCGACTGAGGCGGCGGTCGCTGCAAGTTTGGTGCTGTCGTGAGTCATTCCAGTGAATACGAGAGCCAAAGTCAACAAGTCTACGGATATTTCTCGCCAGCAGCCGTGTGTTGGTCGTGTGACATGCGCAGACCGTCAACTAACTGGCGCTAAATTGCGGCTTTGTTACTGCAGGGCTCTCTTTAGCGCTCTCTTTTTGGTTGTTTTTATAACTTTTAATTGTGTGACGTTTGTCTTTATAACTTGTAACTGTATGCCGTTTGTCTTTATAACTTGAAACTTTATGCCGTTTGTCTTTATAACTTGAAACTTTATGCCGTTTGTCTTTATAACTTGCAAAATTGTATGCCGTTAGTCTTTATAACTTGTAACTGTATGCCGTTTGTCTTTATAACTTATGAAATTGTACGCCGTTTGTCTTTATAACTTATGAAATTGTGTGCCGTTTGTCTTTATAACTAATGAAATTGTACGCCGTTTGTCTTTATAACTTGTAAAATTGTATGCCGTTTGTCTTTATAACTTGTAACTGTATGCCGTTTGTCTTCATAACTTGTGAAATTGTATGCCGTTTGTCTTTATAACTTATGAAAATGTATGCCGTTTGTCTTTATAACTTGTGAAATTGTATGCCGTTTGTCTTTATACCTTGCAAAATTGTATGCCGTTTGTCTTTATAACTTGTAACTGTATGCCGTTTGTCTTTATAACTTATGAAATTGTATGCCGTTTGTCTTTATAACTTATGAAATTGTATGCCGTTTGTCTTTATAAGTTTCAAAATTGTATACCGATTGTCTTTATAACTTGCAAAATTGTATGCCGTTTGTCTTTATAACTTGCAAAATTGTATGCCGTTTGTCTTCATAACTTGCAAAACTGTATGCCGTTTGTGTTTATAACTTGCAAAATTGTATGCCGTTTGTCTTTATAACTTGCAAAATTGTATGCCGTTTGTCTTTATAACTTGTGAAATTGTATGCCGTTTGTCTTTATAACTTGCAAAATTGTATGCCGTTTGTCTTTATAACTTGCAAAATTGTATGCCGTTTGTCTTTATAACTTGTGAAATTGTATGCCGTTTGTCTTTATAACTTGCAAAATTGCATGCCGTTTGTCTTTATAACTTGCAAAATTGTATGCCGTTTGTCTTTATAACTTGTGAAATTGTATGCCGTTTGTCTTTATAACTTGCAAAATTGTATGCCGTTTGTCTTTATAACTTGCAGAATTGTATGCCGTTTGTCTTTATAACTTGTGAAATTGTATGCCGTTTGTCTTTATAACTTGCAAATTGTATGCCGTTTGTCTTTATAACTTGCAAAATTGAATGCCGTTTGTCTCTATAACTTGCAAAATTGTATGCCGTTTGTCTTTATAACTTGCAAAATTGTATGCCGTTTGTCTTTATAACTTGCAAAATTGTATGCCGTTTGTCTTTATAACTTGCGAAATTGTATGCCGTTTGTCTTTATAACTTGCAAAATTGTATGCCGTTTGTCTTTATAACTTGCGAAATTGTATGCCGTTTGTCTTTATAACTTGTGAAATTGTATGCCGTTTGTCTTCATAACTTGCAAAATTGTAGGCCGTTTGTCTTTATAACTTGCAAAATTGTATGCCGTTTGTCTTTATAACTTGTGAAATTGTATGCCGTTTGTCTTTATAACTTGCAAAAATTGTATGCCGTTTGTCTTTATAACTTGCATAATTGTATGCCGTTTGTCTTTATAACTTGTGAAATTGTATGCCGTTTGTCTTTATAACTTGCAAAATTGTATGCCGTTTGTCTTTATAACTTGCAAAATTGAATGCCGTTTGTCTTTATAACTTGCAAAACTGTATGCCGTTTGTCTTTATAACTTGTGAAATTGTATGCCGTTTGTCTTTATAACTTGCAAAATTGTATGCCGTTTGTCTTAATAACTTGCAAAATTGTATGCTGTTTGTCTTTATAACTTGCAAAATTGTATGCCGTTTGTCTTTATAACTTGCAAAATTGTATGCCGTTTGTCTTTATAACTTGCAAAATTGTATGCCGTTTGTCTTTATAAATTGCGAAATTGTATGCCGTTTGTCTTTATAACTTGAAAAATTGTATGCCGTTTGTCTTTATAACTTGCGAAATTGTACGCCGTTTGTCTTTATAACTTGTAAAATTGTATGCCGTTTGTCTTTATAACTTGCAAAATTGTATGCCGTTTGTCTTTATAACCTGCAAAATTGTATGCCGTTTGTCTTTATAACTTGCAAAATTGTATGCCGTTTGTCTTTATAACTTGTGAAATTGTATGCCGTTTGTCTTTATAACTTGTGAAATTGTATGCCGTTTGTCTTCATAACTTGCAAAATTGTAGGCCGTTTGTCTTTATAACTTGCAAAATTGTATGCCGTTTGTCTTTATAACTTGTGAAATTGTATGCCGTTTGTCTTTATAACTTGCAAAAATTGTATGCCGTTTGTCTTTATAACTTGCATAATTGTATGCCGTTTGTCTTTATAACTTGTGAAATTGTATGCCGTTTGTCTTTATAACTTGCAAAATTGTATGCCGTTTGTCTTTATAACTTGCAAAATTGAATGCCGTTTGTCTTTATAACTTGCAAAACTGTATGCCGTTTGTCTTTATAACTTGTGAAATTGTATGCCGTTTGTCTTTATAACTTGCAAAATTGTATGCCGTTTGTCTTAATAACTTGCAAAATTGTATGCTGTTTGTCTTTATAACTTGCAAAATTGTATGCCGTTTGTCTTTATAACTTGCAAAATTGTATGCCGTTTGTCTTTATAACTTGCAAAATTGTATGCCGTTTGTCTTTATAAATTGCGAAATTGTATGCCGTTTGTCTTTATAACTTGAAAAATTGTATGCCGTTTGTCTTTATAACTTGCGAAATTGTACGCCGTTTGTCTTTATAACTTGTAAAATTGTATGCCGTTTGTCTTTATAACTTGCAAAATTGTATGCCGTTTGTCTTTATAACCTGCAAAATTGTATGCCGTTTGTCTTTATAACTTGCAAAATTGTATGCCGTTTGTCTTTATAACTTGTGAAATTGTATGCCGTTTGTCTTTATAACTTGTGAAATTGTATGCCGTTTGTCTTTATAACTTGCAAATTGTATGCCGTTTGTCTTTATAACTTGCAAAATTGAATGCCGTTTGTCTCTATAACTTGCAAAATTGTATGCCGTTTGTCTTTATAACTTGCAAAATTGTATGCCGTTTGTCTTTATAACTTGCAAAATTGTATGCCGTTTGTCTTTATAACTTGCGAAATTGTATGCCGTTTGTCTTTATAACTTGCAAAATTGTATGCCGTTTGTCTTTATAACTTGCGAAATTGTATGCCGTTTGTCTTTATAACTTGTGAAATTGTATGCCGTTTGTCTTCATAACTTGCAAAATTGTAGGCCGTTTGTCTTTATAACTTGCAAAATTGTATGCCGTTTGTCTTTATAACTTGTGAAATTGTATGCCGTTTGTCTTTATAACTTGCAAAAATTGTATGCCGTTTGTCTTTATAACTTGCATAATTGTATGCCGTTTGTCTTTATAACTTGTGAAATTGTATGCCGTTTGTCTTTATAACTTGCAAAATTGTATGCCGTTTGTCTTTATAACTTGCAAAATTGAATGCCGTTTGTCTTTATAACTTGCAAAACTGTATGCCGTTTGTCTTTATAACTTGTGAAATTGTATGCCGTTTGTCTTTATAACTTGCAAAATTGTATGCCGTTTGTCTTAATAACTTGCAAAATTGTATGCTGTTTGTCTTTATAACTTGCAAAATTGTATGCCGTTTGTCTTTATAACTTGCAAAATTGTATGCCGTTTGTCTTTATAACTTGCAAAATTGTATGCCGTTTGTCTTTATAAATTGCGAAATTGTATGCCGTTTGTCTTTATAACTTGAAAAATTGTATGCCGTTTGTCTTTATAACTTGCGAAATTGTACGCCGTTTGTCTTTATAACTTGTAAAATTGTATGCCGTTTGTCTTTATAACTTGCAAAATTGTATGCCGTTTGTCTTTATAACCTGCAAAATTGTATGCCGTTTGTCTTTATAACTTGCAAAATTGTATGCCGTTTGTCTTTATAACTTGTGAAATTGTATGCCGTTTGTCTTTATAACTTGTGAAATTGTATGCCGTTTGTCTTCATAACTTGCAAAATTGTAGGCCGTTTGTCTTTATAACTTGCAAAATTGTATGCCGTTTGTCTTTATAACTTGTGAAATTGTATGCCGTTTGTCTTTATAACTTGCAAAAATTGTATGCCGTTTGTCTTTATAACTTGCATAATTGTATGCCGTTTGTCTTTATAACTTGTGAAATTGTATGCCGTTTGTCTTTATAACTTGCAAAATTGTATGCCGTTTGTCTTTATAACTTGCAAAATTGAATGCCGTTTGTCTTTATAACTTGCAAAACTGTATGCCGTTTGTCTTTATAACTTGTGAAATTGTATGCCGTTTGTCTTTATAACTTGCAAAATTGTATGCCGTTTGTCTTAATAACTTGCAAAATTGTATGCTGTTTGTCTTTATAACTTGCAAAATTGTATGCCGTTTGTCTTTATAACTTGCAAAATTGTATGCCGTTTGTCTTTATAACTTGCAAAATTGTATGCCGTTTGTCTTTATAACTTGCAAAATTGTATGCCGTTTGTCTTTATAACTTGTGAAATTGTATGCCGTTTGTCTTTATAACTTGCAAAATTGTATGCCGTTTGTCTTTATAACTTGCAAAATTGTATGCCGTTTGTCTTTATAACTTGTGAAATTGTATGCCGTTTGTCTTTATAACTTGCAAAATTGTATGCCGTTTGTCTTTATAACTTGCAAAATTGTATGCCGTTTGTCTTTATAACTTGTGAAATTGTATGCCGTTTGTCTTTATAACTTGCAAAATTGTATGCCGTTTGTCTTTATAACTTGCAGAATTGTATGCCGTTTGTCTTCATAACTTGTGAAATTGTATGCCGTTTGTCTTTATAACTTGCAAATTGTATGCCGTTTGTCTTTATAACTTGCAAAATTGAATGCCGTTTGTCTCTATAACTTGCAAAATTGTATGCCGTTTGTCTTTATAACTTGCAAAATTGTATGCCGTTTGTCTTTATAACTTGCAAAATTGTATGCCGTTTGTCTTTATAACTTGCGAAATTGTATGCCGTTTGTCTTTATAACTTGCAAAATTGTATGCCGTTTGTCTTTATAACTTGCGAAATTGTATGCCGTTTGTCTTTATAACTTGTGAAATTGTATGCCGTTTGTCTTCATAACTTGCAAAATTGTAGGCCGTTTGTCTTTATAACTTGCAAAATTGTATGCCGTTTGTCTTTATAACTTGTGAAATTGTATGCCGTTTGTCTTTATAACTTGCAAAAATTGTATGCCGTTTGTCTTTATAACTTGCAAAATTGTATGCCGTTTGTCTTTATAACTTGCGAAATTGTATGCCGTTTGTCTTTATAACTTGCAAAATTGTATGCCGTTTGTCTTTATAACTTGCGAAATTGTATGCCGTTTGTCTTTATAACTTGTGAAATTGTATGCCGTTTGTCTTCATAACTTGCAAAATTGTAGGCCGTTTGTCTTTATAACTTGCAAAATTGTATGCCGTTTGTCTTTATAACTTGTGAAATTGTATGCCGTTTGTCTTTATAACTTGCAAAAATTGTATGCCGTTTGTCTTTATAACTTGCATAATTGTATGCCGTTTGTCTTTATAACTTGTGAAATTGTATGCCGTTTGTCTTTATAACTTGCAAAATTGTATGCCGTTTGTCTTTATAACTTGCAAAATTGAATGCCGTTTGTCTTTATAACTTGCAAAACTGTATGCCGTTTGTCTTTATAACTTGTGAAATTGTATGCCGTTTGTCTTTATAACTTGCAAAATTGTATGCCGTTTGTCTTAATAACTTGCAAAATTGTATGCTGTTTGTCTTTATAACTTGCAAAATTGTATGCCGTTTGTCTTTATAACTTGCAAAATTGTATGCCGTTTGTCTTTATAACTTGCAAAATTGTATGCCGTTTGTCTTTATAAATTGCGAAATTGTATGCCGTTTGTCTTTATAACTTGAAAAATTGTATGCCGTTTGTCTTTATAACTTGCGAAATTGTACGCCGTTTGTCTTTATAACTTGTAAAATTGTATGCCGTTTGTCTTTATAACTTGCAAAATTGTATGCCGTTTGTCTTTATAACCTGCAAAATTGTATGCCGTTTGTCTTTATAACTTGCAAAATTGTATGCCGTTTGTCTTTATAACTTGTGAAATTGTATGCCGTTTGTCTTTATAACTTGTGAAATTGTATGCCGTTTGTCTTCATAACTTGCAAAATTGTAGGCCGTTTGTCTTTATAACTTGCAAAATTGTATGCCGTTTGTCTTTATAACTTGTGAAATTGTATGCCGTTTGTCTTTATAACTTGCAAAAATTGTATGCCGTTTGTCTTTATAACTTGCATAATTGTATGCCGTTTGTCTTTATAACTTGTGAAATTGTATGCCGTTTGTCTTTATAACTTGCAAAATTGTATGCCGTTTGTCTTTATAACTTGCAAAATTGAATGCCGTTTGTCTTTATAACTTGCAAAACTGTATGCCGTTTGTCTTTATAACTTGTGAAATTGTATGCCGTTTGTCTTTATAACTTGCAAAATTGTATGCCGTTTGTCTTAATAACTTGCAAAATTGTATGCTGTTTGTCTTTATAACTTGCAAAATTGTATGCCGTTTGTCTTTATAACTTGCAAAATTGTATGCCGTTTGTCTTTATAACTTGCAAAATTGTATGCCGTTTGTCTTTATAAATTGCGAAATTGTATGCCGTTTGTCTTTATAACTTGAAAAATTGTATGCCGTTTGTCTTTATAACTTGCGAAATTGTACGCCGTTTGTCTTTATAACTTGTAAAATTGTATGCCGTTTGTCTTTATAACTTGCAAAATTGTATGCCGTTTGTCTTTATAACCTGCAAAATTGTATGCCGTTTGTCTTTATAACTTGCAAAATTGTATGCCGTTTGTCTTTATAACTTGTGAAATTGTATGCCGTTTGTCTTTATAACTTGTGAAATTGTATGCCGTTTGTCTTTATAACTTGCAAATTGTATGCCGTTTGTCTTTATAACTTGCAAAATTGAATGCCGTTTGTCTCTATAACTTGCAAAATTGTATGCCGTTTGTCTTTATAACTTGCAAAATTGTATGCCGTTTGTCTTTATAACTTGCAAAATTGTATGCCGTTTGTCTTTATAACTTGCGAAATTGTATGCCGTTTGTCTTTATAACTTGCAAAATTGTATGCCGTTTGTCTTTATAACTTGCGAAATTGTATGCCGTTTGTCTTTATAACTTGTGAAATTGTATGCCGTTTGTCTTCATAACTTGCAAAATTGTAGGCCGTTTGTCTTTATAACTTGCAAAATTGTATGCCGTTTGTCTTTATAACTTGTGAAATTGTATGCCGTTTGTCTTTATAACTTGCAAAAATTGTATGCCGTTTGTCTTTATAACTTGCATAATTGTATGCCGTTTGTCTTTATAACTTGTGAAATTGTATGCCGTTTGTCTTTATAACTTGCAAAATTGTATGCCGTTTGTCTTTATAACTTGCAAAATTGAATGCCGTTTGTCTTTATAACTTGCAAAACTGTATGCCGTTTGTCTTTATAACTTGTGAAATTGTATGCCGTTTGTCTTTATAACTTGCAAAATTGTATGCCGTTTGTCTTAATAACTTGCAAAATTGTATGCTGTTTGTCTTTATAACTTGCAAAATTGTATGCCGTTTGTCTTTATAACTTGCAAAATTGTATGCCGTTTGTCTTTATAACTTGCAAAATTGTATGCCGTTTGTCTTTATAAATTGCGAAATTGTATGCCGTTTGTCTTTATAACTTGAAAAATTGTATGCCGTTTGTCTTTATAACTTGCGAAATTGTACGCCGTTTGTCTTTATAACTTGTAAAATTGTATGCCGTTTGTCTTTATAACTTGCAAAATTGTATGCCGTTTGTCTTTATAACCTGCAAAATTGTATGCCGTTTGTCTTTATAACTTGCAAAATTGTATGCCGTTTGTCTTTATAACTTGTGAAATTGTATGCCGTTTGTCTTTATAACTTGTGAAATTGTATGCCGTTTGTCTTCATAACTTGCAAAATTGTAGGCCGTTTGTCTTTATAACTTGCAAAATTGTATGCCGTTTGTCTTTATAACTTGTGAAATTGTATGCCGTTTGTCTTTATAACTTGCAAAAATTGTATGCCGTTTGTCTTTATAACTTGCATAATTGTATGCCGTTTGTCTTTATAACTTGTGAAATTGTATGCCGTTTGTCTTTATAACTTGCAAAATTGTATGCCGTTTGTCTTTATAACTTGCAAAATTGAATGCCGTTTGTCTTTATAACTTGCAAAACTGTATGCCGTTTGTCTTTATAACTTGTGAAATTGTATGCCGTTTGTCTTTATAACTTGCAAAATTGTATGCCGTTTGTCTTAATAACTTGCAAAATTGTATGCTGTTTGTCTTTATAACTTGCAAAATTGTATGCCGTTTGTCTTTATAACTTGCAAAATTGTATGCCGTTTGTCTTTATAACTTGCAAAATTGTATGCCGTTTGTCTTTATAAATTGCGAAATTGTATGCCGTTTGTCTTTATAACTTGAAAAATTGTATGCCGTTTGTCTTTATAACTTGCGAAATTGTACGCCGTTTGTCTTTATAACTTGTAAAATTGTATGCCGTTTGTCTTTATAACTTGCAAAATTGTATGCCGTTTGTCTTTATAACCTGCAAAATTGTATGCCGTTTGTCTTTATAACTTGCAAAATTGTATGCCGTTTGTCTTTATAACTTGTGAAATTGTATGCCGTTCGTCTTAAAAACTTGGAAAATTGTATGCCGTTTGTCTTTATAACTTGCAAAATTGTATGCCGTTTGTCTTTATAACCTGCAAAATTGTATGCCGTTTGCCTTTATAAATTGCGAAATTGTATGCCGTTTGTCTTCATAACTTGCAAAATTGTATGCCGTTTGTCTTTATAACTTGCGAAATTGTATGCCGTTTGTATTTATAACTTGCGAAATTGTATGCCGTTTGTCTTTATAACTTGCAAAATTGTATGCCGTTCGTCTTTATAACTTGCAAAATTGTATGCCGTTTGTCTTTATAACTTGCAAAATTGTATGCCGTTTGTCTTTATAACTTGTGAAATTGTATGCCGTTTGTCTTTATAACTTGCAAAATTGTATGCCGTTTGTCTTTATAACTTGCAAAATTGTATGCCGTTTGTCTTTATAACTTGCAAAATTGTATGCCGTTTGTCTTCATAACTTGCAACATTGTACGCCGTTTGTCTTTATAACTTGCAAAATTGTACGCCGTTTGTCTTTATAACTTGCAAAATTGTATGCCGTTTGTCTTTATAAATTGCGAAATTGTATGCCGTTTGTCTTTTTAACTTGCGAAATTGTATGCCTTTTGTCTTTATAACTTGCGAAATTGTATGCCGTTTGTCTTTATAACTTGTGAAATTGTATGCCGTTTGTCTTTATTACTTGCAAAATTATATGCCGTTTGTCTTTATAACTTGCAAATTTGTATGCCGTTTGTCTTTATAACTTGCAAAATTGTATGACGTTTGTCTTTATAACTTGCAAAATTGTATGCCGTTTGTCTTTATAACTTGCAAAATTGTATGCCGTTTGTCTTTATAACTTGCAAAATTGTATGCCGTTTGTCTTTATAACTTGCAAATTGTATGCCGTTTGTCTTTATAACTTGCAAAACTGTATGCCGTTTGTCTTTATAACTTGCAAAATTGTATGCCGTTTGTCTTTATAACTTGCAAAATTGTATGCCGTTTGTCTTTATAACTTGCAAAATTGTATGCCGTTTGTCTTTATAACTTGCGAAATTGTATGCCGTTTGTCTTTATAACTTGCAGAATTGTATGCCGTTTGTCTTTATAACTTGCGAAATTGTATGCCGTTTGTCTTTATAACTTGTGAAATTGTATGCCGTTTGTCTTCATAACTTGCAAAATTGTAGGCCGTTTGTCTTTATAACTTGCAAAATTGTATGCCGTTTGTCTTTATAACTTGTGAAATTGTATGCCGTTTGTCTTTATAACTTGCAAAAATTGTATGCCGTTTGTCTTTATAACTTGCATAATTGTATGCCGTTTGTCTTTATAACTTGTGTAATTGTATGCCGTTTGTCTTTATAACTTGTGAAACTGTATGCCGTTTGTCTTTATAACTTGCAAAATTGTATGCCGTTTGTCTTTATAACTTGCAAAATTGTATGCCGTTTGTCTTTATAACTTGTGAAATTGTATGCCGTTTGTCTTTATAACTTGCAAAATTGTATGCCGTTTGTCTTTATAACTTGCAAAATTGTATGCCGTTTGTCTTTATAACTTGCAAAATTGAATGCCGTTTGTCTTTATAACTTGCAAAATTGTATGCCGTTTGTCTTTATAACTTGCAAAATTGTATGCCGTTTGTCTTTATAACTTGTGAAATTGTATGCCGTTTGTCTTTATAACTTGCAAATTGTATGCCGTTTGTCTTTATAACTTGCAAAATTGTATGCCGTTTGTCTCTATAACTTGCAAAATTGTATGCCGTTTGTCTATATAACTTGCAAAATTGAATGCCGTTTGTCTTTATAACTTGCAAAACTGTATGCCGTTTGTCTTTATAACTTGTGAAATTGTATGCCGTTTGTCTTTATAACTTGCAAAATTGTATGCCGTTTGTCTTAATAACTTGCAAAATTGTATGCTGTTTGTCTTTATAACTTGCAAAATTGTATGCCGTTTGTCTTTATAACTTGCAAAATTGTATGCCGTTTGTCTTTATAACTTGCAAAATTGTATGCCGTTTGTCTTTATAAATTGCGAAATTGTATGCCGTTTGTCTTTATAACTTGCAAAATTGTATGCCGTTTGTCTTTATAACTTGCGAAATTGTACGCCGTTTGTCTATATAACTTGTAAAATTGTATGCCGTTTGTCTTTATAACTTGCAAAATTGTATGCCGTTTGTCTTTATAACCTGCAAAATTGTATGCCGTTTGTCTTTATAACTTGCAAAATTGTATGCCGTTTGTCTTTATAACTTGTGAAATTGTATGCCGTTCGTCTTAAAAACTTGGAAAATTGTATGCCGTTTGTCTTTATAACTTGCAAAATTGTATGCCGTTTGTCTTTATAACTTGCAAAATTGTATGCCGTTTGTCTTTATAAATTGCGAAATTGTATGCCGTTTGTCTTCATAACTTGCAAAATTGTATGCCGTTTGTCTTTATAACTTGCGAAATTGTATGCCGTTTGTCTCTATAACTTTTGAAATTGTATGCCGTTTGTCTTTATAACTTGCAAAATTGTATGCCGTTCGTCTTTATAACTTGCAAAATTGTATGCCGTTTGTCTTTATAACTTGCAAAATTGTATGCCGTTTGCCTTTATAAATTGCGAAATTGTATGCCGTTTGTCTTCATAACTTGCAAAATTGTATGCCGTTTGTCTTTATAACTTGCGAAATTGTATGCCGTTTGTATTTATAACTTGCGAAATTGTATGCCGTTTGTCTTTATAACTTGCAAAATTGTATGCCGTTCGTCTTTATAACTTGCAAAATTGTATGCCGTTTGTCTTTATAACTTGCAAAATTGTATGCCGTTTGTCTTTATAACTTGTGAAATTGTATGCCGTTTGTCTTTATAACTTGCAAAATTGTATGCCGTTTGTCTTTATAACTTGCAAAATTGTATGCCGTTTGTCTTTATAACTTGCGAAATTGTATGCCGTTTGTCTTCATAACTTGCAACATTGTACGCCGTTTGTCTTTATAACTTGCAAAATTGTACGCCGTTTGTCTTTATAACTTGCAAAATTGTATGCCGTTTGTCTTTATAAATTGCGAAATTGTATGCCGTTTGTCTTTTTAACTTGCAAAATTGTATGCCTTTTGTCTTTATAACTTGCGAAATTGTATGCCGTTTGTCTTTATAACTTGTGAAATTGTATGCCGTTTGTCTTTATTACTTGCAAAATTATATGCCGTTTGTCTTTATAACTTGCAAATTTGTATGCCGTTTGTCTTTATAACTTGCAAAATTGTATGACGTTTGTCTTTATAACTTGCAAAATTGTATGCCGTTTGTCTTTATAACTTGCAAAATTGTATGCCGTTTGTCTTTATAACTTGCAAAATTGTATGCCGTTTGTCTTTATAACTTGCAAATTGTATGCCGTTTGTCTTTATAACTTGCAAAACTGTATGCCGTTTGTCTTTATAACTTGCAAAATTGTATGCCGTTTGTCTTTATAACTTGCAAAATTGTATGCCGTTTGTCTTTATAACTTGCAAAATTGTATGCCGTTTGTCTTTATAACTTGCGAAATTGTATGCCGTTTGTCTTTATAACTTGCAGAATTGTATGCCGTTTGTCTTTATAACTTGCGAAATTGTATGCCGTTTGTCTTTATAACTTGTAAAATTGTATGCCGTTTGTCTTCATAACTTGCAAAATTGTAGGCCGTTTGTCTTTATAACCTGCAAAATTGTATGCCGTTTGTCTTTATAACTTGTGAAATTGTATGCCGTTTGTCTTTATAACTTGCAAAAATTGTATGCCGTTTGTCTTTATAACTTGCATAATTGTATGCCGTTTGTCTTTATAACTTGTGAAATTGTATGCCGTTTGTCTTTATAACTTGTGAAACTGTATGCCGTTTGTCTTTATAACTTGCAAAATTGTATGCCGTTTGTCTTTATAACTTGCAAAATTGTATGCCGTTTGTCTTTATAACTTGTGAAATTGTATGCCGTTTGTCTTTATAACTTGCAAAATTGTATGCCGTTTGTCTTTATAACTTGCAAAATTGTATGCCGTTTGTCTTTATAACTTGCAAAATTGAATGCCGTTTGTCTTTATAACTTGCAAAATTGTATGCCGTTTGTCTTTATAACTTGCAAAATTGTATGCCGTTTGTCTTTATAACTTGTGAAATTGTATGCCGTTTGTCTTTATAACTTGCAAATTGTATGCCGTTTGTCTTTATAACTTGCAAAATTGTATGCCGTTTGTCTCTATAACTTGCAAAATTGTATGCCGTTTGTCTATATAACTTGCAAAATTGAATGCCGTTTGTCTTTATAACTTGCAAAACTGTATGCCGTTTGTCTTTATAACTTGTGAAATTGTATGCCGTTTGTCTTTATAACTTGCAAAATTGTATGCCGTTTGTCTTAATAACTTGCAAAATTGTATGCTGTTTGTCTTTATAACTTGCAAAATTGTATGCCGTTTGTCTTTATAACTTGCAAAATTGTATGCCGTTTGTCTTTATAACTTGCAAAATTGTATGCCGTTTGTCTTTATAAATTGCGAAATTGTATGCCGTTTGTCTTTATAACTTGCAAAATTGTATGCCGTTTGTCTTTATAACTTGCGAAATTGTACGCCGTTTGTCTATATAACTTGTAAAATTGTATGCCGTTTGTCTTTATAACTTGCAAAATTGTATGCCGTTTGTCTTTATAACCTGCATAATTGTATGCCGTTTGTCTTTATAACTTGCAAAATTGTATGCCGTTTGTCTTTATAACTTGTGAAATTGTATGCCGTTCGTCTTAAAAACTTGGAAAATTGTATGCCGTTTGTCTTTATAACTTGCAAAATTGTATGCCGTTTGTCTTTATAACTTGCAAAATTGTATGCCGTTTGTCTTTATAAATTGCGAAATTGTATGCCGTTTGTCTTCATAACTTGCAAAATTGTATGCCGTTTGTCTTTATAACTTGCGAAATTGTATGCCGTTTGTCTCTATAACTTTTGAAATTGTATGCCGTTTGTCTTTATAACTTGCAAAATTGTATGCCGTTCGTCTTTATAACTTGCAAAATTGTATGCCGTTTGTCTTTATAACTTGCAAAATTGTATGCCGTTTGTCTTTAAAACTTGTGAAATTGTATGCCGTTTGTCTTTATAACTTGCAAAATTGTATGCCGTTTGTCTTTATAACTTGCAAAATTGTATGCCGTTTGTCTTTATAACTTGCAAAATTGTATGCCGTTTGTCTTCATAACTTGCAAAATTGTACGCCGTTTGTCTTTATAACCTGCAAAATTGTATGCCGTTTGTCTTTATAAATTGCGAAATTGTATGCCGTTTGTCTTTTTAACTTGCAAAATTGTATGCCGTTTGTCTTTATAACTTGCGAAATTGTATGCCGTTTGTCTTTATAACTTGTGAAATTGTATGCCGTTTGTCTTTATTACTTGCAAAATTGAATGCCGTTTGTCTTTATAACTTGCAAATTTGTATGCCGTTTGTCTTTATAACTTGCAAAATTGCATGACGTTTGTCTTTATAACTTGCAAAATTGTATGCCGTTTGTCTTTATAACTTGCAAAATTGTATGCCGTTTGTCTTTATAACTTGCAAAATTGTATGCCGTTTGTCTTTATAACTTGCAAATTGTATGCCGTTTGTCTTTATAACTTGCAAAATTGTATGCCGTTTGTCTTTATAACTTGCAAAATTGTATGCCGTTTGTCTTTGTAACTTGCAAAATTGTATGCCGTTTGTCTTTATAACTTGCAAAATTGTATGCCGTTTGTCTTTATAACTTGCGAAATTGTATGCCGTTTGTCTTTATAACTTGCAGAATTGTATGCCGTTTGTCTTTATAACTTGCGAAATTGTATGCCGTTTGTCTTTATAACTTGTGAAATTGTATGCCGTTTGTCTTCATAACTTGCAAAATTGTAGGCCGTTTGTCTTTATAACTTGCAAAATTGTATGCCGTTTGTCTTTATAACTTGTGAAATTGTATGCCGTTTGTCTTTATAACTTGCAAAAATTGTAAGCCGTTTGTCTTTATAACTTGCATAATTGTATGCCGTTTGTCTTTATAACTTGTGAAATTGTATGCCGTTTGTCTTTATAACTTGTGAAACTGTATGCCGTTTGTCTTTATAACTTGCAAAATTGTATGCCGTTTGTCTTTATAACTTGCAAAATTGTATGCCGTTTGTCTTTATAACTTGTGAAATTGTATGCCGTTTGTCTTTATAACTTGCAAAATTGTATGCCGTTTGTCTTTATAACTTGCAAAATTGTATGCCGTTTGTCTTTATCTTGCAAAATTGAATGCCGTTTGTCTTTATAACTTGCAAAATTGTATGCCGTTTGTCTTTATAACTTGCAAATTGTATGCCGTTTGTCTTTATAACTTGCAAAATTGTATGCCGTTTGTCTTTATAACTTGCAAAATTGTATGCCGTTTGTCTTTGTAACTTGCAAAATTGTATGCCGTTTGTCTTTATAACTTGCAAAATTGTATGCCGTTTGTCTTTATAACTTGCGAAATTGTATGCCGTTTGTCTTTATAACTTGCAGAATTGTATGCCGTTTGTCTTTATAACTTGCGAAATTGTATGCCGTTTGTCTTTATAACTTGTGAAATTGTATGCCGTTTGTCTTCATAACTTGCAAAATTGTAGGCCGTTTGTCTTTATAACTTGCAAAATTGTATGCCGTTTGTCTTTATAACTTGTGAAATTGTATGCCGTTTGTCTTTATAACTTGCAAAAATTGTAAGCCGTTTGTCTTTATAACTTGCATAATTGTATGCCGTTTGTCTTTATAACTTGTGAAATTGTATGCCGTTTGTCTTTATAACTTGTGAAACTGTATGCCGTTTGTCTTTATAACTTGCAAAATTGTATGCCGTTTGTCTTTATAACTTGCAAAATTGTATGCCGTTTGTCTTTATAACTTGTGAAATTGTATGCCGTTTGTCTTTATAACTTGCAAAATTGTATGCCGTTTGTCTTTATAACTTGCAAAATTGTATGCCGTTTGTCTTTATCTTGCAAAATTGAATGCCGTTTGTCTTTATAACTTGCAAAATTGTATGCCGTTTGTCTTTATAACTTGCAAAATTGTATGCCGTTTGTCTTTATAACTTGCGAAATTGTACGCCGTTTGTCTTTATAACTTGTGAAATTGTATGCCGTTTGTCTTTATAACTTGCAAAATTGTATGCCGTTTGTCTTCATAACTTGCAAAATTGTATGCCGTTTGTCTTTATAACTTGCAAAATTGTATGCCGTTTGTCTTTATAACTTGCAAAATTGTATGCCGTTTGTCTTTATAACTTGCAAAATTGTATGCCGTTTGTCTTCATAACTTGCAAAATTGTATGCCGTTTGTCTTTATAACTTGCGAAATTGTATGCCGTTTGTCTTTATAACTTGCAAAATTGAATGCCGTTTGTCTTTATAACTTGCAAAATTGTATGACGTTTGTCTTTATAACTTGCAAAATTGTATGCCGTTTGTCTTTATAACTTGCAAAATTGTATGCCGTTTGTCTTTATACTTGTCCTTGTAGGCGAAATTTCGGCGTTGTTACTGCCCAGTACTTTTTAACGCACTCTTTCTCTCTTTTCGGTTGTCGTTATATGATGCTTGTCTTCATATTTGTCTTGTCTTTTTATGCTGTTTGTCTTTATACTTGTCTTTGTATGCCAATCTGCGGCGTTGTTACTGCCGTGCTCTCTTTAGCTCTCTATTTTTGTCTTTTCTGTCCGTTTGTCTTTGCATGCCTCCTTCTTACGCACTCTATTCTATTTTTTTGCGAGTTGTCAGCACACAAATAATTTGTTCGAGTGATAAGGACGGGAACATTTCTGTGCTTCCGGGCTCGTAATGTTTTAGCTATTAACTGAATGTTGAATTTGTTATTATCTGCTTGCTATTAAAATCCCATTTTCTGCTATTGGAACAAACCTCACCTAACAACGCCTCGACTATTGTCACTTTTCATTCTCTATTGCATTGATGAAAAGTATTTAAGATATGCAAAACATAAATACACTGAAGCGATGACATCTATTCTTCTGAAATTCAAGTTATTTATCTTGTCCGTTGTTGCTGACGTTTTTCGTGTTCTCCCCTCTGCCTAAACCCTAATCTAACAGTCCTTGAAAATTTAAACTGTTCCCACAACATCGTTTTCGCTTTGTTGGTTGCTTTTCTTCCATCTCGTGTAAACATTGCATTGGTTCTATGGAAGTTGAAGACAAAAACCAAACAACTTTTTGTATATTTTTTAATTGGTATTGGTTTAATTGGCATTGACAAACATCGTATTGGTTCTATGGAATTTACAGGCAAGCACCGAAGCAGAATTTATTTTGTAAAAACTGTAAGTGGTCGGTACCAAAATGGACTAAGTGAATTGGTATTTTGTTTTTACGAGGGAAAAAATACGCTCACTGATTTTCTTTTCCTGCCGTTTTTCTTGTACATTTTTTACAAGCCTCGCTGAAGGTTAAATTTTTTTCATGAGTGCATATTTATTCACTACAAATTAGATACAACATTTTTATAATTTGCGCACGTGATAATTTCTGCACACATAAAGTGTTTGACCTGATTTGTTTAGCGGCTAAGTTTGGTAAATTAATTTTTATTTCAAGACATTATTTGACCTGATCTGTCGATTGATTTCATTCCATGGACTGATTTGAGATATTTAATTATTGTCATGTAGCATGCATTTTTTCTTGCTATAAATAAATAACAAATGCATGCTGTAATAATATGTTTCGACCAGAAACGCAGATTACGTAAATAAATGATATGGAATTTTAAATTATAACAATAGATCCATTGATTAAGATAAGAAGCACAGATATTTTATCTAAATGGGATTTCTATGCAGCTTTCCGAATTTCATCTAAATTTATCGCTACAAATTTATATCAACATCACACTAAAGTAAGTTATGGCTCTAATATTTACATCAGAATGTTCATTAACAAAATATATTACGGGTCTGCAGATTAAGGATGATTTCACTAATATTAACGACGACTTTTTCTGTCCATAAACAACTGAGAAGTCATTCTGAATAGTCATTGGTCGGCCATTTTGGCATTCTGACCAGTCATCGGTTGTACGTGTTGGCATTCTGATCAGTCATTGGTTGGCCGTGATGGAATTCTGACCAGTCATTGGTTGTCCGTTTTGGCATTCTGATCAGTCATTGGTTGTCCGTGTTGGCATTCTGATCAGTCATTGGTTGTTCGTGTTGGCATTCTGATCAGTCATTGGTTGTCCGTGTTGGCATTCTGACCAGTCATTGGTTGGCCGTGTTGGCATTCTGATCAGTCATTGGTTGTCCGTGTTGGCATTCTGATCAGTCATTGGTTGTCCGTGTTGGCATTCTGACCAGTCATTGGTTGTCCGTGTTGGCATTCTGATCAGTCATTGGTTGTCCGTGTTGGCATTCTGACCAGTCATTGGTTGTCCGTGTTGGCATTCTGACCAGTCATTGGTTGTCCGTGTTGGCATTCTGACCAGTCATTGGTTGTCCGTGTTGGCATTCTGATCAGTCATTGGTTGTCCGTGTTGGCATTCTGATCAGTCATTGGTTGTCCGTGTTGGCATTCTGACCAGTCATTAGTTGGCCGTGTTGGCATTCTGATCAGTCATTGGTTGTCCGTGTTGGCATTCTGATCAGTCATTGGTTATCCGTGTTGGCATTCTGATCAGTCATTGGTTGTCCGTGTTGGCATTCTGACCAGTCATTGGTTGTCCGTGTTGGCATTCTGATCAGTCATTGGTTGTCCGTGTTGGCATTCTGATCAGTCATTGGTTATCCGTGTTGGCATTCTGACCAGTCATTAGTTGGCCGTGTTGGCATTCTGATCAGTCATTGGTTGTCCGTGTTGGCATTCTGACCAGTCATTGGTCTGCCGTGTTGGCATTCTGGCCAGTCATTGGTTGGCCGTGTTGGTATTTTGACCAGTCATTGGTCGGCCGTGTAACAATCGAATTAAGTGCTATTCTTCACTAACACTGAATAGAAACAACGCATCTATTGCTGAAGCTCAGTAAGCTCTAAATCCATCGCACCTAATGCAAAAGATTCCTAATTCATCCTAAAGCTACACTAAGATTTCTTTTTGTCCACATCACTCACAGAACTAATTTCCAAACGATGATGATAATCGATGAAGGAATAATTATTCCTTCAGCCTTTCAGGATCATTATAATTTCAGAGTGAGCTACCCATGCTCTAATTTTTACTGCCTTCCACTAAGCCCATCATGGAGAAATAATTAGTGAACTACGGCCAAAAAGGAGTTCTTAGCTTTGATAATCAGTGGATCATCAATGTTGCAAACAATAGTGGGATTTTTGACAACGAGGGACTTTCTGAACTTGGACTACGGTCTAAGATTGATTGAATGATGGATTGAAATGAGGGTAAGAGAAAATAAAATGAAGGATTTTCGACAACGAGGGATGAAAGTGAGGGTAAGAGAGAAGTAAATGACGGATTTTTTACAACGAGGGATTTTTTAAACTTGGACTGCGGTCTAAGATTGATTAAATGAGGGATTGAAATGATGGTGAGAGAGAAGAAAATGAGGGATTTTCGACAGTGAGGGATTTTCTAAACTTGGACTGCGGTCTAAGATGATGTATTCAGCTGCAGAATTGCCGTCTGTCTGGGTAACTCATCAGCAACGCAGTGTCAACAGGAGTGATCGATGTGGCGATGTGCGGGTGATCGATGACGTTCCGTATGCAAAATGTTGACACGCGGTAAGTGAGAAGCTGATGATTCTTGAAGTAACCTCCATTGTACAGAGTTTGAGCTGCGAGTAAGTTACTCTGCATTACAGAGCTGCTGTGCTCTCCGAGCTCCTCTGCTTTGTACTCTGTTACAGAGCTGCTATGCTGTGCGAGTTACTCTGTTTTGTACTCTGTGTTACAGAGTAGCTCTGCGAGTTACTCTGTTTTGAACTCTGTATTACAGAGCTGCTGTGGGAGTCACTCTGTCCAGCAGAGCTGCTGTACAAGCCACTCTGTACAGCAGAGCAGCATCACACACACCACTACACAGCAAACCCTAACCACAAGTCACACAGGACAATACAGCGTCCGATGTTCCTTGTGAAATGAAATGAATTGGTAAATTAAATTAAAAAACAAATTAAATTCCCTAATCAAATAAATTAACTAAAAAACTCATTTAATCTTTAAATAAATTAAGGACTTCCCTACGGTATAACCGGAAGCTTAGGTGCTTCACGTCGACTTGACCAGACTCACGCTGTTTGTCGTAGCATGTCAACGACACGCGACATCGGTTGTTGTTTTAAAATCCTGTCTTTGGCTGCATTCGAGATGTATGGGAGGAATAATTTTTTTTCTGACCCTAACTGTGCGAGTTAACTGTGCAAACTGGCAGTGCGAGTTAGTATTGTAAACGGACTGAAAACTTGTTGCACAAATTAACTGGGCAAACCTTCTGTGCAAGTTAGTTACGTTAACGAGCTGTGAAACTTTGATGAGCAAACTGAACGAACTCTAAGCTTGCTGCACAAGCTTGTCATAAAACCCAGCTGTGCAAATCGGCTTTGTATCAGCTTTAAAACCTCAGAGCGACTTTCCGTTTATACCTTTTTGTTTCTTCACGCACACACACACACACACACACACACACACACACATACACACAAAAACTAATAAAGGGTCTCTATTGTACCTTATAGTTGTAACTACGATTTGTTTACTGACTCCTACCGTTCCACTTCCCAGCACTTCTTCACCACACTACAATACTGCTGACATCTTGACATCACCCCATTTCAGTACTCAAGACATCACCACATCACAATTTGGATGATATCACCACATTACAATTTGGATGATATCACCACATCACAATTTGGATGATATCACCACATTACAATTTGGATGATATCACCACATTACAATTTGGATGATATCACCACATTACAATTTGGATGATATCACCACATTACAATTTGGATGATATCACCACATTACAATTTGGATGATATCACCACATTACAATTTGGATGATATCACCACATTACAATTTGGATGATATCACCACATCACAATTTGGATGATATCACCACATTACAATTTGGATGATATCACCACATTACAATTTGGATGATATCACCACATCACAATTTGGATGATATCACCACATTACAATTTGGATGATATCACCACATTACAATTTGGATGATATCACCACATCACAATTTGGATGATATCACCACATTACAATTTGGATGATATCACCACATTACAATTTGGATTATATCACCACATTACAATTTGGATGATATCACCACATTACAATTTGGATGATATCACCACATTACAATTTGGATGATATCACCACATTAAAATTTGGATGATATCACCACATTCCAATTTGGATGATATCACCACATTCCAATTTGGATGATATCACCACATTTCAGTACTCAAGACATCACCACATTACAATTTGGATGATATCACCACATTACAATTTGGATGATATCACTACATTACAATTTGGATGATATCACCACATTCCAATTTGGATGATATCACCACATTCCAATTTGGATGATATCACCACATTACAATTTGGATGATATCACCACATTCCAATTTGGATGATATCACCACATTACAATTTGGATGATATCACCACATTTCAGTACTCAAGACATCACCACATTACAATTTGGATGATATCACCACATTCCAATTTGGATGATATCACCACATTCCAATTTGGATGATATCACCACATTCCAATTTGGATGATATCACCACATTTCAGTACTCAAGACATCACCACATTACAATTTGGATGATATCACCACATTACAATTTGGATGATATCACCACATTACAATTTGGATGATATCACCACATCACAATTTGGATGATATCACCACATTACAATTTGGATGATATCACCACATCACAATTTGGATGATATCACCACATTACAATTTGGATGATATCACCACATTACAATTTGGATGATATCACCACATTCCAATTTGGATGATATCACCACATTCCAATTTGGATGATATCACCACATTACAATTTGGATGATATCACCACATTTCAGTACTCAAGACATCACCACATTACAATTTGGATGATATCACCACATTACAATTTGGATGATGTCACCACATTCCAATACTCCTGACCTAATCATATTCCCCTTGAACACAAAGGGCATTAATATTTGTTACGTCCATACAAATATCTGGTTTTGCAACAGTCCGCCTCACACCAACGCCTGGTATTGCTCCAAATACCAGAGAATCAACTAAGTGCGGTCAGTTACTTGCCTTTACTTCGCTGGCGGTCCTGACATTCCAGAAATACCTGCGGCGAGAGGGAGCGCAGATTGCGTCCAGATGTAGAGCAGCGTCTGTATAGTTGTGCGTCTGGGTGGAAACTGGGGTGGTTGTTTTGTTGTGCTGTGTTGTTGTGTAACTGGGGTGGTTGTTTTGTTGAGTTGTGTTGTGTTGTTGTGTAACTAGGGTGATTGTTTTGTTGTGTTGTGTTGTGTTGTTGTGTAACTAGGGTGATTGTTTTGTTGTGCTGTGTTGTTGTGTAACTGGGGTGGTTGTTTTGTTGAGTTGTGTTGTGTTGTTGTGTAACTAGGGTGATTGTTTTGTTGTGTTGTGTTGTTGTGTCACTGGGGTGGTTGTTTTGTTGAGTTGTGTTGTGTTGTTGTGTAACTAGGGTGATTGTTTTGTTGAGTTGTGTTGTGTTGTTGTGTAACTAGGGTGATTGTTTTGTTGTGCTGTGTTGTTGTGTAACTGGGGTGGTTGTTTTGTTGAGTTGTGTTGTGTTGTTGTGTAACTAGGGTGATTGTTTTGTTGTGCTGTGTTGTTGTGTAACTGGGGTGGTTGTTTTGTTGAGTTGTGTTGTGTTGTTGTGTAACTAGGGTGATTGTTTTGTTGTGTTGTATTGTGTTGTTGTGTTACTAGGGTTGTTATATTGATTCTTTTGGGTTGTGTTTTTGTGTAAACTGGGGTGTTTTTTTTGTGCTGTTGTGTAACTGGGGTGGTCGTTTTGTTGAGTTGTGTTGTGTTGTTGTGTAACTGGAGCTGTTGTTGTGTTGTTGCGTAAATAGGGTGGCAGTAACACAATTTTATGAATTTGTTACTGGATAATGGACTGACTCATCAGAGCGTTTCGTCATTTCAACATTGCTGCAACTGACGTGATTTGATGAATGACATGCATTCTTTCAATTGATCTTCGATTACTAAAACTTTGCTGGGTTTGAGTAAAATTGTTGGAGTTTCGGGCTGAGATTGTAAAAATGCCAACAATTATTTAATAAATACTATTTTATTTACCACTCCAGACACCATGATTATTCGAGATAACTTATTTAAGGGAATGGTTGATGTTTACACAGAGTTGTTGAGAAATAGCATGCAATCATATATAGATATTTCTAGTTAGCTTTAAGGAATAAAAAATAAATCAATTCACACGGCTTACCACCATTTTAATATCGAAATCAATAGAGAAAAAGAGACTCAGTACCGAGAACGTATTCATTCCTGTGTATTTTCCTGCTTTTTATTTTCCATTCTTGGTTGTGTTCGGAGGTGTATTTTTTCTAGGAGAATTTTACGACTTTAAATTTGATTACAGAAACTTTTATTTTAGAATCAAGGCATTACTCATTACTGTTTTTTCATGAAGAATTACCAAACCAAAAATGCTTTAATCGTTCACCCATGTGTAGCTAGATTGAAAATATGCAAGCAAAAAAAATATATTCTGTTGGCAAATTAATCTTCAATCACAAAAAATTTGTTATTTTTATCGTATAGATTACCTAGAACCTTATTGTTGCCTTCTTTTCATGCACGAGTAGCTGCAAAGGATATCAAAACGGCTGAACATATTCGTAATAAACCTTTATTCCCATCCGACAATTTCCGGTTTTCGTTCTTTTCTCAAAGAACCACTACAACCAACGAGAGGCCAGCATGTATCCAATAATACCCGGTTTTTGTTATTTCTGGATAGAAACAACTAGAGGCCAGCATGTATCCAATAATACCCGGTTTTTGTTATTTCTGGATAGAAACAACTAGAGGCCAGCATGTATCCAATAATAACCGGTTTTCGTTATTTCTGCATAGAAACAACTAGAGGCCAGCATATATCCAATAATACCCGGTTTTTGTTATTTCTGGATAGAAACAACTAGAGGCCAGCATGTATCCAATAATACCCGGTTTTCGTTACTTCTGCATAGAAACAACTAGAGGCCAGCATATATCCAATAATACCCGGTTTTTGTTATTTCTGGATAGAAACAACTAGAGGCCAGCATGTATCCAATAATACCCGGTTTTTGTTATTTCTGGATAGAAACAACTAGAGGCCAGCATGTATCCAATAATACCCGGTTTTCGTTATTTCTGCATAGAAACAACTAGAGGCCAGCATATATCCAATAATACCCGGTTTTTGTTATTTCTGGATAGAAACAACTAGAGGCCAGCATGTATCCAATAATACCCGGTTTTCGTTACTTCTGCATTGAAACAACTAGAGGCCAGCATGTATCCAATAATACCCGGTTTTTGTTATTTCTGGATAGAAACAACTAGAGGCCAGCATGTATCCAATAATAACCGGTTTTCGTTATTTCTGCATTGAAACAACTAGAGGCCAGCATGTATCCAATAATACCCGGCTTTCGTTACATCTGCATAGAAACAACTAGAGGCCAGCATGTATCCAATAATACCAGGTTTTCGTTACTTCTGCATAGAAACAACTAGAGGCCAGCATGTATCCAATAATACCCGGTTTTCGTTACATCTTCATAAAAACAACTAGAGGCCAGCATGTATACAACAATTCATGATTTTCGTTCCTTTCGCATAGAAAGAACTAGAGGCCAGCATGTATCCATCAATTCATGGTTTTCGTTCCTTTCGCATAGAAAGAACTAGAGGCCAGCATGTATCCATCAATTCATGGTTTTCGTCCCTTTCGCATAGAAAGAACTAGAGGCCAGCATGTATCCAATGATACCCGGTTTTCGTTCCCTTCGCATTTGAAGAACTAGAGGCCAGCATGAATCCATCAATTCATGGTTTCCGTTCCTTTCGCATAGAAAGAACTAGAGGCCAGCATGTATCCAATGATAGCCGGTTTTCGTTCCCTTCGCATAGAAAGAACTAGAGGCCAGCATGTGTCCCAGCAGCAGGCATGGAACGAATTAGTACAGGGTCCAAGTCTGCCTGCTGCTTGCCCGGAAGTTGTGCTCCCGAGTTCCGCCAGTATCGGATTAGAGCCCAAAAAATTATAAGGGGAGCACCGGATCACGGCCAGAGATGGTCCCAACGCTGCTGGTTATGGGCACAACGATGCTGCTTTACGGCTCGCCAACTTCGCTGCTTCTTGGGAGTGGCGGGGCAAGGGAGGTTTGGCAGCACGGCCAACATGAAGCTGGATTATGGTGCGAGTTACACGATTCAGGAGGACAAGTTAATGACTTGAGTATACTTTTTTAAGGCCGGGAGCAATGATGATGGGTGAGAGCAGCGATAATGTACGATTTTTCTTGTTGGAATGAAGTGATGTGATTCATATTGCTATAGAAAGGAGTCTCATGGATTGTGATATACGAGTTTTGATGTTGGAATGAAGTGATGTGATTCATATTGCCACGAGATGGGATCTCAAGTTGGTTTATTGGTGGTTTTAAAAACTGCTCAATGTTAGTTTCATATTTAGCTTACTTGGGAAGAAATTAGAGATTCTGTTTAGACTAGACACTCAATTAGAGGAAATAGAAGAGTTCGCATAAATAAGAGTATTATTTGGGAAAAAAATCCGGCAGTTAGTGGAATATTGACTTTCATTAAGAACAAAATGAGCTATGCAGATAGAAAGGCAGTTATTGTAAATAAATAAGATACTGTCAGAAGATCAGAAAATTGATTAAGATAGACTGGTCAATCAGGATAGGACGTTCGATTTAAAAAAAGGGACCTCGATTGAGACAAAACAGACATTCGAGAAAGGAAGCCGAATGACGGAGAAATAACCTAATAAATTAAAACAAAAAAGAGTATAGGAAGAAATAGCACTGACAATTGAAACAAGACGATAAAAATGAAGAATAACACAGTGAATAAAAAAATGCAGTATATGCAAACAAATAACACAGTCTAATAAAAAACATAAAATGTGAACTAATAACACAGTAACAAAAAGACGCCAGTTGATAAGAAGAAACATGACACTGAGCCAGTCTAGAGTATAACATCCAGGTTGATTGTCACTATAGGTGATGTTTAACCACGTCATGAAAGTTATTTTTTCATCAGTACCTATTCCAAAACTGTCACAGGATGTAGCCGTGTGAATTTTTTTATTTACTGATATCCTCGCACCTCCATGTTCGTTACGTTACATATTACCCAACTTGAAAAGCTTGCGACAAAATTCACGACGTAGAGTTTGGAAAAGATTGGCCTAATTTAAGTGGATCCTCAAATAACATTGCTTGACTGAAATTGGCGATTAAATTACTTCAAAGTGGAAGTTGATTATTTGCAACTTGTGAAGAATTCACGATGTCTAGTTACATGTGTCACTACACGTGATTTATTAAAGTTAGATTATGGTCCCCTACTAGCTCTAAAACCTGAAATACTGCTGTATAAACTAAGTTTTCCATCCACTTTATCTCAGTTTCTTAATATCATTTGAGAACGAGTCGCGTCCAATTTTAAGCAAAGCTTATTGCGAATCAAGTTTATGATCACAAGATTTGGAAATTACTCATACATTCTCTCCGCCCCCGCAAAGCAAAAAATAAGGCTCTCACGTACCTCAATACAATGCCAGGTTCTTTTCGGCATGACAGCCTTGAATCTTAAGACCGATGTTCTTGTCGGCGTGATAGCCTTGAATCTTAAGACCCTCTCAAGATCCTTCAATCTTAAGACCGATGTTCTTGTCGGCGTGACTGCCTTGAATCTTAAGACCCTCTCAAGATACTTCAATCTTAAGACCGATGTTCTTGTCGGCGTGACTGCCTTGAATCTTAAGACCCTCTCAAGATCCTTCAATCTTAAGACCGATGTTCTTGTCGGCGTGACTACCTTGAATCTTAAGACCCTCTCAAGATCCTTCAATCTTAAGACCGATGTTCTTGTCGGCGTGACAGCCTTGAATCTTAAGACCCTCTCAAGATCCTTCAATCTTAAGACCGATGTTCTTGTCGGCGTGACTACCTTGAATCTTAAGACCCTCTCAAGATCCTTCAATCTTAAGACCGATGTTCTTGTCGGCGTGACTACCTTGAATCTTAAGACCCTCTCAAGATCCTTCAATCTTAAGACCGATGTTCTTGTCGGCGTGATAGCCTTGAATCTTAAGACCCTCTCAAGATCCTTCAATCTTAAGACCGATGTTCTTGTCGGCGTGACAGCCTTGAATCTTAAGACCCTCTCAAGATCCTTCAATCTTAAGACCGATGTTCTTGTCGGCGTGACTGCCTTGAATCTTAAGACCCTCTCAAGATACTTCAATCTTAAGACCGATGTTCTTGTCGGCGTGACTGCCTTGAATCTTAAGACCCTCTCAAGATCCTTCAATCTTAAGACCGATGTTCTTGTCGGCGTGACTACCTTGAATCTTAAGACCCTCTCAAGATCCTTCAATCTTAAGACCCATGTTCTTGTCGGCGTGACTGCCTTGAATCTTAAGACCCTCTCAAGATCCTTCAATCTTAAGACCCATGTTCTTGTCGGCGTGACTGCCTTGAATCTTAAGACCCTCTCAAGATCCTTCAATCTTAAGACCGATGTTCTTGTCGGCGTGACTGCCTTGAATCTTAAGACCCTCTCAAGATCCTTCAATCTTAAGACCCATGTTCTTGTCGGCGTGACTGCCTTGAATCTTAAGACCCTCTCAAGATCCTTCAATCTTAAGACCGATGTTCTTGTCGGCGTGACTGCCTTGAATCTTAAGACCCTCTCAAGATCCTTCAATCTTAAGACCGATGTTCTTGTCGGCATGACTGCCTTGAATCTTAAGACCCTCTCAAGACCCTTCAATCTTAAGACCCATGTTCTTGTCAGCATGACTGCCTTGAATCTTAAGACCTTCTCAAAATCCTTCAATCTTAAGACCCATGTTCTTGTCAGCACGACTGCCTTGAATCTTAAGACCTTCTCAAGACCCTTCAATCTTAAGACCCATGTTCTTGTCAGCATGACTGCCTTGAATCTTAAGACCTTCTCAAGACCCTTCAATCTTAAGACCCATGTTCTTGTCAGCATGACTGCCTTGAATCTTAAGACCCTCTTAAGATCCTTCAATCTTAAGACTAAGTTTTTTTATCAGTTTTAAATTTTGAAACTCTCTCAAACCCTTGAATCTTAAGACCCTTTCAAACCCTTCATCTTAAGACCCATGTTTTTGTCAGCATGACAGCCTGGAAACTCAAGACCCTCTATGACTTCAACCTTCAGACCAGGGTTCTTGTTAGCATGACAGCCTTGAATATTGACACCATCCTAGCATTTCCAAGACATCAAGCGTCTGTTCTAACGTACAGATGGCAATTCGTAAAACAAGACACGCAGACACAAATATCGTACACTCGGTTATCGTACTTGCGTGACACACAGTCTCAGACATTGTCAAATATGGTAAATTACTTAGCATGCTTTGCATATTGTACGCAGAACGCGTGTGTAAAGTAGCTGCTGCTCGGACGAAGTGCTCTGCCGAGACGAAGCTGCAACAAAAAAGAGAATTCCCTCCATGATTAGGTGGTGCTGAGACGGAACGACGGACATGGGCTCATGAATAGTAATGAGGAGAGTAACGGGGTGTGGGTTGAGGGGTGTGAGGGGACTGAGGTGGAGGGAGGAGAGGGCTTGTCAAAGGGAGGGAATTGCATTGAGTGGGAGTGACGGCTTAGAAGTTAAGAGGGATGTGCATTGAGGGAGAAAAAGGAAGGAGTATGTGGTCGAGTCTAGGGATTTGGGAGGGGATTGTTCTGAAGGGGAGAGAGGGCTTAGGGACTAGGAGGGGATTGTTCTGAAGGAGAGAGAGAGTTTAGGGACTAGGAGGGGATTGTTCTGAAGGAGAGAGAGGGTTTAGGGACTAGGAGGGGATTGTTCTGAAGGAGAGAGAGGGTTTAGGGACTAGGAGGGGATTGTTCTGAAGGAGAGAGAGGGTTTAGGGACTAGGAGGGGATTGTTATGAAGGAGAGAGAGGGTTTAGGGACTAGGAGGGGATTGTTCTGAAGGAGAGAGAGGGTTTAGGGACTAGGAGGGGATTGTTCTGAAGGAGAGAGAGGGTTTAGGGACTAGGAGGGGATTGTTATAAAGAGGGGAGAGGGCATTGTAATTAGAGGGAGAGAGGTTTAAAGAAAGAAGATGGAACTGCATTGCGTGGGGGGGGGGGGAGAGAGGGCTAAGGAGACAGGAGGGAATTACCTAAGAGAGAGAGTGTACATACTGTATATAACAGGCAGAGACAAGTAGAGCTACAGGTAGAGACAAGTAGAACAACAGGTAGAGACAAGTAGAGCTATAGGTAAAGAGAAGTAGAGCTATAGGTAGAGACAAGTAGAGCTATAGGTAGAGAAAAATAGAAATAGAGACAGAGACAACTAGAAACAAAAGGTGTTCAAGCAACAGGATGTAAATAGAAATTGGAGCATGCGTGAGTTAGGACGGCGACACTAAAGGATGAAGTCAGGTTGTAAAAAGGAGGAGAAAGGATCTCAGAGAGGGTGTAGTAGAAGAAGGCAGAGGAAATGGAAAAGCAGGTAACGGAAAAAGGCTATTACAAAAGAAGAAAGGCAGGAATAAAAGCTAAAGAAGAAGCTTAATATTAAGCAGCGTCGGTTGAAACACCTGGTAAGAAATGCGTAAGAAGAATCTCACTAGTTAAGTCTGTTAACATAAGTGCTAATGAACAGATTACTAGTTAAGCGTCTGTTAACATAAGTGGTCATGAACAGAATACTAGTTAAGCGTATGTTAACATAAGTGGTAATGAACAGAATACTAGTTACGCGTCTGTTAACATAAGTGGTGATGAACAGAATACTAGTTAAGCGTCTGTTAACATAAGTGGTAATGAACAGAATACTAGTTACGCGTCTGTTAACATAAGTGGTGATGAACAGAATACTAGTTAAGCGTCTGTTAACATAAGTCGTCATGAACAGAATACTAGTTAAGCGTCTGTTAACATAAGTGGTAATGAACAGAATACTAGTTACGCGTCTGTTAACATAAGTGGTGATGAACAGAATACTAGTTACGCGTCTGTTAACATAAGTGGTGATGAACAGAATACTAGTTAAGCGTCTGTTAACATAAGTGGTGATGAACAGAATACTAGTTAAGCGTCTGTTAACATAAGTGGTAATGAACAGAATACTAGTTACGCGTCTGTTAACATAAGTGCTAATGAACAGAATACTAGTTAAGCGTCTGTTAACATAAGTGGTCATGAACAGAATACTAGTTAAGCGTCTGTTAACATAAGTGGTAATGAACAGAATACTAGTTAAGCGTCTGTTAACATAAGTGGTGATGAACAGAATACTAGTTACGCGTCTGTTAACATAAGTGCTAATGAACAGAATAGCTTGTCAAGATGAACAGTATAGTTTGTGATCACCTTCCGCAGGTTACCTTACCTTCTGCTCCGAGAGTACCACTCCATTATTTGAATAATGCTTTGTTTTATAACGATAGTTAGATGGGCCGGGAATCTAATACCAGTGTTAGCACATCACAGTTTCTTCGTTATTCTTACTGATGTTAGGAAGCAGTTAATGTATTTTTCTTTGATATCTTGAAACATGTAAAATTCTCATATTCTCGTTAATCTTTTTGCTTTGCATGATGGGTTAAATGACTGTTTCCGTCCGAGCTCTGCTATTAATAGTAACGCTTTTCCGTAAAAAACAAAGGGCAATATTCAATTCTCGGGTTTATGTAGAAACATAGAGCAAAACTCAACACCCGGTTTTCAGGAAAAACCTTGGGCAAATTTGACATCCCGGTTTCACGCAGAGTATCAGACAGAATTGTAAATTCCCGGACTCAGCATTGTGGATGCGATTTGCGCCGAGTACTGATTTGAAAGTTAATATTACCCCAAAATTAGCTGTATAAGTAACTTCACCAAACGGGTCAATGGTAGTCTATTTAGTCAATAATGCAATTCGTGCTACGAGGTCTCATGATGCAGACCTGCAAGGGTCATCAAGATAAAGGGGCACGTGTGTCTCGGTATGAAGCGCGTGCAGTACGCGCTGCTCAGCTCATTGCGCTCAATGAACTGTTCTGAGAACCGCTAATTGTGTGTTCGTTTCGACCCAAAGAACACCGTTGAAATTGTAACCAAGTTAGTGAGAGCTTTAACCTTAGGGCTGAAGTAACCAAATTACTGAACAGCAAACCAAATTATTCACATTGTGAGTTGAATTTCCAAAACATTCTTGCTCTTTTAACTTTTACGCTCTGTTAAGCAAAATTTTCCATCAACCTTCGTACTCTTTTAACATCAGTTCTCCTTTCACTGCCATGATCCTTTAATATTCATGCTTTTTTAACCTTTATGCTCCTTTAACCTTCATGCTCCTTTAACCTTCATGCTCCTTTAACTTTTATGCTTCTCTAACAGTCATGCTCCTCTAAACGTCATGCTAGCATGCAGGAAATAAAGGTCACTTTTTCCACACGATACAGAGAGTGCAATAAATATCAGAAACGTGGTCAAAAGTATACTTTCCACAGTTACATAACAATAAAATAATCGAAAATTGAACATTTCGTGTATTTTTGTATGCCGAATACAAGCTCGGTACCAGAATAAGAGCGCTGTAAAACATGACTATGATAATGGTAAAAAAATTGAATGAAAATTTCAAAAAGTCTCCAATACAAAAATGAAAAGTAGTCAGTAATTTAAAATTTGACCATTTGCCGTTAGTACTGCCTCGAACCGTTTGGGATATTCCCTTCTATCCCAATATTTTCTTTTATCTGAAAATATTTGTTGGTTCTGTGACCCATTCTTCTGGGTATATTCTTTTTAAATCTGTTAGATTTCTAGGGACCTCTTTATAAATTCTCAGTTTTAATTCTTACAACAGGTTCTCGAGAGGATTAAGGCCTGACAACTGACTTGGCCATCCTGTAACCTTTATTTTCTTTTGATGAAGCCACGCGGCACTGTTCTCGGTCGCGTGGTTTGTATCGTAGTTCTGCAGTGATGTTTGTCCTTTTGGTCAATTTACATCTTTGCAGATTGGCAAAGGTTGTCGTCCAGAATCCTGTGATGCATCTTAATATTTATTTTCTCTTCGATAAATGGTGTTTGCCAGAAAATGTACAGAAGGTTTCAGCTCTATTACATAATATGTATGTGTGTATTCATCTATAGTCCCTTGTACCATTATGCAGCATCCACTAAACTCCATTGTTAGGTTGATACTGTTAGGATCATGTGCTGAGATTTTTTCTGCATTCGATCGTGTCTGTCATCATTTCGCTCAAAAAAATTAATTTTAGTTTTGTCATACAGCGTCTCTCAAACTGACATCATTCTTTAAATGTTCCGTGGTAAAATTCAGTCGACTTATGACATGTGAGGCGCCAACAGGTGTTTTTCTTGGTCTTGGTGTGCGAGAGCGGAATCATTCGATTTTAAGAACTGCTCCAACTGTGGTTTTTAATTCATTTAGCACAAAACATCGAACAGAACTGCTTCAATTGTGGTTTTTAATTCATTTAGCACAAAACACCCAAGAGAACTGCTTCAATTGTGGTTTTTAATTCATTTAGCCCAAAACACCCAAGAGAACTGCTTCAATTGTGGTTTTTAATTCATTTAGCCCAAAACACCCAAGAGAACTGCTTCAATTGTGGTTTTTAATTCATTTAGCACAAAACACCCAAGAGAACTGCTTCAATTGTGGTTTTTAATTCATTTAGCCCAAAATACCCAAGAGAACTGCTTCAACTGTGGTTTTTAATTCATTCAGCACAAAACACCCGAGAGAACTGCTTCAATTGTGGTTTTTAATTCATTTAGCCCAAAACACCCAAGAGAACTGCTTCAACTGTGGTTTTTAATTCATTCAGCACAAAACACCCAAGAGAACTGCTTCAATTGTGGTTTTTAATTCATTCAGCACAAAACACCCGAGAGAACTGCTTCAATTGTGGTTTTTAATTCATTTAGCACAAAACACCGAACAGAACTGCTCCAATTGTAGTTTTTAATTCATTGAACACAAAACACCCAAGAGAACTGCTCCAATTGTGGTTTTTAATCATTCATTTAGCATAAATCCTCCAAGAGCTCCTCTAAATTATTTTGTGTTCAGATCGGGTTCTTCGAGGATTCTTTTTTACTTCACGGACTACAAACTTACCTTCAGGGTGTGAAATTTTAGATGGACGCCGTAACTGGGGTGTACTTGGGGTTGTCTGATGTGACTTGAACCGACGAATCGTGTCACCAGTGGCTGAGATTTGTATTTTTCTCAGATAAAATGTTTCTACAACTCAAATCACTTTTGAGTGACTAAATAAGTAGTAGTAAGATGCTTCTCAACATTTTTCCCCGTTCGTCGTATAAGAATTAGCATAGAGCGATAATCGCCTTCTCATGCTGCTCTCAGACGTTGACTGAGATAAGCTGTTGCACGTGCTTGATGCATATTATTTTTATGGAAAAATCCTAGCATTCTTGTCCCATTAATCATTTAGGATTGTTCGAGTGCAAATAATTATCGCTCTAAAACTTTTTTTGGGGGGCGTGTTGGATACTTTTCGAGGCAAGAATTTAACATTTTCGATGGTATTATAACAACGATTAATAATCAATTAGGATTCAAGTTTGTTTTCATTTATACCGAATTTGTATTCAGTGTACGTAAATACGAAGGATGTTTAAATTTTGATTTCTCTGCTTTCGTTTAAGTGTAAGTAATAAAATTTTCACCCAGGATCAGATACATTATATTATTGCACACTTTGTACGCGTCAAACTATAATAACTTATATCAGTATTCATGATTAAATTGTCGTAAATTGCTTCAGTATTCAAGATAGATTGTAATAAATGTTTTCAATATGGATGCCAAACTGAAATAACTTGTACGACAATTGATATTATAGTGTAGTAGTTTGAATTATTATTGAATTCAATCTATTACGAGGGAAGGTTTTGAGCTCTGAACAAAAGTTTTTAAGCTTTACACAGAAGGTTTTGAGCTCTGCACAGAAGTTTTTAAGCTTTACACAGAAGATTTTTAGCTCTGCACAGAAGTTTTTAAGCTTTACACAGAAGGTTTTGAGCTCTGCACAGAAGTTTTTAAGCTTTACACGGAAGATTTTTAGCTCTACGCAGAAGTTCTTAAGCTTTACACAGAAGATTTTTAGCTCTGCACAGAAGTTTTTAAGCTTTACACGGAAGATTTTTAGTTCTACACAGAAGATTTTAAGCTTTATACTTGTAAGCTCAACACAGAACTTTTTAAGCTTTACACAGAAGATTTTTAGCTCTACACAGAAGATTTTAAGCCTTACACTTGAAAGCTCAACACAGAAGATTTTAAGCTCTTAACAGAAGTTTTCAAACTCTATACGGATGGTTTCAATCTTTACGAAGAAGGTTTTAGCTCTACGCAGAAGGCTTCAAGCTCAAAACACAAGGTTTTAGCTCTACGCAGAAGGCTTCAAGCTCAAAACAGAAGGTTTTAAGCTTTATTTGGAAAATTTAAGCTTTATACAAATAGTTTTGACCTCTACACACAAGGTAATAAGGTCTACACAACATGTTTCAATTTATAAGATTTTAAACTCTACACAGAAGGTTTCCGGGCTTATGCAGAGGGGTTTAATTTGCACACAGAAATTTTGAGGTCCCCACAGAAGGTCATAAGTTCTCTTCAGAGTGACCCAGCATCCAATATCGTAAAGGAGTGCAGGTCGCAACTGCCGCTTCCCACCCTCCTGTCGTCAACGACAGCCTCGGTCTGGCCACAATCATCGGACGGACATCACTGCAATCCGCCAGCTTTATTGAGTGAGCCGCGCTGAACCCTGGTTGTTTTTGGCACTCATATTTTTGCTGTGCGGTCACCATTGACACGTTGACCGCGACGTGCGCCACCGGTGCACACGGGAGGGAGTTTCATAATGCTGCTGACCGGTCAGTACTCTTAAACTCAATCTTCATAAACACTTGATCAATTGAAGCTGAAAGAATGCACGATCGAGATAATGATTGCTATTCTTAACATTGCTTATGACAATTGACTTGATATTTGAGCTGAATATTGAACTTCAACTTTACTAATTACGATGAAAATATTAAGACTCTTTTGCGGTGATCTTCATCAGAATGAAGCCATACATGGCCAAAGCTGCACTCAGTTACCTACGCCATGTGCGGAGACGGGCAGGCTTGGAAGGTTGTGTAGGCGCGCTTGCGGTAGCACTTAGCGTAGCCACGTTCACTTCCTATGTCCCGCGCTGCCAGCTGCGCCGGTACGACGTCGTGAGTTCTTTGAGCAACACGTCCACATATATCAACGATGAAATATTTTCCGTGTATCAATGCGATCAAAAATTCAGTGTACTCAGTATTCAGTGTGAACGAGAGGCTTGTGAACGATAATGACGGGCTAAATTGTTAATGGCAGAGACTTGAGATGAAAAAGATTGGAGAGATATTTTCGTCTATGTGCCATCTTTTCGTGGTAGCTCATACAGTAGGTATTGATCAAAGAATAAAATACTGTTTGTGTAGCTACAGATACCAGTGTGTTCGGTATTAATTCTATTCGTTTATAATAAAATCCTATGTGCTTTTCTATTATACCGGTACTGCTTATATAGGTATTCCTCATACAGGTTTAACGCAAGAATTTTTAATTCAGTGATTTTTATTTCAGGACATTTTTAATTAAAGTATTTGCACTACATGTTGTCGCGAAAACAATGCTCTCTGAGCACGTAACGCAGAGGGAATTTCAACCCCCACACATAATGAATATAGTACACCTTTGTGCTTGCATGGTACCCACATGATAAGCATGGAAAATAAAAAGCATTGAAAAATTAAACACATTCTGTTTAAGATGAACACGTGGAAAATTGGCACAGGGAAACATGTATCGCAACACTCATTTTCGCACCAGAGCCCTCAGGCAAGATGTTAATGATCTGCGACATGATGGTTTTATCCGGCATAATGATATGCTACATAGACAAACGGAGAAATTCAACACATTCTGTTTAAGATGAACACGTGGAAAATTGGCACAGGGAAACGAGAGATTCAGGCTAAAAATTATTGAATGCCAGCGAACGATCACATGATTTAACGCAACTCAACCTTTCTTGGCAATCGTCAACCCGGAGGTTCACGCACAAACAACATGAAATTAGAAACATAAACATGAACATCTTGGCTAGCACAATTCCTATTAAACACTGCGCGCCAAAAATGGGTTTCACTGTCAGCGTGCTTTTATCTGTACCTACTCCACGATCACTGCTGCGGGCGCTCCCTAGTCAATTCACTGACGGCGGCCTGCGGTGGCACGAAGCATGGCATCCATGTGAACTTTTCTACTGCTGAACACCGGGCTGGTGTGGAACTTTCTGTGAGATTGAGAACGCCCAGCATCAGCCACTCCGGCCGCGGTGCTACGAAGACCCTCCCGCCTGTGAACAATGCACAGGTTTACATTATCTATTCCCTGAGATATGAACGTTATTGATCGAATTACTTCTTTACTCCCCTCTAATTCTCAAAATAAATCATAATTTATTTCCCTCTGAAATCAATCCGGATGAGTATTTTACCCCCGCTTCACAAAATAAATCACCCAGCACTTTGTTACATAAAACATAAAGCCTGTACTTCAATAATAAAACACGAATATTTTTGATTTCCCTATGATAAATAATCACACCCTCGAACTTCTACCCAAATCTCAAGTGAAACTCTAAACACTCCCTGATTGAGAACATTCTAAAAGTGAAAACCCAAAGAACTAATGTTGCATTAAACTGCTGACGTTACTCGATATTATGACTCCCTTCACTTTTCTAGCAGATAACAAAAAACAATATCTCACCTCCCCATTGAGGAACTCGTATCCCTACATCCTGCACTGAGTCAGTAAATCGGCGAAGTAGACCGGCTAGCCTTCTCTCTGCGTTATTTATACGTCGCCTCGAACAAAGGACGCGCATCTGCTAAGCGAATGCCCGCGCAAATCCTCGCCCTCTAATTGGTTCGTTCTAAAGCGTCCTTTCCTTATGCGACGTGTCCCTCTCTCCACTTTGAAATTACTCCGCTCTTTACTCTCAAATACCCAGACTTCTTCGCCCCCTGTTCGTAGCCAATAAGTTTTTTTTTTTTTGACCCACTATTTTCTGTGCTATTTTGTTTATTTACAATAACTCCCGTATATGTGATGGATTTCGGACTAGCCCTTGATACAGCCTCTACCCCCTACGTGCGCCTCCCATCTGCTGATGTGGTGCACCCCTCATCCCCTCACAATCCGCGCACTGCTGCAGAGCCGGTTGCTTGCTGCGTAGCGTTGGTTTGCCGGTTGCTTGCTGCGTAGCGTTGTTTTCCATATATATATGCCTAACATCAATTGTATCCTAACAATGTGCTAATGCCTTTATTTACTTATTTAATATATTTTACGATTTCATAACGGTTTTATTCTGTTGCACATCATCTCCATCAGTTTCAATTCCATTAGCGCACACACCGCTGACGCACCCCTTCATTTGCCCTTCTTTTAACGGGCATTTCAACGTCCCTCAAAGTCCATAGAGAAGTGTTGCACTTCTTCGTTCGTTCCTCATTAGTTTTTTTGAGCGACTTGACTGTGTTCTGTAACAGCGCTCGGTTCTTCATTGTTTTTTTTCGCGCTCGGTTCTTTTGTGCGAGTTGCGATCCCCTCACACGTTTGTATCTTCACCCTCCTTCGTTTCCGCCTCTTCATTATTCCGTCTTCATTATTGTTCATTATTCCACGCCATTTTTGGCGTGCCATCAAAGCTAAGCTCGTCGCACGTCCGGTCCCGTCAAAACAAAAAAAAACCCGCTAACAATCCTGCGCTGTGCAGAGGTGGCAGCAAATGATAACGCAAAATGATAAATGATTACAGAGGCGGCAGCAAGCAAATGAAAACGCAGAAATAAGCTTAAAATATGAGCGCTGACCAGATTCCTACCCTCGGCGAGCTCGCAAAAATGGCGTCGTCAAAGTGATTGTCAGAGGAAGTTTTCTCGCCGTGCCACCGAGAGGAGACCTCGGTCTGCTGTATTGAGATGCCGGTCGCGTCGATACCGAGTGCAAAGGAATCTGATTGTTTTTCTTCGGGATTGCGGGTAGGAATGCTGTCTCGTTTTTGTGCGCAGTAATGAGAATGAGTGCAATGTGGATGGTTTTAAAATAGTGGCGATGCGGTAACTACGCTAAGTTTTTTATTAGTCCTTCTTGTGCTTTGGAAATGAGGAGATAGTAGATTTTATTTTGATGTCATGGTGCACATGGTGAGCGTGGTGTACATGGTGAGCGTGGTAACATGGTGAGCGCGGCATACGTTGCATGCAAGTGAGCACAATGTGAGTGTGATGGGCATTGTGTGTGTGCTCAGTGCTCATGGTGAGCTTGAAATTTAAGGTGAGCACGGTAAGTGAGAAGACCAAGGTTTGTAGGGTGAGCATGGTAAGCAAGAACTTTTTTTCGCATTGCTCACAGACTGTTGCCTATCATGACATGTACTACCATGATATGGAGAGAATATCTACATTTCGTTCCCCTCCCCATATCTTCATTGCGCAGATTGCACAGCAATTCGTTCTCTAGGGGACGATATCAGTATCCCGTGCATGTCATTACGCAATAATTGCTGGCAGTCCCACTGATGTTCTGGTGCCAGTGAACTATCAGGTTGTAGGTGGCCGGGTGTTCCGCAGCGGACATGTTTCTGCTTGTCCAGGGAGACATGTTTCTGCATGTTCAGGAAGACATGTTTCTGCATGTTCAGGAAGACATGTTTCTGCATGTTCAGGAAGACATGTTTCTGCATGTTCAGGAAGACATGTTTCTGCATGTTCAGGAAGACATGTTTCTGCATGTTCAGGAAGACATGTTTCTGCATGTTCAGGAAGACATGTTTCTGCATGTTCAGGAAGAGATGTTTCTGCATGTTCAGGAAGACATGTTTCTGCATGTTCAGGAAGACATGTTTCTGCATGTTCAGGAAGACATGTTTCTGCATGTCCAAGGAGTCATGTTTCTGCATGTTCAGGAAGACATGTTTCAGCATATCCAGGGGACATGTTTCAGTATGTCCAGGGAGACATGTTTCAGTATGTTCATGGATAAGACATGTTTCAGTATGTTCATGGATAAGACATATTTCGATACGTCCAGCAAGATTTGTTTCAACATGTCCAGGGATTAGGCATATTTCAGTACATCCACCCAGATAAGTTTCAACATGTCCACAAACTATACATGTTTCAACATGTCCACGAACGAGACATGTTTCACCACATTCAGGAGAAAAGCATGTTTCAGTATGCCGAAGAGCAAGACATATTTCAGCGCTTAGAGGAAAAATCAGTTTCAATACCTCTGGGTAAGACATGTTTCAACGTATCTAAGGACAAAATATGATTTAATATGCTCAGCACAAAACTGTTCTAACATGTTTGATAACATGGCATGCTGTAACATATTTGAGAGGAAAGGTATATCAACATGTTTTGGAACGTGACATGTTTCATCATCCTCACGCTCATCCTCACGTGCTCTCCGTGGTACAGTGGTTAAGGGATCGGGCTCGTATGTTGGAGTCGCGGGTTCGTATCCCGGCGCTGGCGCGGAGGGAAAGCTCAAGCACAATACTCCACTCGACCCAGGTGTCTGAAATGGGTACCGGCTTTACGGGGGAACCGTCATGGTGTCCTATATATAGGGTTAGTTATAAGACATTCGAAAAACCAATGCTAAGATCATATGTATCAGGCTTGATTGGAAATAAAGCATCCCAAAGATGCCGATGTTAACCTAACCTAACCTAACCTAACCTCACGAACGTAACATGTTTCAACATTTAAATAAGCACCGGAACATGATTTGTTTCAACATACTCATAAACAAATCACGTTTGAGTAAGTCCCTGAACATGGAATGTTTCAACATGCTCATGAACGTGTTTGAACATGTTCCTGCACGCTCAAACTTCCCCTCGGCGAGTAATGCCATTCTTTCGAAACTTTAACGTTAGCTGAGACAACAATCAAAGCGCTTGAGAGAAATTTTTGAACCTTCTTGTAATAACCGATAGGCTGATGGCTTTGGCAGACATCGTTGAGCCAATACAGTCCCCGTGAGAGTCTTAGGAATTTAATAATGACTTCAGTCTCTCAAAGACATATTTGGAATAACTATCTATTTTCTATGGAAATTCGATGGACTGTTCTTATTCCCTATCAACATTTTAACGTGAGTTGCAGTTTTTTTTTTCTCTTTTTTACGTTTTCAATGGATATGCCTTTTCAATAGATCTCTATTGGTTAACGTAGAAAGACTCCGGAAGATGTTTAGCTATACTCACATAAAGAAAAAGCAAGCAAAGAGGCATGCATTAATACTGGAACAAACTCAGCACTGGCGTGACACTGAGTGTGGCACGAGTGAGGTCATAATATAATAACAAACCTTTTTCATGCTTAGTGGAACGGTCGCTGAAAACTCATTTGTTATTTTTCTGGGCAGATTTTAGATATCTCTGTTTGTCATGATCACCTAGTCAATTCTTATGGCATTTTATAAGCATCCGGTAATCCTCGATTTGGTTTTCCTAAATTCATGATTTCCATGTGATTTCAACTGTTATGATGCTTTGAGCCCAAAATTATGATTTTCATGTAATTTTAGCAGAATATATCTTTGAGCTGAAAACCATGCTTTTCGTTTCATTGCATCATATGATCCTCTGAGCCAAAAATCATGATTTTCGTGTAATTTCATCAGATGTTGGATGCTTTGAAACGAAAATATTGATTTTCATACCATTTCATCAGAAGATGCTTTGATGTTCACGTTATACAGCAGAATAAAGTAATTTTAAAGCAACACAACATCCTCTTTAGCACGGCAGGGAGGCTGTTACGTCCACATCGGAATCAGCGTGGACTGACGTACAGAAGTTAGGCGCCAGCTCCGTCATCAATGCTGGGGGAGATTAACTGTCGTGCACAGACGCGTCGCCTTTAGGCGCTACTAACTCATCAATTTGTGATCAAACTTGAGTCCTCCTACGAAACAGAGTGTCTCGGTTCTTTTCTCTAGACTGGTAAACACTTCCAGCATCTTCAGTCTCATGCAGACTGCGTAGTGGTGAGAGGCTTGGTTTTGGCAGCGCGTGAGTCCCCGCAGAGTATATTTTCTATTTCATTTTAGATTCAGTAGGGTACCTTGCTGCTAAATATTACGGCGTTTTATGAGTTAGAGCTATAGTTTTCCTGCGAAATGTTTTTGAGATGGCAGTTTAAGCCCACGTCTTTTGTTGTATCGGTTCCTCAATTTTTGGGTAAGGGTAACGTTAGAACGTATTGTAATTAGTTAATTAAATTGCTACTCAAAATGTGCAGAAATTTGTTGTCGTTATGTAAGGTTTAGGTATCTTCAGTAACTGATGATGGTGTAGGTCTTCAAACCTATTTTGATTTTTTTTTAATGAAATGACTAAATTTATTAGCATTTTCTTTGCTTTTAAATTTTTAGTGAATCTGAGATTTAAACAAAGTGACAATTTATTAAGACGTTTGGGTAGCTTGTTTACAGGTTGTGAGTTGAGACAGAAAAATCTGCCAGTCCTATTGAAAACCGCCGTCGTGATTGGAGCAGGCCACAGCCAATCAGTGTATTATTCACGCGGCTGGCAGCCTCGGCGCTGCGCAGCTGTTGCTCAAAAATGTCCACGTGATTGTAGCAGCTGTTAAATCATGGAAATATACTTCTAATTTAAATAATAAAATGTTTTCAAAAAATCTTAGTTATACATAAAAATGCAAAAACCAAGTACAAAAAACCATTGTGAAGCGAGCAGTCTTTCGAAGTGACATGGCGGATTGCAAAATTAAAAATGCAGCCGGGATTCACCCTTACACGAACATTGCTGCGATGGTCTTCGCTTCCGCTGGCGCTAACTTGCGTAGACGCCGGCGACAATTTGTACCTGGAAAAAAAATTAGAAAACACATGAAAAATTGTGTGTAATTACACAGGAGAATGAATTATGTAGCGACTGAATTAATATCACGAAGATAATGTCTCACGGGTGTGCTGTGTGTGAGCGCTTACGAGTGGGTGCCTCGAATGCAGAAGTGCAGAGAACGCAACGGCGATTATGTAGAAAAATAAAAGAAAGACTCAACTTTCCAAAAATACATGTAAAAATACTTGTAAAAATACTTTGCAATTAAACCAGTTTTTTGATGTGAAAAAAATCCGTGGAACTTATTTTACGGACACGCCTCGTATAAGGCGCAGTAGAATTTGGGTACTGAAATTCAATTAAATGTCATTCAATCAACAGAGTTTCGCCATCCACTCACCGATTTTTAGCTACATATATAAATTTTTCTCCAGAATAGGGTATGCAAATACCACTAGGGACTGAAATACCCTATGCCAAAGGGCTACATTTGATAACATTAACGATAGAAATATGTATCGTCAAGCTATTATTTGGCAATGTTGAGTTCACATTATAATTAAGTGATGTATTAAAATAATTAATTCAAGCAATGTTTAGCCTCCGGACGGCAGCATAGGAAGATGGGAATCCCATGTCACATTTTACGTACGAAAATTAGTTTTATGCTTTCGTACAAAAAAGTATTTTTGAATTGTTCCGCAGTTGATCGTTTGACATTACAAGCACGACCATTGGTTTCTAGAGATCATTATTCGTCACTATTGGTTATTTTTGTGTTATCATGATGCTTATTTATCGGTGACAATAAAAGCTACATACTTCCTTCAACGCATTTCTCTTCAGATCATTAACATTTTTATCTCGATTTTTGCAAGTATCTTTAAGTTAACTTTTCAAACGGAGTTCGCACTAGAAACAGAGTGCATTTTTTACTGTTTTCATTACCTTCAGAGTAGTCTCGCCAATTTCCAAAAGTGACTGATATATTTACATTAACACATCTCCGAACACTGATAGATTTCCTAACAAATCATGCATCAACGTTTTGAAAGGATTCCGGTTTCCTTTTATCCACATTAAAACTTTTTCAAAGACTGACGGATATACTATAACACCATGCATCAACTTTATTACCGTATCCTTGTATCCTTTTTGCCCCAGTGTTGAGTGGCTGCAGACGCACAAAGAGACAACCACAAGTCGCAGCAGCGTTGCCGCTCCGAACACGACTCGCAAGTCGAGTCAGTTGTTCGGGTCGAAATGAAGGCACTCCGGAAGACACGCTAAGAAATTACGGTGTGATTATTTGGCCCGGGAGCGGCCCCTGTTCGGTTCAATTGAATTGAAAAGTTAGAACTCTAAGAGAAGGGCTTTCACTCCCCAGGGTTCTCTATCTTAGACCTTGTCTCCAGGCTGAGGGAGGATGCGTGCATCGCTGAGAGGGGCCGCTGAGTTGCTGCTTTCGGGTTTTACTTGCTATTCTGGTGCAGGATTTGGAGCGTAGAGTGCAATGGGAATTAGCACCGAAATTCTAAGGGTTATTTTCTTTAGCTTTGGTGCAGGACTTAGAGCGTAGAGTGGAATGGGAAATAGCACCGAAATTCTAAGGGTTATCTTTTTCAGCTTACGGGTGTCCCGGAAAAACGTACTCACTCTTTGTGTTCATACTCATGAATCTTGTTTGATGCTGGTGTTTAGGCATAAGCACAAGTCTAACGTGTTAAACCATAAAAATGCATTTTGATTTTAAAATAGTAAAATGTCATTAAAAAATTTCAGCAATACCTGAAACAAAAACAAGAAATCAATCCATGAGTAGTTAGTCAAATGATGATTACAAATTTTTGGGATACGCTCGTACTCCCGCGTTGAGTGGCTACGTATTGTTGTGAGGAATTCATAGATTAATTTATTTATGAGCTTAGAAGATTTGATTTGGAAATTTTGAGAACATATTGAAACAATACTTAGTGCACAAAGTTGGCATAATTGCATTGTGCATTAGCGGGAGGAGACACGAAGGCGAAACAAAGTTATCAGACTAAGAAAGGTTTTGGTCATTGGGTGCCTGCTAAGAAAATTTTATACCCTCAGCTGTACTTTTTCAAGACATTGTTTTTTAGATTATGCTAGTTTAATTTTTTTCGTTAGCATTTGCCTAAGATTTACAGAGAGAGATTTCATTCGATACATACTTCATGTGCATAAAAGATGACTTAGCAGCACCTAGATCAGACATGAGGGTACTGGTGCACCTGAGGGTACTGGTGCAACCTGAGGGTACTGGTATACCTGAGGGTCCTGGCGCACCTGAGGGTACTGGTGCACCTGAGGGTACTGGTATACCTGAGGGTCCTGGCGCACCTGAGGGTACTGGTGCACCTGAGGGTACTGGTGCAACCTGAGGGTACTGGTGCACCTGATGGAACTGGTGCGCCTGAGGGTACTGGCGCACCTGATGGTACTGGTGCACCTGAGGGTACTGGTGCACCTGAGGGTACTGGTGCATCTGAGGGTACTGGTGCACCTGAGGGCACTGGTGCACCTGAAGGTACTGATGCACCTGAGGGTACTGGTGTTACGATCCTCTATTTTATCTTCGATCGATATATTTTTCGTCGGCCAATTTTCCTGAGGCAATTCCTTTTCTGCATTATCTCTCGTCATTTTCTCGTCGCTTTCATTTTCTTTCGGTCAATGGTCGAGACTGAAGGCCTCAATTATTCTATTTTATTAGTATTAAAGATCGAAATAGACTGAGACTTTCCAATGTCATTAGTTGTAATTAAACATGATATTATAGCAAATCGAATAGGGCCTCATTAAGGTAAGTGACGACACTGTTACAACGTAAATTTATGTTATAATGATGACGTCCTTCAAATAGCAATGGATTACAAATTCAGATAGTGATTGACTTGCGATGTACATGTCGTATTAAAGAATCTAGATGGTCGTGACACCATCAAATCTCAGAAACTACTCTAATCTATCAGAAAATACAGTTACAGGAGATCGCCTCATGATCTCACAATCAGCAGGTGAAGCCTTCGTTACTTGACCATTAATACATTGATAATTACGATAAGCACATTTTATATGAGGTGAAGCCTCCGCGGAATCATTTATCTTGCGAGATACAGAACATTTAACTCATCAATAAATCTAGCGCAATACATTTAGGGTACAGAATCTAGACCTAACACGCGAAGTAAAGGGAACGTGAAGGTACGGATTACAAAGTCACATTGGGATACTTAGCTCAGCCCTGAAGGGCGCCTACGAGTCAACACACGACTCATTGAATAACCAGTGAATGACAAGTGAACAATCAGTGAATAACAGTGAACAACCCTCACTACCTGGCTAAACCTGGCTAAGAGAGCACAAGTAGACGCGACCGTGATTCTCGATCGCTGGTCAGCTAATGCCCGGGCCGTCGCTTTCCAAGCGCAGGAGCCTGAGACGCCGTTCTCATTGAGAACAAACAAGTTTTTATAGACACTGCTTTGCATTAGTTATTTCAATCGGAAATGGCAAGTGTCGTCATATAATTAGAAGAGAATAGATTTACAATTGGATGACAGTTAATTTACCCAGAGTAAATACGATCCTAAGTCTCCAATGAAGGGAAAGAATATACGTTGAGCAAATGGAAGCATTAGGCAGTCCGGTAAGCTGTCGATGTTTCGTGACGTGTCGCTCATAGAGGGTGGGGTTGTGCGCCTTTCTAGCGATGGGGATGATGTCACCGTTGAATGCGACGGTTGGTAGAGCTGAAGGCGACGGTTGACGATGTCTAGGCGAAGATGTGGAGACCAGAATATGCAGTCCTTATTGGCGAGAAGATATTTCTATGGAAGCCAGTATATTCGAGGAAATTTCAGTCGCTAGCTAGGCAGACTTTTTTCTTCTTAACGCTCATTCAAACACAGCGTAGAGTATAGTCACAGCAGAACCATGACAAATATCCCTCCGTCGCGTTTTTTTGTTTAAAAGCTCCTGCTTTTTCTTCTCCTTCACTCGACCTCAACGTGTGCGACTATACGTTGGAATAACGCGTAGTTCCGAGGAAACAGATGTGAAGCTTGACGACAAGGGAAGTCCTGTGAAAACATCCGTGTAGTAGTTCTTGGGCAGAACCTATTCACCTAACGACGGATGTTGACGTCCCCTCTTGTCGTCATGACCGCCGTATACAGCAGTCGTGAAGCTAAAGAACTTCAGGGATCAAAATCCCTTAAATACCTTGGCCGCCTAGGGTCCAAGGGGCTTCCATTTACTTGATTCCTCTTGCAGAAATTTTCGAGTTAAATAACTCCACGGGGCCTGAGATATAAGGTGGACGTATTCCTCTTATGCGGGATGTCGTCATCTTTTGGAGCGCTGCTGTCCCATGTCGTCTCGCTGGCAAATACAGCACAACGTCGCTCCCTTCACTCGCCGCCACGTCTTCCGTCGTCGATGTTATCTGCTGTGGGAGTTGTGAGATTGCATTACATCGCGTGCTGACCAGCTGATGCTCGTACGCGAAGCGTATGTGCGTGCGTGCGTGTAGGGGTGTGTTGGAGTAGGTGCGTATCCCTCAAGCGCCGACGTCCGAGCTGTGACGCCATTCTTATTGCTGTTGCCGCTACCTCAGGTGCCGCGCTGTGCGCGTGTATGTCCACTCGTCCACGTCCACGGTGTGCGCAGGCGTTGCCGCCTACCCTCTGGGTTGAGCGGTGCGGTTGTGGTTGAGCCGGTGCTCCGTGCGACGTGGTTGGGCACCACACAAGGCAAGCGCGTCCTTGTGATGTCGGTTGTCGGCCCGCGCACGACTCGCCATTGACGCCATGACTGAAAGTTCAGTTTTGGTTATTCAATGACCTTATTAGTCCGAAATTTTTCACTCCCTCGTCGCAGGCATTCGCATTTGTATCCATATCACGTTCACCCCATTTATCCCACTTTACTTCGCGTTTACAAAAGAGGACATAAGCTTAATTTTAATTCCAATCTTAAACTAGACGTGATATTACGTGACAATCATGAATCGCAGAAAGAAAGACTACATAAATTTCTAATAACACATTAACGTTGGAATTTAGATAATGACAGAGCGGTATGACCTTTGAATTAGAATCAGATTCACTTGATTTTGATAACATTTACATTTTGTTGCGATGCTCTAATTCATATGAACATTGAGAGAATAATTTTTTTTTTATAAAATCAATGATCCAGATATGCGCATGAATTATATTCAAGTACTTAATTTGCGGTGGTAATTAGTTTATTCGTTGACTATAAGATATGGCAAGCAATCCAGAATGACAAATGATAGAATGATGAAATGAAAAAGTTACATCATTACGTTTAAGTAGTGTACGCGTAACGTTACGTTAAAATTTAAGTATCAAACATTTCAATTGAGTGTGAGATAAGATCATCACTTCGATACGTGCTATGAAGATAGAGTTCACTATGAGTAACACGAGTGGTCATGGTAGTAAGCGTTAGGCTCTGAGAAAGAAAGGGATGTCGAGAGCAGGCACTCAGGCAGAGGTAGCATAGTGAAGGAGGGTCCAAATGGTCAAGCGCCAGGGAGGGCCAGATGTTCAGAGGACGACTTGGAATGTAAACAATGGCTCGGTTAGACCGCTCGCACACCACAGCACACAGCCTCGCCTACATCACACTCCCCATAGCATCTCAACACCAACATCCCAGACGTAAACATTCATACAACATCCTTCTCAACATGAAATCATATGGTTACACATTGCAATAAATTTGAAATGGACGTGGAATGAAATTACCAGTAGATTACATAAATTCGCATCAGTAAATTTAGTAAATATCAAATTTGTAAGTATACATAGTGTATGTAAAAATTTTAATACGCGGAAAATATTATTTTGAATGAAATTTTACTTTTACATGAGCCTCCTTTAGCATGTGAGGACGTAATTCAGTTCTTGACAAGGTATAAATTTAAATTATCCATAGAAAAATTTTATGGAGGTTTACGAATCATACTTTAGAGTCGATAACTTCACAAACATAGTTTAAACTTTGGCGAGCTAAGATGACATAGCTTTAAACGTTCAACTCAGTCTGAAGATTTGAATTCAAAGCCGGCGTCATGAACAGTGCTGCTCTCGTGCCTCTCTCGCCGATACAAAATGGCGCCTGCAGTTTAATGGCTTGGCTTGTAGGTGAAGTTTTCACAGAGCCCTATTCCAATTTATTGCTCGAATACCGTAACTTGTGCGATAATTAATTGAATGAGGCTTGAATTTATTTTTGCAAATCGATTGTAATTAATTCTTTTGCATACTTGATATTTCCAAATACATAGGCGATTTATACACAATATAATAATGAAATATGAAGCTTCAGAACGGGAATAATTAGTATAATGAGCATAACATAATCAGAGGACTACAAACGGCTAACCTGAACCGTGATCATCGAGAGAAATTAACGAAACATAACCAAAATTAATGCATGATAAGACATATGAATAATTTTATAGTAAACAAACACAATAAACGAAATGTAAATAGGTTCACAATAGAAATAAAATGACACAATATTAGTAAATGGGCACATAAAATAGAAAAAATGTAAATGCAAGCGGGATACAATGGCATAGATTATTAAACACCCTGATACAATGATAATGATAATCATTCATTACAATATAAATCACCCTTCACTATCTAAATTTGCGTCTGGCCGATTAAATGCAATTTTTATGCTTTATAAAATATTTGAGGCGGATTTGATATAATTAGATATGGTTTGGTAACGAGGCACTATTTTATCAATTGATTATAATGCGGCATAATTTAGTGATTTTTTTTTCGATAATTGGTAAGCGTGACAAGTATTTCGAGCGGTCCCTTGCGGAAACGGGATCCGACACCGCTGCCTCCATATGTTATGATCCTCTATTTTATCTTCGATCGATATATTTTTCGTCGGCCAATTTTCCTGAGGCAATTCATTTTCTGCATTATCTCTCGTCATTTTCTCGTCGCTTTCATTTTCTTTCGGTCAATGGTCGAGACTGAAGGCCTCAATTATTCTATTTTATTAGTATTAAAGATCGAAATAGACTGAGACTTTCCAATGTAATTAGTTGTAATTAAACATGATATTATAGCAAATCGAATAGGGCCTCATTATGGTAAGTGACGACACTGTTACAACGTAAATTTCTGTTATAATGATGACGTCCTTCAAATAGCAATGGATTACATATTCAGATAGTGATTAACTTGCGATGTACATGTCGTATTAAAGAATCTAGATGATCGTGACACCATCAAATCTCAGAAACTACTCTAATCTATCAGAAAATACAGTTACAGGAGATCGCCTCATGATCTCACAATCAGCAGGTGAAGCCTTCATTACTTGACCATTAATGCATTGATAATTACGATAAGCACATTTTATATGAGGTGAAGCCTCCGCGGAATCATTTATCTTGCGAGATACAGAACATTTAACTCATCAATAAATCTATCGCAATACATTTAGGGTACAGAATCTAGACCTACCACGCGAAGTAAAGGGAACGTGAAGGTACGGATTACAAAGTCACATTGGGATACTTAGCTCAGTCCTGAATGGCGCCTACGAGTCAACACACGACTCATTGAATAACCAGTGAATGACAAGTGAACAATCAGTGAATAACAGTGAACAACCCTCACTACCTGGCTAAACTTGCCAGGCAGCGAGGTAAGAGAGCACAAGTAGACGCGACCGTGATTCTCGATCGCTGGTCAGCTAATGCCCGGGCCGTCGCTTTCCAAGCGCAGGAGCCTGAGACGCCGTTCGCATTGAGAACAAACAAGTTTTTATAGACACTGCTTTGCATTAGTTATTTCAATCGGAAATGGCAAGTGTCGTCATATAATTAGAAGAGAATAGATTTACAATTGGATGACAGTTAATTTACCCAGAGTAAATACGATCCTAAGTCTCCAATGAAGGGAAAGAATATACGTTGAGCAAATGGAAGCATTAGGCAGTCCGGTAAGCTGTCGATGTTTCGTGACGTGTCGCTCATAGAGGGTGTGGTTGTGCGCCTTTCTAGCGATGGGGATGATGTCACCGTTGAATGCGACGGTTGGTAGAGCTGAAGGCGACGGTTGACGATGTCTAGGCGAAGATGTGGAGACCAGAATATGCAGTCCTTATTGGCGAGAAGATATTTCTATGGAGGCCAGTCTTTTCGAGGAAATTTCAGTCGCTAGCTAGGCAGACTTTTTTCTTCTTAACGCTCATTCAAACACAGCGTAGAGTATAGTCACAGCAGAACCATGACACTGGTGTACCTGAGGGCACTGGTGCACTTGAGGGTACTGGTGCACCTGAGGGGGAAACAGAAGCCATCAATACCAGAGGATACCACCCTTTGAAAACAGCAAACGGGATACTTCTAAAAAAAGGCGTACATGTTATTTTTGTCTTTAATAATGGTAGTCGTACATTTGTAGATACTTGAATTGTTGTTATCTGTGGGTGTAGAATTTTTTTGTAAGCAAATTGAAGTTCTTAATGAGTGTCTCCGTGATACTTGTTTCACCACTACATCGATGAAAAAATCACGTTCCAATGACGGTAATTTATCCAGAGTTAGATATATTTAGTTAGATATATTTATCCGGAGCTTGCATCGAAAGGAATATTGTAAGGTATACTTAAGAGGCAGTAAATTTTGACTTATTGATTCTGTCCTCACTTACTCCCAGTTTAAGTAATCACAGTGTCCCGATATTTTTTTACAATAAGTAACTTAATCGAGTTGTTTATACATTCTATCGAACATTATCGAATACCGTTATTTTTAACGCTGGCACATAACGACACGGTTGTTTGCCTCTTCCGCTAGGAACTTTTTAGTTTGGTCAGTCGTTGCCTATTTCATCCATAAAGGCCGATACTTTTAACACTACATAATGAATGCTGATTACAGTTTCTAATTGTGATTCATTGATATGCTCTTCCCCTATGAATAATTATTTCTAGACATTGATATGCGCTAATGATTGAAATTCGTTCCTACAGCATAGATGAATAAGCTTAAAAAAGCTCGCATTAATTATAAACAATTCTCAGCAGCAAATTCCACGCATCTTCACTCAAAAATAATGTCATCCTTTCAGCTGGCGTAGAAGCATATGTTAGCATTAAACTCTCTCAACCTCCTAAACTCACTCAACCTTAATCAATCCTAACCTCACTGAACCTCAACCAATCCTAACCTCACTGAACCTCAACCACTCATAAACTCACTCAACCTCAACCCCATGTAAACTTACTCCAATTCAACCACTCATAAACTCACTCAACCTCAACCCCTTCTAAACTCACTCCATTTCAACCACTCATAGACTCACTCAACCTCAACTCCTTGTAAACTTACTCCATATCAACCACTCATAAACTCATTCAACCTCAACTCCTTGTAAACTTACTCCATTTCAGCCACTCATAAACTCACTCAACCTTAACCCCTTTGTAAACTTACTCCATTTCAACCACTCAAAAACTCACTGAACCTCAATCACTCGACCTCAACTCACCACTCACAAGAGGACGCAACCTTCACCTCACAGGAAGGAGAAATGCTCAGCATACGAGTGACGCAACCAGGGACTATGAGGGACAATTTTCAGCACTCTTTTCACCAAGTTTTACTGACTGACTCACTGAGGGTGGAGCTGGTCTCCGAAAAGTTTTACCGAATGAACGGACTCTTCGGAATTATCTTAAAATAAGACTCTATGAAATTTTAATAAATATGGTTTCAATACTAACTGCATTCAATGTTAACTGTTTTCAAGTTTCTGGACTCTCGTAGATTCTAAATACAATGAATGGATTCTTCCGAAATATTTTATAACGTGACCGTATGAAATTTTAAAAGTATCATTTCAATGTTAACTATCGTTTTCAAGTTTCTGGCTTCTTCCTTTTGATGATGATGATGGGAAACTAACTATTTTTGATGCCCACCCAATCTGCGGTTGTCACCATCATGGTCCGCTACTCGAGGCGTCGATTTTCACCCGTTCTTAGGTTCCTTGATCTCTCAGAGCGCATCAGTTTCCATTTGGGCGATTGGTGACCAGCTCTCTGGGGAAATTCTGCGGCCAGTTTTGCCTCGTGTCTCCGCCGCGCGCGGTGACGCGCCCTCATTCATTACGGCAGAGGTTCTCAACCTGGGGTAAATTTATGTACTCCTTAAGGTAAAAAATTATATAGCCGGGGTAAATCATTTAAGTAACTGGTTATTTAAAGAGCAATTCAATTGAATTGAACTTTGGGAAAGAATGTTAAGAAAGAGTGTTTTATATGAGAGTAGAGGGTAAATGGAGAAATACACAAAGCCGAGAGTTCAATGGTGGAGGAGAGGTTGAGAATGGCTGTATTAGGGGCTTACATAGCGCTGCGGTCGTGGGGCAGTACGTGCCCACGCTCTGCTCAATTGGTCCACTCACAGATCTCATGACGTCTGCATCCCTAAATAGACTCGATGTTAGATGACTAGAACGGGGACTTAAAAGTTTATTTTGCTATAGATCTGTTCGTCGACCATTGATCCACTCCAAGATCTGATAATATCTTCGTCCGAAGTAACTCGAACGGGGATTTCAAAAGTTTTGAGTGAGGATTTGTTCATAAAACAAATGTCTTACTGGAGTGAAGAGTGCGTACACCAATATTGAATCTGAATTTTTTTGTAAGATGAACATGTTTTATTCAGACTTATCCTGGAGGTTTTACTCAGATTCGTTTAAATTTCACTACTTAGTCTAGACTTGGCCACTCTACTCATAACAAATTGACGAAATAAAATAAAGTATGAAAAAGTGAAACATAGAATAATAACCGAAATTCAAAAAAAGGCAAGTAGATGGCAGTGATTTGAGTAAACAAGAAGGTAAGTAAGAGAAAGAATCGAAGGTAAAAGAAAGGACAAAAAATGACAGCAGTTGAGCAAGTAAGTAAGTGAGAAGTTGAGCAAATGATAGTCACGAAATCAAAATGACGTAAGTAGGTCACGTGAACTAAAAAATTTGAATCGGGTTAGTTGATGTAAGTGAGTGAAGAAAGAATAACTTTAGAATATTCTCAAAATGCGGTCTGCATCTACACACCAAAGAATCTCTACATAATAATGGTGGTCGATGGAGAATTATGTTGATACACATAGGAGGCACCTTATTCCACAGTGCACTACAGCATTTGAGCCACCAACACCGCAGCATGATGAGGCACTACTGCTGCTGTACACATCAGAATTTAGAGTCAAAATTAAGCCATAAAATTCCGCTATTGTTGCTCAGTGTAAAAGACATGCAGTACGACAAAACTTCATTGTATGTTGTAACATGCACGCACTTCTCAAATGTGCCGACGTCATCTGTTGAGGACAGCGAAGTTCAACGTTTTTTAGTGTTGAGAGGGTCTGTCCAAATATAAAAAGTTTAATTCTATATTGACTCAACAATGACGGGACGTACATGTGTAGACAGATAAATCTAGGGTAAATAGAAGCATTCACAAAACCATATTTAGGCTACACCAATCCCTTCCTTTAGATATTCCTTTGCTTTTTTTCTCAAAATTTTGCGCTGTAAGCACCTGTAGAGTTGAGAGGGTCTGTCGCACAATAAAAAGTTCAATTCTACGTTAGCTTAACAATGAGGAGGAATACTTGGGTAAACAGATAAATCCAGCGTAAATAAAAACATTCTCACAACCGATTTCATTTTTTAGTTCCATTGATTTTTACTAAGTTATGTATTTTTTCTATTTCACTTCCTATGTGTCATTTTCATTTTATTTACGATTATTCTAAATAAAGATTTTAAAAGGTCGTTTTTTTATCGGCTTGCCAGGATTTTTACACAACCCAATAATGAAATTTGACTCCTAACCCATAACCCTTAACCCCTAAATAAAATCCCCCATAATGCCCCTGTTGACCCGAAACCCTTAACCCATAAATGAATTCACTTTGTCACCAGAAATTTGAAAGTATTTTCCCTCTGCCCCACTCTATCATAAATCTAACTACTCTCGATCTTTTCGTTCTACTAAAAATATTTTTCTACGCTCAAGATATGTCGCATTTGTTTGTAAAAATTTCAGTGATAGAAAGTATTTCAAAACATGAAAAATTTCAGCAGCGGAAAGCATTCGGAAAATGTAAGGTTTTGGCAAAGGAAAGTATTCCGAAAACCTTAAGATTCCTAAGAAGGCAAGTATCCAGAAAACGTACGTACAAATACCACAGGAAAAAACGGGACTTCTGAAAACTTTGGGAAATATTTCGACGAATAACGCATAGTTTACTTAAGACTAACAAACACTATTCATAAAAGAGTTATTTTCTAGGGCCATGAATAATTCCTTATAGAAAATTCGCTGAAAGAAAGAACTGAGAACATTGGAGAAGCATATTTTACGTAAGTAATCATTTACAAAAATTTAGAAAAATATGAAAATATTTCATGCTCTCAACATCTAAATTTCAATTCGGTTAACACAACACATCCAAAATATCACTTCAAGCTTTAAATTACGTAAAAAAGCGAGTGTCGGCAGCTTATTTGAAAGAATTTCGAAAGGATCTGGAACGAAATGGCTAAGAATCCCCGAACCAAAATTTCGGGAAATTTGCCTACGCTAAGCACCATTTTTCCATTCAAACATCGAAAAACTCTTCTTCAAGCCCGGAATTGCAGAGCAAACAGAACCAGACATCCTGCATCCGGCCTTTGGGTCCGCGTCCAATCATCCGCATAGTTACCGATTTACGATCCAGGAGTCTGAACTCTGCTCGCATCTAAGAAACGGACCATCTTTTTCTTAACTTTTTCAGCTTCATTTAATTCAGAAACGTTGAAGGTAATTTGTTGAATTTCCATGTAATGAAGAATTTACTTTGAAACCTTGTTCAAAATGTCCTTGTGCGCTATCGAAAGCTCTTGAACTATGGCAGAGGAATGCGATCGCTGTCTAAGGGAACGTAGGCCATATATTTCTCGTGTCTACAGTTGTGAAGTCTCGTATATTTCTACCTTAGATGAAAGGACAAATGAATTCAGTGCTCATAAGAAAGGCTACTGCAACAAATTTATCTGACATTTCGTTGTCAAGGTTAAAATTTAGTATATTCCAAGATGGATGTATACAAATTTCCTTGTTTTTATTGTTAACACTTTAACTGCGACATGAACCACCGGTGATCACTTAGAGGATTTTCATAATGCTGCTGACCGCCCGAACATCGTAAACTCAACTTTCATGAATACTTAGTAAAACCTAAATGAAGCCACGACCTAATTAATGTTCGTTGGTTTCGAAACTGATCTGTAAAATTAACTCCAATTTGAGTTGAAAATTGAACTTCACTTTAACCTGCTACAATTAACGTGTTAAGACTATCTTATAATTACGAAGATTTTTAGGTTTTTCACGACGATGGCTTGCGATGATCCATTTTCAAGACATTAAAAAATATTAAATTGTATATGTGCTCCTGAAACACACCAGCTGAGCATCATCCAATGTAAGCCACAAATAATGTTTCATCTTTTATTAAGATTTGGTGTCGTAAACTTTTAGACGTAGGCGCAAAAAGCGAAAATTTGCGATATTGCTGAATCAGGAAATTCTGAGCAATTGTCACTACGGGATTCTCACGATTGCAGAGCCGGCAGCGCGCAAAACTAATTTCCTCCTCCTTTCAGCCTTGTGAGATTGTGGCTGTAAAAAAATAAATAAATTCCCTGTAGCACCAGGGAATTTATTTTCGCGCTTCGGTTGTGAGTTCAAGAATGCTAGTCAAGTAAATTTCCTCAGTTTAATTATTTAAAATTCATTACTCTAGGTTCACTTGGGATTGCTTCACTATAGAGGCAAGACCTGAACAAGGCAATCACGAGATAACCTAATCACAATCACGAGAACCTAAATTAACTTTAGGTTCACTTGGGATTGCGTCACTTTAGAGACAAAATTTGAACAAGACAATCAAAGTAGACCTACAAAACGAATTATTTTAGCTTCAAAGTTGAGGCAAAATCTGAACAGGACATTTATAAGTTAACCTACAATATGAATAATTTTAAGTTCCCTTGGGATTGGTTCACTATAGAGGCAAGATCTAAAGAGGATAATCATAAGTGGACCTGCTATAAAGCCCTTCTTATTGTTGGTCCACTAGTGATCGTTCTGTCTAGATCTTGCCTTTATGGCGTACAATTACAAGTGGACCTATAATAGGAATAGTTTTAGGTTCACTTGTGACTGTACTGTCTCGATTTTGCCTTTATGGGGTACAATTACAAGTGGACCTATAGTAGGAATAGTTTTAGGTTCACTTGTGACTGTCCTGTCTAGATCTTGCCTTTATGTAGTACACTCACAAGTGGACCCATATTAGGAATAGTTTCAATTAAGTCCACTTGCGATTGAGCCACTTTAAAGGTCAGATCTGGACTAGGAATTTACTTAGTTAGTGTTTCCAGGTTAATGTTTCTGCCCAGCGTTGAAGATGGACAACCGTTGGAGGTTTTTTCTTTGCCAAAAATTCTCAGCCTTAAGCAGTATAATTTCAATTATACAGTTTTCCCGCGCTTTCCATTGGTGAACGTGCTGACTTACTAAGGTATGAAAAGTCCAAAGGTGTAACCTAAATGAACTCTCATGTACTCACGCTCCTAATCATATCTTTACAATTTATGTATTTTCATAGTCCTGTAGAATTTTATAAATTGACAATGTTTTGGTAAAAATGACCGGCAATTTTGTTGGTTTTTAACGCGTAATGCACTTGAACGACGTCTGTGACGTATACGGGTACCATTCAACAAATGGGTATTCTTCTCATAGATCACCGTTACGGGAAGCCAGGTATCCTTCTCATAGATCACCGTTACGGGAAGCCAGGAATCCTTCTCATAGATCACCGTTACGGGAAGCCAGGTTTTCTTCTCATAGATCACCGTTACGGGAAGCCAGGTTTTCTTCTCATAGATCACCGTTACGAGAAGCCAGGTATTCTTCTCATAGATCACCGTCACGGGAAGCCAGGTATCCTTCTCATAGACCACCGTTACGGGAAGCCACCAAAAACCTATCGGCTTCGGCAAAATTAGCACTAGTCGGCACGCAAAAATACGTGAATAAAAGTAGTTTTGGCGTAATTTCCTATTGTAAACTTTCAAAGTACGGATCTCCGAATGCCAAGCTAAATTAACCAATTGGCGATGGAGGGAACAATTCGTTCACCACTAACGAGCTCTAAACAAGCATCAGTGAAACGTGGTGGAAGGATCAAGGAAAAATTCCGTGCCAATAATTCAGGTCGCTGCTACACTCGACCGAGCGCACGTAAAGGCATACGGTTTAATTAAGGAGCCGCTACAACTGGCAAGACGCAAACCTTCAAATTTATTCTTAAACGTTCTAGTCACACCCATTAATTGGGAGCTGAAGTATAATGTCATTTCTTCGGCGAATACATTGTATTTTTTCGAAAGACAAGGCCCTCGGATCACTCGGAAAGACAAGGCATGTTGCTAGCGACGACAAGACACTTCCTCAGTAATGACAAGGCGCATGTCTAGAGTAAGGCAAAGACAAGTTGTGCCTTTTCTGAAAAGATATTGGGCATCGCCGACTTAAATAATAAGGCGTCTCTTTGGCGAAGATAAAACACATTTTTGTTGCAGAATCTTACGGACGACCACTGAGACCTGTACTAAGCGCCGCTCAGCTGCTCTCACTGACCTTACAGCAGGATTGTGATTCTTATTACTTCATTATAAGTAAAAACAATCCTACTGATGCCAAGCAGCTATTACAAAAGCATCATCAATCAGTGCGAAAGAGAGATGCAACGTTATAAATATAGCTATTGATTCACCAAAGATTATAATCTTTGGTTAACCAATAGCTCTAAATATTACGTTGCATCACTCTTTCGCACCGATATGAATCAGATGCTTTTAAAGTAGCCGTTTGACATTCTCTCAGCAGCCTTTATTATTTCATTTCATCAGAACGTTAGACAGTATTTGTACGTTAGACAATACGAAGATGTAATTCAACAACTGCCAACTTGTGATATTCTTTTACATGATCAGTTGCAGCATATTACTGACGGATAAGAATCGCATTTGAAATCCAGAAATAAAAAGAAAAGTTAATTAGTAACTATTGGGAACTAGAGATTGTTAGTCTAATCAGACTTCACATCCGTCACACAGAAGAACACGGTATGATGAAACATCATCTGCTCAACCTTCGTGTGGCGCAGCATGTGTGAACATTTAAAAACTGAAAAATAAGAGGAAAAACACGCAACAAAAATCAGCCGCACGGAACGTCTGTCTCTTTGAATAAAAAATTAAGAAATTAAAAAAACGGAACGAACTGAATCGTCACTGGGCGTGCAATGTATGAACTTCCTTTGGACTTACGATCTTCTACAGAGCAACTCAAGTCAGTGGTTGTTTCTTCTATACAATCATTTTTCAATTGTTAGGATTAGATAGTATTTTTCATGGATTAGCGAATATATAAAAACAATTATCTTCGTGAAAGAAAAAACAGAATCATCTACTACTTAGCAAAAGCCATAGGGAAGCTCAAAAGTCAAGGTCAAAACCATACAGAATGCACTTCCTCACAACTGTTACGATATAAAAGCCAGGCAGGTGGGAGGCATCCGTCAAAATTGAACTGCGTCTTGTAACTGTTTCTCCATTCGTTTTTGATGACTTCCACTCTGCTTTCCATAGAGTAACTTTGAATTTTATTCGATAAGTGTTAATTTCTGGGTTTTTAATTTACCCTATTATTTGTGGTACAATGGAAAAATAACGTCCACATTGATGGTTTGAACTCTACTTTGGACCAGCGTCACATTTCTAAAGCGCTTGGCTACTCTGAAGTCACAAAAGAGAGATGGCTCGTCTGCACAACTGCGTTCATTTCTTAACGCGCTAACAGACGCACAAAAACCGTGGAACACTTTCGCAGGGCTGTACAAGTTTTCTGTTCTTCAGAAAATACATAAAACTTGTACGGGACTTGCAAAGGAAGTCCAGTACGCGCCTCATTGTTGCAGTGAACCAAGACCTAGAAAAAACAAGACGAGGATAAGCTCACCAGACAAACCCTCTAGCTTCTGGCTTAGATCTCCCTAGAGTATCTAAAATGCATCCTACAACTCCCATGTTGTGAAGTCACTACTTACGAGAATAAGTTCATACACAATTATACAGAAAAACCCTGTAGGTTCTGACTTGACCACCCTAAAGTATGTAGAATACATCCTACAACTACTATGTTTCGAAGTCACTACTCACAAGAATAAGCTCACACACAATTATACTGATAAACCCTCTAGCTTCTGGCTTAGATCTCCCTAGAGCTTGTAGAATGCATCCTACAACTCCTATCTTTCGAAGACACTGCTCACAAAATCTCCCCACAACTGCTCACTGCAGAACACAAGACTAGAAATATTTTCCAACTGACGTACAGCGGCAAAGACGAGCGTTGCCATCAGTTGGAAGTAAATGTAGCTTTTGGTCTTTCCAATCTCGGTCTGGAAGTTGCTCTAAAAAGCTTCCTTCCATAGGAAATCAAAGGAGGGTTTTATGGCATAGAGCTTTTGAACTTTCATTCTATAGACTTCGTTCTCTAGGAGTGCGTGAGGTGCAGTTGTTCATTCGGTGACCAGGCTGCCGTGTAAAGTCGTATTTATATTGATGCATGAAATTGGATTGTATATTTCTGTGATTTTGAATTAAATTGTTAACTTATCCAAGATAGTATAGATACTCGGGGGCATGTTTTGAGAGATTTTATTAGATTCTCGGGTTCTTGTAAGAAAATATCTGTATTTCAAGTGTGTTCCTTGTTTATGAGTATTTTTTATACCTGAATATTATCAATTTTCTTATTCCCTAATAAGTTTAATTGTTTCCGTTATCCCGGAAAAGAACTGTTTTTTTTCAGATCATAAAGTTTTAGGTTATTGCGATTTACTAGACATATACTCGTTCAAGATTCACTCAGTAATACATATCTATACATGTATCAATTCGTAGTGAAGAGTTTTGCTTTTATGCATCTCTAATCAGCTTGCGTAGACATAATTTAAGAGAAACTTTACCATTATCCTATCGCCTAACTTTTTTAGTTTTCACTTGACTATTACGTATACAGTAGAATTGGCTGTAGACTTTTCTTTGGTGCTAGAGTATACCGGTGAACTTTTATCCAGAAAATCGTGGTTCGATACCAGTTCGGAACCTACTAATTTGCGCCGGAGCAAAGCAGCTCTTCCGGTGATCATAGAAAACAAAGAAGACGAGCAGAAAACGTTGAGGGGAAACCCTTTTACTCGTTTTGGTTGCAGTTTTCTCCCTTACCTTAGACCTGAAGTGATCAATAAAGACGTTCCTTTAAAAAAACAATGTTTCAGCGTTTCATGTTTGAACTTTATTGGAAATGAACTGTTTTCTTTCGATGTAGAATTCAGTTCGCCCACATGACGAGGATATTCTCCGCCACAGCTGAGGAGATTTGAGTGAGTGAGACTGTAATGAAAAATTCATACACTACTTTTCCAACGTGAATACTTTTTCTCCATGCGTTTACTGTGAGTTAAGTTTTTCTGAAATGAAAATATTTAATGGGTTTTTGAAATGAATATTATCGTTTTCTGTTAATTGAAAAAAGTTGAGGCGTTTTGTGTCTGGAATTAAGAAATCGTAGAACAAAATCAACGCTGAATAAGAAAGCAAAGAACTCTGAAATTAATCTCAAACATGAGAACTATACTTGAAAATGGCTGAACGTGAAAGTTAACGCAAGAAAGAAAATAAGTAGGTTTTTTTCTCATTCACAGAGGAAGTTCAAGTTTCTTTTGAATTTCAAAGAATATAGAGTGATTCATAAGTTCTAGTGCTTCACAATTTTTTTCTTTAACTGAAGGTAAAATAAATCTTTCGCAAGTTCAATCTGTTCCTTCACGAAAGTTAAAGTCAACACTGAAACTCATAAATTTAGAGGCTAGTATTAAATAATTTCCATAAGAGCTGAACTATTGACATTGCTTCTTATGAAAATCTTCCCTCTTCACTTCGACTGTTGCAGCAGATTGCTTCTGAAGCTGCTTTACTGCAAAAGATTGCTTACTGCATTACTGCCAAGAAATTATGGCTGCCTTACTACAAAGAATTGATTTCCTCCTACAACAAAAGATTTATTGCTGTCTTGCTGCAAAGAATTGATTACTACCTAACTGCAAAAGATTGATTGCTCCCTTACAACAATAGATAGATTACTGTCTAACTACAAAAGATAGATTACTGTCCAACTACAAAAGCTAGATTTCTGTCTAACTACAACAGATAGATTACTGTCTAACTACAAAAGATAGATTACTGTCCAACTACAAAAGCTAGATTGCTATCTAACTACAAAAGATAGATTACTGTCTAACTACAAAAGATAGATTACTGTCTAACTACAAAAGATAGATTACTGTCGAACTACAAAGGATAGATTACTGTCTAACTACAAAAGATAGATTACTGTCTAACTACAAAATATAGATTACTGTCTAACTACAAAAGATAGATTACTGTCTAACTACAAAAGATAGATTACTGTCTAACTACAAAAGATAGATTACTGTCTTACGACAAAGAATTTATCACTGCCTCTCTACAAAAGATAGATTACTGCCTTACGACAAAGAATTGATCACTGCCTCTCTACTAAAGATAGATTACTGCCTTACGACAAAGAATTGATCACTGCCTCTCTACTAAAGATAGATTACTGCCTTGCTACAAAGAATTGATCACTGCCTCTCTACAAAAGATTGATTGCTGCCTGACTACAGATGATAGACTTCGGCCTCACTACAAAAGATTGATTAAACTCTGTGATATTATGCTCTGCCCCAAACATTCAGCATCAGATTTACAAGACCAATGTTAGAAGTCATTGAAGATTTTTATTTCATCACAAAAGCCATGTATGCATTTAATTAAGGACACTATTATTTGTAATCATCGATGAGTTTTTTTTGCCACGATAATTAAACTTTTAATGAAAAAGCCAATGTTAATATTCATTGGGAAACTTGTTTGGTTACCAACACTTTCGAAATTCTTTCAAGTAAACTGCCCACGCTCGCTATTTTATGGAGTTTAAATTGAAATTTCTGTTGTGTTGTGAAAGTGGAGTTAAATTTGGATGAGAGCACGTGATATTTTCATAAATTTCTAAATTATGTAATTTTTTCACTTGAATACAAATCAAGCATCTATGCTAATGCAGATGACCAACTTCATCAGTCACCGAAACGCTTTATTTTCTCAAAATAACTAGGCAATAAATTAAAAAGGGTAGCGTTTACTGCCATCAAAAATGCGTACATACAACGGATACAGAAATGTGGGAAAATAATTCAGTGCCTGTTCAATAGATATTTGGTTGGTTTTCCTTTTGTTTTGCCTGACCCCTGGATCATCAACCCAAAGTCTTTTATTGCTCAAGGTTGTGTCTAGTATTACACTCAAAGAATTTTGACTCACTTGGATGCGTCACACAGTTATTCTGAGAAATCTTGGTGTATCAGAGTGTATCCCCTTTGACCCCATGTTCAAGCAATCGGGAAAGATGAATCATAAATAGATTTACTTAAAAAATATTTCTTCACCTCTTGAAATGTACGGAACGTCAAATCATCGAATTTTCTGGCGAAACTACGTTACTCCCGGCAAAAATATAATCTACTTTTCCGGCTGAATTAAGTGCCCCTTAAAATTTTGAAGAAGAACGTAGCGGCAAAATACCACCTCTGTCCATAAACACATGAACGCGAACACGATGACAGCGGATTCACTGCGGAAATCTATGACTCTAGCGAATGCATCTGTATGGGGATGAAATAGATGTATACATCTGCATCAGTGGAGTATACATCTGCATCAGTGGAGTATATATCTGCGGCAGACACCCGCAGCGGCAGCAGCTGTCAGCTCGAATGGGCCTCAGGCCTCTCGTTACGTCTATCCTACGAGGAGTGAGAAATCCAGGCCTATTTTAAGTTTCTCTCCTTCGTTTCGCCTTCGGTCTCGACACCGCAGTATTGGAGGGCACGTGTCGTGAGATAAATTTTAATCTATCCAGATCTAAGTAGCGTTCGCCTGGAGGTTTTCCGCGACCGCTGTTTGTTTTTACTTTCAGATGACGTAACGATTTTATTTTTAACGATTTTTCCGCGACTGCTGTTTGTTTTTACTTTCAGATGGCGTAAAGATTTTATTTTGAAATCTTGCTACCTGGAAAGGTAGCAATCCATTTAAAAGTGAGGGTTCAGATAAGTATAAGATCATTAGCCTAATATAATCCATTGCTCAATGTAGTATTCAGTGCTACACTTCGAGAACTTTTGCTCACTTATGTTTATCAAACATTATTCAGAAATTTTTTTGTAAATCTGAGTGCATCACCTCTAACTTCATGTTCAAGGAACCGGGAAGTTAAATCATAAATCTAAGTTTCATGTCCCAGAAAGTTTCTTCGTAAAAAATGACTTTTTTTGAAATTTGGAGGTGGAATACTATTTTTTCAGAAGCCTTAAAATATCTAATGCTTCTCTTCAAGTTCTCAAGTATTGTCAGGCAGTATTTTTATCCACAGGCCTGCTGCAGAAAGTGAAACCTTTGATGAAATAGTGCCGACTTACCTAAGTGCGTCATGTGTACACTAAGTGCGTCATATGTATGTCAGCCCATGACACACAAAAATAGGCTAAAACTCCTTAATTAATTTTGTAAGCCGGTGACACACTTTTGTGTGTCGGTTTTGTAACAAGTTGACACACAATAGTGTTTCAGAATTGAGACAAGGTTTTTTTCATCGTACTGTAAAATATCACCCCATACTATGAATCAGTTAAGCCGATACCATACCTCTTATAAAGTACAACGATAACCCAAAAAGGCTGTTCGTATAAAATTGATTGTGAACTGGTCAAAGAGTTGAAGGGGCAACGGGTCACAAATTTAGCTCTACGCCCTTGATTAGAGCAAACAAATGGAGTAACTGTCACAGTGCGCACACAAATACACACTAATACCTGAGGCTTCGTACAACCTTCAAGGATTCCCTCACCGCGAATTTGACCAACAATATTGCAGTTAAAGTTGGAGGAAGGAGGAGGAAGTGGCGGCGTTTGACAACTTCCATCACGTTATCTTACCTTTGCAGAATTCTCACGAGAAATTTTTTGTTTCTCATTAATCAGGAATGGGAAAATGATCAATCATATACGACAAGATAAGATGATGCTTAAAGAAAACACAGAACATATCAATTTCTATCTGAGAGAACGTCATAAGGTTAAAGGGATCGCAGTTTTTCACAATTAAAATATACAAGTTTTAATCTTAATAAGCTATTTCAAATAAAATGAATCCAAGTACCAATCTTTTCTACCGCTACGATCGCGTATAGTAGAGCATGCGTCCCTCAACTTTACGAGCCTGCGCTGTCCCCTGGGCTCCTTCTAATGCTTTAATTTCTGGCAAAGACTAACAGAATTAATTTCGCTTTAAAAGTATTGAGGCTTTTCATTTTACGCAAAAAGATCAGTTGTTATTTTCGATGTTATTTTCGACACGTAAACAAGGAATATATATTAGTTTCTGCGTACCTCCTAGACTGCTAAATTAATTGTTCAGCTGGCATTCTGTTTATGAGAATCATGTGAACGCAAAGTTTTACTGCATCGCAATGTTGGATCGCCACGAATTGAAAAACTAGAAAGATTTAAAATTAAATAGCCAAGCAATGAAGGAATGTTGAATCGACAATTATTTTTTATTGCGTTGTAGTGAGTTGAGAAATTTGAGAAAACTTTCTTTACGTTTTACTTTCACTGTGTGGTAGCAGCACCTCAGATCCTAAAGTCAAAAGAGTTTCCTTTTTCCTTTTTACACAGGGCTTAGGTGCAAAGAGCCAATGCCGTAAATAGGATATAAGGGACCACCTTACGAGGAAGAACTAAACTATATAGTTTTGTCGCAAAGGAAGGCAATTGTCGCAGTTTGGTGAATCAGTAACTATCCTGAAAGCCCTAACGGACTGATTACGACGTAAACAGTTGTACGTCTTCCTAACGGTGCCGCCGTAGTTAAGCACAAGCAAAAGTTTCTTTTCTGTTGATCTAACGGACTGATTACGGTGCAGGCGGCACCCTCACGAATCTCAAGAAGGGCAGATGAGCGAAAAGTCAGCGCCCCGGAAAGGTAGCTGCACAGAAGACAGCCCCTTTTCTCGAACCCACGCGTCGACCCGCACGAGGGTATCGACACCGTTCAATTGCTATCTTGAGTGAGCGCAAATTATGCAATGAAGCTGCTTCAACTCTTCCAGTCTCTGTCACTCACTCAGTTGCACGCGTCACAAGTTTCCTCCAACACACCACAGAGCGGCAATGCTATAAAGAGCACAGGATCAAGAAGACTTCACAGTACAGGCTCTAGCGATCCTCAACTGACGACACTTGCTCTGTCATTTACAACCTTCGCTCAGATCATTTCCTGGGAATCTATTTGAAATGATTTTAGTAGCACCCGCCGATACTGTGAGAGCGGCTTCGCCATGTCGGTCAGACCGGATGGGACTGATACAAGGTACTGAGTGAGCTGTTTAGCATACGCGTGTGCGAATAATTCATGCGCGCCTTTTGAAAATAAAGAGACGCTTACTAATGTATTCCTTTTTGATTTGTGACGAGCGTAAGTGCATTTCTATTTTTATTTTGCGTCGGACGTCGGCTAATGTTCAGTAAAGACAAGTCTCGTGTTCGTATCGAGTCGTTTGTATGCATTGGAAAAGATCGCAATGATCAGCGTTCTGTTTAGCTTATGTCCTCTGAATATCTGCGAGAAAAATTTGCGCTTATAGTTACACGAAGAAGGATAATATGTAGCTTCAGGCATGGATATCGAAACTCACAGTCTACTCTATATCGGTCAAAAATATTCTAGCCAAATCAGAATGAAGTGGGTAAAAATCTGTTTTCATGAAGTTTTTGAAACCACGATAGGAATCTAGTGCTCGAAAATGTAGTTACTTAGGAGAGCTTTATATTGAATTTCTAGCTGCACGTAGAGACATCCAGGTAGAGACATCCACATAGGGACATCCATCTAGAGACATCCACCTTGAGACATCCACGTAGAGACATCCACGTAGAGACACGTAGAGAAGGAAAGGTTGCATGAAAGCTTTTCCTGCATTTTCTAAGTTTTTAGTAATTTGTGGTTGCTAAGAAATCTATGAATTTATTGAGAAATGGAGACATTTGAGTCTCTATTTTGGCAAAAATATACAAACCTTCATTGTGTAAACCAGAATTTTTTTCATCAGAACCGGGTAAACAAACTGACGTTCTAGAATGGTCATGGAAAGTACAGTAAGGAATATTTAAAAAAAAAATTCATTCTACATGAATGAAAGTGGACCTGACAGTGCGGGAAGGGTTGAATGTTAAAATACCATAACTGAGGTGTACAACTTAGAAAAGCGAAGAGGGATCAGCAGAGTATGTGGAGTTTTTAATTATGAAGGTAAAATGATAGGTTGAGGGCAATACAAATTGCAGAGATTATAGGAATAGGAATAGAGATCACAGAGTTAGAAAATAGCAATGGAGATCACACAGCTGAGAATGGGAACAGGAATCGCACAACTAAGAAGAATGGCAACGATAATCCGTCGGCTTAGAAGAATAGCAATAACAGTCAAACAGTTATAAAGAATTTGTATCACTATCACTATCTATATTATCAAAGGAGCCGCGTCCGTCCGTCCGTGTGTCACACCCCCCAGCCAACAGTGTGAGATGAGCGTATCTGTGATACAAGCTTCATCAACTCCACAACTTTCGGTGCCTCAACCCAGCAGATTGGGAGTCGGAATGAATATTGCGTGTATTGGTAGGCTAGATTAGGTTGAATAGAATATCTGCGGTTGAGACTTGGGAAAGTATTGGAAAGCCATAGAATAGCATAAGATATCATGGGAAAGCCATGTTGAAGCTCAGTTGGTCCGATATCTAATTCGGTCATTTTTTAACGGGTCGTGTGCACTCCTTATTGTACATTTTTGACGGGCCGTGTGCACTAGTAACAATAAAAATATCACGTCGTAGAAGTATAGCTATAAGAATGAAACAGCGTACAGTGGTAAAATAAATCCGACCACGTAAAAGAGTAGCAATAGGAATCAATAAACTTACAAGAATGGTAAAAGAAATCCGACGACGTAGAGGAGTATCAATGGGAATGAAAAGGCTTAGGAAAATGGCTGTATAAATCACACAATGTTAGGAAATGAAAATATAAATCACACAATGTTAGGAAATGAAAATATAAATCACACAATGATAGGAAATGAAAATATAAATCACACAATGTTAGAAAATGACAATATAAATCACACAATGTTAGGAAATGACAATATAAATCACACAATGTTAGGAAATGACAATAAAATCGTAATATGTTAGGAAATGAAAATATAAATCACACAATGTTAGAAAATGACAATGAAATCGTAAAATGTCAGAAAATGGCAATATAAGTAACATTATGTTAGAAAATAGAAAATGAAAGTAATTATCAAAGAGTTTGAAGTCATCTGTGTAAAAATAACACGACACGGCAGATCAATTAGGATTAGGATAAATCTTGGCCAAACGATACGTGGAAACTGTCGTGCAGGAAAACGTGGCGAATTAAAGTCGAAAGTTTGAAAGCAAAGACCCAGTATAACTTTTTCGCCTCCTGCATTCATGTTTTTCGCCGCGTAAGAGATTTAATCGCGTTGGCGGCAAAAAACATGAATGCTCTTGCGAAGAAGTAAGACTGGGGAGATGCCAAGGCTCTGCAATATAATTTGATTTAAAAGCTTGATTTTCAGTTTATTTAAGGACAAAAAATAACAGAAAAATTACGGAAAAGCTAAATTTTCCAAGAACACTCACTAGATTCGGGCAAAAATATCTATAATATTTAGGGTTAATCTTAAATGAAAAATGTGAGACCCAATTTTATGAAGGTGATGAGTGCGCTGCAGTCGAGTTTTATAAGAGCATTGTACGAACTTAATATAGTTACTATGTTGGGAAGGCATTTAAAATTCTAATGCTTTTGAGCTTGAAAATTGGACACAAGTTTGAAGTCTTGTAAAAAATCGTATACAAGTTTGAGAAAACTTAGAAAATTATGTCGGTGGTCTTGAGGGACGCTGAATGCATTGCATATTTAAAATGATAAACTGGATATTAAAAAAATTGGCTTGTCTTCTTTTTATATCTTGCAAATATCAACACAGTTGTTTGTTCGGTTGGTTGGTTGGTTGGTGCGTGTGTCATATGGATGCTCAATGACCGTATCTGTGATACGAGTTTCACCAGTAAAAGAATATTTTAATCGCGGGTACTCTTAGTATGGATATATTTGTTTGTCATGCACATGTGGAAAATTTATTCAGGGAATATATTGAATCCCATAATATTTGACGGGCGATGTGCACTGATCAATTTGATTAGCACATTTTTATTTCCTTTTCAGTGTATATTTTGCAAGTTTTTAGCTTGAGGACGATGTTTGTAGCATTGAAACGTCACATTTTACAAACTGTCATGGACGCGTGATTTTTTAGACTGACAAAATTTCAGTATAAATGATTAGCAATTTTTTGCATCGCTAATCTTTAAGAACTGAAACAATTAATAGAATTGAGAAATTGGAACAGAAATTGAGGAAGCTAAACCAAACTGCATTATTTCTCCACTTTTTAAAACATGATCACGGTAAAATAACTCTGTGAGCCCCGGTATTTAAATTCTTACACTTACATGTGAAGGCATTACCCGATCCTATTTTCAAGCTTCACACACAGCAGTAACGCAGTACAACTTAAGGTACAGCATGTTTGCAAGCTCCACAACAAGGCACCACTGCCCCAAACATGTGCACCACAAAACTACCGCCGTCCACCTGCCGCACTCCTCCTGCATACCGTCGCCCGAACACGACCCACTCCAGGATGACGTTACAGCAGCAGCAGTAAAACTAAATGGCCCTATTTAGCTAAGAGCTTTGTTTGCTGTAGAGATTTTAGTGCGGGTACCTCGTACAAGATCTGCACCGTCTCATGGCAGCGTCCTCCGAGAATTTCGATGTCGGTTCACTTTCAAATATTTTAGTGTCTGAATATGGCTTTTCGTTTGATAAGTTTGATATAAGTTTAATACACTACACTACACAACACTACACTTCACTATAATACACAACACAACAATACACACACTACACAACACTACAATACAAACACTACACAACACTACACTACACACACTACACTACACACACTACACAGCACTACACTTCCTAGTTCGGCATTGATAAGACGGTTTAAGTTTGGCATAGTACACTACACTATTCTCTCCTGCAGACAACTAAACATCAAACATTCTCAATTAAGATTCACAGCGTAATTATCCCAATAACAGCATGTTTTATGTGATAGTCTTTCTTTTACGTGAAATTGAGTCGAACTAAACATCAAACATTCTCAATTAAGATTCACAGTGTAATTATCCCAATAACAGCATGTTTTATGTGATAGTCTTTCTTTTACGTGAAATTGAGTCGAACTAAACATGAAACATTCTCAATTAAGATTCACAGCGTAATTATCCCAATAACAGCATGTTTTATGTGATAGTCTTTCTTTTACGTGAAATTGAGTCGAACCGTCACAATTTTCGAACGTTCAGAATAAAATGTTTGAGCTCACAAACGGTGAGTCATCAGCAGGGAATAATTTAGGATTTCTTTCGGTGTTTTTTCATTTGTTTTCATTCTCCCTGGAACTGTTTTCAGCCATTCGTAACCCTCGCCCTTCTTCTGTCAGATGTATTACATGTATGTCAGGCTATTGTCGAAGATGCCGACTAGTGCTTTGTAACTTAACAGGAGGGAAAATAATTCTCCTCGCATAACTAAACTCTCGTATCATAGATACTTGAGAAGCATACATCCGTCTCAGATTTGAAATCTTCAACAGCTTGATTTTTATATCGGCTCAAATTTCGCAGCTCGAATTTTATTTCGGCTCTAACTTTCGACGCATGCATTACTAGCGTGAAAAGCTCCATAGCTAGAATTTCGTCTCGACTCAAATTTCGAAAGCTTGAAAAACCAGCTCAAATCTTCAAACCTTGTAACCAGATCGGACTCCGAAAAATTACCGAATAATATTCGCAACTTGGAAACTGTTGAAAAGCCCTCGCCTTAATAAAATAATCACTCAGCAACTGACTTCTCTCTTATCCCTGAAAAATCAGGAAGATTCTTCGGAATAAAAGCCTCGGAACTTACGGCCCTTAGAACCCTAAAATAGGGAAACTATTATCGCTGGCTCCCAAGAAGGACCAGCAAAAAAAAAGAGATTAAATAATCTATAACTGGCACCCAACGCGGATTCGCCAAAACAACTATCTAACTTTTGGCACCCAAGAGGATACAGCCAAACGGAATATTTAACAATGTACTTCTCTGGGGAGAACCCAGGGTGTTGTCGAAAAATTAAATGTAGACTTTTCTTTTCGTACGTACAAAATCGGACGAGTTTTCCGTTTAATTTATTCATCGTTTCATCAATAAAAATCAAAGTTTTTGGCGCTCAAGTCTTGACTCTTACACAAAAGCAAAAAGCTTTGGGAATGAGACCTAATGCTCTTCTTTATCCACGATTCACAACATTTCTTCTTCATTAAACTTGCCTCGAAGTTTCTCAAGCTTACTCAAACTTACCTAAATTAGAATTTCATAAATATAATGATTAGCCAAGACGTTGAGAAATTGTGAGCGAAATTTTTTGAGCTGCAATGCATTTCAAATCTTTTATTCATCTGATTTTGCAGCAATAAAAATAAACGAATGTATGTAATAAGGAAGAACTAACAAAATTGGACATAATGGCCCAACTAAAAATATTCAGCCTCTGTAATTAAGAAATAATTATGATTTGCAGACCTAAGAGTTAGCTGCTAACCTTTTCCGTAGGACATTAAATAATGTTGTTGCTTGAATGAACTATCTTGATGAGCGGCGAAGAATTAAGGTGAACTATAACATTATTTAAAAAGTATAACAAAATTTCAAGTCTGCATAAACTGAAGAACACGTAAGTTCCTTCATGAACAAAAAGAGATACATTAACTTCATTGAAGATTCATTGTTCTCTCTATAAATGAGCCAATATTTTTCGTAACCAGCATGGTGGAGTAACCATAAACAAGTTCAAGTTCAGGTCACATTTTTAATCTGCTTACCGTTTTTCTCCCTACCAGATTTTGCTTGTCTGTCGTTCATCCTGTCACCGTACTTGGATGAGAACGTCTCGGAGGTATTTTGGGAAAATTGACGTTAAAATGGCACTTTAATGGCATTTTAATGACCCGGAAAATTGAACAACTCAGAGCATTGCCAATTTATATAGTGCGCATCTACGTTTGAGACTTTCATGTCCTGATATTTTCCCGTGACTCAAACGGTAGGTAATTACTTTATGCTACAGTGGGTGGAAATTTGCATTGAAACTAGTCACACAAATTGTCCCTTTTAAAACTTAAAATTTAAACCATAAAATCTTGATTGTATTTTAATGAAACAGCATCATCCCGAAACAGAGGAGACATTTAAGCATCAATAGATTTTTCAAGCGTGTGATGGTTTCGTCTATCAGAGAGGAGTGGTCCGCAGGACTGAGAATAAATATTCCTCAAAGAGTCCTACGGTATTTCCTACGCTATTTACGTGACGCTATAAAACAGTGCCATCCCAAATTTATCGTAACCTAATTTTGCGTTACGATTCACCACCTGAGGTAATTAAACTTAAGCCAAGTAGCCTAAAGAGGCGAAAAGTTCAATGTTTTTAAGACGAATCATCTTTGCGAGGAATTTAGGTCAGTTGCTTCTATTTATAACTTATTTACTGCGCAACCACCCTGAAGTAATCCTCTCGACGTTGGAAGCTTCTTTTTACCAAGTTTCACCAAGATGCTGAGCACGAGTCTATTTTTTTTCAATGGAATTGAATTCTTTGTTTAGATTTTTACGATATTGACGCAAGAATTTAAACGTATTCTTTTCAGTTCTTTGGCACCTGCCCTGCAAAATTCTCGCATGAAATTCTTGCATCTCGCACGCACGCAGAAGCTAATTCATCTTCATACACGCAAGACAGAATGCCGTCGACGGGCGTGCAGACACGCGTCTTCTTTATTAAAATTTTTGAAGGCATTTAAAGGAGCTTGAAATGGCCGTACCAGACTGCCGCCTGTTCAGGTGATGGAAATCTCTGAGCACGGGCCGTTCAAGTGACTCGATTTGATGTTTCGCCGCTCTTTAAAGTCCTGATGCATCAGTCTCTCGCCGCTTTATGGCGGCCTCAGTCTCTGCGCTCCATATAACTGCTGCCGTCGTCTCGCGGTGGCTCGCAGACGCGAATGAGACGGTGCCGCTTCGGACGCATCGTATAGAGCTTATGTCTCACGGATGATGTCTCACAGACGATGTCTCACAGACGATGTCTCACAGACCATGTCTCATAGACGATATCTCACAGACCATGTCTCACAGACCATGTCTCACAGACGATGTCTCACAGACCATGCCTCTCAGACGATGTCTCACAGACCATGTCTCACAGACCATGTCTCACAGACGATCTCTCACAGACCATGCCTCTCAGACGATGTCTCACAGACCATGTCTCATAGACGATATCTCACAGACCATGTCTCACAGACCATGTCTCACAGACGATCTCTCACAGACCATGCCTCTCAGACGATGTCTCACAGACGATGTCTCACAGACCATGTCTCACAGACCATGCCTCTCAGACGATGTCTCACAGACGATCTCTCACAGACCATGCCTCTCAGACGATATCTCACAGACGATGTCTCACAGACGATATCTCACAGACCATGTCTCACAGACGATGTCTCACAGAGGGTGTCTCACAGACGATCTCTCACAGACCATGCCTCTCAGACGATATCTCACAGACGATGTCTCATAGACGATCTCTCACAGACGATGTCTCACAGACGATGTCTCACAGACGATGTCTCACAGACGATCTCTCACAGACCATGCCTCTCAGACGATGTCTCACAGACGATGTCTCACAGACCATGTCTCACAGACGATGTCTCACCGACCATGTCTCACAGACGATGTCTCACAGACCATGTCTCACAGACGATGTCTCACAGACGATGTCTCACAGTCCATCTCTCACAGACCATGTCTCACAGACGATGTCTCACAGACCATGCCTCTCAGACGATGTCTCACAGACGATGTCTCACAGTCCATATCTCACAGACGATGTCTCACAGACGATGTCTCACAGACGATGTCTCACAGACGATGTCTCACAGACGGTGTCTCACAGACGATGTCTCACATTCCATGTCTCACAGACGATATCTCACAGACCATGCCTCTCAGACGATGTCTCACAAACGATGTCTCACAGACGATGTCTCACAGACCATGTCTCACAGACGATGTCTCACAGACGATGCCTCACAGACGGTGTCTCACAGACTAAGCCTCACAGACTAAGCCTCACAGAAGATGTCCCACAGACGATGTCTCACAGACTAAGCCTCACAGACTAAGCCTCACAGACGATGTCTCACAGACTAAGCCTCACAGACGATGTCTCACAGACGATGCCTCACAGACGATGCATCACAGATGATCTCTCACAGACGCGAATGAGGCAGGGTGCCGTTACGGAGGCATCGTATAGACTCCTTCAGGAACAGATGCATGTTATGGCGCAAGTTTATGACTGATTTGCCTCATATTAAACAGCGAGTGAGAATCTCAAGCGTCTGTTGCAAATCTGGTTCTCTCAGAGATTGTTTCAAACTGAATTTTTTTTTTCGAGTCAAAAAAGCAACGCGAGAGACTGGGGTGGGTTTCAAGGGATAATCATGAGGTAGGTATTTGCAATACTGAATAATTCAAAAGGAATGTACACAACAGACGTTGATGGACTTTGGGAATAATTATTTTTTAACAACATATTCGGATTTCAGGATTTGGCGGAATTTCAGGAGAGTTTAAAGCAGGAACTTCTAAAAGGCATTTTACAGGTGCATGATAAATGCTTTCCAAGTTGTTGCTCCAAGCAAACGTATGAAAATTGTTGTTCACTCCGAAAATTATTATTTGTTGAGTTTCTACTTCCTCGAATGACTACGAAGCGGCTAAAGAAACATCCTTATTTATCTATCCAATATAGCGATCGATTTTTACGAATGTAAGCTTCTTTTTAGCTTCTTTATCTAAGTATAGAGATGATTGAAGTGCAGCGTCATGAGTTTGAATTTTCCATCTAATCTCCTCCATCCTTTCTACACGTCTTTTTCATGTGCTAATTTCACCCGAGTTGCAGGCTGCACAGACTCTGGTGAAAATACCCTGCGAGCCGACAGGAATCGAACCAAGGTCTTCAAGGTCCGGAGTGTTATGCTTAAGCCCTCACGCTACGGAGAAGACTGGCATCATGGAACACAAAGTCAGTGCTGTCACTCAACTTCTTCGCGCACTGTTCCTGTCGGTCACCAAGTAGCCTATCATAAAAAACATTCTTCAGCGCCTCTCTTACATATTATATATTAGCTATGAGATGCGTGCTATTCTCACTGAAGATTCGTCTCAGTGCTATTGCATCCGAGACCTTGCCGTTAATTACAAAGCAATATGCAGCCTCAACTCAACCTGCGACAACTTGCTCGCTTTCCTGAAAATGTTTCAAACGTTGCATTTTTTGAAGCTTTGTCCGGGTCAACAGCCAGCTCGAGCTCGTGCTTCACTACGATTCATTATTTTCGGCATTATTTTTCTATATTATTATAACTATTTATTATAAACATTGTTTGATGCGATTAGGTAATGGGATGGTTAATTTACAAGGATTATTTATCATTATTATCTTCACTGTTTCGCCATATTATTATAGTTATTTATTACTAAGCATTATTTAATGGAATTAGGTAATGAGGTGGTTAATTTACACGGACTATTTATTATTACCTCCATTTTTTCTTCACTTTATTAGAATTATTTATCACTAACCATTATTTAGCGAAATAATGATGTATAATGGGATGGTGTATTTACATTTATTCCACGCCTGTATTACACGAGTTCATTTAACGAGAGGGTGCGTGCGTTAGGGCACTATGCGTATTTTACCGATGCATTGCTTCTGGAAATGAATTGTTTATTTTCATCAATATATTTGATTAGCTCATCCATCGAGATGGGAAATTTTAGCTGTATTCACACATGAATATTTCAGTCCTTAACAGGCAAAGCAGTAATATAGTAAGTAGTGGAAAGAGGTGGTAAGTAGTGTGGAAATAAATTGTTTATTTTCATCAATATATTTGATTAGCTCATCCATCGAGATGGGAAATTTTGGCTGTATTCACCCTTGAATATTTCATTGTTAAACAGGCAAAGTAGCAGTGTAGTAAGATAGTTCGTACGTTGGTTTGACACACTCAGCACATTTTAAACATTTATTTAGCTAGATGAGCTAGCTACGACACTATTCATATACTTCAAACAATAATTTAGGGAGATGAATTAACTAGAACATCTTATATATACTTCATACATTTATTCAGTGAGACTAATTACCTAGAATATCATGGGACACCCTTCATTTATTTGAGACATTCAGCTAGTAAGATAGTTCGTCCACCCCAAAGGAATGATGTATTTTATTAATTCAACCGAAATATTTTAGACATTCAATTCACATATTCGAAACATTCAGCTCATACATTTGAGACACAACTAGCCAGATGGTTCGCTCACCACGAAGGAATGATATATTTTAGACATTCAACTCATACATTTTAGAGATTCAACTCATATATTTTAGACATTCGATTCATATATTTTAGACATTCAACTCATACAGTTTCGACATTCAACTCATGCATTTTAGACATACAACTCATACATTTTAGACATTCAACTAATACATTTTAGACATTCAACTCATATATTTTAGAACCACAACTACCAATATAGTTCGTTCACCACACAGGACTGCAGATCAGTTCACCACACAGGACTGCAGAGCAGTTCACCACACAGGACTGCAGAGCAGTTCACAACACAGGACTGCAGAGCAGTTCACCACACAGGACTGCAGAGCAGTTCACCACACAGGAATGCAGAGCAGTTCCCCACACAGGACTGCAGAGCAGTTCACCACACAGGACTGCAGAGCAGTTCACCACACAGGACTGCAGAGCAGTTCACCACACAGGACTGCAGAGCAGTTCACCACACAGGACTGCAGAGCAGTTCACCACACAGGACTGCAGAGCAGTTCACCACACAGGAATGCAGAGCAGTTCCCCACACAGGACTGCAGAGCAGTTCACCACACAGGACTGCAGAGCAGTTCACCACACAGGACTGCAGAGCAGTTCACCACACAGGACTGCAGAGCAGTTCACCACACAGGACTGCAGAGCAGTTCACCACACAGGACTGCAGAGCAGTTCACCACACAGGACTGCAGAGCAGTTCACCACACAAGACTGCAGAGCAGTTCACCACACAGGACTGCAGAGCAGTTCACCACTCAGGACTGCAGAGCAGTTCACCACACAGGACTGCAGAGCAGTTCACCACACAGGACTGCAGAGCAGTTCACCACACAGGACTGCAGAGCAGTTCACCACACGAGAATGCAGAGCAGTTCACCACAGCCACAAGGAGCGAGGGAGCCATCTCTGTGTAGGGCGCCGGACGCGGTGGGACCTCGTGCCGCTTTCCCTCGGACGTCTCCTCTCTGAAATTCCATGCTTGCGCGAGCAAATCTCTATTGACATACTTGAGATTCTCCTTTGATCTTCACAAGAGCTCTAAAACAAATAGAACGAGTTCTTGACATTCACTTCACTGAACTTAGAAACGTGGAAAACTCGACGGACGATCTTTATCAAGTTTTTAACTATCATTTTTATATTGTTTTATTTGTAGGGTTTTTTCTTTTTAATATTTTTTAAATGTGCTGTTAATTAACGTTTAACTCATCTATTTAACAGTGACTTTGATCTTGTTTTTTGTGAAACTGTTTTTTAATGAGGTTTTTTAAGCCGAACACTAAGAAGAAATTAATTCTAAATAAAATAAATTCCATGAATGACTTCGGTATGAACTTTTCCACATTTTTACGATGAAAAACGCACCTCTCAGACATCGGCGGTTAGAAAATAAAAAATTTTACGTTTTTGATAACGTCGATAACGTTAGCCATCGAGGTAGTTTACTCTTGATGTGATACATAATTTAACACAAACTTTCCTCGTTGCAACTCCAAGGCATGGTAAAAACAGAAGTCAAGGTTTGTTCGGTATTTAGAAGTTATTTTTACGGAAGCTCTTCTGGTGAGAATCATGAGTTTGTAGACTTATCACGCGCGAATTTTTATCTGTCATGATCAAAGGCAGATGCGAAGGCTGGTTATAATATTGATGATGGAGTAAAGTAATTGCAAAATGTTTCCCCACGTATAAAATTTACACGCGAAAGTATTCGTGAGATAAAAAATTTCTTCGCTTCGAATTATGATTACTTCCTATAGACGAGGAGCAGAATGAGAAATACACGATAAAATAGATCTTTTTCCATGAATATTTGACTATTTTAAGGTTTTTTTAACGTCCATTGGAAAAGAAGTACTTTCCTGTGATTGGCTTTTCAAAAATACTGGTATCGTCATTTTTACCGGCGTATTAGCTTCTTTAGTCTGGTATTTATTAGAAGAAGAAGGACGGACTTTAGTCGCTTTTTGCTGCGCAGTTGCTCGTTCAGATGATAAAAAAAATGTGACACTTTGACTGCGACGAGCACCACACAAGTCATTCTTGGTCATTGTCGTTCGTAGCGGCGTTTAAGGCTTAAAAATATACGTACTTTGCTCATTAATATATGCAGAGGTAATTTTGATACTGCTGCTCACCGGCCAGAAGTCGCGAAGTCAATTTTCATAAATACTTAATCAAAGGTAAATTAAGGCGCAATCCAGTTCATGTTTGGTATTTTCCGAATTCACCCTTGACATTAAATTTGAGTTTGGCGTTGAATTTAACATTTAGTAGTTGCAGTCGAAGTGTTAAAGGACATTATACGACATCTGTGTAACAAACTTAACGAATTCATTAAAAAAACATCACTGGAAAATAAAAAGGAGTCAATTTTCTATTCGTCCTATAAATTTCACTCACTTGACCTAATTTCAAAACATGAGCACACTATTTCCATTCAGACTTAATCCCTTCCATTCACTCGATCTGAACATCATAGAAGACGAAGTGAGTATTTGAAACTAAACAATCCCTTCCATTCACTCGATGTGAACATCAAAGAAGACGAAGTGAGTATTTGAAACTAAACAATCCCTTCCATTCACTCGATGTGAACATCATAGAAGACGAAGTGAGTACTTGAAACTAAACAATCCCTTCCATTCACTCGATGTGAACATCAAAGAAGACGAAGTGAGTATTTGAAACTAAACAATCCCTTCCATTCACTCGATCTGAACATCATAGAAGACGAAGTTAGTATTTGAAACTAAACAATCCCTTCCATTCACTCGATCTGAACATCAAAGAAGACGAAGTGAGTATTTGAAACTAAACAATCCCTTCCATTCACTCGATGTGAACATCAAAGAAGACGAAGTGAGTATTTGAAACTAAACAATCCCTTCCATTCACTCGATGTGAACATCATAGAAGACGAAGTGAGTATTTGAAACTGAACAATCCCTTCCATTCACTCGATGTGAACATCATAGAAGACGAAGTGAGTATTTGAAACTAAACAATCCCTTCCATTCACTCGATGTGAACATCAAAGAAGACGAAGTGAGTATTTGAAACTAAACAATCCCTCTCATTCACTCGATCTGAACATCATAGAAGACGAAGTGAGTATTTTAAACTAAACAATCCCTTCCATTCACTCGATGTGAACATCAAAGAAGACGAAGTGATTATTTGAAACTAAACAATCCCTTCCATTCACTCGATGTGAACATCATAGAAGACGAAGTTAGTATTTGAAACTAAACAATCCTTTCCATTCACTCGATCTGAACATCATAGAAGACGAAGTGAGTATTTGAAACTAAACAATCCCTTCCATTCACTCGATGTGAACATCAAAGAAGACGAAGTGAGTATTTGAAACTAAACAATCCCTTCCATTCACTCGATGTGAACATCAAAGAAGACAAAGTTAGTATTTGAAACTAAACAATCCCTTCCATTCACTCGATGTGAACATCATAGAAGACGAAGTGAGTATTTGAAACTAAACAATCCCTTCCATTCACTCGATGTGAACATCAAAGAAGACGAAGTTAGTATTTGAAACTAAACAATCCCTTCCATTCACTCGATGTGAACATCATAGAAGACGAAGTGAGTATTTGAAACTAAACAATCCCTTCCATTCACTCGATGTGAACATCAAAGAAGACGAAGTGAGTATTTGAAACTAAACAATCCCTTCCATTCACTCGATGTGAACATCAAAGAAGACGAAGTGAGTATTTGAAACTAAACAATCCCTTCCATTCACTCGATGTGAACATCAAAGAAGACGAAGTGAGTATTTGAAACTAAACAATCCCTTCCATTCACTCGATGTGAACATCAAAGAAGACGAAGTGAGTATTTGAAACTAAACAATCCCTTCCATTCACTCGATGTGAACATCATAGAAGACGAAGTGAGTATTTGAAACTAAACAATCCCTTCCATTCACTCGATGTGAACATCAAAGAAGACGAAGTGAGTATTTGAAACTAAACAATCCCTTCCATTCACTCGATGTGAACATCATAGAAGACGAAGTGAGTATTTGAAACTAAACAATCCCTTCCATTCACTCGATGTGAACATCATAGAAGACGAAGTTAGTATTTGAAACTAAACAATCCCTTCCATTCACTCGATGTGAACATCAAAGAAGACGAAGTTAGTATTTGAAACTAAACAATCCCTTCCATTCACTCGGTGTGAACATCAAAGAAGACGAAGTTAGTATTTGAAACTAAACAATCCCTTCCATTCACTCGATGTGAACATCAAAGAAGACGAAGCGAGTATTTGAAACTAAACAATCCCTTCCATTCACTCGATGTGAACATCATAGAAGACGAAGTTAGTATTTGAAACTAAACAATCCCTTCCATTCACTCGATGTGAACATCAAAGAAGACGAAGTTAGTATTTGATACTAAACAATCCCTTCCATTCACTCGATGTGAACATCAAAGAAGACGAAGTTAGTATTTGAAACTAAACAATCCCTTCCATTCACTCGATGTGAACATCAAAGAAGACGAAGCGAGTATTTGAAACTAAACAATCCCTTCCATTCACTCGATGTGAACATCAAAGAAGACGAAGTGAGTATTTGAAACTAAACAATCCCTTCCATTCACTCGATGTGAACATCAAAGAAGACGAAGTGAGTATTTGAAACTAAACAATCCCTTCCATTCACTCGATGTGAACGTCATAGAAGACGAAGTGAGTATTTGAAACTAAACAATCCCTTCCATTCACTCGATGTGAACATCAAAGAAAACGAAGTTAGTATTTGAAACTAAACAATCCCTTCCATTCACTCGATGTGAACATCAAAGAAGACGAAGTTAGTATTTGAAACTAAACAATCCCTTCCATTCACTCGATGTGAACATCAAAGAAGACGAAGTGAGTATTTGAAACTAAACAATCCCTTCCATTCACTCGATGTGAACATCAAAGAAGACGAAGTGAGTATTTGAAACTAAACAATCCCTTCCATTCACTCGATGTGAACATCAAAGAAGACGAAGTGAGTATTTGAAACTAAACAATCCCTTCCATTCACTCGATGTGAACATCATAGAAGACGAAGTGAGTATTTGAAACTAAACAATCCCTTCCATTCACTCGATGTGAACATCAAAGAAGACGTAGTTACTATTTGAAACTAAACAATCCCTTCCATTCACTCGATGTGAACATCAAAGAAGACGAAGTGAGTATTTGAAACTAAACAATCCCTTCCATTCACTCGATGTGAACATCAAAGAAGGCGAAGTGAGTATTTGAAACTAAACAATCCCTTCCATTCACTCGATGTGAACATCAAAGAAAACGAAGTGAGTATTTGAAACTAAACAATCCCTTCCATTCACTCGATGTGAACATCAAAGAAGACGAAGTGAGTATTTGAAACTAAACAATCCCTTCCATTCACTCGATGTGAACATCAAAGAAGACGAAGCGAGTATTTGAAACTAAACAATCCCTTCCATTCACTCGATGTGAACATCAAAGAAGACGAAGCGAGTATTTGAAACTAAACAATCCCTTCCATTCACTCGATGTGAACATCAAAGAAGACGAAGTGAGTATTTGAAACTAAACAATCCCTTCCATTCACTCGATGTGAACATCAAAGAAGACGAAGCGAGTATTTTAAACTAAACAATCCCTTCCATTCACTCGATGTGAACATCAAAGAAGACGAAGTGAGTATTTGAAACTAAACAATCCCTTCCATTCACTCGATGTGAACATCAAAGAAGACGAAGCGAGTATTTGAAACTAAACAATCCCTTCCATTCACTCGATGTGAACATCAAAGAAGACGAAGTTAGTATTTGAAACTAAACAATCCCTTCCATTCACTCGATGTGAACATCAAAGAAGACGAAGTGAGTATTTGAAACTAAACAATCCCTTCCATTCACTCGATGTGAACATCAAAGAAGACGAAGTGAGTATTTGAAACTAAACAATCCCTTCCATTCACTCGATGTGAACATCATAGAAGACGAAGCGAGTATTTGAAACTAAACAATCCCTTCCATTCACTCGATGTGAACATCAAAGAAGACGAAGTGAGTATTTGAAACTAAACAATCCCTTCCATTCACTCGATGTGAACATCAAAGAAGACGAAGTGACTATTTGAAACTAAACAATCCCTTCCATTCACTCGATGTGAACATCATAGAAGACGAAGTGAGTATTTGAAACTAAACAATCCCTTCCATTCACTCGATGTGAACATCAAAGAAGACGAAGTTAGTATTTGAAACTAAACAATCCCTTCCATTCACTCGATGTGAACATCAAAGAAGACGAAGTTAGTATTTGAAACTAAACAATCCCTTCCATTCACTCGATGTGAACATCAAAGAAGACGAAGTGAGTATTTGAAACTAAACAATCCCTTCCATTCACTCGATGTGAACATCAAAGAAGACGAAGTGAGTATTTGAAACTAAACAATCCCTTCCATTCACTCGATGTGAACATCAAAGAAGACGAAGTGAGTATTTGAAACTAAACAATCCCTTCCATTCACTCGATGTGAACATCATAGAAGACGAAGTGAGTATTTGAAACTAAACAATCCCTTCCATTCACTCGATGTGAACATCAAAGAAGACGTAGTTACTATTTGAAACTAAACAATCCCTTCCATTCACTCGATGTGAACATCAAAGAAGACGAAGTGAGTATTTGAAACTAAACAATCCCTTCCATTCACTCGATGTGAACATCAAAGAAGGCGAAGTGAGTATTTGAAACTAAACAATCCCTTCCATTCACTCGATGTGAACATCAAAGAAAACGAAGTGAGTATTTGAAACTAAACAATCCCTTCCATTCACTCGATGTGAACATCAAAGAAGACGAAGTGAGTATTTGAAACTAAACAATCCCTTCCATTCACTCGATGTGAACATCAAAGAAGACGAAGCGAGTATTTGAAACTAAACAATCCCTTCCATTCACTCGATGTGAACATCAAAGAAGACGAAGCGAGTATTTGAAACTAAACAATCCCTTCCATTCACTCGATGTGAACATCAAAGAAGACGAAGTGAGTATTTGAAACTAAACAATCCCTTCCATTCACTCGATGTGAACATCAAAGAAGACGAAGCGAGTATTTTAAACTAAACAATCCCTTCCATTCACTCGATGTGAACATCAAAGAAGACGAAGTGAGTATTTGAAACTAAACAATCCCTTCCATTCACTCGATGTGAACATCAAAGAAGACGAAGCGAGTATTTGAAACTAAACAATCCCTTCCATTCACTCGATGTGAACATCAAAGAAGACGAAGTTAGTATTTGAAACTAAACAATCCCTTCCATTCACTCGATGTGAACATCAAAGAAGACGAAGTGAGTATTTGAAACTAAACAATCCCTTCCATTCACTCGATGTGAACATCAAAGAAGACGAAGTGAGTATTTGAAACTAAACAATCCCTTCCATTCACTCGATGTGAACATCATAGAAGACGAAGTGAGTATTTGAAACTAAACAATCCTTTCCATTCACTCGATGTGAACATCATAGAAGACGAAGTGAGTATTTGAAACTAAACAATCCCTTCCATTCACTCGATGTGAACATCAAAGAAGACGAAGTGAGTATTTGAAACTAAACAATCCCTTCCATTCACTCGATGTGAATATCAAAGAAGACGAAGTGAGTATTTGAAACTAAACAATCCCTTCCATTCACTCGATGTGAACATCATAGAAGACGAAGTTAGTATTTGAAACTAAACAATCCCTTCCATTCACTCGATGTGAATATCAAAGAAGACGAAGTGAGTATTTGAAACTAAAACAGAATTCGAACGTCAGCTCTGAATATAAATCAACGCGCTCATAAAAATCAATCATTTGGTGCATTGCTTAGTACCAACTTTATTTTTTTCTTCAAACCTTTTTATTTTACTTCCATTCCTAATCAAAAAAGCAAGTAACCTGATTTTGCTCATAATATTTATAATTTATCTTCACTTGTTAGCCAAAAAACCAGTACCCTCATTTTTTATTACCATTTTTTTTATTTAGTTTCACTTGCTAGTCAAAAAACAGATGACCTCATATATGCTTTAAATGTTTTTTATATAGCTTCACTTGTCAGTGAAAAAACCAACCGATAGCCTCATTTTTCCTCATAATATTGCTTTACTTCACTTCACTTGTCAGTGAAAAACAAATATCCTAATTTTTTTGGCAAATTTTTTTTATTTTACTTCACTTGCTTGCCAAAAGACAAATCTCGTGCTGGAGGGGAGAAGTTTCCAGCGAAGTTGCGCGTATTCAAATCTGTTATTTTCAGTAGCCGTGCATCATCGTCTTCACGCGCGGCTCGCAGTTCGAATGGTAGACCGGATCGTATTTTTAGTGGAATTGGGCAGCAAATCGCGAGCGGAGTTCGTCCTGAAAAGATATGAGAGCCGATTGATTTGGGAGTCTCCGATGGCAGCTTCCTTGAGGATCTTCCCTGAAAGAAGTTTCGGTTTCAGATTCAATGGCAAAGAATCGACTCTCAGAGACCGATCAATGTTGCTCCTCGAGTTCGAGACTTTCATTTCTGAAATTTACGAGCAAAAATTGTTCCATTCGCAGTTTTTTCTGAAATTTTGTTTTTCAAATCAACTGAAACCTTCCAGCTTTCTGTCTTGGTCGTTGTCGATCGGAGCGGCGTTTAAGACTTAAAAATATACGTACTTTGCTCATTAATATATACAAATATATGTCTCATTGATTTCAACCAACTGATGATTCGCTATTATTTTTTTTAAGTGTGATTAAATTTTAAAATTAAAGATTTTCTAAATGAAGGGAATTGAAAAAATGAATAATATCGAATAATCACTGCTAGAGAATATCTTGTAATTAATGTATCTTACCACATCATTGCCTCCCACCATTTCTCCTAAATCAGAACACAAGTTTTGTAGTTTATTTATTCATTAATTTGAATATCATAAGAACTATAAGGCACACAAAGAAACAACCTTTCCCCAGAACGTTCTCATTTAAAACCAGGATTTATCTTGACTCTCCCATCACTGCCTCGACATGACTCATATTTTTTCCGACCATCTGAAGAGCTGTTTTTTAACATCTCTCGTTCGAGGAATCTAATCTCGTGTTTTTTTGATGCTTAAAAATATTAAATTAATGTTCCAGTTTTGTAATTTCTTTGTATGACACTGCGGTTCGAAATCTTTGCACTGCGGTTTCGAAGTCATTATTTTTACTACGTTTGGCGGACGTAAAGATACTGAAAAAGCAACTAGTAAGCAACAGTGACTCAGAAGAGACATAGGAGAAGAGTGGCGAAGAAGAGCGACGTCAGAGGCAAACTATTTACGTGGCAATGGTAGTGATGATGATGTTGGTAGTCGCGATGACAAAAGCTGTGTAAATGTAACACTAAAAAACGTACAAACGTAAAGGAAGGGCCAAAAACCCTTGGGCTTCACGTTTTACAAGCAGAGGTGTACTGTGTTTGTATTCATTACGTGGTAATGAGGATGAACCGAATTTTGATTTATGCAACTTCTTTGGTCGAATGTGAAGCGTTGAAGCAAGTGAGATTTTAATGTGGTATTGTGTTGAGTAGTGGGGTAATGATGGTTGAAGCCGTCCTCTGTATGTATTCATTGATGTAATTGGGTATACTGCTGAACTTGAAGAATTTTTTTCTTATTACAATACGCCATAATTAGGCTACGAATAAATAGAAATCTTATGTTTTTTTTATATATAATGGTTATTTAAAAAAAATTTAAATCTTGCTCGACGTTTTCCTCGCAATACTTATTTTTTCTCATCAGGAGTAGAAGTTATAATAAATTCGAAAATGATTTCTCATAGAAAAATGTACTTACAAAATGCACAACCAACCAATGCCAAAATATAAATATCTAAAACGCATATGAACAATCACTTGAAGATCTACGCGTACACACTGAAAGAAATTTTTGCCTCTCTTAAGTGTCTCATGGCTGTTCAAGTGTCTCAAAGATAGCCAGAACGTCTCAGAAACAGAGTAGATGTCTCATCGGAAGTGCAACACCTCGATGAGCTTGAAGTGTCTCAAAATGCTGCCTATCTTTTATTGGCGATGATAATGTAATAGCTTAGTCACCCCTCAAATTGACTTTAGTTATTTAAGTGTTCAGTAAATGTAACACGGATCAAATTAAATTTTTGTAACGTGAATAATTTCTCTTATAGAGTGTCTAAGCGGACTCTTCAGGGGGGTAGTTACCGCTTAGTCGCTTTCGCTCTCTGCTGAACGAGAAGTGTAGCTGATGGCATGAAAAGACCTAACTGCTGGAGTTGAATAATATTGATGTCACCAGCAGTAGCTGTCGCTTAGCTAAAGAATACGTAAGCGGATCCAAGTTTCTTCATAGCGCTGGAAGCGCCAACCTTGCTTGACAGTGTAATGCTACAGCTTAATATCCGTTGAGTTTTGTGTGAGACATCACTTGTAAATGCATCAAACTCAAGCCCAAGTGTCTCATCGATGAGACACTGAAGCACTTTTAGTGAGACACTAGAGCGTCTCTAAATCGAGTCTGGAGACACTGGTATGCATCCTAATCTTGGGTGTCTCATTGATGATGCCTCTGCGTGTCTCGGTTTGGGGACAAACGTCAGATGCACCTGGGTGTTTCAAAATAGGGACATTATTTTTTTCAGTGCAGGGCAGAGTGCTAAAAAAGGATTTAGGTTTAGCAAAGAAATGAAACTCGCGACGCACAGGAAACTCCATTCACATCCAGAAACTCATTCCTCAAGTAAGGTTCCTGCACTTCAACCCCGCGTAAAGTTCAAAGGAACTCTAAATAACAACTCTGTCTTGTCACAGAGTATCATACACAGAAGCAAAAGACGTTCGTATATTTAGGCATCAATGCAAAAAATGTTTTTCATTAATTGCACACTTCCACTTACCGTCCCTGCTGCTTGTATTCATTTTTTTATAAATGTTATTTTAGTTATTCGACTTTTCCACCCCACTCACTTCTATCGCTATGTTTACTCAATGCAATGTTTACAGATTACTCCGTTCACCTTTTTCACTCCATTCGCTTATTTCATCTACGTTTTCATTTACTCCATTTTTATTCCACCATTGCATTTACTCTATTCAGAACATTCAATCCATCCAAATCATTTAGTTCTTTAAACATGTTAACATCACTCACCACATATACCATATTCACTCTATTCACATCATTCATCCCATATCCTCATTTGTCGTATTTCATTCATTCATTCCATTCACTCTACTTATTATACATAGTTTTTCCTACATCCCACATCCGATGCTTATAAAATTCACCGTTTTATTGTATCCGATGCTACATAATTGTTGCTTATTTTTAATCCCGTCAGCTACATCCCCGCTAGGATTTACGTTTAACTGTGAATTTGTTAGTACAGAGGTGGTCCTTCTTCGTAAACTTTAGACTTACAAGTTTAGTACATGTAATAAAGTACTTGTAATAGAGTTACATGTAATATACCTACGTGTAATAGACTTTAGTACACGTAATAGGCTTACATGTAATAGACTTTAGTACACATATTAGACTTGCATGTAATAGACTTGCATGTAATAGACTTGCATGTAATAGACCTGCATGTAATAGACTTACATGTAATAAACTTACGTGTAATAGATTTTAGTACATGTTAAAGACTTTCAAGTTTCGTACATGTAATACAAATGCACAATGTGGAAAAAATAATATGAATACAAATAGTTTAGTATTACAACGCACCCGCATTATAGCACGTCCGTACAGCTTTTTACTTCTACTAATATAAATCACAAAATTTTAGATGCGAATTGAAAATACCATATTCACAATTACCGCTTTTATTCTTTCATTACCACTGTAGACTCTTGTATGAACTTTCGACTATCGTGTAGATTTTCACAGTAAAACTTTTCTATAAACAAAAAACTTGGAAAACAGCACTTCAACAGTACAGTAATTTCTTGATGAGCCTATTATCTACATGAAGGAAATGCGTGTAAACACAAAAAAATATAAAGTAAAAGCTATCTGCGTTGAAATTTTGTTTTTTCTCCCTGACCTGCTCTGAATCAGTGAGTGAAAAAGCATGGTACTTCATTTTCGAACGGGATATTGAACTGTTATATGGCATTTTCGCATATTTTCTACCTTCATATACTCATCGTTACAACGCGTCATCGTTCATTTGCTGCGTGTTATTCTTGCACATCATGGTTCAGCTTTACGATGTCATTACCACTCTTCATCTTTCATTTATCGAACGTCATTATATACAAAAACCGGAATTTCAATATCAAATGCGAAAATTTCAAGTTATGAGATCGAAAAACAAAGAAAATAAGAAGGGAGCATTGATTTTTATCCAACAAAAAAGAATTCTTTGACATGAACTGCAAAAGCGTCATTTCAGTAGAAGACCGAAATGCATATAAATTAAAAAAATGATGCATTCATGATACGGTTTGAGGATTAGTTACCTTTAAGAAGGCATCAAAATAACTTGAATTGAAATTTAGTTATGTTAGGGATTCAATATTAAATCGAAAACATAAAAGTTAGAGAAGCAGATGAAAGAAGATGCAAAAAATGACACTGACTCAGTAGAAATGGAGAAAATAAAAGTTATACGTACAGAATTTCACCACCAGCCCTGTCGGTAAACATGAGCGTTGCTACGTGTGTGTGTGTGTTTGTGGATTTATCATAGATGTTCTGTTGCTGCCCAGCTGTAATTGTTCATGTTGTCCCTGTTATTGATGAGCCTGTTACAGCCGGTGTCTGGCCAGCAGACATTCTATGGCAGGTATTCTGTATACGTCTTCGTACCTTCGTATCATATCCACTGAACGGGATCAAATGTGGTGGCACCCAAGACGTAAAATCCAGCCTTTGTTTGATAAGCTCTCTTTCTAATTCCCTTTAAAGGGGGGATAATTTGAAGCTTTTCATGTGTTTGGGTTTTTTTGCGCCACTACACATCAAATTTCATTTTTTGTTCTAAACAGAAACAGATATGGAGTTACCCAGGACGTAAAATGCAACTGTTAATTGAGAAGTTCTCATTATACTTCTCTTAAAGGTGTGATAATTTAAATCTTTCAAATGTTTGAGCTTTCTTGCGCCAATACACCACTAAATTCAACATTTAATTTACTTAAAATTAACTTAAGATTCATATTTCTGCGATTCCATTGAACTAAATCTCGTTCTCAATGATTCACAACGGATAAACAAACAATCCCATATTTTGTGATGTTGTGAACTGCATTAACGCGGTTAGGTCAATTGTGTGTGTATGCAGCAATTCCATAATTTTGTTAAAGATTCATTCGGTCGTAAATTCTACGGGTTATTCTTCGGTAAAAGGTTTCATAATAATATGATCATAGTTTTTCCAAAAAAGCGCACAAAAAGCCACTAAGCTTGGAGAGATGGATCTTAACCCACTAATTAACTGCCACTTATCCATGTTCATTTGAATGCCCCGAAAAAGTAAAAAAAATGCATTTTGGTTACATTTGTACCTAAAATGTTCGTTGAATTACTTTTGCATTCTCATGTTTAGAAATTACCTAACTTTCAATTAGCGTATTGTCTAAACCTCAAACTATACGATTTTCTCGTGCCCAAGTGCCCAAGTTTGATAATTTATTAGTCCTTAATTATTGTAAATGAGATCGAATGATTTATTCAAATATTTAAATCTTAGGTGCGATTTTCCCTCGAACGTCATCATTTTTTAATCGTAAACGCGTAAATGCGATCGAATGATTCATCCAAGTGAGTAAGAAAATCTCGGGCTCGATCTCTCCTCGAACACCATCATTTTTTAATATGTTCGTACCCTCAGTTATAGCAAACGCGATCGAATGAGGCATTTAAGAAAATTAAAATACCGTTGACTGCAATCTTCATGCTCTATAAAGGCGTTAGCTTCAGCCCTGGATGCAGTAACGCCTGTCGGCTTTATTACAGGGACGGTTTGCATCGACTCTGTTGTAAAACAGTCTCTAAAAATGGTGATGCTGGCATAGCAGGCCACTCTCATATTTATAGGCAGTGAAAAACAATAACACCTCAGCCTGCTCTATGAAAGATGTTAGGTACAAATTAGAGCCTATTGAAGCTTAAAGCATAGGCTTAACGATCGAACTCAAGCGATTGTGTTTTAGCGAAAGAGCGGAAATTAGAGAAAATACACCGTGAGGCTGCACAAAAGCCGGTCTGAGGCTTTAATCGGTTTTAGATGGCGGTCAGAGACTGGTTCGTTGGAGTCGGAAGCCAAGGGAGCAAATTAGGCAAGGAAATTCGTAGGCTTCAGAGTAGTGGTTCTTAACCTGGACCGCAGTAAAGCCTGATCTTTCCAAGTAACGTTTCTGACAAAAGAGTGAACTTTCACTGTTGAATATGTTTGAGGACATACTTACAATATTCTGTTTTGTGAGCTGTTATTTACCAGTCCATCTGCACACAATTTCCCCTGACAATTCTTAAGAGAGGCGCGGGAGTAAAAAAGTTAAGAACCAATGCTTTAGAGGGATGAGACCCCAAGTGGATTTCAAAACCAGGTCTGCAGGTCTTGTGAAATCGAAACAAAGAGCTTTTGGGATTTGTTGGAAAAATTAAACAAGGTTTCAGGAGTTGAGTTTAAGCAGAATTTAATTTACAGACAGCATTATTGAATATTCACGTGTAGTAATTATGCAAAAATAAAATAAAAAGAGGAGTGAAGAGGTGAAATACTGGAGTACGTGAGTTGTTAAAATGCCAAAAACAAATATTATCCGCATCAATATTGCGTCAAATATTATCCGCTCTGAATTTCTAAGCTGAACCTAAAGCGAATCAGACAAAAAACAAGTAGCTCAAGAATGTCCATTGAGTTTATCTGGAAAATAACGCTGCCATTAGTTAAGAGTTCGTCTCTATTGGAGTTATAATAAATAAGAATAACTTATCCGTGTGATATATTCCGAATTATGGCTTATATTGTCTTTATTTCTGTATTAGGGAGCTCGTTATATGCTTAAATTCTTCATTTTCTTACAGCGGGTGCGAACCTAAAACACGTCGTCAAAAAATACCAACACTTCACACTAACTCTCTACAACAATTTCGTCTTGTAAAAATTCCGATGAAATTTAGTAGAAACTGTCAATTGGACCCATGCTTATTTTGAAGGCAAAATAAACCGTGAAAATTTGACAAGTAAATGAACATAACTTCTATGGCAGTGATAACGCTCACCCAGCACATTTGAAGAAGCGCTGCAACCTCAAAAATTCAAGTGAGTGACCATTGTTTGAATGATAGATAGCTCCGAAGCATCTCCCTGGCTGGGCCCGCAGCCAGTAGAGTGGCACTCATTTACCGGAGCGAAGGAGGTCGATATCCCGTATCGCTTCTCATAACTTACGCGTGGTCGTGTTTTATTGCGATGTTCAGGGACAATAATGTTATTTACGACCCTGCCTGACAACATATCTTTATGAGGGGAATAAAGTCATAATTCTACGACGTTCAAGATGATAGAAACGTTAATGGTCTTGTCAACGATTCGATGGTTTGGTTTAAGAGTTTTAGGAGTCAGCTGGTCAAACCAAATGGTTGGCTTATGAGTCAACTGGATAAACCAACTGCTATGGTTTACAAATCGAATAGTCAAGCTAAATGGTCTGGTTTAAGAGTCAACTGGTCAAGTCAAGGGCTCTGGCTTGCAAGTCGAATAGTCAAGCAAATTTGCATGGCTTATGAGCCAAGAGGTCAAGTTGTCCTCCGGTTTTGAATCCCGTGGCCAATCTACTTATGAGTCAACTAATTATGCCACTTTCTTCTTCCTACGAGTCCTAATAACCCATGGTTTGGGTCATGGGTGAAATGCACGAGCAAGATGAGTAGTTTGGTTTTTGAGTCAAATGTTCAAACTAGATAGTCAGATCCATGAAACATGGAAGCAGATATTCCGGAAGTCAGAAGGCAAGTTTCGTCATTCATAATACAGACACAACATATAATGCTTGTCTTCTTTTGAAGGCATTGCTGGCGATTGTCTGTTGTGAGCACAGGAGACTGAGAGATACAATTCGAGCTTTAGCGTGAGTACTCTGTTCACGAGCGTGAATGCAGAGAGCGTGAGGAAGACACAAAATTCAATTTTTTTCAGAAGTGAGAAGTAGAGATACATGAACATCAAAGGTAGAACGTAGCACAGAGCGTGACGGAAGAACAGGACAGTGACCTAAGGAGGAATAATAGTAAGCGTACTGGCTGCATTCAAGAAGCGCTCTACATTCAGGGCCTGATAAATACATCGACAGCGTTATTGGCAGCAGAACGAGCCAATACCGCCGGCAGGAAGGACGGCAAAAGCCGTTCTCCAAAACGAGAAAACAAATTGTGCCCATTCTTGAAAGACGTTTCCCGTAAGCTGGCAAGAACAAAAAATGAGCTGCCGTCTGGGCCTTCCATTGTAGGTGGCGTTGCAAGCTCTAGGTGCACCGAATAACAGCCGAGATAATGCCTTCTCTTTAGGTCGTGAAGATTCATCGAACGTCGATGTCAGATTGAAGAGTAATGCGCCGTGGAAAGGTCTTGAAGTTTCGAGTTATTTTGAGTTTTACGGTCAATTAGGCGGCGCAGGAGGAGCGCAACTCGAGAACTGACATTAGACCGCACTTGAGTTCATCGTTCAAGTTGGATCATTGAGCGATCGATAACTTAGTCAGAAGTTTTGTTGCGATGTCCCGCCATTACGCAGTAACGAGAACACATAAACTGCGCCAATAATAAATAAATGGAGGCACAAAACTACAGGGCTATGAAATTATTTGTACGTTGTAATGTTATAAAAGAGCCTCAACTTTGCTGAAAATGCGGGCATAATTCGAGCGATCGGGATCGTTTACGCTGTGCTCTTCTGTGTTGAAAAGTTTGCAGAACGCCATTTTCAAGGCTTTTGAGTGAGCGGGAATCAAACTGAAGAAATAAGGGAAAATGAAGTATTCAAGCTAGTAGCATGAAGCAACAGTTTATTAAGTAATTTAACTAGGACAGCCACTAACTAACATTCTAACGGTCTGACATTCTAACTGAAGAGGTTATTGTTAATCCGGTGTGTTGTGTAATAAATTTAGCTAATTTATTTACGAGTAGTTGAATTTATTCTTCCAAATTTCGGCTCAAAAACTTGTCTAGGCATTGATAATGCGACTGCCTAACTAATGTGTCTGAACTTCACTTTCTCCATGACAGCGGCAGTTACGCCGAACTCCATGACTGTTATTAAAGAAATTATTTGTCTTTCTTTCTTTTACGTATTTCGTGGCATTTAACCAACGTAAGATACACTCTCCGATTATATGTTATTCAGCACTTGGAAAGAAACGTGAAACTTTAGTCAGAAGGCTTCATTAAATTTCAATGAACAAATCGAAAAAACTGACCAGACCATCTGGCAGAGCTGATGCCCGTCATAAAAATCAAGCACGAACACAAAATTGGCAGCCGCGCCATGTATTTTCACCTTTTTAATACTCAACAATCATATTTTGGAGATTTTGATGAACTTGATAGAATTCATGTTGAGATTTTCATCCTACCATCAACGCACGCTATAATTTTAGGAAATGTTCAATGCGAGATTATTTATTTTTTCGAACTTTAAATTCTCACAGAATATTTGAAAAATTATTCAAGCCAGAAGTTATTGAAGGCCTTTTTTGGTTTCAATAAAGCTACTGACTTGTTAAGAAAAACTTAGAAGCGAAAAAATGCTTGTAAAAGAAATAGTTTCATTGAATGAAACAAAAAATCGAAGAAGTTTCATCGACCAGCTTCATCATCAGCTCTGTAAAATGCAAAAAAAGATCAATCAATGAATATAGCTACGACTGATAATAAATTCCAGACTTTTTTGACAAACTCCAAAACGCTTTCGATTTTTGTTCCATTGAACAAGATGACGAAGTTCATTAGTATTTCATTCGCCTTTGAAATTACAGTGAATCTGCGTTTCAAGCATGATGAACATCAGTTTAGATGTATTGAGTTACTCATTTGGGCCATGACTGAACCCATTGCTTATATGTTCAACCATCGATAACACTTCGCTCAGCTGTTAATATGACGATTGGAAGCTGAAATTAACGTGTCAATTGGAAGCTAAAATTGAAATGACGATTGGAAGTTAAAATTCAAATGACGATTGAACGCTAAAATTAAAATGATGATTGGAAGCTAAACTTGAAATGACGATTGAAAGTTAAAATTCAAATGACGATTGAACGCTAAAATTAAAATGATGATTGGAAGCTAAAATTGAAATGACGATTGGAAGCTGAAATAAAAATGACGACTGGAAGTTAAAATTGAAATGACGATTGGACGCTAAAATAAAAATGAATATTGGAAGCTAAAATAAAAATGACGACTGGATGTTAAAATTAAAATGACGACTGGAAGCTAAAATTAAAATGACGGTTGGAAGTTAAAATTCAAATGGCGATTGGACGCTAAAATTGAAATGACGATTGGAAGTTAAAATTAAAATGACGATTGGAAGCTAAAATTAAAATGACGATTGGATGCTAAAATTAAAATGACGATTGGAAGTTAAAATTAAAATGACGATTGGACGCTAAAATCAAAATAACGATTGGAAGTTAAAATTAAAATAACGATTGGAAGCTAAAATCAAAATGACGATTGGACGCTAAAATTAAAATGACGATTGGAAGCTAAAATTATAATGGCGATTGGACGCTAAAATCAAAATGATGATTGGAAGTTAAAATTAAAATAACGATTGGAAGCTAAAATCAAAATGACGATTGGACGCTAAAATTAAAATGACGATTGCAAGCTAAAATTAAAATGACGATTGGACGCTAAAATCAAAATAACGATTGGAAGTTAAAATTAAAATAACGATTGGAAGCTAAAATCAAAATGACGATTGGACGCTAAAATTAAAATGACGATTGGAAGTTAAAATTAAAATGACGATTGGACGCTAAAATCAAAATGACGATTGGAAGTTAAAATTAAAATGACGATTGGAAGTTAAAATTAAAATGACGATTGGACGCTAAAATCAAAATAACGATTGGAAGTTAAAATTAAAATAACGATTGGAAGCTAAAATCAAAATGACGATTGGAAGTTAAAATTAAAATGACGATTGGAAGTTAAAATTAAAATGACGATTGGACGCTAAAATCAAAATAACGATTGGAAGTTAAAATTAAAATGACGATTGGAAGTTAAAATTAAAATGACGATTGGACGCTAAAATCAAAATGACGATTGGAAGTTAAAATTAAAATAACGATTGGAAGCTAAAATTAAAATGACGATTGGACGCTAAAATTAAAATGACGATATTAAGTTAAAATTAAAATGGCCATTAGATGCTAAAGTTGAAATGACGATTGGAAGCTAAAATTGAAATGACGATTGGAAGCTAAAATTGAAATGACGATTGGAAGTTAAAATTAAAATGACGATTGGACGCTAAAATCAAAATAACGATTGGAAGTTAAAATTAAAATAACGATTGGAAGCTAAAATCAAAATGACGATTGGAAGTTAAAATTAAAATGACGATTGGAAGTTAAAATTAAAATGACGATTGGACGCTAAAATCAAAATGACGATTGGAAGTTAAAATTAAAATAACGATTGGAAGCTAAAATTAAAATGACGATTGGACGCTAAAATTAAAATGACGATATTAAGTTAAAATTAAAATGGCGATTAGATGCTAAAGTTGAAATGACGATTGTAGCTAAAATTGAAATGACGATTGGAAGTTAAAATTAAAATGACGATTGGACGCTAAAATCAAAATAACGATTGGAAGTTAAAATTAAAATAACGATTGGAAGTTAAAATTAAAATGACGATTGGACGCTAAAATCAAAATAACGATTGGAAGTTAAAATTAAAATAACGATTGGAAGCTAAAATCAAAATGACGATTGGACGCTAAAATTAAAATGACGATTGGAAGTTAAAATCAAAATAACGATTGGAAGTTAAAATCAAAATGACGATTGGAAGTTAAAATTAAAATAACGATTGGAAGCTAAAATTAAAATGACGATTGGACGCTAAAATTAAAATGACGATATTAAGTTAAAATTAAAATGGCGATTAGATGCTAAAGTTGAAATGACGATTGGAAGCTAAAATTGAAATAACGATTGGAAGTTAAAATCAAAAGGACGATTGGAAGTTAAAATTAAAATAACGATTGGAAGCTAAAATTAAAATGACGATTGGACGCTAAAATTAAAATGACGATATTAAGTTAAAATTAAAATGGCGATTAGATGCTAAAGTTGAAATGACGATTGGAAGCTAAAATTGAAATAACGATTGGAAGCTAAAATTGAAATGACGATTGGAAGTTAAAATTGAAATGACGATTGGAAGGTCAAATTAAAATGATTTTAGGCTAAAATTAAAATAATAATTGGAATTCGAATTTCGATGGAATCATAAACTCGATAATGATAAAAACTTTTTTTACTCACTCTAACCTTTTCACTGAACCCTCCATAATTGTTTTTTGATAGAATTTTGAAGCACAGCTCGTGCCCAACATTAAAGAGAACTCCTCATAATTATTGTATTAGATATTTTAAAACTTATTTGTTTTTTTACCGATTTTTTCATCACTTATTAGTTGGGAAATTTATTCGCTTCTCATGAAAGTGGAGTTGAATAATTCTATTTTTACTCCTAACAACATGCAAAATGCCTTGAATTCCGAAAGTAGTAAATATAAAGAAATGAAAAAAAAAATTAAACATTATTTTGTACAAGAATAACTCACCGAAATTGTGTTTATAAATTAATGACCAAATAATTTTTTTATCCATTTTGTAACGTAATTCTTTCAAGTTGCTTCTCTTTAAGTTAAACACTTGCGTTATTTTCAAATTACCGTTTTTTAATCCCCAATAAAAAATTAAGCTCAAACTGATTAAAGACCTAAAATCGCAACTAATCGTTCGTCATTCTCGTCATCGCGTACATCCCTTGAAAAAACAACAGCTTCTTTTCATATTATAATTTGTTCTAACGTAAAATCGATCGAGTAAGCGGGTCATCCTCTTCCCGGCTCTGAGAATTTTTTCTATCTCTCTGCGCTTTTTCACGCACTGTTTTATTTTGCCTTATCCGAAGCATTAATAAGAAATTAAGCTAATTTGTTTCGGAAGCCCGGGCTGTAAAACTTGGCAACTCACATTTTCTCCCATGACAATGTTATCGCTTGCCTTTAAAACAAAAATAGGGCGACTTTTTGCAAAGTTTGAGGCAGTTTCCTGCAGGTGATGATGATGAGCTCAGTTCTCCGAACTCGGCTTCTCTGACTCACGAATCTCTTAGAAACACTGAAAGAAAATTGATTATCTCGAATAATGCATGGACGGCTATCAGAAGTTCAATATTGCTTGTTGTCTGTTATCAATGGTTTGATTAATTTTGCAAATATTGTTTGTCTTCTATCAATGGGTTTAATTAATTGTACAAATATTGCTTGTCTTTTTATCAATGGATTCAACTAATTTTACAAATATTGCTTGTCTTTTATCAATGGATTCAATTAATTGTGCAAATATTGCTTGTTTTATATCAATGGATTCAATTAATTGTACAAATATTGCTTGTCTTATATCAATGGATTCAATTAATTGTACAAATATTGCTTGTCTTCTATCAATGGATTCAATTAATTGCACAAATATTGCTTGTCTTTTATCAAGGGATTCAATTAATTGTACAAATATTGCTTGTCTTATATCAATGGATTCAATTAATTGCACAAATATTGCTTGTCTTTTATCAATGGATTCAATTAATTGTGCAAATATTGCTTGTTTTTATCAATGGATTCAATTAGTTGTGCAAATATTGCTTGTCTTTTATCAACGAATTCAATTAATTGTACAAATATTACTTGTCTTTTATCAACGGATTCGATTAGTTGTTGTGTTATGAGCATTCGTTTACTGCTCGCCAAACAAGCTTTAGGAGTGGCAATTGAAAGCAATAAAAATAAAACAAAAAGTGTTTATTTGAATGAGAAATAAAGTGGCCGATCAATTTCAGTCTGACAATTTCAAACATCTTGCAGTTACGAGTCAGTGTACGTGACAAGCAACGGTTGAGTTTATATTAATAGTGAACTGTCAGTTCGCAGGACAAAAAAAAATCAATTCACTTTGCCGGACAAGTAAATTGTCAGTTGAGTTGACAAATGACCCGTCAGTTCACGCGGAAACGTACTATTCAGTTTACACGACAACTATTCGTTCAATGAGCCCAAGTATGCTATCAGCTCACCTAATAAGTGAAGGGTACTATAGGTCTCAGCTGACTTTGTAGATGAACTTCATCGAATTTGTACTTTTGGGAAACACTTTCAGTGGCTCAGAACTTCTGTTCGGTCTCCTTCTTTAGAGTCTTGTCTGACAGATTTACCCAAGTGGAAAAGCCGCACGGTAGTTCATGAGTTTATCTCATGAACTAAAAATAATTATACATATACAAATAAATCTTAAAATATAATATGAAATATGTTTTATTATTTGCGATAATAATAATAATAATATTATATATATAGTAAAGTATAACATATAAATACTGACATTATACACTATGTTAGGACAATAATAATGTGATAAAATAATTAATAAAATGAATAAATAATAAAAAAAATAAAAAAATAATAATAGGATGAAGAGGATGAATTAATAGTTTTTTCATGTTCTTCTCCTTTAGCCACGTAAAAATTACTGAAATAAATCCCTAAGTTATATTTATCTCTTCCATCTAGTAAAATAACCGCGTACTGATGTAGTCTCGGTGATCTCCAGTTTTGCTGGCAAACTATTCATCAGATCTCGGTGATCCGTCAACTATTACGAATTCATCAGACTTCATAATTGAGTCCATTGTAGCGCAGATTTCTATTGGTGACTCAATGATTGTCAGGCTGCCTATAAAAAACTGTTCACTTAATAACAATATTTATACGACTGAAGCATTCAGAATATCGTAAATTGTAAACATGCTTTTCCATACTAGCTCAAGTAGAAGATATCGGAGTGAGTATTATACTTCTATTGTAAGATTTCTTGAGATAAATGCATTCTTGATTAATAAATTGCTCTAAGATCACTGCAGTATTAAAAGTTATTAAATTAAATTGCATTCTTAAATATCTCTCTACCACCGAAGTAAATCATTAAGAAAGGAAGAAAGAGAGAAAGAAAGAAAGAAAAACCGTTAATTTCCAAAAACATATTGGCTTTTAAAAATTTCTTAATATAAGACGTCCTAAAGCAAACATTCCGTACGAGTACTCATAGACAATATGAGGTGTACTAATAGACAAACAATACGAAGTGTACTAATAGACAAACTATACGAGGTGTACTAATCGACAAACTATACGAGGTGTACTAATAGACAAACAATACGAAGTGTACTAATAGACAAACTATACGAGGTGTACTAATAGTCAAACAATACGAAGTGTACTAATAGACAAACAATACGAAGTGTACTAATAGACAAACTATACGAGGTGTACTAATAGACAAACAATACGAAGTGTACTAATAGACAAACTATACGAGGTGTACTAATAGTCAAACAATACGAAGTGTACTAATAGACAAACAATACGAGGCGTACTAATAGACAAACTATACGAGGCGTACTAATAGACAAACTATACGAGGCGTACTAATAGACAAACCATACGTGGCGTGCTAATAGACAAACCATACGTGGCGTGCTAATAGATCAACCTTGCTATGGAATAGTTAAATAAAAAATATCATCTCTTGGATATTTTACGTTTTAAGAGATGGCTGACAACTTTTAAATAATTCAAATACTACTTGAAAGTTCTTCGGAACTCCTGAATTATTTGTTGAATCAAAGTTAAAAAGACAAAAAACGCTATACCGGAGCAGATTGAAATACCATCGCAAATGACTATCAAGTATTGAGAAAAGGTTAGTCACAGAGTAATTCATAAAGAACATAACACAACACAGCGCGCACATCTACATGGAAACGCGTAAACAGACTTACACGCAAAATGAAATTCATGGCTTGTTCAGCATACAGAAAGAGAGATAATTTTTACACGAGCGCTTTATTTCATTTGTTTGTTTAAATTTTTAATTTCTTCTATTCACAGAAATTTCCTTCGGGGTCGTGATAGATCTATTTTTTAATCATTAGCGAGCTCAATATATAAATTTATTTCTGGAATTTCGTTCAGTGTTAAACTGGTCGCAGAGCTTTAGGTAAGCAGTACAAAACGGGAGATATTTACATCCCTTGGTTCAAATGAAAAGTGCATGGTAAAAAAAAACTTGAGTAGACACACAATGGAAAATGTTTCGATTCAATATTATTTAGCCTGGTTTATCCATCGCCACTCATAGTCTATATTGTCCGTCAACTATTACGAATTCATCAGACTTCATATTTGAGTCCATTGTAGCGCAGATTTCTATTGATGACTCAATGATTGTCAGGCTGCCTATAAAAAACTGTTCACTTAGTACCAATATTTTTACGACTGAAGCATCCAGAATAATTATGATTAACGGAACAATTACATCATGAGTTACTGAACATTAATTATTTTCGGTAAGAATAGAATATAAAATGGAAATAGAAATTGGAATGAGACAGAAAAAAAAACAATTCACACAGAAGCATCAGCGAAAAACATTTACGATAATCAATTTTGATACACAAGCGCAGTACAATAAATGAGTACATTCACGTTAACATCATACCTGGTTTACTACTACTACTACTCATGTTAACATTATACCGCCGAACGCGGCCGCTTCGCTCAGTGTGGCCCGTGATTTGATCGTTTTCTTTGTAATATTGGGTACACTAGAGCCTAAATTACCTCGTTTTTTGCGGTATACCGATGCTACTACCTGATGAGGTATCACTAAACGGATCATTATTATTTGCAGTGTATAAACGAACGTAACTGAACATTTGAATACAGATCTGAACGATTGAGCATTTACAGCGGTCGACTGTAAGCTGAGAAGCTGGAGATATCGATCGGTAGTCGCGTATTTGGTGAATGCTTTACATATTAGTATTTCACTAAAGAAACCATTCGCAATGGAATAAAAAAAAAATCGTTCCTTGAATGCAGGCAAACTTTATTGTATATTAGTTATAGCCCAAAAAATAACCTTGAATCTTCAAATGAATTTCTTAACATAAATCATCAAAAATGAGATTTTCTGTGTTATATGAGACATCTAATTTAATGGCGGAAAAATTTTTCCTAAAGTTTTACTCAATTCCGAAAAATAATTACAGGTCGGGTCTGGTAAATCAACTTTTCAAAATTTTTTTCAACAAATCTTCCCCTCACACCGATCCCTCCCGTCCCTCCTCCCCCCAAAAAACCAACAAGTTTAGGTTATTCAGTTTCTCACAGTTCATTTCCACGTTGAGGAACATTTATATCAAAGTCAAATAACATTCGTAGACTTCCCTACTCTTCTGGAGCAAAGGAGCACAAAATTCCAATAATCAAAATCCAATTCCATTGGTAGACTTCCCGCTTCAGCTGGAGCAAAGGAGCACAAAATTCCAATAATCAAAATCCAATTCCATTGGTAGACTTCCACGCCTCACCTGGAGCAAAGGAGCACAAAATTCCAATAATCAAAATCCAATTCCATTGGTAGACTTCCCGCTTCAGCTGGAGCAAAGGAGCACAAAATTCCAATAATCAAAATCCAATTCCATTGGTAGACTTCCACGCCTCACCTGGAGCAAAGGAGCACAAAATTCCAATAATCAAAATCCAATTCCATTGGTAGACTTCCACGCCTCACCTGGAGCAAAGGAGCACAAAATTCCAATAATCAAAATCCAATTCCATTGGTAGACTTCCACGCCTCACCTGGAGCAAAGGAGCACAAAATATCGCACGGTGCGTGAGAAAGTCCCAGCCCTACCTCATTAAACCGGGAAATACTTAACGGCAAGAGAAATTATTCCAGGAAACCCGAGGGGAACTCCACGAAAAATGACCTTCCGCTCTTTAATTCTCCTCATGGGAAGTCCTGTCCCCTCGTTCACTTTCTTTGCTCACAAGGAAAAGTATTGAATGTTTCAAAAAATGTTCCTCTGAGAGCAGTCGGCGGTTTGTTGACATCAGCGTTTAGATTTTTTGTGGGTGAACGAATTTATGGACTTATGTGAGTCAATATGACTCCGTTTACTCATGTGAGGAGATCCACATGACTCCATTTGCTCATGTGAGGAGCAACATTACTTCATTTACTCATGTGAGGGTCAATATGACTCCGTTTGGTCATGTGAGTGTCAATATGGCTCCATTTGCTCATAAGCGAGCAATATGACACCGTGGTGGTGTTGATATGCTGCAGTCACACGATAGATATAACCTATCATATTGTGACGTCAGTGAAGCTGCATCAAGGAACTTTGATTCTTTTCTGATTCTGCACCAAGGAACTCTGACTCTCAGTTATAGATAACACTGGAATAACATCACTTTTTTACTTTTAAATGGAACTGAAACTTTGCAACTTTTCTGTAACTTCAGCTTTAACTAACTCATGGAAGAGTTATCGTTGGTATTAGTGATAGTAATCATAAGAATAATCGTAAGAGTAATCGTTGGTTTGAGTGATAGTAATCATAAGAATAATCGTTAAAATAACCGTTGGATTGTTAAGAGTAATCGTGAAAAAATCTCAAGAATAATCGTAAGAATAACCGTTGGTATGAGTAAGAGTAATCGTGAGAATAATCGTAAGAATAATCGTGAGAACAATTGTGAGAACAATCGTAAGAATAATCGTGAGAACAATTATGAGAATAATCGTAAGAATAATCGTGAGAACAATTGTGAGAACAACCGTAAGAATAACCGTTGGCACGAGTGAGAGTAATCGTAACTTCAGTGTAACTTTTATTAATTGTGGCAGGGACTAATTGTTTGTTTGCAGGCAGATCCGAGATTTACAGCTCGCACGCAGGGAAAAATAAGAAAAAAATTCCCAGCTTGATGAACCAACCTTGGATTTAAAAAATTACGTGTGCGCGCTCAGCTGTTAATTAACACGAGTTTGCTGTGTGCTCCGTTTGAGATATGCAAGTTTTCTATGTGCGCAAACGGTGGTCAATGGAGAGTTTTTCTCTTCAAACTTTTTATCACAATTACCCTGGCAACGCAATGTAAGAGGGTAAACTCTTCGCAAGACTACAGAAACGACTGTCTCAGTGATCTCCAGGAGAACGGAAAAAATTGCTTTTAAGCCTTTTCGCTACAATCAGAGTCTAATGATACAGTAAATGCGATAGCCTTTTCGCTATAAACGGAGTGTAATGATACAGTAAAGGCGATAGCCTTTTCACTACAGATTGTAATGATACAGTAAATGCGATAGCCTTTTCGCTATAAACGGAGTGTAATGATACAGTAAAGGCGATAGCCTTTTCACTACAGATTGTAATGATACAGTAAATGCGATAGCCTTTTCACTACAGGTTGTAATGATACAGTAAATGCGATAGCCTTTTCGCTATAAACGGAGTGTAATGATACAGTAAAGGCGATAGCCTTTTCACTACAGGTTGTAATGATACAGTAAATGCGATAGCCTTTTCGCTATAAACGGAGTGTAATGATACAGTTAATGCGATAGCCTTTTCACTACAGGTTGTAATGATACAGTAAATGCGATAGCCTTTTCGCTATAAACGGAGTGTAATGATACAGTAAAGGCGATAGCCTTTTCACTACAGATTGTAATGATACAGTAAATGCGATAGCCTTTTCGCTATAAACGGAGTGTAATGATACAGTAAAGGCGATAGCCTTTTCACTACAGATTGTAATGATACAGTAAATGCGATAGCCTTTTCGCTATAAACGGAGTGTAATGATACAGTAAAGGCGATAGCCTTTTCACTACAGGTTGTAATGATACAGTAAATGCGATAGCCTTTTCGCTATAAACGGAGTGTAATGATACAGTAAATGCGATAGCCTTTTCACTACAGGTTGTAATGATACAGTAAATGCGATAGCCTTTTCGCTATAAACGGAGTGTAATGATACAGTAAAGGCGATAGCCTTTTCACTACAGATTGTAATGATACAGTAAATGCGATAGCCTTTTCGCTATAAACGGAGTGTAATGATACAGTAAAGGCGATAGCCTTTTCACTACAGGTTGTAATGATACAGTAAATGCGATAGCCTTTTCGCTATAAACGGAGTGTAATGATACAGTAAATGCGATAGCCTTTTCACTACAGGTTGTAATGATACAGTAAATGCGATAGCCTTTTCGCTATAAACGGAGTGTAATGATACAGTAAAGGCGATAGCCTTTTCACTACAGATTGTAATGATACAGTAAATGCGATAGCCTTTTCGCTATAAACGGAGTGTAATGATACAGTAAAGGCGATAGCCTTTTCACTACAGGTTGTAATGATACAGTAAATGCGATAGCCTTTTCGCTATAAACGGAGTGTAATGATACAGTAAATGCGATAGCCTTTTCACTACAGATTGTAATGATACAGTAAATGCGATAGCCTTTTCGCTATAAACGGAGTGTAATGATACAGTAAATGCGATAGCCTTTTCACTACAGGTTGTAATGATACAGTAAATGCGATAGCCTTTTCGCTATAAACGGAGTGTAATGATACAGTAAAGGCGATAGCCTTTTCACTACAGATTGTAATGATACAGTAAATGCGATAGCCTTTTCGCTATAAACGGAGTGTAATGATACAGTAAAGGCGATAGCCTTTTTACTACAGATTGTAATGATACAGTAAATGCGATAGCCTTTTCGCTATAAACGGAGTGTAATGATACAGTAAAGGCGATAGCCTTTTCACTACAGATTGTAATGATACAGTAAATGCGATAGCCTTTTCGCTATAAACGGAGTGTAATGATACAGTAAAGGCGATAGCCTTTTCACTACAGGTTGTAATGATACAGTAAATGCGATAGCCTTTTCGCTATAAACGGAGTGTAATGATACAGTAAATGCGATAGCCTTTTCACTACAGGTTGTAATGATACAGTAAATGCGATAGCCTTTTCGCTATAAACGGAGTGTAATGATACAGTAAAGGCGATAGCCTTTTCACTACAGGTTGTAATGATACAGTAAATGCGATAGCCTTTTCGCTATAAACGGAGTGTAATGATACAGTAAAGGCGATAGCCTTCTCACTACAGATTGTAATGATACAGTAAATGCGATAGCCTTTTCGCTATAAACGGAGTGTAATGATACAGTAAATGCGATAGCCTTTTCACTACAGGTTGTAATGATACAGTAAATGCGATAGCCTTTTCGCTATAAACGGAGTGTAATGATACAGTAAAGGCGATAGCCTTTTCACTACAGATTGTAATGATACAGTAAATGCGATAGCCTTTTCGCTATAAACGGAGTGTAATGATACAGTAAAGGCGATAGCCTTTTCACTACAGATTGTAATGATACAGTAAATGCGATAGCCTTTTCGCTATAAACGGAGTGTAATGATACAGTAAAGGCGATAGCCTTTTCACTACAGATTGTAATGATACAGTAAATGCGATAGCCTTTTCGCTATAAACGGAGTGTAATGATACAGTAAAGGCGATAGCCTTTTCACTACAGATTGTAATGATACAGTAAATGCGATAGCCTTTTCGCTATAAACGGAGTGTAATGATACAGTAAAGGCGATAGCCTTTTCACTACAGGTTGTAATGATACAGTAAATGCGATAGCCTTTTCGCTATAAACGGAGTGTAATGATACAGTAAAGGCGATAGCCTTTTCACTACAGATTGTAATGATACAGTAAATGCGATAGCCTTTTCACTACAGGTTGTAATGATACAGTAAATGCGATAGCCTTTTCGCTATAAACCGAGTGTAATGATACAGTAAAGGCGATAGTTTTTTGCTACAATCAAAGTGGAATGATACAAGAAATGAGAGTACTGACGTACACAGTAAGTGCGCTGGAGCTGAATAATGTCAATGTATTTTATTAAGCAAAGTAAGCTGTCGCTACTTGGAGAGAGAGCGCTTTATACACAGCTAAAGAGATTGATCCGTTCTTTCTCTCACTTCTGAGGCTTAGACATTATTATACAAGGTATATAAGATGATATATGATATATATCAATAAGAAGAACAAACCTAAACACATCTTGAAATTTTTAAGTAAATTTATGAGTCAAGTTTTCTAGTAGATTCACATCAGAAATAAGCAATAAGATAGCGAATAAATTACGTTTATTTCTGGCGATGCCGACGCTCCTTGACAACGATGAAGTAAAGTTCATTGTTGCACTGAAGCGTTGACCTGCCTCACATTTACATTGATTGCAAAACATAAGACCAAGAACCAACGTCGTTGTCGATGTATTTAAAAAACGTGAGAGCATAATAGTCTGAGATCAATCAGTGTAAACAAGCTAATGAATATGTTGATAAAGACGTTGGTTCTTGTTTTTATCATAAGAGGGAGATTTCCCAAGAATTGTCAAATTAGCGCTAATAAAAAAAGGTTGTCATTTGCATTAATACAAAAGGTTGTCATTTGCTTAATAATACGAAAGGTTGTCAATAATATTATTACAAAAGGTTGTAATTAATAATTGATGACATTGGTAATAATTGTCGTCTTATTGTCGTCTTAATAATAATTGTCGTCTTATTGATGACATTGGTAATAATTAATGTAATTTGTATTATTATTAATTAATAATATTAATACAAAAGGTTGTAATTAATAAAAAAGTTTGTCATTTGGTTTTCAAAAGGTTGTCATTTGCATTAATACAAAAGGTTGTCATTTGATAATTTTTATCATAAAAGGGAGATTTCCCATGAATTGCCCAATTAGCGCTAATAGAAAAAGATTGTCATTTGGTCCAAATTCAAAAGAAAAGCCCAAGCTTCTCAATCACTTCCAATAAAATATTGGAATTAATAAGCAGTTTGAATCGTTATTTACAAAAGCCGATAATATTATTAACGAGTAAACTCAGGACCGAATTAAAAGCGATCTGACTAAATAGATTCAGAACGTATATTCATTTCTTCATGTGGGGATACGATTTTTATGAGCAATTGCGTCTCATTTATGCTCAATTCTAGGACATTTGAGAAAGATTGGAGATTCGTTCATTTGCTCGCGCTCATCGCAGTTGAAATCTCAATAGAGGGTCATTGAACCCTGCTCTGGTGTTTAGTTTCTAAACTCGTATTCAGGAATAGCAGGACAATTCAACATTTGATATCTAAAATTAATATCTAAATGCTAGCTGTGCATCAATTGCAATTGCAACTGACGTGTATCAATTGGATCAAATGTGCTGCAAGCCTTGGGAGTCGAATAAAAATTCCATGTTAGATCTGAACATTATGCTAAAACCTCCTTACATATCTTAGAAAAACAACTCAGCAGTTTTTAACCTTGGCCAGCTATACCCAGGATCTTTTGAGAAATGAACACCCGTCTAAGGCTTATGTTTAACATTTAAAACTTTCTCTGTAGCATAAACAACCGACTACTGCCGTTTTCTCATAATAATTGCAAATAATCGAACACAAAGCATTTTTATTTACAGCTATGGACTCAGGATATAGAGGACTCCAGCAGCCATGGTAACCGAGCTCTCTCGCGTGTTCTGTGGCGTGTACAAATAGGCATTTATGGAGGTGTCTAATGAGGTGTTGAAGGGGGTGTTGACAAGGTATGGATGAGGGATTGATGGGGGTGCTGATGGGGTGTTTACGAGGGATTGATGGGGTGTTGATGGGAATGTTGACGAGGTACGGATGTGGGATTGATGGGGTGTTGATGGGGTGTTTACGAAGAATTGATGGGGTGTTGATGGGAATGTTGACGAGGTACGGATGAGGGATTGATGGGGTGTTGATGGAAATGTTGACGAAGTACGGATGAGGGATTGATGGGGTGTTGATGGAAATGTTGACGAAGTACGGATGAGGGATTGATGGGGACTGATGAGGAATTGATGAGGGATAGATGAGGGGTGTCTTTGGAGTATTGATGGAGTGTTGAGGAAGTATTGATGAGGTATTTATGAGGATTGAAGTAACATTAATGGAATGTTGAAGCATTGATGAGGTATTAATTGGGTATCATATTCTTAATCGATGGGCTGCTGTTGGGTTATTGGCGAAGTATTGCCGGGCTGTAACTGAGATGTTGATGAGGTGTTGATGGACGATTGATCAGGCAATATGTTGATGGGCTACTGATGCGATGTTGATAAGATTGGAATGAGTATTAATAGGGTGTGAAGTATTAACAGTGTGGTATTAATGAGTATTAATAGCGTGGTATTGAAGAGAATTTAATGGAGTGTTAGTGACTACGCTTGTGAGGGAATAACCGTAGTTCAATGCCACGCTTGTGAGATAATAACATTGGTTTAATACCTACTCTTAAGATGAATGACCGTAGTTGAATACCTACATTTGCGATGATATAACTGTGGCTTCACAACTACAGTTATTTCTGATATAACTACCGCACAAGATTTACTCTGTTCTAATCAATATTTCTAAAATAGTGAGGTCCTTCTAAGTTTTTTCTTACATTATCAATTTTTTTATTTATTTGTTTCGAATTAACTTTAAAATTTTTTTTTTGTTTGAAGTAAGGTACTTTTTTGAAAACCTTTACCCGATTAATTATTTTTATCCACATTATTCCTCTGAAATAAGTTATTTCGTTTCATACGTTTCTTCTCTACCAGTTTTTGAAAACAATTTCTTCTATGTCAGGTATTGCATTGACACAAAATATGCTAAGTCATTTATTTTAGTCTAGATATTTATTATAAATCTAGGGTTCCATAATTATATATTAAGAAACTGTAACTGATCGGCTAAGGTTGAAAGGAGTCTTCTGATAAACTTTTCCACTATTTCATCCAGATAAATAATCTTTTCCGGAAACTTTGTTTCGAATGCAGCTTTTTCTGGGAATTTTTCGTGAATCACTAATTTATTCTCGGCTATTTTTTCAAACGACATTTTTTTTACTTCTTTTGAACCAGCCTTTTCTGCGGAACAATTTTGTCTTCATTTATTCCATTTTATTTCCTGTGAACCAGTAAATTCTTTCTAAATTTATTTTCATCAGCCATTCCGGTATGTTTCCAGTGAAATAGATATTTCTCGCTGACAATTTAGAATAATTTACAGCCTGTAAATTATCTTTTATTGGCAATTTTTCCATCAGCCATTCCATTATAACTCCTGTGAACCAGTAATATATTCCCGATTATTCGTACTTCAATTATTTCGTTTTACTTTCTGTTAATTAATCATCGAGGTAAATTGTTCATAAATCATTCCATCCTATTTGCAGTTTGTCTAGCCAGTTTCCTAGAACCAAAACCAGATTAGCAGAACCAGTTTGCCTGAACCAAAACCAATTTGCTAGAACCAGTTTGCCTGAACCAAAACCAATTTGCTAGAACCAGTTTGCCAGAACCAAAACCAGTTGGCCAGAACCAAAATCTGTTTGCCAAAACCAGTTTGCCAGAACCAATTTGCGAAAACCAAAACCAGTTTGCCAGAACCAGTTCACCAAGCCCCGTCCTGGCGCCATTCCACCTCGCACCTGAGACGCATATCTCCCACCAGATTTTCTTGCCTAATTGCATACTTTAAAGATTTTCTTGCCAGCCCAATACGAACAAATCAAACGCTCACCTCCTTTTTTTTGAAGCTTTCTTTTCGTTTCATTAAGCACGTTAGTTGCGTGTTCACAATTATAAAGTGCGAGCTCACAATACTAAGACAATATTAAAACTAGTTACAGTATTTTAAAAAATGTACTATTTTTTTTACCATTTAGTAAATGTACTATTTATTAAATGTACTATACTATACAAATGCGCAACAATAGTGCGCATGTGTTGGGGATTTCAGTCACGCGCATTCGATACGCTGTGCACAATTAAGATATTTAACAGCAAAATGTACGTACGAACAGCTTATGTGTGCGTTAATTAGTTTGTGCTTGTTACTGAGGTTTACATTGCTGTACGTACTGACTTATGTATAAAAGAGTCTCTATTCAGCTTTATCAACATGCTCGTTTGAAATCGAATCGAATGGCATAAAAATTGAATATTGGTTCTATAGTTTAATTCAAAGCCTACAGTTAGGTTAATGCATTCAGAACATTTTGAGGCTATTGATTAGATTTTAATGCTGTTTAGTACATTTTGAGGCTATTAATTAAATTTTGATTCTGTTTACTACATTTTTAGGCTATTTATTACATTTTAATACTATTAACTAAATTTTTAGGCTATTTATTACATTTTAATACTATTAACTAAATTTTGAGGCTATTTATCACATTTTAATACTGTTGATAATATTTTGAGGCTATTTATCACATTTTAATACTGTTGATAATATTTTGAGGCTATTTATTACATTTTAATTATGGTTAATATATTTTGTGGCTATTTATTATATTTTAATGCTATTCATTGCATTTTTTAGGCAGATTGCTGGATTTTCAGGCTACCTACTAAGTTTTCAGGCTATTTATTACATTTCCAATCTGTTCAGTAAACTCTAATAAAATGTACTGAACAGTACATTTTTGGCGTTTAGTTCATTTTCAGACTGTTCTGCAAATTTTTGGGACTTATCGGTACGAATGTTACTATGTTTTAAGCATACTGATTCGCTTTGCTCATGCCTCTGTTCAGTTGCTTATTAATCATTGATTTTTTTTTTGTTTTTACCACCACATAATGAAAAAAACTAAAAACGTGGAAACGTTTTCGGGAAAGATAAGTTTTTTTTTCGCTCGCACTACACATTCGAATTTATATTTAGTGAGATTTTAGCGTGAAAGATATGCAACGTTTAAGGTATACCACGCGCACTTCCTACTCGTGACATTTATTATAACATGCTTTAGCATCACGCAACATAGCTCGCGTTGAGACACTCAAGACTTTACTTCTGGGTTTCTCAAGAATTTGTTCTACATAACCTGGCAACACTGAGCACGCCAGTGCTAGTTTGGACGTTGTTGTGTAAGGATGTCGCTGGCCAGCGCTCCGAATGTTTTCTCCCTGCCGTCGGTTCAGAATTTGTCAGTGAAGGGACCTCTATACATAGACATGTCAATTACTCCTCTAATCGTCACGATAATTTACGTCTATCATAGCAGCGATCGTAGTTTCAGTGTGGATGTTATTTATACCGCACTGGTGTTTATTATGTTATAAATGCCATGGACAGCAATGTTTTTATGCATTACTGAAAAAACACTTACGCACTTTGAAAAGAAGCAAAAGTTTCGTATGTAGAGTTGACACATGGTCGTTGGTCGGTTGAGTGCTTATTTCTACAGCTGAAATTATCAATTCATATTGATGTTTACTTATTAATTATGGTATTTAGTCCTCTATGCAACGTTTTAATACTTAACATTTATTTTAACACTAAATGTGGTAACAATGGTTATTCCCTAGATGATCTTCAAATGATCATTATCTTACGATTATCTTGTGCACGTTAGTCGACGCCGCACACGTATATCTAAATGATCAAGGCAATCACGCCAGTGATAACGATCACGACGGGGATAACAATCAGAATAATAATGACAATTAGAGTAATAAGAACAATCACGACGGGGATAACAATCAGAACAACAATTACAATCATAGTAATAAGAACAATCACGACGGGGATAACAATCAGAACAACAATTACAATCATAGTAATAAGAACAATCACGACGGGGATAACAATCAGAACAACAATTACAATCATAGTAATAAGAACAATCACGACGGGGATAACAATCAGAACAACAATTACAATCATAGTAATAAGAACAATCACGACGGGGATAACAATCAGAACAATCATGGCTGGAAGAACAATAAAGACAGTGATTGCAATCAAGGCACTCACGACTATCACGGCAGTGATGACAATAACACTGTTAACAATAATGACAATCAGTCAGTGCAATCACTGTTATCACGATAATTGAAACAATCACAGGAATTTCGAGGGCCACGGTAACCACAGCAATCAAAACAATCACGACGACCTCGGGAATCGCAACAATCATAACAACTAAGGCAATAACGAACGATTGTTGAGACAATCATAACTAAGGCAATAACGATTGTCGCAACAATCATTACAACTTAGACAATAACGAACGGTTGTTGCGACAATCACAACTAAGGCAATTACGATTGTCGCAACAATCATTACAACTTAGACAATAACGAACGGTTGTTGCGACAATCGCAACTAAGGCAATAACGATTGTCGCAACAACCGTGACAATCCTGACAATCAGCCGGGATGCAACTGCCACCATGTTTCTATCATTTAATAACCACAGTCCAACGAAACTAACGCCAGAATTTTGTGTTTCGCCAGTAGATACCAACAATTTAAAAGGCTTCTAATTTATAAAAAGTTTTATGGCTTTACTCTGTGACTTTATTTCATGGTTGAATTGAAATAAATAATTATATTGTATTTTTTATTTTTATTTTTCAATAAATAATATCGTAAATAATTTCATTTCCTGAATTACTTCACTATTTTACTCTAGATTTTATTCTATGAAATGCCACGTTTTTCGATCGACTTCATGTCATTACTTGTGCTTTTATTTTCTGGAAAAAATCCCTTTGTGAGTAACTTTATTTTATGAAAAACTTTATGCCTTTATTTTGTGAAAGTCTTACAGTGGTGCTGATTGAGGGCTTTTAAAAAGGCAATAGAGGTGTTGCAGTAATAAAGGCAATAGAGGTGTTGCAGTAATAAAGGCAATAGAGGTGTTGCAGTAATAAAGGCAATAGAGGTGTTGCAGTAATAAAGGCAATAGAGGTGTTGCAGTAATAAAGGCAATAGAGGTGTTGCAGTAATAAAGGCAATAGAGGTGTTGCAGTAATAAAGGCAATAGAGGTGTTGCAGTAATAAAGGCAATAGAGGTGTTGCAGTAATAAAGGCAATAGAGGTGTTGCAGTAATAAAGGCAATAGAGGTGTTGCAGTAATAAAGGCAATAGAGGTGTTGCAGTAATAAAGGCAATAGAGGTGTTGCAGTAATAAAGGCAATAGAGGTGTTGCAGTAATAAAGGCAATAGAGGTGTTGCAGTAATAAAGGCAATAGAGGTGTTGCAGTAATAAAGGCAATAGAGGTGTTGCAGTAATAAAGGCAATAGAGGTGTTGCAGTAATAAACCTGCAACGTACGATGAAGATTTGAAATTCTTCTTTTCATGTATTTCCGGAAAACAATTTCGTTGTGAACAAAATTCAGCTTTAAATTGTTTTTGAATATTTTGTATGTGAATGAAATCGAGACCTGAGCTGGGACTTGAATATGTCGGACTCAACAGGACTTACGCACATGTTGTGCTCTGTGCTCCAATACTGCTCCATACTCCAATACAGCTCCATACTTCAATACTGCACCATACTCCTACACAGCCCCATACTCCAATACAGCTCCATACTTCAATACTGCACCATACTCCTACACAGCCCCATACTCCAATACAGCTCCATACTTCAATACTGCACCATACTCCTACACAGCCCCATACTCCAATACAGCTCCATACTTCAATACTGCACCATACTCCTACACAGCCCCATACTCCAATACAGCTCCGTACTTCAATACTGCACCATACTCCTACACAGCCCCATACTCCAATACAGCTCCATACTTCAATACTGCACCATACTCCTACACAGCCCCATACTCCAATACAGCTCCATACTTCAATACTGCACCATACTCCTACACAGCCCCATACTCCAATACAGCTCCATACTTCAATACTGCACCATACTCCTACACAGCCCCATACTCCAATACAGCTCCATGCTTCAATACTGCACCATACTCCTATGCAGCCCCATACTCCAATACAGCTCCATACTTCAATACTGCACCATACTCCTACACATCCCCATACTCCAATACAACTCCATACTTCAATACTGCACCATACTCCTATACAGCCCCATACTCCAATGCTGCACCATACTAAAATACTCCAATACTGTACCATACTCCAATACTGCTCCATACTCCAATACAGCTCCATACTTCAATACTGCACCATACTCCTACACAGCTCCATACTCCAATACAGCTCCATACTTCAATACTGCAGCATACTCCTACACAGCCCCATACTCCAATACAGCTCCATACTTCAATACTGCACCATACTCCTACACATCCCCATACTCCAATACAACTCCATACTTCAATACTGCACCATACTCCTATACAGCCCCATACTCCAATGCTGCACCATACTAAAATACTCCAATACTGTACCATACTCCAATACAGCTCCATACTCCAATACAGCTCCATACTTCAATACTGCAGCATACTCCTACACAGCCCCATACTCCAATACAGCTCCATACTTCAATACTGCACCATACTCCTATACAGCCCCATACTCCAATGCTGCACCATACTAAAATACTCCAATACTGTACCATACTCCAATACAGCTCCATACTCCAATACAGCTCCATACTTCAATACTGCAGCATACTCCTACACAGCCCCATACTCCAATACAGCTCCATACTTCAATACTGCACCATACTCCTATACAGCCCCATACTCCAATGCTGCACCATACTAAAATACTCCAATACTGTACCATACTCCAATACAGCTCCATACTCCAATACAGCTCCATACTTCAATACTGCAGCATACTCCTACACAGCCCCATACTCCAATACAGCTCCATGCTTCAATACTGCACCATACTCCTATACAGCCCCATACTCCAATGCTGCACCATACTAAAATACTCCAATACTGCACCATACTCCAATACTGTACCATGCTCCAATACAGCTCCATACTTCAATACTGCAGCATACTCCTACACAGCCCCATACTCCAATACAGCTCCATGCTTCAATACTGCAGCATACTCCTTCACAGCCCCATACTCCAATACAGCTCCATACTTCAATACTGCAGCATACTCCTACACAGCCCCATACTCCAATACAGCTCCATACTTCAATACTGCACCATACTCCTATACAGCCCCATACTCCAATGCTGCACCATACTAAAATACTCCAATACTGTACCATACTCCAATACAGCTCCATACTCCAATACAGCTCCATACTTCAATACTGCAGCATACTCCTACACAGCCCCATACTCCAATACAGCTCCATGCTTCAATACTGCACCATACTCCTATACAGCCCCATACTCCAATGCTGCACCATACTAAAATACTCCAATACTGCACCATACTCCAATACTGTACCATGCTCCAATACAGCTCCATACTTCAATACTGCAGCATACTCCTACACAGCCCCATACTCCAATACAGCTCCATGCTTCAATACTGCACCATACTCCTATACAGCCCCATACTCCAATGCTGCACCATACTAAAATACTCCAATACTGCACCATACTCCAATACTGTACCATGCTCCAATGCTTCTCCATACTACAATATTGCACCATACTCCAACACTGTAACATACTCCAATACTGCACTATGCTCTATCCCGTACTACACGCTAAAATTATGGGTATATATAGGCTACATAATATTAGTTATTGAGCTTTTTGAAAATATACAGAATAAATGGTAATTAGGGCCCCGGAAGTTGCAACTAAAGCAAACATTCACAATTCGTTGTACTGTAGCGTTAGATGTGAACACCTTTGCAAGTATACGCTATTTCACGGAATAAATATGAAGTGTAAACATGGGAGTACAAATTGCAGTTTATTTCTTGCTTTACAACTGCATGTAAAGCACAGATCAGCTTATCCTGATGAGAATACAGGTAGTTATTTGACTGATACGAATCTTGGCTCATGTTAGGAATTACTATTGCTAGTTTGTTAATAGTTTATGCTGGTTAAATAATTGCTAGCTTGTAGCTTCTATCCATCCGCGGAAGTTGAGGGGCACATCACCGGGTGCATTACTATATAGAGGATCGAACGAACTTGTTCGCTTATCAACTTGTTCGCTTATCAACAAATATTTTGAGAAACTTGTATATTGGGAACAGGAAGACGAGGTCAACCTATTAAGGATATTAAAAGTAAGGCGTGAATGTAGCAGCAAAAAATGAGGTGCTGTAAAAAACGTTTAATAAGCTGATGGATTGATGTTTTTCTTCAATTCGCGACAAATGATATTTCCATTTGAATCGCTTTTTTTCCATCCACTGATTCCCATCACCGAATTCCCATCACCTAATTCCCATCACCTGATTCCCATTCCCGGACTCCCATCACCTGATCACGGTGCTACCGCGCTTTGCTCGGTCGCTTCATTTCGCACCGAACCTCACAAAGAAGAGGCAGAAAACGCAGTTATTTTTCATTGATTCGATTTATTACATTTTTTGATGATGTTCATCCGCCTGTGGAGTGATGGACTGTGGGAGTTTGGTGGTGTGCATGTGTGTGATGCGAGTGGTGTGGTGGTGGTGGTGGTGATGAGTGGGTAGTGTGGTGCTGGTGTATAGGTAGTGTGCTGGTGGTATGGTGGGGGTGAGTGGGTAGTGTGGTGCTGGTGTATAGGTAGTGTGCTGGTGGTGTGGAGGTGGTTAGTGGGTAGTGTGGTGCTGGTGTATAGGTAGTATGGTGGTGGTGTGGTGGGGGTGAGTGGGTAGTGTGGTGCTGATGTGTAGGTAGTATGGGGGTGGTGAGTGGGTAGTGTTATGTTGGCGTAAGGGTGTCTAGTGGAGGTATGCTGGTGGTGTGGTGATGGTGAGTGGTGTGATGGTGTACGTGTGGTATATTGCAGGTATGCTGGGAATGTGGCTATGGTGTGATGCCGGTGTAGAGGCAGTATGCTGGTGGGATACTGGTGACGTGGTGGTTGTGTGCTGGTGTAGACGCAGCATGCTGGTGGTATACTGGTGACGTGGTGTTTGTGTGCGGATGAGGGGGTGGTATGCAGGTGGTTTGCTTTGAGGGTTGTGGCGAGGTACTAGTATGGTACAAGTTATGAAGAGCCAGTGGTCATAGTGAGTCTCAGATCAGGTTTAGGTGTTGGGCCGTTGTTAAGTCTTTATACTATTTTATAAGGAGTTTGTTCGGAATTTTGTGTTTATTTTGGATGACTCCCATCATTGGTTAGATTTACTGTCTTGGCCATGACATGACGGATCTTCTCCCGGGACAAGACAGATTTACTGTCATAAAAGGGTGGGTTGACTCGTATGACAAGACGGATTTACCGCCGAGAAAAAATAGATTTACTGCCATGACAGGACAGATTTATAACCAACACATGCCTGAGTTACTACCAAGAAATAACGGATTTACGACCAAGCAGGACGGATTTACTTCACTGACCGTACAGATTTACTACCAAGACAGGACTGATTTACTAACAAAAAAAAGTATTTACGACCAAGACTCGATGGATTTACAACAATGACCCAACAGATTTATTACCATGACAAGACAGATTAACTACCAAGGAATAACGGATTTACAACCAAGACAGGTCAGATTTACAACAACAACCTCACAGATTTACCACCAATGACTGGACAGGTTTACTGCTATGACAAACCTGATGCACTGTCATGCCAGAACAGACTTACTCCAGTGACAAGACCTATATATAACCTTCAGAAGAGTGATCGAGCGTTCGAAAGAAGACAAGAAACGCGGTTCTCCTCCTGACACCAAGGCACTCTATTTTGAGGCACCTAATGGACTGATTGTCGCACCAATTCCTGAGTGGTCGGGCCTCCACTCGAAGATTGTTGCGTGAGAGGGAATGACAATGTCATTAGCTAATTATTGCGTTGCAGCTGAGTATTCGTTTGGGTGTTTGTGAGAACGCTGGGTCTTGTCGCTGATGAACGCTGGTTTTGATTTGGCGGAAAAAGGTGAGACGTCGTATTTTAGACCGTGTTTGAAGTGTTGTAACTTATGAATAAAGAAGCAATAGCAGCAGTTACCAGGGTTCTGGCGTTAGTTTATTTCAAGTAATGGTGAAACGCATTTTATTGAAAAATTTATTTTAATATTTTATTTGATGAGACGGCATAAAACTTTTACTGTGAAATTCCTTTTAATATTTTATGTAATGGGAAGGCATATTTTTTATTACACAATTAATTTCAATATTTTATGTGATGAGTAACCATAAAATTTATTTCATTATAAAATGAGTTTTAATATTTAATTTAATGAAAAGGCTTGATATTCATTTTTTTCTGAGTTGTTTGCGTGGTGCACATCTTACGGAAATACCTACACTCTCCTACGAGACTACAGAGGTAAGCGAGTTGTTGTAAAGGGTGCGTAGAGAACTAGGCTTTCGATTTCATCTCTCTAAAGTACTCTCCCGTGAACTTCAATTCAGCGCTCTGGAGTTTTGCGCCCTTCTTGGCTTTGCGAGATTGAAATTCGACCTGAAGGGCTGTCCCAGGCAAATGATGATGGAAATAATGAAATATAAACGATCGAGGTTGAAATGTTGAAGATGTTTCTAATGTCTTTTCTTCGTATGTTATCCGTAGGTGTTCTTCCATTTGCTCTTACGAATGCACCTGCATGTATTTTCTGACTTTTTGCTTTGAAGATTTAAAACACTCGAAAAGATTTCCTTTCTACGAATGCCGTGCTGTAAATTCGTTATTTGTTGACCTAAAAAAATAGCCAAATAATGTCTTATCTGTAATATATTAATTATAATTTTGGTGGGTTAATATTTTAATTGCTGAAGCAGTGGTTATAATATTTACGCTGTTAATTACAGAAAAACTTTGCATTTAAAAATATCTTATAATAGATATTTTTTATTGTTCGAAATTAATATATTCATGCTTAAAAATCAGTATCTCAAGCAAGCTTCTCCTTAGAAAAATGATTTCTCTACCTCTTTCAGTAAATCGATCATTGTAAAGTGGTTTTCCAACCAATTTTCAAAAACGTAAATTATTCGAAAAGGAAGCAAAATTTACTACACTGTAAAAAAACAATTCAAGTATGTTAATTTGATGCGGAGATACAATCAATTGAAAAGTCGGGGACATTTTTGAGGAACACCCGGAATAATAAACATATAAAAAATATATACTGAATAATATGTATATACAGTCTCCCAACGGCGTTACGCTCACTTCACTTGCCATTATGCATAACGCAGCTTCATAAAAACACAAGTATCCTGTCAGTAACGCGGAGAAAACCACCAGTATTGAATTTATTTCGAAAAGCTTTAACGAGATTAATCTGCGGATAATATGTTAACATTAGGGATTTAAATTAAGGAATAAGGGTGTTATCATTAGGAATTTATATTCTTTAGAGACTTAGGGATTTTGAAAAATTGCCATATACGACTAGGATGATTACATTATTTTCGTAAGAATATCTAAATTTGACGGATTTCCTAACCGGTTGTGATAAATTAATTTGAAGAAATGTACAAGGCTCAGACTCAGTGGAAACGAATTTTAGCAACAATAAGAACGTAAATATTCTAATTTATTTGTAAAAGCGCCATGCGTTTAAAAAATTAAAAGATCTTTCTACAAGACATAAGACCGCACTTGGAATTGATAGCATTACTGAATAGCATTTCTGATCCAGTATTAGTTATTTTCAGTCACCAGTTACCAGTTTTTGAACATTTATACTCACGAAATGATCAACAGTCCGTGTTAAAATAGAGTTAGAAAACGTTGACAGCTTATATTTACATAGCTGTACGAATGCAGATCAAATGAGGCTTGAAGGAAAATCTTTCTTTTGCTTGACTTTTAGCCTCTTGAAGGATCTTTTTATTCCCTTTGACGAAACTTTTTTACGCAGAGAATGATTCCCAAAACGAAAGACAGAGAGTGTAGTTGTATGTGTTCACATCGTGGCCAGAAAATACATTTATCACTTCCTCCAAGAATCAAAACATCCACACCATCCATCATTGTGTTCATATTGTGAGCAGAAAACACGTTTATTAAATCAAAACATCCATACCATCCACTTTTTACTACGATAAAGCCACTTGCGCCACGGATGCATCTTTGCAATCACTTCCTCGTCAGTGATCGCACTTTCACCACCTCATCGTGACGGTAGTCTCTACTGCGATCAAAAGAGGAATGTGAAGAAAGACATCTCGCGCCACTGCGCCCTCCTCAGCCCTCGGAAGTTCGCGCAGCATCGTCTTTTTCTATCAAAACTTCGCTCAGGACTTTCATGGTCAGCAAAATAATCAGAAGAAGAATGTTGTTCCAATTTGGAGTCGGCCGCAGAACACACAAGGACTGCGCGTCGCGTCCAGGGAGTGAAGCCTTCTGTCGACATCAGGCGTCAAATTTTCACCAATCTGCACCACCGTAGCGGTACAGGTGGAAGTACGCTTTCTTTTAAGTCGTCTTTGAAAAATTTACGCTGTCTGATGCAGCGCTACGACGATATAAATTAGTTGATATGCCGGCTTCTGGTGTCTCCCTTTGCATATTTTTCTATAAGTTTAAAAAAATACACGCAGCCGAAAAATTCTTTCCAGCATTTCAACTTGCACGTATCGCTGCCGTGCAACGAAACAGACACGCACAACATGGCTCAACATATACGGGCTTAACACTGTCTTTCACACAGTTCTTTACTTTAAATTGGGCTCATTTCTCAGAATTCGAGTTCACTAGACAGCCACGTGTTCTTGTATCAGGGATGTCACAGAAAACCGCCACCGAAATTTCTCAATTTAAGCAACTCACGATGCAATTTTGCCGCGTTCGTGAGTTTGTCACCGACTATCATTTTCCTAACCAGTTGGGACCAATACTTTTAAAAAATGTTTTCGTCCACAATCTTGAGTTCGCCTGCCGCAGTGTGGTTTGTCACTCACAATCGTGACTGCCATCATGGATGCGGTCATGCGACCGTCAGGTTATGCAGTTTTATTGCAGTGCGAGCAGAAGATTGAGCGATGTGGCAATTTTGGGGTCACGCGGTTATTCACTTTTGCATTGAAAATATTGAGCAGAGAAGCGGCTGAACTGTAAAGCCGTTGAACAGCTGCCCGAGCGGTTACTGTGGAACAGTTGCGCTAGCGAGGCTTCAAGCGTTGAACAGTTACCTGAGTGGTTAAGCTGTTGAACTGCCTGAGTGGTTAAAACGTCAAACAGTTACCTGAGTGGTTAAACCCTTGGACAATAATTACCTGAGTGCTTGAACCGTTGAACGGTTACGTGAGGGGTCCCACTGTTGAACAGTTGCGAGAGCGGTTGAGCGGTTTCACAGTCAACTCGTTTTGATTATCATTCAAACGTCTCATTTAAGAGGCACGAAGAGAGGCTGTGAGAGAATCTATAAGAGATAATATCTGTGAACAGCCCTGACGGCAGCATAATGGAAATTTTACTGAAAATTTACACACATTCTGTAAGTCACATCTTGACCTAAAAAAAATATACCTCGTATACACATTTTACTTCGCAAAATGTGGTGTTAGAAATATTATTGAACGTTTCTAATGATCTTGCGGTGGAAATTAGCTTCCCTTACATAGCGGTGATAGATGTTGGCTGACGAGGGTAGACGTTTTCGATGTCTCGCCTGAGAATAAAGATGCAGAGAACGTGCGATGAGATATCGGCGGCACCTTGCCGTGGAATGTAATCGAAGTTTGGGTTCTTTTATACCTAAAGCACATATACAAATGAAATCGAGGTGTTGTAGGTTATATCTTAAATTCGGGTTTCATTCCTCACATTTTCAGCGAAGAGGAACCGTCTTCCGTGGCGTCACCAAACATAAAGACTAAACTGGAAGAAATCACGTACTGGTAACAACCAATACTTTCTTAACGCAACTCTATGTAATCTACTGATACGCAATTTATGAGCGAATAATTTTATCAAATACTCATCGTTGCTTATTTACTTAGCGTCATTTAGTGGTGTTTACTGGTCGTTTACTCGTATTTACCGGTCATCAACTGGTGTTTAGTGGCATCGTTTACTGGTGTTCACCGGTCGTTTACTGGTGTTCACTGGTCGTTTACTGGTGTTCACCGGTCGTTTACTGGTGTTTACAGGCTGTTTATTGGTATCATTTACCGGTGTTTACTGGTCGTTCACTGGCATCGTAAACTGGTGTTTACTAGTCGCTTACTGTTGCCATATACTTGTGTTATAGCTCTTAATTCCGCTTAGATAGCCTGGCTAGAGGGGAGCGCTTATATAGAGTGATGAAGCTATCTCACACGGTGACTCCATTCCATGCCACGGCCACGTCACTGTGCGAAGTCTAAAGCAATTGCCTGTTTTTATTTACACTCATATAAAAGCACTCCTGTCAGTGTACACGTCGACACTCGATGGCAGAGCAAAATTTCAGCTCTCTTGTGTTTCTTAGAGGGAAATATCAGGCGAAGATTTTCTCCCACTTAACTCAAAGGGATTGATTTCTCTTTCCAAAAAGCTTTAGTATTTCCGTAGTTTTACTTCTTGATTTGATTTTAAATTAAAGTAAAATATTGCTCAAAAATAACGCACGGATTCACAGCGAATAGAGTCCCCTAACATTTGGCAGAAAATTAGTGACTTCAAGTGCGCTCATTACTTGGGTTTGATTACACCAACTTCAGAATTAATTGGATTCCGTATGCGGAAGAGAACATGGATTGTCGATGTAGTGGGTGTGATCAAACAGATTTACTTTTCCTCTCAGCCGCAATTTGTAGGAGAACAATTTGCGTACATGAGACGACGTGTGTGACATTGCACGCGCATGAGACTGTACTTGCATGAGACTGCGTGCGTGAGACGACGTGCGTGAGATAACACGTGCATCAGACTCTGTGCTTGAGACAGCGCGAGCATGAGACTGTACGCGTGTGAGAGACTACGTGCCTGATACTACGTATACAAGACTGTTTTTACGTAAGACTAAGCGTATGAGACTACGTGCAAGAGACTGTACTCTACGTAGATAAAACTATACGCACGTGAGACTACGTTCATAATACTGTAAATACATGAGACTATACGCGTTTGAGACTGCGTGCTTGAGACTGTAATTAACGTGAATAAATCTGTACGCACATGAGACTACGTGCATAAGACTGTACACACGTTAGGTCACATGCGTGAGACTGGAAGAACATCAAATCTCCTCTCCGAAGTGACCAGAAGCCGTTAATGGCACTCGTCTGAAGCATTAGACTGTTTGCATTCACACTCAAGTAAAAGAACATTTGTCAGTGTGCAGTCTCCAACAGGAGTTGCAATTTTAATTGTGCGTTTGTTTGCGTCCCCAAATTCCGGCTCGATATTCATTCCGGCTCAATGAATATCCAGAGAATTGATCACCGTACGTTATTTTACAGGCAACATCGGTGGAGAATAAAATGCATGATGAGCATTTGCAATAAGAGTTCTTTTTTAGTATTCTGTTTCTGATTTTGCTCGCTAAATCGATTCATAGAAGTCTCTCGTGTCTACGTGAAACTGAATCCAATGGTATGGATGGTAATGAAACCTAATAAAATTAAATGTGTGAACTCTAAGAGTGAAATCATGAATTCTGTAAGTAAAATGTGTTAACTTATAGAGGGAATACCTGGAATATTGGTCAAGTTAACTGGAATATTTGTCGATTTGACTTATCATGAAAATGAAATAACTTTTAGGTAAACACTTTATGAGTAGTGCCAGAGCGAAATCCCATGCTATACAGGGAACAATTTGGGACGCATAAAAACTAGTACATTAGTGAGGCTCTAAGCGTAAATTTTAAGATTTATTTATTAAGGACCCAAGTCACATGAGCTGAAAAGTTTCAGACCCACACAACCTGCAAAACTTTGCCTGCAAAATTTTGCAAGTTTTGAGTTTTTTATTTTCACAACAAAGAAATTTTGAAATTTCATCCTAAACTTAGAAATGCCTTGAGAACTATGCCTGTAATATGCCTTAGAAGTACAGAAATGCTTCAGAAGTTTTGTCTGCAAAATGCCTAAGAAACACAATCAAAGTGGTCACAGGTGGCTGCTCAATCGCCATGTAATCATCGTATCATAAAAATAAGTTATATGTATATTATAATATGAATTATAAGTAATATATCTTTAAAATGTAATCAATATATATTTTTAGGGGAAAGAACTTTGGGTTGGATAAAACTAAATTTGTTTGCGCTCTTTTTCTTTGAAAAGGAAGAATATAAGAGCAAATTTTAATTTCATTGGATTTATTCCACAGAATACTTTTTCGACCCGTGTGTAATTGTCACGTCTCGGTACAATGCATTGGATGTTGCTATATATTCTTAAAAATTTGATTTTCTTTTTTAGTTTGCTTTGCTTCGTTGATTGTCACCGTCCACGCCATGCATTCAATAATTACATGGGCCTAGATTATACGCTGCATTTTATAAAAAATCCGTTGCAAATCGTCATTTTACGAAGAATATCCTGTAAAAAATAGTGGTTCAATCCACCGGACAAAACAGGATCCGAATAAAGCATAGAAATTATAAACCTGTTATAGTTATTTAACTTTTCTGTATCTTTAAGTGTATTAACATAAGTGGATAAAATGTATGTTTCAGTATCTTCGTTTGCAGACTTGTTAACTTCAATCCATCAGGATTGCGAGCGAATTTTCACGCGAAGTGAGATGAGCGACATTTTTCCAGATCTCTTCCTCTTGATACTTTATTCTGGAGCTCAGGGACAACAAATTTTGCTCTGAATAAATGTGTGAAATGTCACCGAAGTTGAAGCATTTAAAATGGAATCACATTCAAAAGGCGGTAAAAATACCGTCGTAGAAAAAGTATTTAAAATAGTGTCAAGGCTGGGGGACATATAAAATTTTTATCAAATGTCGAGAACGAGTAAAATTTTATCGAGGATTGAGAGCGGATAAAATATTATTGCTTTTAGAACACAAATAAAATATTTCTGAGTGAAGAAAACTGATGAATTATAGTCGCCTTTAGAAAACTGATAAAAACGAATTTCTTTGTATTTAGGAAACTGTTAAAAATAAATATGCCGGTAAAAAATTGCCAACATTTTTTCACGGGTGGAGAACTTAATGTGATCGAGATGAGGATTTTCTCCTTCGTGTTTCTCGCGTGTGCAGTAGAAGTGTCCTGTTCATCACGAGCCAACCATTCCCTCATCTCGCTATTATTATTACATTTCACTCGACATTCGTACGTTACTCCTTTCCCACAAGTGATGCATTCTTTCCTCTCAAGCATCATTCTTTCAGTTCACTATTACTTACAACTTCATATTTCGCGCGTCAATCCTGCCTTATTCCTTTTCAACAAGTGATGTGTTTTTCCCTTATTCCTCTCAGGCATCAGTCCCTCATCTTTCTATTACTTACAACTTGATATTTAGCCCACCACTCGAGCCTCAAACCTTTTATAAAAGTCATGCATTTTTTCCCTTTTCCTCTCAGGCACCAACCCTTCATCTTACTATAACTTAATCACAACTTCACATTTCGCTCGCTACTTTACCTTTTTTCTTTTCCACAAGTGATGCATTTTTACCTCTCAGTCATCATTGCCTCTTCTTGCTATAACTTACAACTTTACATTTCACTCGCCACTCGTACTTTATTCCTTTTCCACAAGTGACGCATTTTTCCCTCTCAAAACGTCATCTCGCAGATTCCTCCCCAAGCTCGCCCTGCAGGCGGGAAGGAAGGGGAGTTTTGAGGGTCTGTCTATTCCCCTCACGCCGCCTTCAGAAGGCCGCCTGAATTGATGATGAGACCCTTAATTAAACCTGCGCTAAAATTTTAAGTATTATGGAATCTTGAGCTAAATCGAACTCAATAATGCTCCAGGCTTGAGCTACTTGCTTGAAATACGGAAATTCCACGACCAAATTTATAGGTTTTAATTCATTTTCAAAGTATCTAAACAGCCTGGTAAAAATTTATTTTCAAATAATTTCAAATCAATGGTAAAATTATTCAATCCTTGTAGTTTTTTAAAACTATTAGTGTCAGGATTGCGTTGGATACAAATATCTTCGATTTGTAGAGCCCAGATTCCCAAAAAGTTTTACCTTTTTACGAAAAACAAGTTCACATTGGCAATTTGGTCATGTATATTTCTTTTTATACCTATCTGTCACACAAACAGGCAGGAATACTCAGACATTCATTAACACATCACCTTCCAGCCAAAATTAATCACCAATACTTGCACAAAGTTGCGGTTGAAAACACTACATCACGAAGCACTGCACCAAATGCATTACGTTGATGACCGAACATATCATGCAACTTTTTACATCACCACGTGTTGTTATAACACATAGTCAGACGCATGAATGAATGTGGAAATTCCCTAAAAAATTTCAACATGCCATCCACCTTCTAACATCATCACGTGTTACTACAACAAATCGCCAGACGCATGAATGCATGTGACAATAGCCCAAAAATCTTTGAACAAACCATACACTTTATAACATCATCACGAGCTACTACAACACATCGCAAGACGCATGAATGTATATGAAAATAGAGCAACAATTTCGAACAAACCATACACCTTATAACATCCTCACGTGCTACTACAACACATCGCAAGACGCATGAATGTAAATGAAAATAGAGCAAAAATTTCGAACAAACCATACACCTTATAATATCCTCACGTGCTACTACATCCCATCACCAGACGCATGAATGCTTGTGGTAATAGCATAAAAATCTTTAAACAAACCATGGACGTTTTAACATCATCACATGCTACTACAACACGCATGAATGCATATGAAACTAGCCTAAAACTCTTTGAACAAACCATACACCTCATAACATCATCACGTGCTACTACAACACATCGCCAGACGCAAGAATGCATGTGACAATAGCCCTAAAATTCCGAGCAAGCTCGCCATTCAGCAGACCATTGACACGCTTGAGCGACTTTTGTCCCTGGCCCTGACGGGCTCATCTTGTTCTGGAGCACCAGGCCTCCTAATGCTGCAGTGAAGTCCGCTTAATTATGACGCTTGCGCCAGAGTTATATTGGACTGCTCAGAGAATGTGGCAGGTTTGTGACTAATTTAGAGGCTACGGGATCTTGTGAATTTAATAACATTATCAGACTTGAACTGGACAAGTTAGTGACTAACTTCGCCTCAGATATTGTGCCGGTGTGTCAGTGATCTACACGAGTATGTTACATATCTCTGAGGGTTTGTTATTGACCTCCATGGGCTTGTTATTGACCTCCAAAGATTTATCATTGACTTTTATGGATGTGTTGCTGACCTTCAAGGGTACTTGATTGCCCTCTAGGAGTGTGTTATTGACCTCTACTAGTGTGTTATTGACATCCACGAGTGTGTTATTGACAACCATGGGTTTGTTATAAAGCTCGATGAGTGCATAATTATCCTCTAGGAGTGTGTTGTAGACATCCATGATGGTTTCTCTGTTACCAGCGTGTTATTATCTATAACAATATGCTATTGACCTGTACGAACTTGTCAAAACCTCTACCAGTATGTTTTTGACTTATACTAGGGCAACAGTGACCTAGAGGTGTATACATTGTCTGAGCGACTTTGCAATCATCCTCTATGAGCGTATCATTGTTTTTATGAGCGTGTCATTGTTATCTACGAATGTGTCATTGTTCTCTATGAGCGTGTCATTGTTCTCTATGAGCGTATCATTGTTTTTTATGAGCGTGTCATTGTTGTCTTCGAATGTGTCATTGTTCTCTACGAGCGTGTCATTGTTCTCTATGAGCGTGTCATTGTTCTCTACGATCGTGTCATTGTTCTTTATGAGCGTGTCATTGTTCTCTATGAGCGCGTCATTGTTCTCTACGATCGTGTCATTGTTCTCTATGAGCGTGTCATTGTTCTCCACGATCGTGTTATTGTTCTCTACGACCGTGTCATTGTTCCAACGAGCGTGTCATTGTCCCTTACGTGCATATCATTGTACTCTACGAGCGTATCATTGTCCTCTACGAGCCTGTCATTGTTCTCTGCGAATGTGTCATTGCTCTTTACGAGTGTCATTGTTCTCTACGATCGTGTCCTTGTTCTCAAAGAGCGTGTCATTGTTCTCTACGATCGTGTCCTTGTTTCCATCGAGCGTTTCATTGTTCCCAACGAGCGTGTCATAGTCCTCTACGAGCGTGTCATTGTTCTCTACGAGCGTGTCATTGTTCTCTACGAGCGTGTCATTGTTCTCTATGAGCGTGTCATTGTTCTCTACAAGCGTGTCATTGTCCTCTACGAGCGTGTCATTGTTCTCTACGAGCGTGTCATTGTTCTCTACGAGCGTGTCATTGTCCTCTACGAGCGTGTCATCGTTCTCTGCGAATGTGTCATTGCTCTTTACGAGTGTGTCATTGTTCTTTGCGAATTAGACATTGTTCTCTATGAATGTGTCATTGTTCTTCATGAATTTGACATTGTTCTTCACGAATTTGACATTGTTCTCTACGAACGTGCCATTGTTCTTCAGGAATTTGGCATTGTTCTCAACGAACGTGTCATTGGCTTCCCCGAATACGTCAGCAATTCTCTACCAAAGACTCGACTGTCCTCAACAGACTGGCAATTTAAGCAGCGAAAAAGAATCACGTGGTTCAATCTTTTATTCTCGTGATATTCAATCACGACCACAGGGGTGTAATTCATGCAATGTTGCTGAAATATTTAAAGAAGATGTTAGGGAATTGACAGCATTGTGGTATAATTATGAAAAATTTCCTTTCGTGGTCTATCAAATTATTTGCCCTGAGTTAGCTGGTGGTGCATGAGTAATCACGGACGTTCCACTGCATAATTTAACTTAGGGTGCTGAAATATTTACAGAAGTTCTTAATAATACGACCAAATGCCATGATGGTTTCAAATAATTTTCATTCGGGCTCTCTCGAATTATTATTTGTCTTGATTTATTTGGTGGCTGTCGGTGAGAAATCACGTGCAGTGCTGTGTACGTATTGTTGAATATTGAAAGCAGACAAGCTTCATTAGGAGCCGGGGTAGTACAATACAGTGCTTTACATTCAATGTAGTCTTCTGATGTCTAACCCTTCATAATCACCTCACATTCAATATCTTCTGCAATATAGTGTTTCTATTCAATATCTTCTTTTGATGTCTAGCCATTGATAATTTCTTCCATGTAATATCTTCTACAGTACAGTGCTTTGCATTCAATATCTTTTACTGATGTCTAACCCTTGATAATCACCTTAAATTCAATATCTTCTGCAAAATAGTGTTTTTATTCAATATCTTCTTCTGATGTCTAGCCCTTGATAATCTTCTTACATTCAATATCTTCTACAATCCAGTATTTTGCCTTCAATATCTTCTTCTGATATCTGTCCCTTGATAATCTTCTTACATTCAATATCTTCTACAATCCAGTATTTTGCCTTCAATATCGTCTATTGATGTCTAACCCTTGACCATCTTCGTAAGGCTATCTTCAACTTCTTAAGCTCCTGTTCTCAGAGCATCAAAACAGGCATCTCGAAACACAAGCTCAAGAACACAAAGTTGCACTTCCTGAACTCTGACCGTCCCAATTAATATTCGCTAATTAAAGTCAACATTTCCAGCAAGTTTTCCTCTTGAGGAAACTCCCTTGAATGATTTTTCAGGCTGAATACAAACCTGTTCATTAATTGCCATACGGTACAAAAATGAAGAGGCAAAACTACTGGACTGAATTTTTTCAGCTCATGTCGAGCCAATCACATTTTCTGGCAGAATTTACACAAGATTTGAATACTTCAAAACCCTTTGGGGTGTAAAAAATTGGCAGCGGGATGAACTCTTCAATTTTTTTGTGGCTTTGGAACGCAAGCACACCGGGGCAGCTGTGCTTGTATTTTGCTCGTTAAGTGCACAGAACAACTCGCAATTAGCCACGTGTCTGCAGCGTCGCACTCGCTGTTATCGCGAGTCAACAGATGGACTGAACTATCAGGCCCTTATTTATTCCGAGTTGTACTTCAGCAATGTGTACTAGAGCTGTCATGACCTTATTTATTCCAGCAAGTCACGTGCCAGCAATGTGTACTAGAGCTGTCAGGCCTTCATTTATTCCAGCAAGTCGCACACCAGCAATGTGTTCAACAGCTGCCAGGCCTTCAGTTATTCCAGCAAGTCGCATACCAGTAATGTGTTCAACAGCTGCCAGGCCTTCAGTTATTCCAGCAAGTCGCATACCAGTAATGTGTTCAACAGCTGCCAGGCCTTCAGTTATTCCAGCAAGTCGCATACCAGTAATGTGTTCAACAGCTGCCAGGCCTTCAGTTATTCCAGCAAGTCGCACACCAGCAATGTGTTCAACAGCTGCCAGGCCTTCAGTTATTCCAGCAAGTCGCATACCAGTAATGTGTTCAACAGCTGCCAGGCCTTCAGTTATTCCAGCAAGTCGCACACCAGCAATGTGTTCAACAGCTGCCAGGCCTTCAGTTATTCCAGCAAGTCGCACACCAGTAATGTGTTCAACAGCTGCCAGGCCTTCAGTTATTCCAGCAAGTCGCACACCAGCAATGTGTTCAACAGCTGCCAGGCCTTCAGTTATTCCAGCAAGTCGCACACCAGCAATGTGTTCAACAGCTGCCAGGCCTTCAGTTATTCCAGCAAGTCGCACACCAGCAATGTGTTCAACAGCTGCCAGGCCTTCAGTTATTCCAGCAAGTCGCACACCAGCAATTTGTTCAACAGCTGCCAGGCCTTCAGTTATTCCAGCAAGTCGCACACCAGTAATGTGTTCAACAGCTGCCAGGCCTTCAGTTATTCCAGCAAGTCGCACACCAGCAATGTGTTCAACAGCTGCCAGGCCTTCAGTTATTCCAGCAAGTCGCACACCAGTAATGTGTTCAACAGCTGCCAGGCCTTCAGTTATTCCAGCAAGTCGCATACCAGTAATGTGTTCAACAGCTGCCAGGCCTTCAGTTATTCCAGCAAGTCGCATACCAGCAATGTGTTCAACAGCTGCCAGGCCTTCAGTTATTCCAGCAAGTCGCATACCAGTAATGTGTTCAACAGCTGCCAGGCCTTCAGTTATTTCAGCAAGTCGCATACCAGCAATGTGTTCAACAGCTGCCAGGCCTTCAGTTATTCCAGCAAGTCGCATACCAGCAATGTGTTCAACAGCTGCCAGGCCTTCAGTTATTCCAGCAAGTCGCACATCAGCAATTTGTTCAACAGCTGCCAGGCCTTCAGTTATTCCAGCAAGTCGCACACCAGCAATTTGTACTAGAGCTGTCAGGCCTTCAGTTATTCCAGCAAGTCGCACACCAGCAATGTGTTCAACAGCTGCCAGGCCTTCAGTTATTCCAGCAAGTCGCATACCAGTAATGTGTTCAACAGCTGCCAGGCCTTCAGTTATTCCAGCAAGTCGCATACCAGTAATGTGTTCAACAGCTGCCAGGCCTTCAGTTATTCCAGCAAGTCGCACACCAGTAATGTGTTCAACAGCTGCCAGGCCTTCAGTTATTCCAGCAAGTCGCATACCAGTAATGTGTTCAACAGCTGCCAGGCCTTCAGTTATTCCAGCAAGTCGCATCCCAGTAATGTGTTCAACAGCTGCCAGGCCTTCAGTTATTCCAGCAAGTCGCATACCAGCAATGTGTACTAGAGCTGTCAGGCCTTCAGTTATTCCAGCAAGTCGCATACCAGTAATGTGTTCAACAGCTGCCAGGCCTTCAGTTATTCCAGCAAGTCGCACAGCAGTAATGTGTTCAACAACTGCCAGGCTTTCAGTTATTCCAGCAAGTCGCACACCAGCAATGTGTTCAACAGCTGCCAGGCCTTCAGTTATTCCAGCAAGTCGCACACCAGCAATGTGTTCAACAGCTGCCAGGCCTTCAGTTATTCCAGTAAGTCGCACACCAGCAATGTGTTCAACAGCTGCCAGGCCTTCAGTTATTCCAGCAAGTCGCACACCAGTAATGTGTACTAGAGTTATCATGCGCTTGTTAATTCAATATCGAATTTCAGCAATGAGGACCACAGATGCAAGACTCCCGATTTTCCAGCAGGTATCGTGTCAGCAATGTGAACTAGAGCTATCAGGCCCCAATTTATTCCAAGTTGCATTTTATCAATGATGACCACAGATGCAAGACTCCCGATTTTCCAGCAGGTATCGTGTCAGCAATGTGAACTAGAGCTACCAGGTCCCAATTTATTCCAAGTTGCATTTTATCAATGATGACCACAGATGTAAGACCTGCGATTTTCCAGCAGGTATCGTGTCACCAATGTGAACTAGAGCTATCAGGTCCCAATTTATTCCAAGTTGCATTTTATCAATGATGACCACAGATGTAAGACCTGCGATTTTCCAGCAGGTATCGTGTCACCAATGTGAACTAGAGCTACCAGGTCCCAATTTATTCCAAGTTGCATTTTATCAATGATGACCACAGATGTAAGACCTGCGATTTTCCATCAGGTATCGTGTCAGCAATGTGAACTAGAGCTACCAGGTCCCAATTTATTCCAAGTTGCATTTTATCAATGATGACCACAGATGTAAGACCTGCGATTTTCCAGCAGGTATCGTGTCAGCAATGTGAACTAGAGCTACCAGGTCCCAATTTATTCCAAGTTGCATTTTATCAATGATGACCACAGATGTAAGACCTGCGATTTTCCAGCAGGTGTCGTGCCAGTAATGACAACTAGCGTTACTAGGCCCCGATATCTTGCGGCAGATCATCTGTGCATGTGCGCACTGCGAGCACAGCGCAATTAAACAGCGCGTAGAATTTGGCTCCATTGATCTAGCGTTTCATGCCTAGATCTGACGGCCATGTCGCCTATGGGGCTTCGGTGAGACATCGACATCCTTCAGAGCCTGTTTAAATATACATTAAGATATCTGTTAATGTTGAAAACGATGCACTCAAACTAATGGAATATGCAAGAAAAATGTACCAATGCAGAGTTGTACATATCCTGCAACACTTGTTTAAATGTACGTTATGATATTAATTAATGTTGAAAACGATGCACTCAAACAAATTGACGTGAATATACAAGAAAAATTTACGGATTCAGAGTCGGGGACTGATTAGGATGTTTTTCAAGTGTGGAATGTTATTGAGTAAGCCACTACAGACGCTCGTATGGTTGTCGATATGCATCACGGTAGAGGAAGCAAGGTAGGTTCAAACGATTTTTTTTTCGTTGACGGTGTGGTTTTGCTGACGTCACGGCAACGAACCAATGACAGCTCTCATATGGCACTTGGTAGCACTGCTACCCCCTAATCCGTCTCCACTATTGGCCTAACGACATAGTGTTCTGGTAACGTCATAAAATTTGTTTCAAAGAAAGCCTTTCTATTGGCTTGCCGAACAATGGGAGTTGTATTTCCCCCATAGCAATGACCCTACCTTGTTTCTTCTATCGTGAAATGCATTTAGATGCAGAGAAAATTGCTTAAGTGTCTTCTCATACAACAGTAAGTGTGAGTGGTCAGGCATGCCACGAGATCGCAGTGCAGGTGACACAACTCAGTCAGAGATGCACACTGATGCACAGTATCACACAACAATGTACACTGATACTTAACATTACTTAGTGATGTACACTAATGCACATTACACAAAGATATACATACACTGATACACAATACCATAATGATGCACATTGATGCGCAATGTCAAACAATGATGCACATTGATGCGTAGTGTCAAACAACAAAGCAGACTGATGCAAAATTACGACTTTGGGTGTTTACTCAGATCGTAAGCCCTACATCCTCTTAATGGTGTTTACCACGAGCTAAAATTTACACGATTCGAACAACGTCAATGAAATACCTGTCTCCATAATAAAAAAAGAAACATGTTCACGATTTGAGTCAATTTTGATTTGTTCCGAAATTATATGTTTACGGCTAGGAATTTTTACACACGATTTAATTCTCAGTTTGAGCACATTTTTTACATTAAATCTCACCGTCATGTTCAGAAGTTGTTCCACTGAGTTTCACTTGATGGGACGAGCTAATATCTTCGTAGGACGAATTTCATTAGAAAAAGCAACATTTTTTCCAAATTCATCTTAAGCGAGCATACGGAAAAAATAATTTCTTTATTTGGACCTCGGTTATAATTTTTTTTTGTTGAAAAGTACTTAAAAAAATTGCATTGTAAAAAGATAGTTTTAAAAGTTAATAAATTATTATGCACGTTCTTTAATTTCAATCCTCCTACTTATGACATGAGTCAATGTAAAACGAGTAATCAAGTTCAGAGAAAGCGTCAATTACCCGAGATTTTTCCTTCAAAACCACACCAAGCGGCATGAGTTCCCAGAGAATGAGTTGGAAACTTACTGGAACACACGGAGCGAATCTCATATTCCAATTCAGGAAGTCTACCGATCTTCCTTTGGGCGAGTTATGAAACATCTCCCAAGTTAGAAAGTAACTGGAAACTTCAGACATAGATAACTTTGTTTGCGCGGAAATCAAGTGAGATTGTGCGCTGAACAGAAGGTTTCGAGGTGCCCGCTAGAGGGCTGCTCTGATCGTGTGGTAGAGCGTCGGGCGTCTGCTGCAAACAGCATTGACGCGATGTGTATGCAAATCAGCGCCTGAAAAGACGGTCGTGAGTGTCGAATCTTGAGACTGAGGTTTTGAGCGTTGTATCTCAAGTGTGGGGTCGTGAGTGTCGAATCTTGAGACTGAGGTTTTGAGCGTTGTATATCTAATGTGGGATCGCGAGTGTCGAATCTTGAGACTGAGGTTTTGAGCGTTGTATCTCAAGTGTGGGGTCGTGAGTGTCGAATCTTGAGACTGAGGTTTTGAGCGTTGTATATCTAATGTGGGGTCGCGAGTGTCGAATCTTGAGGCTGAGGTAGTGAGAGTTGTATCGCAAGTGTGGGGCAGTGCGAGTTGTATCTCAAGTGTGGGGCAGTGAGACTTGTATCTCAAGTAGGGTGGAATCTAGACACACTGGCGCGAAGAGTAGAATTGAGAGGTTCACATATCTTTATTTCTACATGCGCTAGGAAAATGCATTGCATATTTCTGTTCCAGCAGAAACATAATTTTTACTCCATCTGGCAACAGAGTATTTATAGATACACACACGTTCTTTTACCACCGCTGTAACAGGACCTAACTCTGTCCTATTCGATGTTTGTAAATGAAGAATTTATTTGCACTTTTTCGTTAGGTCATCTCTTTGTTGGACTCTATTTCAGCACATGCACACAAGCGCACAGGTTTTTACCGCTTATTGTGTTAAGACAAGCGTTTTGTGGTTCATCGTCTCTAAATGTACTAAATATTGCAATCAGCGACGCTGTAAACGCGTAGAGCGGAAGGCAAAAATTCAAAATAGCGGCGTTATGTACATGTAAATTTCCTTAGGGACTCTTGTGACTTGAGAAGTGTAGTGTTTGTTTAATTGAAATGAGTCTCTTTGAAAACTTCACTGCGGCTTCACAAAATTCCATAAAATTCTACAGAAATTCAGGCCAAGTTGAAATAAGAAAGATAAACCGTAACCAAAATAATTACTCTGCAGAATACTTCTATTATGCAAATTGCAATGCGGTAAACAATGCAGGAGAGAAGGAGATTCAGGCAACCTCTCCTGGGAGTAGAAGTTCTCAAGGCATAGCAAATTGGGTATTATTTACAAGCTCCTACTTCTTTTCCTCGCTCCGCAGATGTAACAAAATTTGATATCGTAAGTCTGGAGTTTTGTTCGTGAGGCGAGGCGCTCTGTGTCACGTTTTGGACAAGAAAGACCTTGGATCGGTCCCAGTCTGAACCTCGTAATATTTTCACCCGATGATGTGAAACTCCTCCGGTGATTATATCGAATGGAAAAGACAAGTAGAAAAGGTTAGAGTGGAATTCTACTAGTTATTGAGTTGGAAATTTATTCAACCACTCAAACGGTCGGATCAGATGCTAAAAACAAATTTTATCTCACGGTTTTAACAATGGAGATATCAATAGAGATGTTTCCTTTCTAATGTCTCACACTACAAACATTGTAGAGCGATAGGGCTGTTCTAGATCTTGGAGAATAATTCTCAGGTTTATTATCGCCATAATTGATCTTCAAGTACCTAAATTTAACCTCATGACGTAGATTGGTAAATTGACAAAAATTGGAAAAAATTCCCAATTAAACCACATTCCAGCATGAAAGTTAAGGGGAGAAGTATTCAAAATAAAATAACATAGATTTACACACAAAAGAAGAACTAAAAAGAACTATAACTGGGAGACACGTCAAACTTGACATGAATATTTTACGACGTCTGGGTTCTCTCTCTAGACAAGTGCTGAGTCTAGCAGCTCAGGGAGCGATTCTGAGCCACCAGATGGCCAGGTGCGATCGCGGGCGTGAGATGAATTGGGAATTACTTTGAATGAAAAAATTGAAGCATTCGTAAGTTTTATTCCTAAGTTCCTTTGTTCCCACTTCTTAGTTTCACTCCTAAGTTCCTTTGTTCCCACTTCTTAGTTTCACTCCTAAGTTCCTTTGTTCCCACTTCTTAGTTTCACTCCTAAGTTTCTTTGTTCCCACTTCTTAGTTTCACTCCTAAGTTTCTTTGTTCCCACTTCTTAGTTTCATTCCTAAGTTTCTTTGTTCCCACTTCTTAGTTTCATTCCTAAGTTCCTTTGTTCCCACTTCTTAGTTTCATTCCTAAGTTTCTTTGTTCCCACTTCTTAGTTTCACTCCTAAGTTCCTTTGTTCCCACTTCTTAGTTTCACTCCTAAGTTCCTTTGTTCCCACTTCTTAGTTTCACTCCTAAGTTTCTTTGTTCCCACTTCTTAGTTTCATTCCTAAGTTTCTTTGTTCCCACTTCTTAGTTTCATTCCTAAGTTCCTTTGTTCCCACTTCTTAGTTTCATTCCTAAGTTTCTTTGTTCCCACTTCTTAGTTTCACTCATAAGTTCCTTTGTTCCCACTTCTTAGTTTCACTCCTAAGTTTCTTTGTTCCCACTTCTTAGTTTCACTCCTAAGTTTCTTTGTTCCCACTTCTTAGTTTCACTCCTAAGTTTCTTTGTTCCCACTTCTTAGTTTCATTCCTAAGTTCCTTTGTTCCCACTTCTTAGTTTCATTCCTAAGTTTCTTTGTTCCCACTTCTTAGTTTCACTCCTAAGTTCCTTTGTTCCCACTTCTTAGTTTCACTCCTAAGTTCCTTTGTTCCCACTTCTTAGTTTCACTCCTAAGTTTCTTTGTTCCCACTTCTTAGTTTCATTCCTAAGTTTCTTTGTTCCCACTTCTTAGTTTCATTCCTAAGTTCCTTTGTTCCCACTTCTTAGTTTCATTCCTAAGTTTCTTTGTTCCCACTTCTTAGTTTCACTCCTAAGTTCCTTTGTTCCCACTTCTTAGTTTCACTCCTAAGTTTCTTTGTTCCCACTTCTTAGTTTCACTCCTAAGTTTCTTTGTTCCCACTTCTTAGTTTCATTCCTAAGTTTCTTTGTTCCCACTTCTTAGTTTCATTCCTAAGTTTCTTTGTTCACACTTCTTAGTTTCACTCCTAAGTTTCTTTGTTCCCACTTCTTAGTTTCATTCCTAAGTTTCTTTGTTCCCACTTCTTAGTTTCATTCCTAAGTTTCTTTGTTCCCACTTCTTAGTTTCATTCCTAAGTTTCTTTGTTCACACTTCTTAGTTTCACTCCTAAGTTTCTTTGTTCCCACTTCTTAGTTTCACTCCTAAGTTTCTTTGTTCCCACTTCTTAGTTTCATTCCTAAGTTTCTTTGTTCCCACTTCTTAGTTTCATTCCTAAGTTTCTTTGTTCCCACTTCTTAGTTTCATTCCTAAGTTTCTTTGTTCCCACTTCTTAGTTTCATTCCTAAGTTTCTTTGTTCACACTTCTTAGTTTCACTCCTAAGTTCCTTTGTTCCCACTTCTTAGTTTCACTCCTAAGTTTCTTTGTTCCCACTTCTTAGTTTCATTCCTAAGTTTCTTTGTTCCCACTTCTTAGTTTCATTCCTAAGTTTCTTTGTTCCCACTTCTTAGTTTCATTCCTAAGTTTCTTTGTTCCCACTTCTTAGTTTCACTCCTAAGTTTCTTTGTTCACACTTCTTAGTTTCATTCCTAAGTTTCTTTGTTCCCACTCCTGAGTTCCACTCCTAAGTTTCTTTGTTCCCACTTCTTAGTTTCATTCCTAAGTTTCTTTGTTCCCACTCCTAAGTTTCTTTGTTCCCACTCCTGAGTTTCATTCCTAAGTTTCTTTGTTCCCACTTCTGAGTTTTATTCCTAAGTTTCTTTGTTCCCACTCCTGAGTTTCACTCCTAAGTTTCTTTGTTCCCAATTCTGAGTTTTATTCCTAAGTTTCTTTGTTCCCACTCCTGAGTTTCACTCCTAAGTTTCTTTGTTCCCAATTCTGAGTTTTATTCCTAAGGTTTTTTGTTCCCACTTCTGAGTTTTATTCCTAAGTTTCTTTGTTAGTTATAAGGCAATTGAAAAAATTACCTTACAGGATGATTTGCCTCAGGCTCGATTGGAATAAAAACATTCTTCAGAGATGTTTACCTCTGTGGGTTGTAAGAGGGTATTGTCGCGAAAAATTTTAAACACAACCAACAATTAATATCATTCTAGAATCGCGGAATTTAATAAATGCATTAAAAGCTTGTGAAATTTTATGTCATTCGCTGACAGCGGGGAGTTTTGTTTCAGTGTTCGGACAAACATCGGACAATTATCGGATCTACGACGCGACTAATGTTGCATCACATCTACGCACTTCAACAGTAAATCGTCTGTCCACAGCTCACATTACGCGGACTTGAGTCATAGTATTAATTGGTTAATGTGTTCTTTGTCACCTGATGAACTGGAAAATGTATTCAAAACTTGAAAATGAATACGCCATTTCTGGTATAAATGAGTTACTAGGAACGTTTTTTTTATCATAAGGTCTTACCAGCAAGGGGTATTCTGAAAGGTTTTCTAGGGTATAAAAATAATGTTACCTAAACTAAACAACTAAAAACTAAACTAATCAGCTGAAAAACGGTTTTCAAGATAATAGTTCACCATTTTTCCATTTAATTAGCTAAAATACTTTACTTTAAATGGCGTGAGATAGATTTTATATTTGGATTAGATTAGTCAATCCAGTAAAAAATCAGTTTATACAACACCATTGCTTATTTCATCATCATAGTTTCAGTCGTAACCATGAATTATACAATGTAATTTTTGAGTGCCTGATGTGTGATAACATTCAAATATTGTTGTATCTTCTACACCGTACGAAAAAAACTTAATTCTCAAACAAACTTTTTCAAAACATTTTTTGATATTTCATGCCAACGAAATGAGCACAATAACCCAGCGTCTCTCATTGTTTTTTCTCTGCTTAGTAGCAGTGAAGGACGGCACAAAGGCCTCCATCGACGACAACTGACCCTCAAAATGCCGGCCATGTCTTAAACTTGAGCCTCTCATGCCATAGACTGCTTTAAAATACCTGAGCGGAATGCCATCGACCGCGTTACTAAATTTTTACGGAGCTTTGCCATCTCATAATTCGTGGTCATTGATTCTAGGGGGAACTGCGTCATTAGTGAGATCTGGTTCTCGTGTGTGGCAGACTAAGGACTTTCTGTGAGAAAGACCCCCATAATTTTGCAGGCACGAAAACCTCGAATTTTCAGCAGTTATCTTTGCGGTGCGCGCATTGTGAAGCGAAACAATAGATTTGTAAATGTTTGGAATGAATTTTCCAGATAGGCTATCGCTCTCCGTTATTTTATTAATCATTAATGTGAGCAATCAATTGAAGGGTGGAAAGGTTTAGTGGACTACTTGCATAGGAAATCCATTCAAAGTAGTCCACTAAAGCTTTCCACCCTTCAATTATTACGAACGGAAGCTATTCAAAGACAAATATTGAAGGTAATGGGCTACTGCAGGACAATAAGTCTTTTTCAGCAATTTTTCACAGGGGTTAATGTCATGAAAAAAGTTAAATGAACTATGGTCAAACCTAAACTTAGAAATAACGTTTTTGAATATGATGTAAAAAATACAGCATAATAATGTTTGATCTCATGAATGTCTATTTATGTATTCATGAAAGTGTCAATTTGAACAAAAAATAAAAATAAGTTAGCCGTGGTACTAAATATCGGCTAACTGTCGCTCTACTGAACAGCAAGAATGTTTCTCGGAACAGAAACATAAGATTTGAATATTTAACCACAGCTGTGCTCTGAATTCTATAATTTTACGGTCAGCTCGAGAAATTTATGCTTAACTTTAAGGCTAAGAACCTAAAATTTAATGGTTAGAGTGACAAAGCGCGATTTTATTGTATTAGTGATTTACTTCGACAGTATGTGATGGGTACTAAATACTATATGAGGTCAGTTTAGAGCAATATGTACCAGAACGCATGGCGTGTAGCTTCTAAGCAAGACAAAGAAGAACAACAGAAGTTTCATTTTTATTTTCTCTAGGGAGAAAAATTGTTGACGATATTTTATTAAAGAATAGCATGTTTTTATTAATCCAATCTTTCTACAGATGTGCTCCAAGCGATGTAAGTTGAATTTTGCTGCAATAACCTTATGGAATCTTATAAATATTAGTATAACAATAGGAGGAGTTGAGCTTTCTTTTGACAGATGTCATCTCATATCAATGATGAAATTATTTATTTTTTGATTATTTTCTCATTATTGAGCTGGGTCATTTTTAACGTTGACTTTCTATATTCAACATATCTGTCAACATTCCGTGCCGCACCTCATATCAATATCAATACTCAATATCTAGTGCCGTACCTCAGCCTCAGTAAGAATTATCGTGTACGAACAAGTTTTTCACCAATTTAAACGGAGTTCTAGAAACGTGTATTCTCATTTTTCTTAGAAGTTTCATCACAATATCAATGTAATATACAGCACTTATTCATATCATGCCATGCGACTCCAAATATTTCGAAGACGTGCAAATTCAAACACCATTAACAACATAAACGGTTTGACTTGAAAACTAGCGCTAAGAAATGTGTACTCTCCCAAAACCACAAAACGCGTAGTTTATAACCTGGATATTCATGCTAAACAAACACAAACTCAACAAGATCTGATGTCAAAGCATCTCTGAGCCGAGAAGTCAGGTTCAAAGCACGTTACCTTGATGCCCAAACCACCAGCGATACGACAAATTAAAACAGAATGTATTTAAACAGGACGCCAGCCTAGTCCAGAACACACGGCCGCCCCAACATAATTCTCCGGAGGCTCACAGGGGCATTTGCCCCAGGGATTAGCCAGCAAGTTACCCACGCGACGGCGTCAGGATCGAACAATAGACAACAATCAGTCTGGATCCTCACCCCAGGCCCATGTGCTCCCTAAGACTTTAATGACCTCCAACTCAATGGAAACGCCCGCATTTGGACCTGTAATGGGACCTTAGAAGCAATGAACGGCTAATGTGATCAGCCTCATTGACGGCAGTGCGAGATGTCGTGTTAATGAGAACAGCGTAGTCACTAGTTGCGTTGGTGTTTGAATGTTGGCTTGTATTACTTGCAGCGTGTGGTGTTTGAATGTTGGCTTATATTACTTGCAGCGTGTGGTGTTTGAATGTTGGCTTGTATTACTTGCAGCTTGTGGTGTTTGAATGTTGGCTTGTATTACTTGCAGCGTGTGGTGTTTGAATGTTGGCTTGTATTACTTGCAGCGTGGGGTGTTTGAATGTTGCCGTGTATTACTTGTAGAGTGGGGTGTTTGAATGTTGCCTTGTATTACTTGTAAAGTGGGGGGTTTCAATGTTGTTTTGTATCATTTTAAGATTATCGTTAGGAATTTACACGCTGGAGCCCTCAGTCGTATGAATTCAGCGACTGCAATCAGTATTTTTGGAACGAAATGCAAGAAGTGAGTGTGAGAATGTGTTGACTATTTGTTCCGTCGCTAAGATTCCATCTCTTATACTTCATAGCCATGTCCGATTGGCTTGGGCTCCTTCCAATGATGTATAAATCGAGATTCCATCACGTGTTCACTTGATGCATGTGTTTCTTTCAAAAAACGAGTGCAACGCTTAATTAGATAGGAGCCAGTTTTCAAGCTATGTATGAAGTGACCCGGTCTACACTTAGAAGTGAGGCGTTCAGGCTAGGTTAGGTTAGGTTAGGTTAGGTAACCTAATTTTTATTAGGTTAGGTTGGGTAACCTAATCTTTGTTAGGGTAGGTTAGGTAACCTATTCTTTATTAGGTTAGGTTAGGAAACCTAATCTTTGTTAGGGTAGGTTAGGTAACCTAATCTTTATTAGGTTATGTTAGGTAACCTAATCTTTGTTAGGCTAGGTAACCTAATCTTTGTTAAGTTATGGAGTCAAACCTAACCTGGGCTATCAAGAGACACCTCCCCTGTTATAGTGTCCTCTGTGCTTCATAGTAGTGACGTGGTCTTGTTGTTCTTCTACGACTTCACCTGCCGGCAATGAAAGCAAGGTTAATCGTAGAACCCCGTCCGTGTCTCCCCATGAACCCTGAACCCGAAGAAAAGATATAAGATAAGCGCTTGCACGGCTCTCTATGCTTGAATTTTTAATAGGACCAGCATTAATTTAACGTCCCACAAAGATTATGGGTATAAATTAGATCGAATTGTTCTGTGAAGACCAGGTACACGTAGCTGCTATGCCTATTCGTAATATGCTGGGGTTCGACTTGCTGTTCTGTTTTGCGTTTTGCGTCTGTGTTTTCGGGTGTCAAAATTCTTCACGATTTCTTGTATGAGATAGTCTGTTTAATCTTTGAAGTATGAATTCTGAAATCCGAAATACAATAATAATTTCAATAGATCTTGAATTCGTGTTGAACTTCATTCAAATTAATTTACTGTAAAATTAGAAATGTAATGATGAAGAAATATAGATAGGTCTATCTAATCATCACTCTCATATTTTCTCGACACATTTTATTTCATCAGTAGTAAGTTAAATCTTAGGTGTAATCTCCGTAGAGTTTCCACTACTGTATGTGTAAGAGTAAGTTAAATTTCAGGTGTATTCTCCGTAGAGTTTCTAAATACTGTTTGTATGATAGAAAGTTAAATTTCAGATGCATTCTATGTCGAGTTTCCAACACTGTTTGTGTGAAAGTAAGTTAAATTTCAGGTGTATTCTCAGTAGAGTTCCGTAGAGTTATAAACCATTTCGTCAAAACAATTTAACGAGTATCGTGCGTAAAGTGTTAATGGTAAAGTTTAGGAAAGTACACCATGGGTGAATTCTTCAGCAGAATTTCTGCATAGGGGAATCATTTTTTTTCACTTAGTTTGATTTACTTGCTGTCTAGATTCACCAACTGAAATGAATTACCCATCATCTCTTTACATCGGCAAAGCAGCAGAAGGGTCTCAGCGAATACGATGAATAAAAGTTGAGAATAGCTCAGGTTAACATTTTTTCGCAACTGCAGTGACAAATGCCTGCTGAACACCTCAGGGAACACCGAATCGATGTTCGTCATCCATTCTTTCTGTAGATAAATTGGCAACATTCGACACATCAGACACACATTCTCTACAGAAGTCCAGAGCTGGTTCTGCGCTCTCGAAATATAAGAATATAACCCTTTGTTGAACAAATGTGACCTTTTTCTGGATCAGCGATAGATTTTATTAATAGGGTGCGTGCATACCTTTAGGTAGGAATATGATTCGTTTATTTTCATTTCTTGAATAAATTTCACTTACAGTGAAATCGATGAACTCATCATTCAACCTCGATGCTCAAGAAGTTCGATAATACTGCGCTCGGAAAACATTATCACATTTTCGAGGCATATTTTGTAGTAAATCATTCTGTTACGTGATAAAATTCATCTTACGTATTTTTACAAATAGACTAGCTTATTTATTTTGAAGATTTATTATTCATAAACTTATTTTCCTAGATGAATTATTTAGACTCATTTTTTACTAAATATCATCATGGCTTTTCGTCATTTTTTAGAAGAAATATCTGTATATATTATGTATATGTATATTATTTCAAAATATAATATTATATATATATATTAAAAAGAATATATAATAATATATTCTTCCTCACACCCTCACTTCCAAGTAAGGCCTGATCTATCACAGAATACCAGGCTTGGAAAATATATTCTCAGCAAATTAGCCTTCTATTTCACGCCCCATCGTGGCTGTCTTTAAACCTTGAGCTCCCCTACGATGCATCAGCCGTGAATAATCGAAAATATTTTCAAAGTGTTTTTTTAAATGGGAAATAACACACGTCTTTTTAGGTGAATTTCGTAAGTATTCAAAGTCATGTTCTTAATTTTAAATTCAATATTAATAATAAAATAATTCTCCATTCAAACTGATATTAACAAGCATAATATTAAAATTTATTGGAATTATGTAAAGTTGGAGATTAGATAGCAACCATTAACTCTTGAATTATATTTTCATAAAGGTTAAAAGGCTACTTTTGAATTCTTAGGTAACTTTTAAGTATTTATTTCAGTACACTCTGGCATAAACTATTGTGGTCGAGTAAGTCAGGTTATGATCGATCACTTCTGTATTTCATAAATGTCACATCTTAAAATTTTGATCTAAACTCTAGTACGAAATGCATGGGAATGGTATTCATGCTGTCTGAAAACATGATAAACAATTTGAAATATTTTTCATCTTTCAACTCTGGTGAATTTTGAAGTAAATCTTTCATATCAAAGATGTATGGCAATAATTTGTCATTTCAACCATAGGGTACTTGACAGCCCTCCTTGAAGACAATTCTTCCAAACTACAAATGTAATGACGCTTGGAAAAACGAACTCAATTGAAGTACTAACGCAGTGTTACCTCAACAAAGGTCTCGCGATCAATGTCAAACCTCGAACATTTGCCACAATTTCTTTGTCTCTCGCAATCTTGAGTTTATCATAGTTATTGGAACTACTGAATAATGTCTAGAACGATGAAAAGTGAGCTAAAGCAGTACAGTTTGTCGAAGTTTTCTCAAAAAAACACATTGAAGAGTTTTTAGAATTATTTCTCTGGAGTACCTGCATCTCGTACGGTACAAAATTTTGTAAACTATGATACAAGAAGCGTCTTTTCTGTAAATGCTAATTCAATGAATGCTTTGACTTTTTTTGTTTTAAGATGAAGAAGATTAAACCATTTTTTTTCAATTTAAACGATCACATCACGGTGAATGCATATTGCAATGCATATTTGAGTCCTTAGAATTAACAAATCGGAATGGTAGTAATGATTTCATGATAACCTAAATTGAACCAGTTTCTCACGTTTTCAATTTCAAGTCCCAAGTCTGTGGGCCGCATGGTGCACTAGTTTTGAAATATGGAGCATCTCCCAGCATTAAAAAACTGTTATGGTCTTCTTAAATACCGAAAACCTTTGATTTGAAGGTATTGCATCATGGAAACGCAATAAAAAATCGCTTTTAATAAATGCATCATGGCCCTAGTTTCCTTAAACAAATTTTTCGAAATCTTTAGCTCTTTATTTAAATGAATTTTGTCTTACAACTGTCCAAGATTACATTTATAGGTCTAACTATTACTCTCAACAAATGAAAGAACGCTAAATTCATGAATTATCTATTCTCCATTCTTTAGAAATGAGCCCTGGTTTTTTCATTGAAATTTTTTCTATTGAAGGAAATGTTAATTTCTCCCTCAATGCAAACCGTGTATTCGAATTATTTCCTAATATTTTTCCAGCATTTATTTTGCATGATCATTTTAGAGAGAAGCTTTGGTGTAACTTGTTCCTCCTTTTCTCGCTCAGTTACTTTCAAAGCTTACGTTAACTTATCGAGAAATAATTTTAGAGAGAAGCTTTAACTTGTTCCTTCCATCTCTGATTAGTTACTTTCAAAGCTTGCGTCAACTTATCAAGAAATAACCAAAATGAGAAACTTTACCTTGTTCCTTCCATCTCTGATTAGTTACTTTCAATGCTTACGTTAACTTATCGACACATAATTTCATGTACCCTTGCTTTATTGGTGCCGCTTTAGGGACAAATGGTGATTCGTTTCCTGCCGTCGTCCTCGTTCTTCGTGACACCTATCCGTCCATTACTTGTCTCGTTTATTGTGCCTCCAATCTTGAACTTCTATTTCGATTTGGCTGTTCACTCAGCGTGTGTACAAAGGAGGCTCTCAGCTTCGGTCACGCCTTGAGACTGACACTCTGTATCAATTTGGAGCCAGATATTAGATACGTCTACCTCCTAACCTCGGCTGCCTCCAGTCTTGATTCAGACGAAACGCTTGCATGCTATGCAAGACTTCGGCCAGTTTTCCGCAAAGCTCTCGTGTTTATTAGGATTAAGTCGCTCAGTTTAATCGGTTTTCACTGTATTTTTTTTATTGATTTCTAAAATTAACTTGCAAATATTATCATTGTTCATGCTTTTTGACGATGTGTACTTCTAATCTGACATAAAATTTTCATGTTTCCAGGACTCAGTATTTTACGTAGGTCCAATATGTATCAAGACTTGATGAATATTCTTGAGCGGCTAGTAGAATTAGTTTGACTGAAATGAAATCTCCGATGTAATAATTTATTTGTTCGCCAAACTAAAATTCACAAAACACTTCTAATGGAAACGTGGAAATTCGTAACAACCATTCCAAACTTTTAGATACTATTCAAATAGCCCACAAGTAAATAGCCGCACAAATATCAGTAGTTATTATTATTGTTATTATTACCACTATTATTATTATTTAGCTACCATAGAAGTTAGATAACAATAGTACAAAAGTTAGTAAGTGCTCCCGAGATGATTTCTACATCATACTGAAGGTGAATATAACCGAATTGCTCAATAGTGTTTTCTTAAAAAGATTCCCAGATTACAGTTATTCCCATTTGCAGAACACATAACAAAGTAAGTCTATCACGATACGCAACCGTGATACAATGACTCACGTCCACCAGAGTAGCCACAGAAGATTGAGCGCAAGACGAGGCTTCTCATAATCCTGTCTGTCGGGTCTTCACGAAGATGGATCTGCAAATTCCCAGATCCAGTTAGTTATTTGAAGCTAATAATTAAACGCCTACCAGGAACTGTTCCTTAGCAATGCGAATCATTCTTGACCATGTTATTAAAAAGTATTTTATTTACAGGTTATATTGTCGAGTAGATAATTATATTTGTCTGATAAAATAATTCGCTGAAATTTTTATTTACTGAACACATTATCTGATAAACTAGGTCAGTAAAAGTTTTTACTGCTTTTCTATTTCATCATAAGCTTCTTTATGGTTATTTTCTTGCTATATAGATTATAAAGCACGAACGTATTCTATATCTAAAGCCATAAACTCCGTACTTATCAGCAAAGGAAAAGTTCTCCACGACTCACCGACTCGGTAACGCACTTACATTTTTATGCTGCAATAATGGGAAAACAAATGAGCATAACAAAGCAAAACATGAATGATAATAGAGACCAAAATAGGCGAAGTACTAACGCTGTGTCTCCTCAACAAAGGTCTCGCGATCAATGCCTCTGCATTTCCTTTACCACAAAATATATACTCATTTAAGAAAAAACTATTTCTTATGTTCAATACAGATTGTTTTCATTCAAAATTAAATGTAGCGAATTGTGCGGCTGTTTACAACAGTTCTGATTTTATTTGCAATACCGATAGTTATCTAATTCAAATTTAAGTCTTTATATTTTGGATGAGTGTTTGACAGTGAAACCTTTTATCTATTTAGGAAACTTTAGAACTCCGCGAATAAGCAGGCTTAATTTTGAATAAAATGGTCGTGATTCTTTTACAAATTACAAAAAGTACCTAGTGAACTTGTAGAACTGGATGTATCAAAATAAGAAACTGCTTGTAATTATCGTGAGTTGAATTCGAGGAGAAAGCAACTATTAACAGGAATTTGTTAAAACAGAATTTATCAAAAAGTCAAAAATATTACGGAGGCGTTCACTTTATAAGAACAAACCTCGCGCACAAGAAAGTCTTCACTCCTTCCTGTCGACCAACGAACCTTCTAATCTTATCAAAAAATGAAATAAAAGCACTCGGCCTTTATTTTAGTGCAGAATTTTTATTCCCAAAGATGTCGCAGGATTTTTCTTTGAATTTTGCAAGTGGCTCACGAGCACACTTGAGTAGCTGCAGAGCAAAAGTTCCCCTGTCTAATTAGGCAGGAGAGAAACTCTGTCTCGGAAGTTTCTAAAAAATCCTCAACCCGTTTCCAAGAAATGACATTCCTAATATTAAATACGATCCATCAGTGCGAGAGATATCTCCCTCTGCGTCTTGTAAAAGAAATTAATGGGCGAGTGAAATTCGGCATGCAGTGCGTGTTTTTAAGTGAAATTCGGCGTGCAGTGAGTGTTTTGAAATGAAATTTGGCGTGCAGTGCGTGTTTTTAAGTGAATTTGGCTTACAGTGCGTGTTTTAAAGTGAAATTCGGCGTACAGTGCGTGTTTTCAAGTGAAATTCGGCATGCAGTGCGTGTTTTTAAGTGAAATTCGGCTTGCAGTGCGTGTTTTCAAGTGAAATTCGGCGTGCAGTGCGTGTTTTTAAGTAAAATTCTGCGTTCAGTGCGTGTTTTTAAGTGAAATTCGGCGTGCAGTGCGTATTTTCAAGTAAAATTTGGCATGCAGTGCGTGTTTTCAAGTGAAATTCAGCGTGCAGTGCGTGTTTTTAAGTGAAATTCGACGTGCAGTGCGTGTATTTAAGTGAAATTCGGCATGCAGTGCGTGTTTTTAAGTGAAATTCGGCGTGCAGTGTTTGTTTTCAAGTGAAATTTCTTTGTACAGTGCGTGTTTCAAAGTGAAATTCGGCGTTCAGGGCGTGTTTTTATTTCGTGGAGAAAAATGCGAAAATGAGCGTGGTCCTCGTACACACTACAATGAAAAGACAGTTAGTCTTGATAAAATTAATTCATATCCTCTTTAAAAATTCATGGACTGATAGGAAATGTTGCGTTAAGAATACATGAATACGTGAAGAATGATTCAGCTATTTGAGTGAGAAGACATACTCAGTGATGATTTGATCATTATATTCCAATTGTTTGAAACTATTTTCATTCACTTATTTTATACGGAATACATTAGAATTTGAAAAAGACATTTAAAAATCTATTAAAGAAGTTAGAATAATATTAGCTCATTTGAAAATGACTAGACTATTTGCAATCATTCTCAAATTTAGAATAACGGAGGTGGGCCAAAGTATTCCATCAGGGAGATCTGATAATAGATTTTACCTCCGCAGACATCACTTGCTCATCATTTTCCACCCTTTTGCTCCCTATCACGTCTTCATCTCGCATGTTTTTTTATATTTGAATAAATTTTAATTGTGTTAACTTCAGTCCCTCGAAATGTACATTTATTCATTCAGTGTGATTAGCTTCGGAATACTTGATAACGATGAATATTTCAAAGAAGAAATTAATGAGTATCTCCTGCTCTTCAAGTCACAGTCGTGATCATTCAATTTCAAATTTCGATTTCAATATCAACTGTAGCAACTGTACTTCAGATCGTTGTTGTGAAATAGTAAATGACATAAAAAAGTACATTTCATCAACTGCACATATTCTTTACTCCTGTGTCTTGAAACAGCCGATATACGAAAAATAATTTCCAAAAAGAAAATAAGTGATCAGGGGGAAAGTATTCGCTCAAACGAGTAGGCTAAAGTGAACCAGCAGAGATATTCGCACCAAAATACTTCAAAAGCGAGTGAACATTACAAATAATGGTTGTAGTTTCTGTCACAGAGCATGAATTCCAAGTTCATGCTCTAGTCACCAAAGTTTAGCTCCAAAGTTGACGGTTTTCACTGAATTATGCCCGTGGAATTTAAATTCTGGGTCACCGTGGAGGTTGCAGAGAGATTCCCTTGATTCAGAGGCCCCTTTCCGGCAATCATAGCGAGCAGATTCTCACCCAACGCACGTCTTGCATTCAATTTGGAGAGCGCGTCAAAACAGGGACCGTATTTACACGGAGCAACAGTTGAGGCCTTCATTTCGCTCGATTTTGGCGTGTTTTTCTTTTGGTCGACGTCCTGGGAAACTTCTTGGCTTTGTGTTCCTTCTTGTACGTGATGCGAAAGACTTTATTGTCCGAGAGCACCGTTCTGTTTTTCCAGATCAATGGTGGTTATGGTTCAGGTGGAGAAATCCTCGACATAAACGTGATTCTGTTTTGCTGGAAGCTTGTTACGGAGGACTTTGAAACAATTGTTGGTGGGGAGGGTTGTTGAATTTATATATAATTTAGGACTAATCCATGAACTCACGAAACAGCGATTACGTGGCCGAATTGTGGAGTTATATTTATGTGTACGTGGTCATTAATTTTATTCTTCCATATAACAATATTAAGGGTAAACTTCCACCGTACTGCTTTACGCAGATAAAGGCAGCGGTATACTCATTTCGCATTGATGGCCTACAATGCATCAGAAAAGATTTGTGCTCCAATGAAACATTTCGCATAGAAAAAGTATTGCTTAAATAGAGGTTGTGGCACAGAACTGTCAATAGTTCTGTTTACTTCATCTCTCTGTATTGATTGCTTTCTGGCATAAATAAAGTCAAATTTATGTCAAGAAAGGTGATAAAATATTACTGAACTTTGAATCCAATGCTTCATTAAATAAGAGAGTGAATTCTCAGTCACTAAATCGTTTTCTTGTGTCCTGTTTCAGTTGGCCTTCTTCACAGAAGGCATTTGAAGCAAGTAGTCATGTCTTCTATTAAAGCTCCGTAACAAACTCAGTCCTCACGCTGATCTTGTTTATCTGTTTAGTTGCGCACGTTGGGAATAGGAGTATATTAAATTTACATCTCGTATTCTTCTCGTAGAAATTTGACAGCATTTTGATAGGGGTTCTTTTTTTATCTAACATCAATTTTTACCGTCAAAGAGCATTCTGGTCAACGTAGAAATCCACGTTCAACTCACCAGTTTTATCTTTTTGTAGTAGCTCAAATTTTTGAGTGCTTGTATCTTTTCCCATTTACACCGGCTTTGAACTATAATGGAACTCCATACATCAACGCAATAACAATTTGATAACCGTATTTATTTTTTTTTCTATTTTAGAATATTCACTATGTGATGGTTACTTTCAGGGATATGTTTTGTAAACAAAATCTTATAGTGACGATGTCCTATGGCCGTAAGGTTTGAAATTAAGTGTTACATAGGATATATGATGAATGCTCAATGCGGCTTGTCTTGCTCTTTCATTTTCCGTTTGCGTGCAAATGCAAAATGATGTACTTCTCTACTCAGCTGGGTAAAAAAGGCTACAGAGATGGTTTTGAATCCATTCAAGAATTTTTCATCCCCCAACATACCAGCAGCAGCGTCATTTGAGCATTTCTAAAACTCTTTTATCAAGTTCGTGTTTACGCGCGCTAGAAAAGACCTCGGCGAAAAACTCCGCAATATTAGGGATCGGTTTTTGAAAACGCATGAGAAATATTTGCATAGGCATTCAAAATCGCGGTATCATAAGGAGAAATCTATTCAAGCAAAGATCAGTTCAAAGAGAACTGCTCAAACAGGCGAGCTCTTCAATTCTTCTGCAAAAAAGCGCTCCGCATAACTCCGAGGCGTTTATGAACACTGCATTATTCCGGGCGGCGGGAATCGCAGTGTTTGCTGCCCAAAATTGTGTCTCACTTTGATGCCCATTCTAGCATCTTAAGACGAGACCAAACTTGCCCTCTCCAGCGAATCTTTTGTAAAAAATGCCGTAATAAAAGTGTTTTAATTTCGCACACACCTTTATTCTAATTGTTTACATTTTCTTCTATTGAAATTTTCCACATTTTATGTATTTTTTCCTTGGAAAATAAAACCTGCTTCGTTAGCCCTTTTACTTGTTTTTTATTCAGAATGTACGGTTTAGCCAGCTTTTAACAATATAGAACAGTACGAGTCGAGTCCCTCCAGAATTGATATGCCGCTAAAACTGGCGGCGTCCTGTTTTTAGCGCGTTTCCGGCATAGGCAGAGGAGCGAGCAGAGATATCTGCACAGCCAAACTTTGCGAATCACGTTTCCGAATTTGCTGCAAAATTGCAGCGGCAAGACGAAAAGATTGAAAGCTTAGAATTCTGGCGCACTGCTCTGAACGTAGCATTGATCGAACCTGACTGTGGACTGGAAAATTTCTCCGTCGCGTTGACGAAATGATGCGGAGATGTGGGAAATGGCCCGAACTTGTGTAGATGCAAGACTAGTGATTGTACGCAGAGGATGATGTTAATGAGCGACTTTGGGTGAAATTTCGGGTGAAAAACTGCTTCTACAATGGAGTAGGGAAAACACTGCTTCTATAATGGAGAGGACGGAGCACTGCTCCTCCAATGGAGAGGGTGGAGCACTGCTTTTCTAAAGGAGTGGGGGAGACACTGCTTCTCTAATGGAGTGGGGGAAACACTGCTTTTCAAATGGAGTAGGGTTAACACTACATCTCTAATGAAGTGTTTGGAAATTAAAAAATTATGCAGTAAGCAAACTCTAAATTAGCCTTGAGTAACTCGCTTCTATTGCGTGTAATTCATTCTTGAAATACTTGAGTTGTACTGCAGATTGGCATCGTTCAGAAAAATAAGGAAGATTTTATCTCTTCGTGAAATATTTCATGGAACATTCTTTAGGTTGATGTTAAAGAAAAAATTTGGGGCTCTTTTTTCTATAAATGATCCAGCATACATGGAGAAAAAAATTACTACGCAATTCCAAACTCAGAGAACATAGTTATAATAAAGTGTATTTAAATACTCCCATAGTTGTACTATTGCTCTCATGTTCGCATTATTACTCTCATATTAATATTACAACTACTCTCATATTAATATCAAAATTTTCATTATTTTATCATTAATTATTCGTATTTCAAAGGTAAGTCCCTTATAATTAATCTCCATTGTCTCACTTTCGAATATTTTTTGCACTTAAAGAACGTGAATGCACGGGTGCAACGATTCGAACTATTGACGTTTGGGAAGCTGAGCACTTTGTTTGCTCTTTCCATATCAAGCTTTTATCCAGTAAAATATGACCATTTCATACACAAAAGTGTGAACTTTTCGTGGGTCCGAAAAATTTGAAACAAAGAAATTGATTATCTGAAGTATTTTTGATAATTATTAGGCTTTTTCACAGTGTAAAAGATGAGTCCATCTTGAATCACACTTCAACTTGTGTCATTTCTCATATCTCGGATTTTCAATAATCGCCGTAACTTTTATTGCTTATTAATGGACTGGCGTAAGTCTTTACGTCCTAAAAAATCTGTTCTTTTTATCCCAGTTTGGCTTTTTGATCTCTTTAAAGAGTAGGACATTGACTTTTAGGTGCCCTTTTTTGCACGCTATTCTTGACTTTGATGATATTTCAAGATCACCGGGAACGTTAAAAAAAATTCATTCACCAGGAAATTTTGGTGAGCCTTTACGTAAATAAATTTATCTTGTAAAAGCTTCAAGTTTAAATTATGTTTTAGTTAACGAAACCTCTTTTGCGAAGTACTGAAATACTGAAAGATAAAAAACTTTTTATAAAAGAAATTTTAGGAGGGGGTAACGGCATTCTGTTTTTAACTTGTTGGCCCCTAGGAATGGTAACCTCAAATGGGCGTTATGTTAATTTATCAACAGAAATTTGTACTTCAGTATGACACAACTTGCCTTCTTGAAAGAAATCACAATTTGTCTACTTTAGGCGCCTCTTCACAAGTCACAATTAGTCTACTCGAGGCGACTTTACACAAGTCACAAAATGTCTACTCGAGGCGACTCTACACAAGTCACAATATGTCTACTCGAGGCGACTCTACACGAGTAACAATTTGTCAACTCGATGCGACTCTACAAGTCACAATTTCTCTACCCGAGAGACGGTCCCGCAGCACCAGGACAAGAAGTTAGGGAATAAAAACTGCTGTCTAAACCGCCCACAGCTCAGATTTTTTCCTCCAGGTCCGGAGTTATCGGGCAAATATTGCGCCAGTTTTTGGGTCGGGCGAAATACGGAAATTTGAAGCGCTGAGGGATCTCGAGGAGTGTACTCAGGTTGAAGCGAAATATTTGTGAAGAATATATTTGTTATGATTTTCACAACATCAACTTTATATACCTCCGATGAATTTCGGTCATTAAAGCATGAAATGTTTTTCATTTGAAGGATCTTTTTTTTCTTATTATTGTTAGTATTTGTTGCTTAATTCTTTATCTTCTAAAAATTATTTTACCACTCAAAACTTTTAAAACCTGTGTGGGTTTTTCAGTCAACTATTTAATTAATAATTATGGCGTACTTTATTAATGAAATGTGAATAAAATACATATATACTGTAAATAAATCTACTTTGTATAATGTAAATAATATACTATGTGTATTGCAAATAAATGTAGTGTGTGTAATGTAAATAAATGTACTATGAATAGTGAAAATAACAAACAATGTATAACGTGAATAAATGAACTGTGCACAATGTAAATAAATGTACCCCGTATTATGTGCGTAAATGTCTTATGAAAAATACCAATAAACGTACTATGTATAATTTAAATAAAGGTGCTACGTGCAATGCAAATAAATGCACAATAATGTCTCACATTTCGTCTCAAAGTTCTCACAGAGTTCAAATTGCTCGCAATATTTTTTTAGGCATCGACGTCAAGTTTCTAAGTGTGGGGTTACATTTTTGTTCAGCTCGCATGTTATTTACACAGAAGTATTCGTCTTATTTTATTCAGCAAAATTGTTCATGAATAAAAAGGAAATAATTAGTTTCACAAATAACTGGTAACGTGGATCCCAACTTGAATGTAAGGAGTCATATATAAAAAAGTATTGAAAGGTTGACGACTTCTGTTATTTTACATCTTGCAGAAGCGACCAAATAGGAAAGACCATTGAATCAGCAATCGAAGTCAAGACTATTTTATTTTTTTGTCCCTATTGAGGTGGCTTCCCAGTCACTGGCAGGCGTGCCAATTACAACCCAAGAAAAACTTTTGTTTTAAACGTATTCTCAATAGCAACTTCAGCCACTGCTTATTTTTAGGTGAAACTTGCTAGCTCTCCGACCGTCTTCCCTGGTGTAGGACTGCGTAATGAAAAAGCCTATCACTACATCTTAGAACACCGGAATAAGCTTCCAAGAGAAAGTAGCGGTGTTTCGCTTACAAAACAAATACTGAGACCGAAAATGTTCCCTTCCGCATCCTAGTATTACTTTCGGAGAATCCCATCGGAAGAAATAAGAGAATATCTCATGGGAGAGGATTATTTTTCGAACATTTCCATGAGAGTCCAAGTTGCTCAGAGAATGGGATTTTGGTTAGGAGGTCGGAAACGAAGCAGAAAGAATTGTGAACTGTTCACGCAAGTACAACTGTTGCAGCATGCCCTAAACAAATAGTGAAAATGCAGAGAGTTGTAAAGTTGAGAAGGGTTATCAAGCGAAGTACTTGAATAAACATGCGCCGATGAACCAAGTGTGATTTAGAAGCATCAAAAATGCATACTTCAAGTAAAATATATTATTGCAGGAATTGAATAGACATGACGTTCAGAGAAAATTTTAAAAACTTGTTATAACGGAAAATTAGAAAGGTTTTTGGTTGAGTAATTTACTAGAATAATGTAATACATTCGATGATATAATAAATACAGGATAAAAAAAATTTGATGACACCTAAACTTTAGCTGCAATACAATGATGCATTTGATGACTTTGAACATTCATTGAAATAAAATATTTCATTTGATGATACCGAAGGAGAGCTCGTGTATAGCGCGCATGCGCAGCTAAATGCAATTATAAAATAAACAACTGATAACGTCATTAACAAACTCAACATTAAACCTATGAAAACATTTCCAACGTACAATCAAAACAACATTGACAATGTCACATCAAACTCTATTGAACTCGTTTACATTTCACTCAATAACCAGGGCTTTGACAAGCTAGGCGTTTCATTTTGCACCAGACGCGAAACAAAACCCTCTATGATCAGTCCAACAACTAAAATAAAGTTCGTTAAAAATAGCTACAAAAGATATCAATTTTGTATTTTATTTTAAGATTATCATAATAAAAACCTGATATAAAATGCAGTCTTTGAAATCGACTATCAAAGTGCATCAACAAATTAACTATGTATGCAGTGCGTTATGAAAATTTGAGTGTTCATAAGGCTCTTATTTGCATAGCGCAGACTTTATACGTTTGTTTCATGTCCCTCGATATCATACCGTGAGTGGTGAAATTTTAACACGTGAAGTATTGGATTTGAGAACAAAATGTTAGAGGTATATTGCGAGCTGTGTGGAAGAATTCAGACGCCTTCATATTGTTGTGACCGATCTCACTATTCTAAAGACTTGGGCTTCGCTCACTCAAAACGATGTGTGTTTTTTTTATAAAATTTGATTAATACTTTGCATAAGCTGATATTCATCAAAATTGCTCACTAGGAAATGGCGCGCGTTCTCTTTTATCGACTATGACTTATATTTTGCTGTCATTGATCCTCGTTAAAATTTCAGATGGAAAAATGACATTTTTCTTATAAACTTAGATTAGTATTTTGCTGACGTTGATCTTCATCAAAATTGCTCGCGCGAAAATGGCATGCATGTTTTTAGAGATCTAGATCTATATTTTTCTCACGCTAATCCTCATTCAAATTTCTGAAGAAATCACTTCCGTTTTCCCGTTGCATCGTTTTTCGCGGAAGCAAAATTTAAAGAGTGTTGCTCTTTGCGAATGACAATATTTTTGTTAAGGATGTTAAGGAATTTAATCTTATAAATTAAATTTAACAATTCCTGTCGCTTATAATTCCCTTAAAACTTGTAGAATCGTAGCTTTCTTATAAACGTGGTTTTAAAATATAATGGTGTCATTCGTTCTGGCGGTAGAGTCATCAATTCTGAATAGGAAGTTTATATGGTAAGTTGTTATGTTATGAAAACATAAATTTCCCCATTAACGGAGACAGCAAAAAAGTCTTGTTTACAGTGATAGTATTTCAGATAAATATATATTATCTATCGGTGCAGGCCCCTTTCGTTTCTATCACACGACTTTCTGACATTTACGATTCTACAACTTTCAAATCCATTTTCTAGAAGCTCCGCTTTTAGCCAGTTTTTTTGCGCTTTTCCGAGCCTGTTTGCCGGTACGAGTCTCTCGAAAGTTCAAGTACGGAACTTGCCGCCCAAGTGAAGCAACAATCATCGCTCGAGACTCAAGGAAAGCCACCAAATTGAAGGCTCTATTAAATAATTCAAACGTGTTCTTCGAAAAGAACCCTTTTCCGATAATTTTTTCTGAGGAACTACAGGATGAAGTTGTGCGCTTGCTTTTATCGTTACTGAAAGGACCGTGGGGATAGCTTCGTAGCTGGGAGCTCCAAAGAAGGATTATTGGAGCCCCATTTTTATCATGGCTGCTGAAATTCAGCGAATATGATGGTTGTCCAGCAGCTGACGTTATTGAGGATAACGGCTTTTATTATATTCTTCTCTTTAAGGTATTGGTAGTTGAAATCACTCAATACGTTCGGATTTTTGCATTAAATGAACATCACTTACTTTATTAATACTGTTTGTCGGAAAACTGACCCAAAATCGGTGGTGTGGGTCTCCTAATTTTAAAATGACATAAACAAAACTGCCTTGCTACTCATCAGCATTTTCACATCAAAGGAACATGACTTGTTCAATAAATATGTTCTGCGGGAAGTCATAGAAGAAATCATACATAACAACTTAATCTTGTTCGATTTGTTTCGCACCGTTTTTTCAGGGGAGCTAAGACACAATACACTTATCTTTTTTCAATTTTTACGTGGTTTCAAACCGAAAGGATAAACTTGTATGGAAAATAAATCAAGCAAACCTAGAAGGCTTTCCCCAAAAGCTGCAATGAGATCTGCTTTTAGACCTGAGTTTCATCATCAAACCGCACCCGCAGGCCCAGCTCGTTAGGCCGGCCAACGGGGATTTGGAACGATGTTCTCCATTTGGGAGGTGTCAAAAGATTTGAACTGGGCCTGAATTATGACCTTTGTTTCCATTGAATTACAATTTAAAGAACTTGTGCCTTCTGTCAAGAAATTTATCTGAGTTTCGGCGATTAGGTGGAATTCATTTTAGAAACTACATCCAACACGTTGGAAATTTTCTGCATATTCAATGTAAAATGAACATAACTTCGAATGTGGAATGAAGCCCTGAAAGTCTTGTGACGAATTTCATGTGACAACTCTTTTCTTCATCTCTAGTCCACGTATTTATTACAAGTAAAACAATGATATGTATGGAAAACGATTTAGAGCACCTACTAAGCTTTGAAGCCTTTGTCTTTGTGCATGTTTGTTTTCTATTTTTTTCTCGTCGAGAAACTTTAGATCAAACTAAACTTTACTGCAAAAAATACTGGAAACCAAAAATTTAGACTGCATGTTTTCAATTTGACTTGTGGAGGAAATTAATGCAATTTGCAGAACGTTGTATACCATGACACACAACTCACGACAATTTGTCAACAGTGTGGGTTTTTAACTTAACATTTGTTACACTACCGTGAACATCACCCAGTCTAACTTTTTCACCGGAGCAGGCATGTTTTTCGCCTCCCAAGCGATTTAATTACTTAGCGGCGAAAAACATGCATGCAGGTGGCGAAAATGTAAGACTGGGTTGGAAATGTAATTGTACGATATGAGATAAAATGGCTCCTTCTGAAAACTGTTCTAATTACCTAGGACTAGTTAATTTCTTACAACACCCCGAACAAAATGGCACTGAGAAAGTTATCATACTGTTGCATTATTGTACACTGAAGGAACTCTCCCAAATTTCGTTGCCAGTTTATTTCATTTCTGGCAGGAACATAAGATCTCATCCTCACGAGTGTACGTCATCATAAGGGAACGTAAAAATGCATTAAATACGTTTTTCTAATAATGAAGGAACTCAACTCGTTAAATACGTACATTTTCCCATTGAAGAAATTTAACTTGTTAAATACTTACATTTTCCTATTTAAGGAACTCAACTTATTTAATATTTACATTTTCACATTGAAGGAACTTAAATTATTTAATATGTACGTTTTCCCAATTAGGAACTCAGCTTATTTAATACGTACATTTTCGCATTGAAGGAACTCAATTTTTTAACAATTACGTTGCGGAAAGTCCTGGAAGTAAAAGCCGTGAGAATACACAGTAACTTAATCTCGTCCTATTTATTCCAAACAGTTTTTGGGGAAGCGACCAAAGTGTGCAGCCTGGTCATCGCAGCCCGGTGACCAGCCATGCGTGAATCCAATTACAGGCGGCATTTGCGCAATGCCCACCTCTTATTCTTACCTCAACTCATTAAGGTTTTTAATGAGTTCTGAATGAGATCGGTTCTGTGCTTTTACTCAGCCCAAAGCGTCCGCATTCCTGATATCCTGGACAAATTTTCGTGACAGCCCAGTCCCTTTTAGAATTTTCCGCCACCACAGTTCAGAAGCGGCCCATGCGAGTCCGGGAATATCGCTGGCAGTCGCACCCACTTTTTAAATGGAAGCAATTCGTGCCACTTGGACCGGATAAATTTCTGCAGAAATCAAACGCGCTCTTTAAACGGCCTGGAAAGCGATTTTCGGGGAGATATTCATGTGCAATTCCCCTGAAAGCTCCAACAGTTATAAACTTTTACGGCTTTATGAAGAACATTTGACATAGATTTTGTGGAGGTAAGCCTGGTCCGAATGTTTTTATCGGGTCTGTTTGTGAGAAACGAGTAAGTCAACTCTATTTGATTTCTATTTGTTACTCGCACCTGAGTTACGTCGAAAAACTCTGGTAAATTTTGAAAGTATTTTTTATGTCTCACGTGTTTTTTCGAAGTTTCTTATCCTGATGTTATTTTTGATTTATTTTTAGTTTTTTGTTATAGTTTTAAATAATTGAGAAGACTTAAATGATACCAAATATGTTATAGTTTTTTCATTTTTCTTAACGGTTTTACGGCTAACATGAGTTTTTCAGTCACAAACGCACTTTCTTGCTGCTCATCATTATAAGAGTTGTAAATAAGCTCGTACTTAAACGTTCATTTAACGTGAGCGGCTTCGATATACAGCCCATGCCATCATCGATAGTAGTGTCTTTTCTTTAAAAATTTATTAGTAATTTCCGAAGAGAAATTTAGGTGTAATTTAATAGTTCTATATAGTTTACTGCCATTCAGACTATCAGCAGGCTCATGAGTTTAGAAACCTGAAGAAGAATTTCTTAATTTTCGAGTTATTTAGGCATGAAATGTTCCCCACTCGCACTCCAGAGGCTTCCTCTCTTGGTCTCTAGCATGGTTGGCTTCAACTCATTCCAGCAACACCCGTCAACTCCCTACAAAATTCACCGCATAAATAGAATTCCTTGATCTCGTTACAGCGAAAAATTCAGGGTAGAAAAAGAGTGAAGTATTTGTTTGCTTTCCCATCAGCGCTGTGACTGAACAGTTTTGAATGTCGTTTAAGTGGAAGAGAAAGTTCATTATATAGAAAAAATAAAGCCTAAGCAAAAATAATAAATAAAGTGCATCTAAAGAGACACACCCCTTTCAGACAGGCGCATTTTTAAGCCATCCTATTTTTCTGAACCACAGTTGAAAAGGGTTTATTTAGGGGTTGCAGTAATGTGACTAGTGACTGCAGTACTGTGTTTTAATGCGTAGTAACCACAATATTGTGTGTCATAGCATGATGACCGTAGTCACGTTCAGATCAGGAATGAGGTGAACAGAAAGGGTATTAATAAAACGAAGAAATTCAATATCTCCGATTAGATTAGTGCGTATTTTGTGAGAAATACTGGTTATTCGGAATATAACTTTCCCGAGCAAAGAATAAGAGAAAGGTTGGCGTAAAACAAGTGACTTAAATTTAAAAAAATAGGTTGAAATTGTGAAGATTTTTTCGTGTCTTTAGGATTCTCTGCGATGTTGAAAACTGAAAGCTGGTCAATTACAATATTTAGGCAAAGATTGCGACCAAGCATACTGCATTTTTTCTATTTGATCATTGTAAGACCCTGAAATAGGTGCAGAACTCATACGAAAATTCCTCGGCGATTCATGTTGCTAAAACTGGAGTTAAGTTTTTCATGAGGACAAATTTGTCAGGGCTTACCTTCAAAAATTTGTTGCGTTTTCACCGGCCGGCTGCTGTTGGCGCGTGAAATATTTGAACAAGCTCAGCCTGGACACACAAGGAAGAAACTGTTTTAAATGAAGCCTAAGTCGCGTCTGAATTTTCCCCGTTATTTCTTCATCTTGCGCCTCCCTCAAAACTGACTCCATAAATCAAGCAGGTCGTTGAAAAATTTAACCCATAAATTTGAGCCGACCTCTTCACTATTTTTTCCCTGAGGCTTCTTAGCATAGTGGGCTAGTCTGTGCTACGCCACTGAAGGCTCCTTGCACACAGCAGACTCCAGCAACAATTGGTTGAGCTAGATTTCCTGCGAATTTTGGCTTTTTAGCCCGAGTTTCTTTTGAACTGATGGGTATGCCAGCATGGATGCAACGAAAACATTTTGATTGGAAGTTTACTGAGTTTACTATCTAACTTCATTGCTGTAATTTTGGAATGATGAAATGTTCACCGAGTTTTTTAACTTATTTGCAGTAATTTTCGAAGGAAAAGTCTACGGAGTTTACTCATGAATTTCATTGCGGTGTTTTTTATTCATTTGTTCTATTTTACTTATAGTAAGAGTTATCTTGTGAATGGATTTGTTCGAAAAATTAGGGTTATGTTGGCGGACAGTAACGGTGAGCCAAAGGATTTGGAGTAAGAAACATTCTTTTTTACCATGACATATGAGTGGAATGAGAGATGCAAAAATGAATTTAGGAAAATCTAGCGACCATCATTCCAGTTTAGAAGTTCATCTCGTAAGCAGCAACTTCCAATTTTTTTCACACAAACCTAAATTTGACATCAATATTTATGCGAGAGGCTTCTCTGACGTAAATCATTACGCTGATAGCCGGGTTTTTTAGTCCCCTCACGCACACTGTCCAGAAGGGCTGCTAAAAAATTGCAGGTCGACGACCTTTCTTAGCAATGGCACAAATCGTTGCAGCTTCAGCTTTCCCATCAGGGCTGAATGTAGGTCTTTGGGTTTTTTCAGTATTTTGGGTTTATTTATTTTATGTTATTCATCTAAAATCTTTACCAAAATAATCATTATTTACTCGATGTAGACGTTTAACGGCAACCACCCAGTCTAAATTTTTCACCACCTGCATGCATGTTTTTCGCCTATGTGATTTAATCGCTTGGGCGGCAAAAAACATGCCTGCTCCGGCGAAAAAGTTAGACTAGGCATCGCAGTACTGTGAAAAATCAAGCACAAATAAGCTGGATCCTACATTTTAATTACCAGTGATACGGTTTATTTTTCTTCATAAAAATCGTATGAAGTAACCTTGATTTTTGTGCACATTTGTTTTACATTAGTATTTTTGCTCCATTGATTTAGTTTGAGAGCTTCCTTTCCTGTGAGGATAGTCTTAAGACATCCATCTTACAAGGATGACTGTCTTAGCATGATGCAGCTCACAAAGTCTTACAATATTCACTTGTCGAATATAAACTTATACGATCGATGGAAACTTCCCGAACACACACCGGATAAAAACAGGCTCAAATAATACGAACGTATTGAAATTCTCTGTACTCAAACATTGGAAAACACGGTGCAAATACTCACTCAAATATTTACGTGGATGAATACTACACTCGAGAAGTGAGTTAACTAATTAATCTCACTAAATGTACGGCGATTATTTTTTAAGGCCAACGTTCAAAATAGTTTCACAAACCTGCTACCTGTACTCTGTCCAAACTCGCAAATCGCGTGTCCTGAGCCATCTAACTTTTGAAGTTTATCACTACCATGATTCATCTGGACAAATATCTCTAACCTAAATATTCTATAGACTATCAAAATTACAATACAGTATGTCCCACAAAAACCTGAACCGAGTATTTATAACCGTATAAGTAATACCATCATAAGAATACCCGTATCAGTAATACCATCATTAGAAAACCCGTATCAGTAATACCATCTTAAGAATACACGTATCAGTAATACCATCATAAGAATACACGTATCAGTAATACCATAATAAGAATACCCGTATCAGTAATACCATCATAAGAATCCCCGTATCAGTAATACAATCATAAGAATACCCGTATCAGTAATACCATCATAAGAATACCCGTATCAGTAATACCATCATAACTTTTTTAACAAGAAATGCTTATGGTATTTTTATGAATGGTATTTTTATGATAGTATTACGTTAAAATAAATACTCGGTTCTAGCTTTTGTGGGACAGATACTGTATAAGTCCAAACTTCTTAAATATGTGAAATGGAAGTCCTCATACGAATACACAAGGTGTGGTGTGTGCAAAAACGATAATACATGTGGTGATGACTCGAATGCTTATAAGGCATTCTCCATCCCCACAATGCTTCCTTCAAAAAGAACGACGTGGACTAAAGTTAATAATAATTAAGGTTTCACAAATATTTGTCAAAATATTATTCGCTCAACTCATCCATCTTGTAACCTACAGCAATTCTTCAGATACTGCCTTTAGCGTCATCAAAGCAAAAGTTAAATATTTATGGTCTAGCCAAAGAAAACAAATGAACTGTTAACTTTCGCTTCGCATTAACAGACTCACAAGTTTTATTAACAGTTTCCTAATTTTAAGCTCTTTTTCTAGCATCTTTTCCTTTTTTTCCCGCATTTCTAACATTAACACAACTCCATTACCACTAACTTCAAATTCACGCGGTTCATGCAAAATACTTGGAGAATTTAATTCCAAGGTTCATCATCGAGCACGCTCCATTCTATTCAGAACCTAAGCCTGTCTGCCAACGCTCACAGACTCAAGATCCATCACAACAATAAACCAATGACGACTTCATCACACTGGAGCACGATGAATACATACATTCACGTTTGCAGCCCTTGTCTCCTTTGGAAATCAAGGCTCGATCACAAAGAGTGGACATTTAGGTTGGTTCATTATGCCGTTATTTTAAAGGCAGCTGCGTCGCTTCTAGGAAGTGCTTCAGTGTCAGTTCTGAGAGCGTTTGTCTGAGCTAATGTTGGGTCGCTGCTCTATGAATGGCTCGGTGAGTTATACTGATCGTCCTTGCTTGGAATACGTGCACGTTCAAACAGAGGCTTTACGGACCATTCTTCACGCTAGAGGGTTGTTGTGAAGAATATGGGTACTCCTGATTATTGTATCTCTGTATTTAAAATCTATTGCTGAATTGGAAACTCTGATAGTTTGAACTCTCGATTATAGTGTCTCTGCATTTAAAATCTTTTGCTGAATTGAAAACTCTGATAGTTTGAACTCGCAATTATCATATCTCTGTATTTAAAATCTTTTGCTGAATTTAAAACCCTGAAAGCTTGGTTATTATTTTCTAACAATGTTCGGTTACTTTTCCCGTGAATGAAAAGTTTGATTCGCTTGCTGTATTTACTTTGTGAACGCGTTTTGTTGGCGTTATTAATGCATGCATTCATTTTCACAGTCCAAGCACATTCACTTTGAATTGCATTCATCCTAACTATCGGCTTCCCTCAGTTTGTTCACTACATACATGAACCTTAGTTACTTTAATCTTCAGAATGAAAAACATTGCTCAAAAATTGTACTCTTCACTATCATCAGCCTTGAATGTAATTTAAACAAGAACCATGCATAATTAAACCTGACGTACATCAAACTAACTTCTCTCTCCACCGTGTTTTCTTAACAGTTACGTTATTTAAGACCGTCATACATCAATGTAATCTAAACAAGAGCCATGTGAAATAAAACCTGGAAATCAAACAAAGATCTTCTCTCATTCTCGCGTGTTTTCTCCGCCGTGTTTTTATTGCTATAGTAAGGGTTTAAGATGGGACTTTGGCACCAACAATTGACAGTGCGATTTAATCGTCGGAAATTTGAGCCCATAAATGTCGAGTTGAAAAATAATGTGATGGAATGGTACTTTGAAGTCACTCACTTAATGTGTTCGCTGGCAGAGCGGCAAAAAAATGCTCCTGATGAAATGATGCATGGGACCCACTTGAACCTGCCGAAGTCTTTCACTAGTCGCTGCGATACTTGATTTAAAGTGGAGTAACTCGGGAAAATCTTTGCATAGATGAGTATAAGCGCTGCAGTCCATCATACCTGAGTACTTTCCTGACTCAGGAGGGAAGTTTGTCATTTAAGAAGATCGATGCTATGAGTGCTCACCCTAGACAGGGCAGAGCAGTTCGAGAGAAAATCCTCTTTACACGAGCGCATTTTTAACAAAACTTTTTGTGAAGCAAACTCACATCGGACAAAGACTTTCCGTGAAGCCATAAAAAAGAGTTATTGATATTCACTTAAGTTCTTTTCATTACTTTAACGACAGCCAATGTCTTAGTCTACCCCCACCTCATTTTCTTGTCACAGGAGGTCTTGATCCGAACTTATCTGAAGAGATCATGGAACAGACTTCAGCGATTTGTGATAGATGCCTAAACCGAGCCGTTAGCTCGATCTGGAGCTTTCTTGAGATTCAAATAAATTATCAATGAGACTTGGCTTTGATCTCAGATCCTGTAAGTAATTGCCCACCCACGGCTTTTCGTCGACAAGAATTTTGTTAGGTTAAACGGCGATGTCATTTCACCAAATGGACTGTACAGTGAATCGCAAGAAGAAAAACTGTGAGGGACTCGAAGAAACTTTGTACTTTTTTATTTTTCCGTCGACTTGTTGAAGTATTAAATGGAGAGTCTCAGTGTAGTAAACGCGTTCAAAAACATGTCTGTGAGAAATGTAGGTCAGAAAGTACAACCAGAGATATGTTTTCATTTTCAGAGAAGTACGACGAGAAGTATGAGAAACAAACGTTAAGAATCTTCAAACCATTTGAAAGAATGCAAAACTGACAGGCCGCATAATTGTTATCTTTGAGTCAGGTATGCACGTCCGTTAATCTTTACCGATGTGCCTTCATCAAAAGTAACGGACCTCTGTAATCCGTGGCTCAACGGGCTTGTTAACGTAATAGCCCAAGTTCTTCACGCGTCAACGATTAATGAGAACTATGAAAGAACCCGCCTATAATTTAGTGTTCCTCCGGACACAGCCAATTTATTTCAGCTCGAAGATACAAGACGGCCATGGAAGAGGCGGTGGCAAAAAGTTCAGATTTGCTCCTGGCGGAACAAAAAGATATTGATGCATGGAGATTAGAGTTTTGGTCGTGAAAAAAGAGAAACCTTAAAATAAACTTCATTGACTCGTGTATTTGGACTAAAACGCGGATTAATGGCAGACTTGTGTTGTTTTGATCAGCGTATATACCCAATGAGATTCTTCAGTGTGAAATCTATTGCATAGATTTTTCCCATCAGATGTGACATTAAAATTTGTCGAACGGGTGATAATATCTCATTAAAACATAAATTGACATGACGTGACACGAAGTGACATGATGTAGTATGATGTGACATTACTTGACATTACGTGACAAGTGACAAGACGGGACATAGTATGAAATAATGTGAAAAGTGATAATACCTAATCTGACGTGACATGGCGGGACAACGTGACAAGCGACATGACGTTACATAGCGTGACAGAACGGGACAAGTGACTAGTGACATGATGTGACATGACATTACGTGACAAATGTCATGACGTGACGTCACAAGACATAACGGTAGAAGTGGCATGACATGACGTGGCATAACGTGACAACACGTAACAGGAGACGTGGACTTGACAGGCTGTTCCCTAAAATTGATCAGAAGTCGAAGTGTAAATACTGCTTCTGTGAAATGCGCACGACATCATTTGATATGATTTCAAATGCCCAAATAAATTTATTAGATGACCTGACCGGACTGTCAAGAAATGTATGGTAATATACCATTTTACGTAGTTTTTGCTTTTGTTCTAAGTGTTAAGTTTCATTTCCAAAAATGTAGGTAGTTTGTGGTAATGTTCTAAATGTTAAGTATCATCTCGATTATATTACATGAATTTGACCCAATTCAATGCTAAGGCTATCAAGCTTTGAATTCCGTTTTTTATGATATTAAAAAATACGCATGAATAGTCATAAAAATAAACTCTCATAAAATATGAATATATTACTATACCGTTTGTCAAAAAATGTAGAAAGTTTCACACTTCAAACGAGATGTTTATGCCAATTTCGAAGTTTCATTCAGAAGCGGGTAGCGTCTCGGCGCCTCGCTTGTGATTTTTAATGCAAAAGTTCAATAGGTTCACTGACAAATATCTGCTGTAGTCAGGCAGCCCCTGAGAGCAAACTGCCGCGTCAAAACGATAGTTAAAAATGGTAATAAACACCGTAGATTTACACACGTGTTTACTGAAATTTCCGAGCGCAAAACTGCTGTGCAAACTCCTGGGTCAAAACAATATTTGAAACGGTTGTAGTGCTCTACCCTAGTTACCCCCTCAAACCTCAATTCTAGTCATTTATGTTCAGTAATCGTAATATGTCTCATTGTAAATTTAATCAATAAAAAAGTTCCCACTCCTCCACTGCGTATCACCGATACCGACCGCCTGGAGGAGTACAAAAGTAAGGCCGCTGCTTCTCTCGCCTCAAACGGAACTCATTGGCTGAAGCAGCAACAACATCATGGCCTTACACGGTAATAAACACCTTAGATTTATGCACATATTTACACTTAGAGTAGCAACACATACATACATTCGTACATATTTGTTTACTAGGTTGTTATTGGAGTTATTAGTAAGTGAGCTGTTTTGGAGCTAGTTCGTTATTATGTTATTAAATTCACTGAGTCTAAGTGTGAAAGAACGATTAAAACTACACTCGCTTATTTCTCCATGGAAGAATTTATTGGAAATGCAAGGATAATCATAACAGCGATTGTCAACTACGTCACCAGGATTATCGAAAAACTATCAACTAAATCACCAGGATTATCTAAAAACGATAATCAACTGTCACCAGGATAATCTAAAAACGATAACCAACTGTCAACAGCATTTTCAAAGAACGGATATCAAATGTCCCCAGGATTACCAAGAAAACGAATATCAAATGTTACCAGGATTCTCTAAAAACGATAATCAACTGTCACCAGGATAATTAAAAAACGAACATCAAATGTCACCAGGATTACCAAAAAACCGAGCGCAACTCTCCCATACGACGCCATAACTCCAGGATTTACCCTCTGTAATGCCCTAGAGTTTACGACGAAGCCCTCGCAATCAGAGGACAGAGTGTCGCGCATCGCAGCCGAGCTACGAACTGCCAAACGAACGTTAATAATCCGTAGATAACACACCAATGTTCAGCGCAGACAACACCTCCACAAAGATCAGACTATCCATTATCCATCCTCTGTTGTTGGACCGCACGATCCATTGTACGCCAGCCAACGCTGCTGGTCAACACGGCCTCAATTTGTGATCCCACGTGGAAACTCAATCTTAACTTTAGCTATAATTTCCAATATTCTACCGTTTATGGGTTTTGGTGTGGTTTTGTTAATTTTTGGTTTGGTTTTCGTGTTGCTGGGAAGAATTTTATCACAAAAAGGTTTTACATCTTTGTTATTACTCTAAAACGGTCTGTTACTCATCCTCTGAACTCAATAGTGTTGAATTAGTCATCATCTGCCATGGAATCAAAACAGTTCATTTATTCATCATCTGAACTCAAAACAGTTCAGTTATTCATCATTTAAACTCAAAACAGTTCAACTATCCATCATCTGACTCAAAACAGTTTAACTATCCATTATCTGACTCAAAACAGTTCAACCATCCATCATCTGAACTCGAAATAGTTCATTCATACATCGTTTAAAATCAAAACAGTTGAATTATCCATCATTTAACCTCAAAATAGTTCTATCATCCATCACTTTAACTGAAAACAGTTCAATTATCCATCACTTTAACTAAAAAAAGTTCCATCAACTAAACTACAAATAGTTTATTTATCCATCATTTAACCTCAAAATAGTTCAATCATCCATCACTTTAACTCAAAACGGTTCAATGACCCATTATTTAAACTTAAAACAGCTCCATCATCTGAATTTAAAATATTTCAGTTATCTTTTACCCGCACAAAACAGTATCACCTCTCACCGACCCTCCAGCAGAGATCTACGGCCCGATCCTTTACCCTCACACAACCCTGCTAGTAAATCCAATTCTTATCCGCCACCATCGCTGTCAGAGTTCCCGATTTATTGTCCGCCAGCCACGACCGTCATAAGTTGCATGACCTCATTTAGGGCTCTGGAATCATCACCTCCATTGTTGTCTGTAGACGTCATAAATTAATGAGATAGATCACGGTACTAACTTCCTGATCAATGGCACTGCTGCCATAGGAGCAACATGAATTTCAACTGAATAGACGAGGTCTGAATTGTCATCCATGACGACTTGGCTTGCCATCAGGATGTGTGCGTGATCCTGGCTTGCCATCAGGATGTGTGCGTAATCCTGGCTTGCCATCAGGATGTGTGCGTGATCCTGGCTTGCCATTCCTTGGCTTGCCATTAGGATGTGAGCGTGATCCTGGCTTACCATTCCTTGGTTTGCTGTCAGGATGTGTGCGTGATCCTGGCTTGCCATCAGGATGTGTGCGTGATCCTGGCTTGCCATCAGGATGTGTGCGTAATCCTGGCTTGCCATTCCTTGGCTTGCCGTTAGGATGTGAGCGTGATCCTGGCTTGCCATTCCTTGGCTTGCTGTCAGGATGTGTGCGTGATCCTGGCTTGCCATCAGGATGTGTGCGTCTCTTGGCTTACCATCCCTTGGCTTGCCGTCAGGATGTGTGCGTAATTCTGGCTTTCAGTCAGGATGTGTGCGTCTCTTGGCTTACCATCCCTTGGCTTGCCGTCAGGATGTGTGCGTAATTCTGGCTTGCCATCAGGATGTGTGCGTCTCTTGGCTTACCATCCCTTGGCTTGCCGTCAGGATGTGTGCGTGATCCTGGCGTTGAGTGCTTATCTTTACGGGTCGTAAGTCACAGATTGCGGAAATTTCGCAACTTGTTCTATTGCTCACCGAAAGTTAACTTGTCCAGTCTCAAAATGCGTAGTATTTGAAGTGTGGAATTTTTTTTTTTTGCAATTCACTGAGATATTCGGTGATAAATCACTCGATCACTTACTTAATTGTTAGGAGAATCCGTAACTATTTATACATAAATCTTTGTACTTTTCATGCACTGAATGAGAAGTTTAAAGTGAAATAACTTTTAATCATTATTCCCTATCATTACAACAAGCTTTAAATTAAATTAGGTATACATTTGTAAAATATATTGTAATATACCTACATGTATGTGGGTGTTTTTGTGTGTGAGATATGTATATGTTCAACAAAATACATGCATTTGTTACGTCCTCATACACTTTATGCAAGTTTATGCTCATATGGAGTAACTCCATCTATGTGTTTTGGCAGCTGTTAAAATGACACCTGTGAAGCAGCAAATTATGAATGCAAATATTCCATCAACAAACATGCTTTGGTTTTAAATGATAAATGGACTCTTATTTATGAGGCTTTTTAATTATGACAATTCAATTTCATTTAGGACAAATCTGATGTTTTTGGTGACGAGCTAAATATCATTCGAGCCAAATTAAGTTTCGCTTTGAGCCAAATTAGATTTTATTTACGTGATATTAGATTTCTTTTGTGACAAATTGAGTTCTCCAACATATTTATTTTCAAATTGTTTTGAAGGATTACAAGGCTTTTGCTAGAATGAGGAATTATGTAACATTCATGAGTGAGGAATATTTTTTGACGAGATTACTCAGTTTTTTCTGGAAAATTTCAGCGGATACATTCACTCAATCATGGATTGAGATTTAGATTAATTCACTCAATCATGGAGAATCACTTACTCATTCATTCTAGATTTCTACATTGCATTCAGGTTACAATACTTGTAGAAAAATCTCTTGTCATTAACGACTTCATTAAAACATATCACGTCATGTGAGCACAGTAGACCACTCTTGATCCGTTCAACAAGGTTGCACTTGTAATTAACTCATTCTACTTATCCGTCGCAAATAATTGGTTACAACACAGAGCATCTGAAATACAGCTTGTGGGGATTTTTATAATATTGCGTTCTATTGTTACTAAAATATCATCATGAATCGCCCCTAGCAAGCAAGCAAACAATACAAACAAAATCTCAGAGTGTTATAAAAATATAGTTTAAACGGGAAAGCAAAACTCGCAGGAATTATCTGTCAGCGAAACTGAAAGAGACAAGTTTCGCATGTACCATGCATGAGCTGAAGCGGGCGAATGCCTCAATGGATTTCTGGTCATTTTTTCTTGGCTTGCACAAACTTCTCGGAAAGTTGGCGGAATTTTTCCACGGCTCCTTTGATTCATGCAACGGGCAGTTCATAGTTTCCTCTGGCATTTTGACTGAGGTCGAGAGCCAGTTCTTATGAAGAACGTGAAGCACTTTGAAGTTTAAAAACTGGTCAGATTAATTATATTAAGGTTAAAACTGTAGCTTTGGGTTAGGTCATGTTCAGAATATTCCGATATTTTTGGTACAATAATTTTAATTCACAGGGTTTTCTTACTCATCTGTAAGCAATTGATGTGATGACGCAGCTCAAAAAATCATTTTTGCAAGGAATTGAGTGTTAGACGAACGGAAAGACCTCCAACTTTGTAGTAGAGCTAGTGCTTGCATTCTCGCTTCTATAAAATTTCACACTGGAATTTAGCCCAAGCCTCTGAGGAAAGTCGTTGGCTTATACAAATTTTTAAATGAAACTTACTTCTGTACTCAATGATGAAATTGTTTAAAATAATTAGTCTCACTTATGAATTGTGACACAAACGTCGAAAATTATATAGGTGCAAAATTCAAGCCTAAAAAAGTAAATTGTTTGAAAAAGAAAAATAGTCTATTGATTCTAATAGTCTCCAGCAGCACCTTGCAACAACCTACGGTGCTGCACGGAAGCCTATATTGCGACTACTGCGTGGGGCCTTTCAGTGTTTAATTTAAGATCTGGTTTCAATTTGCTTCCATTTTAACAGAAGAACAAAAACAATAATGGTAAAGTTTATTTAAAATGTGATGGACACCCAATATTGAAAGGCAAAATGTTTCACAAGTTATTGTCATGTTCAAACGACAAAAAAGTTGTTCCTTTTGTGAGAAAGCGTGTGTCGATCCAATTTATGTTCCACTGAATAGAATTCGATGCGACACAGAACTCAAGGACAAAGATGTAAAATCAGTTATTATGGGATGTTCACAAAACAATGATCAGAAGTCGTTTGTAAATTGGCTAGCTTGGTTTTGCATCAGTCAAAATATTTTTTTCCCGCTAAACAAAAGAATTTAATTTTAGTAAAAGACGCGTGTTCACTGTCTTTGTTCTGCGAGTGTCGTGAGTTTTAATTTCTTCCTTTGTGCTCCAGATCGATCAACCGTTCACACGCTGCTAGTAATTAGACGATGGCTTTTTGTTCCGCAGAACTCGTGCTAGCGTTCATGAAGATTGCGGATTTGTTGAAACGATGACTTCAAATTTGTCGAGACCCGATGATTTCAAATGGAGTTTCACGAAGGTGCGGTCCATCTGAAATTATCGTCATGCTCGCCGTGTGGTCCGGAACCTTGGGAAGTTTTAGATGAAATCGATGATTGCTTGGGAAGTTTTTAATGAAATCGATGATTGCTTGGGATGTTTTATATGAAATCGATGATTTCTTGGGATGTTTTAGATGAAATTGAAGATCGCTTTAGATATTTTAGATGATATTGAAGATTGCTTGGGAAGTTTTAGATGAAATTGAAGATCGCTTGGGAAGTTTTAGATGAAATTGAAGATCGCTTTAGATATTTTAGATGAAATTGAAGATCGCTTTAGATATTTTAGATGAAATTGAAGATCGCTTGGGAAGTTTTAGATGAAATTGAACATCGCTTTAGATATTTTAGATGAAATTGAAGAGCTTGTGAAGTTTTAGATGAAACTGAAGATCGCTTTAGATATTTTAGATGAAATTGAAGATCGCTTGGGAAGTTTTAGATGAAATTGAAGATAGCTTTAGATATTTTAGATGAAATTGAAGATTGCTTGGGAAGTTTTAGATGAAATTGAAGATTGCTTGGGAAGTTTTAGATGAAATTGAACATCGCTTTAGATATTTTAGATGAAATTGAAGAGCTTGTGAAGTTTTAGATGAAACTGAAGATCGCTTTAGATATTTTAGATGAAATTGGAGAGCTTGTGAAGTTTTAGATGAAATTGAAGATAGCTTTAGATATTTTAGATGAAATTGAAGATCGCTTGGGAAGTTTTAGACGAAATTGAAGAGCTTGTGAAGTTTTAGATGAAACTGAAGATCGCTTTAGATATTTTGGATAAAATTGAAAATCGCTTGGAAAGTTTTAAAATGAAATTGAAGATCGCTTTAGATATTTTAGATGAAATTGAAGATCGCTTGGGATGTTTTGGATAATATTGAAGATCGCTTGGGATGTTTTAGATGAAATTGAAGATCGCTTGGGATGTTTTGGATGAAATTGAAGATCGTCATGACACCGCAGACATTGTAAACTAGAATATTTAACCACATCTCCTAATGTTTCCTAATATTAAGGTGTTCAGATTCTTTAGCTACGAATAAAAATCATCATGTCATTATAGCCTTTATAAACTATAATATTTAACAATATCTCCTAACGTTACATACTTTTAGAGTATTCAGAGTTCTCTAGCTACGGGAAAATATCATCATGACATCATAGTCATAATAAACTAGAATATTTAACGATTTCTCTAGAGTTAAGTACTTTTTTAAGCGCTTAGAGTATTTCAATTAAATGTGCGGACTACATTTTAATAACAAATTCATTGCATAGTATTGAGCAAAATCAGCATTCGCGGAGCTTATCTAAATTTGGTTTTTATTTGCCAATCAAGTTCAGAAAAGGCAATGCTTGCGTTCGTGTGATAGCTGCAGGAAATAAATTTTTTAACCATTTGATTTTTAACAAATTTTTTATGCATATCTGCTTGTGTTTCAAATTTGTGTAGGGTTACAAATGGCTATTCCTGCTGAAGTGTTCATCACTTCCTTGCTTTGGAAATAACTATTTTTATTGAGTACAATGATGAAAAAATACTGAAATTGATACTGAAAATACAAAATACTGATGGAAAAAGTTTTTGGCTCTGTTTCACTATATAATGAAACTTTGCTTACGATACCTAAATGAAACATACTCTTAAAAATGAAATATACTTTTAAATAAAGCATAATTTTGTACTCACTGATGAAATTGTTTTAAATAATAAGTCTCACGTGTGAATTGTAATTATAGAAGAGCGGGCTAATTAAAACCATTAGAAATATTATTATTAAATCGCTTAAAATAATATCAAAAGACCACATTTTGAAGTAGCTACTTCTAAAAAACATTGGTGTTTGATTGAGAGATGTTCAAGAAATTGACATCATACCCATTGAAATTAATTGCAGACAAACATTCAAACTTCCGAAGAAATATTTTAGGATTTCATTTATTTTGCATGCATTACGCAAGAGAAAAAAATCAATTCCAATCCTGGAAGATAACCGAAATGAAATCATGGAAAATATTAGGTCTTAGTTCCCATACAAAAAACTCCCGATTTTCCGATTCCACGCTTCAGGCTCACACGCTTACACAATCCTTCACAGTACGTTTCCCAGTAATTCACGTTTAAAACATGATGTTTTTTCGAAGAACATGATTCATAATGTTTTTGAAATCCATGTAAATAAACTGTAAATTAATCTACACGAATGATTAATAACATTTACAAAATTGATACAAATACACTGCAAATAAACCTACACGAAGCTGTCGACTCTAAAAGTAATACAATATTTTCTTCAGGTTAATTGAAGAGTCACTGAAAAATCCCCAGGTCTCCGCATGTGGAAGCACCGAGAACAATTTTTCTTTCCTGAAAGAGTTTTTCTGCGACAGCGCTTGGACAACGCACTCCCAGGACCAAACAAGGCTATTCATCGTAAGCATAAAGCAGTTTCAATCTTAGATGTGACCAAATTAATTTAAAGTTGCAAGAAATTTAAACGAAAATCAAGCAAGAGAACGCGTTCAATGATGAAGTAACCGAACGCTGCAATTTGCACATTAAATGAGCGCTAAATGACAAGATGAGGAAAATAACACGATATTACTCTGCAGTTAATTTAATTTTTAATTTCGCTCTAATTTTTTCATTACGCTTGAAATACGTATCTAGCGTCAGTGGACAGTGACTTTCTTCACATTCCACACAAAAATTTTATTAGCATTCCGTGACATATCTTGAATTCTAGCACGTGGATTAAACTTGATGCATTTTCCGCAACGTATATACAGGTTTAAATTAAGTGTGATAATTAAACTCACGTCAGTTTTTCATTCTATTCATCTATTCTGATTTACGAGGAAAACGAAAAGGTACCAATTTAAAGGAATACTTTTCGATTTGTACCGCTATATTTTAAACGAAATCTAAAACCACTATTCACAGCGACAATAGTTAAACAAAAGAAAGACGAAAAAATTGAGAAGAATTTTCAATGACAGAAACTTTTCTTCTGAATTTGAACTCACAATGCGAACAGAATTAAAAATCACAGTTCCCATAATTTGCGCTATTCACTAACCGCAAGCGCCTACCAGTACCGAGAATTCCTCTGTTTTGATTCACTCATTCGCCTCACTTTCCTACACTTCAATGTTGACTTTATGGTTTCATTAAATGGCAGCTTCCTGAAAGCATCGAACCACAATTTCAACTTACGGAGCCCTCATTGTGTAAAAATTGCCCTCATGATTTGTTCCTGAAGTTAAGATTTCTTTTGTTCCTGCCGAAATCCACTAGACTCTGTTGGCACGTCGCCTTCCAGTGCTCACAACTCATCAGTATTTCAAAGGGAAGAATTCAAGCTCGAGTCAGAACGAACTAATCACTTAATGGTCAGAACTCCGTGCCATTTTAGAGCCATAATTCCCCGCCTGCCACTTAGCGCTAATACCATGTTGATATTTTAGTGTCAGATTTCGCGGCGGAAAGCATAGGCCTATATTTTCGTGAGACCTTATATTCCTTAGATGCTCAACTTGATCGAATGTCGCTTGGCGTCTTTGCTTTTTAAAGCCCTTAGCTTTATCGCAGAGTTCGGGCCGCGCATAACTCAAGGAGAAAAGGGGGCCTCCAAGTTCTGGGAATGGTTCCTGAATATAAGGAATTAGAGCCTCTTTACACAATAGAGTTTATGGGCTCGGATCACGCAAGAAGTTCACATTCTGAGCCAGATAATGCGCGGCAGGGGGTCTCAAAACTGCCCCGGCAGTGTGTGGTTTGCTGCCATAATTCCGCGCACGTCGAAATTCTGCGGAGTGTCTCCGTTGTTGTGTGCAGCCTCGATTAAGAAGGATGAGGCGACTATCCCACTCCCAGGGGCAGGCGGCATTAGGCACGATTGATTTCGTGGGCACGAGCAGCCTGAGAATTTTCGTGGTGCTCCGCAATAGACGATTAAAATTCGTCAGGCTTTAGGACGCTCAGGGATAACGAGGAATATCGATTTTGTCAAATAATTGTAGGTTCTTCGGAAAGAATCTCTGGCCTGGAGACGTCATGGGGCTGGTGAGGTATAGGTATTTCACGCAGTCTCAACAAGTGTATTTTTACAAGAGGGGACGCTCGATAGTGAGTATTTTTTTCATTAGAGTAAACGGTCCCCCAAGAGAAGTTATAATATATTTTTATTAATTCTAATTGAAGTTTTGCTAGGAAAAATGAAGCCGGAATGTTAAAGCAATGTTACCTGCTTACCATGGTAAGTTTTTCTTACTCTCATTTTGCAAAATTTTTGACTAAGAAATTCGTGATCAAGTATTTGTTCCTTTTCAAAGAAAACCTTTCTTCATTTATTAGCTAAAAATATCAATCCTACACAGAACAATTTAAAAATTACTGTCGAGTGTATTTCAAACAAGCAATTGAAAACAAAGGCATCATCTGCAGAATTTATTCCCTGACCCTTATTAGCATGTGCAAGATATTACGGAAATATCATGTTAATACAATTCACGTTTGTATGCAATTGAAGCGTAATGGGATGGTGATTAAGAATTCTATTTTTTCAATAGTATTATTCCGACAAGCTAAAAGCACCCCGCCAATACAGCTCAGCCGTCGAGGACAACTCCGCTCAACAGTATTATTGCTCAAAATAGAACGACACAAATTTCCATCACTTTGGAAATGGGAAATTCAAATAACGTTTTTTGATATTAACGTATTAACAAAATACTTCAGCTGTCGAGAAAAACTACGTTTCTACAGTTCATTATTCAAAATAGAACGGCACAAATTTTCATCACTTAGGAAATAGGAAATCCAAATAACGTTTCTTGATTTGTCAGAGCCTGAACAACAGCGCTGAGAATAGAAAGCTCTGAGCCTCAGAAACCATTTAAAATGTACCCAATGATATTAATTTTGTGTTTGTGCTGCGCAAAGAGTACGACTCTCAAAGGAGCAGGAACTTCACTCTCAATTCTGTATTATTTGTTTAGGAGAAAGAACACACGCGCAATGAGCAGCGGGTGTATTGAGCAGGGTTTGGTAAGCCGCTTATGAAGAAGCACCTAAACTTCAGAAGAAAAAGAGACCGTCGTCGTAGGGTAAATGAGTACTGTTTTGAACACGCAAGTTTCGAGTGGTTTGCCTCAGCAAATCAGGCAAAGGTGGTCTCAGAAAAATTATGAATCTCTGTTCTCGAATTCATCTTTCATTCTTATATTTCTGTCGAGAAGGAAACTGTAATCAGCTTTCTATTTCCGTTGCGAAAGAAAATACTCATAATACTATTATTTGGAGCACGCGTATGGAATATTTGGTTGAACTAATATAAGTTGGACGCTCTAGTTTGTGCATTCCATTGTGTTTCATTTAGGTCGAGCGTGAGTCAATTGCATTTGTCGGAACAGGCGATGCTATTGGTGGCGAAGATATCTCGTGAAAGAATACTTGGAAAATGCGTTTGGAAATAAAAATTCATTCTTTGCGTTCCAAATATCTACGTCACTTTCAGTGAGGAAAAATTTAAAAGAAGTATAAATGATTTGAAAATAAAATTATGCAGATAATAAACAATACAAATAATGTGCTGCGTAAGCGCACACAAAATCTACAAAACTGTAATCTGAATCTGACAATATTCTAAAAGTAATTTTTTAAATGAGGATACATCTTGCATCAAGACAAGACACGAATGCTCACGCAAGACAATGAATGCTTACGAAATAGTTTACATTGAAAGGCAAAAAACTGAGAATCCAGAATATCTCTCTGGCACCAGTATCCCTTCACTGATTTACCTCGTATTAAAATTAATTAGCAACTAAAACAACGTTGCTCGTGTTCGAGTCTATACGGTACTGTAGATATTAGTTTTCAGTTGACGAAAAGAACAGAGCTGAAATACATATTGTCCGTACTATAGTATAGTTGACCGTACTATAGTGAGCTGCATTCAACCATTGATATAAGTCACGAGCAAAGAACCCACTGCATTCTTCACGAGAAAAGAACCATCAACATTCGTCAAGAGCAGAGAACCATCCATATTCGTCACGAGCAGAGAACCATCAACATTCATCATAGCGAGCAAAACACCATTGACATTCGTCAAAAACAAAGAGCAAAGAACCATCGAAATTCGTCACGAACAAAGAACCATCGATATTCGTTACGAGCAAAGAACCAACGACATTCGTCACGAGCAAAGAACCATTAACATTCGTTACGACCAAAGAACCGTCGACATTCGTCGCGAACAAATAACCATAGACGTTCGTCACGAAGCACAGCACATATATCGAGAGTTATGCTATAATATCCACAGTAAATGAAGGGCATAGAACCATTGATATTAGTCACAAAGTACACCGCATGTTTCTAACACAGAACTTCGAGGATATATATTGTATCGCCTCATATTCTGCTGAGAGATGGTGTTTGCAGCCCTGAATCGTCCAAACATGCGCAATGAGTCCTTTATTTATTCACGGATCGTTAGCGATTCAATAAGGCTCACAAAGACTGAGATGGACTGCGAATGAGGGGGGATGGATACCGAATAACAGGAGTGAATAAAAAGAGCCCGTGTCTTCCCTCAGAGGAGGATTGATTACTAGGCGAGTACTGATGTGCTCTAAAGAACGGTGTGCTCTGCGCTGTCAATTACGGTGGGGCATTGCTGGGTGCCAGTCGTGACGTACAATTAGGGAATTGTCCGGTGAAACAGGCGCGCCCTTTGTACGCGCCCTATACTTCTGTGCTCTTGTTATAATGAGTTCGCTTTAGATATTGACCGCTTGTCGCTGATATCAATTTGAGATAATTTTCTAGGCAATTTGATGTGCTGTTTTTTTTAGAGCCGGTCCAGTTATTTGAAGGAAGCAGAATTTTTTGTTTTTTCTCTCAAAAAACGCCTTTCAGTTTTCTCGCTGCCTAGGCTCTGAACGTTATCAAGTAAAAAATCCATTCACTTCTCTATGATTTGTTCTCATTACAGATAATTTACTTTACGCGCTGAAGGGAGGAACCCAAAATTTATATCGCTCGATCAGGCCGTAAACATATCACTTCTTCATCGATGTATGTGTAAATGATAATGTAGTAATTTATTACAGCTGTAGTAATGTAGTAATCCGTTATGAAGCGCTTATAAACCACACTACCAAACGTTAAGTAAAATGTTGCGTGTTGAGCTCAAATCATAATTCGTTTTGAATAAATTATGGTTGCCTCATTTGAAACTGAGTCCTATCAGTCCTCAAGAAAAGTAATTTTTTTTCTGAAGTGCAGGAAACAGGAAACATTAGAGGTTTTTTCTCGTATCATTGGGGGAATATGTTTTTTCATCATGAAATGATTGGAATATTTTAGCTGGCTGTGAAATGAGCAGAATTTATTTTCTTATCGTTAATTCCTGATCGTGAAACGGATCGCTAATTGTGCTATAAATAGTATTTCTTCTCATAGTTTGATAAATCAGATACCAGTTGTGAAACGAAAGAAATTTCTTTTTTTACTGCGAAATATTTGAGACATCTTCTATCATTTTAAATCACGTAGTATATTCTCAATTTCGCTAAAATAAGTTTATTATATTCTTATGTTCATGTAAAATAAAAGTGTTCTTCATTGAGAAATTCAAATAACATCTTCTATTCATGTAAAATAAAAGGTATTTCCCTGAAATATTGAAGGAAAATCTTATATTCTAGTGAAATTAAAGTTTTTACCCTGTAAAATCGAAAACATATCTTCCTTCCACTTGGAATGAAAGTTTTTCGTTCAAAAATCGATGGAATATCTTCTAGTATTCTGAAATAGAAGGGTTATCTTCGTTCGAAGAAGATTGAAAATTCTCAGGTCCAATACCCGATAAAGTTGGTGCGTTTCGTCGCAAGTTTGCCGCTGTCGGCATTAGTTTTCATCTCTCCTTAGCATTCCAGGGCTCCAGTCGTTCTGAGCGCTCGATAAGGGAACGTTCTCTGGAACTGCCGGACTCATCAGATCCCGAGGTCTGCGCCCGATGCCTATTGCCAAAGAAGAGATAGACCAAACTCAGAGTTGAGTATGTGCTTGCGATTCATGCTTATCTAAAATCAATCCATCTATGACCGGGTCCAGAGATTGATCCGTCGTGTCCGCTTCCAACACTCACGCAGAAATTTCCACTTTAGGAGTGTCGTAACTTTGAGTCTCTGCCATTTGTATTGCGCATTCATTGTCCGGAAATTACGGTCTGTGTTAACATGGGTTGAGAACGGTGTATATTTTACAGCACTTGGGATTATAGGATTTCGTGTTACAAACGTTTTCCGTTTATCGATGATGGAAAATCGATTCCGCATGTTCAAGTAGAGTGGTAAATTTGGCTGGGAAGACTTTAATGATCACATTCTGGGCAGTAAAGTGTTGAAACAAGAGGGCTTGTCTCGTTTTATGCATTCTAAGTCACCTGAAACAGTCAAGCAATGGGATTATTTTCCGGCTTACTTTGTAGGTGGATAAAGCTTTGTAGAAGGTCCTCCAGGTAGGATTTACGTTTGCTGTAATGGTTACGAAGGAATAGGACTGGCCAGGGAAGAAAACTAGGAGCTCTCATTGCTTCTTGCGATATTAATAAGTACTTCTATGAACATGCGAAGGAAGATCGTAAGTAATTACCATTGAAAATGACGAGGGAAGATCATATGTAATTCCCATTGAAAATGTCACTCAAGTTTTTAAGAAGTGTTTTGTTCGAACTTTATTACTTGACTTTCTCACGGTCACACTCTAGCCATCCGCCTATCTTTTTACGAGGTTAAAACACACACAGGTGCCAGTACACACACAGGCGCCAGTACACACACAGGTGCCAGTACACACACAGGTGCCAGTACACACACAGGTGTTAGTACATACACAGGTGCCAGTACACACACAGGTGCCAGTACACACACAGGTGCCAGTACACACACAGGTGCCAGTACGCACACAGGTGCCAGTACGTATAACGGTGCTCAATGTTCTGCACCTTCTCCACGAGAAAACTAGCGGACCCCCTTTTTTGCAGCAAAATATTTAATAATCATTCAGTTTTAAACATTTGACGAGCAAAAAGTGTTCTCTCCGACTTCTGCCTCAGATCTCGCCCGCAACGAATTACTAGATGCACGCGGTCGGGTCTGGGTACAGATGCAGAACCAGCGTTGCCAGATCAGATTTTTCTCGACCCAAATCCCCAAGTTATAGATTCTTTCAAGCTAAGTTCCACCATCTAACCAATTTTTATGGTGCTAATGCTCTCTGCGTATGTGTACTCCTTTTTTGTGTTCTCTTTCTGCATTTGAGAAGCTTCGTGTTTATTTATGTTTTTATCTGCATTTGAGAGGTTGCATGTGCTATAAGCTAAATATATGATCAAGTTTACTCTGAAAGAGGCCAAATTTGTGAATTATGGCCAGAAAAAAAAAAAACAGTCAACGAATTTTGTCTTTCGCCGAAGAGGCAGCGGCACTGAAGCATGATGTCACCAGCAGTATTCGTGGAATGTATTTTTTTGCATAATGATGCGATTAACGGCATATCTCCTACCTATGAATTGCAACGATAACACGATACAGTTGTTTTAATCTTGTTGACCGTTTACATCATTACGACGCATTTACGTCACCTCCTTTTCGCTGTCATAAATACTAATTTCTGATTTGCGTTACCAAGAAGGAAAAAAACTTTATTGAGCTTGTTCTTTTTTAAGGTCAGTTTGGCTTGAAATGCGTGAAAGAATAAATAAAATTTTGAGATAACTTAATCATCCTGCACAAATTTATTGTGAGGAGAATACACTTTGAGCAACTGAATGCCAATGGCGCCTGATTAAATTATTAACAGCACGTCTTTTAGGATTAAGTTATACATAAACTGATCTTAAATTTGAATTCGCTAGCGATGAATATAAATTAGATTTAGATTGGCATATGGCTACTGAGACGGCATTTCTTGGCGTGAGTTCGTTAAGAAAGAGTAAATTCAGAAACAGTTCTCAGAATTTCTTGGCATGAGTTCGTTAAGAAAGAGTAAATTCAGAAACAGTTCTCAGAATTTCTTGGCATGAGTTCGTTAAGAAAGAGTAAATTCAGAAACAGTTCTCAGAATTTCTTGGCATGAGTTCGTTAAGAAAGAATAAATTCAGAAGCAGTTTTCAAAATTTCTTGGCATCAGTTCGTTAAGAAAGAGTAAATTCAGAAACAGTTCTCAGAATTTCTTGGCATGAGTTCGTTAAGAAAGAATAAATTCAGAAGCAGTTTTCAAAATTTCTTGGCATGAGTTCGTTAAGAAAGAGTAAATTCAGAAACAGTTCTCAAAAAATGGCAAGAAAATCGCGCAGTTCTGCTCTTAACATTCCTCAAGCTCTGCAACAGAGGACACGAAAACTGATTTAATGATATATGCACCTCATCAGAACGCAGCGCTTAAATTGCACCCTTTTTTTACCTTAAGCGCAGCATAAAATCTGTACTGTATTTCACGAATTGAATGCCAGATAATTATTCACAGTTGCTTCCACCGTAGCATCCGAAAAGAGCACACGACGTTTAAACACGAATGCAGGATGGTCACAACGATCGCGAGTAACTCGGTTTGAGCACCGGCAAGTTCAATCTTAATTGGAGCGTTTTAAGACTTAAATTCATTTTTCGATCGCGCCTGGGAATAATCGAATGAAATAAAGAGCTTTGGAAGATCAGGGCCGAGAATTATTCAGGAGTCGAATACCTTCCACTCGATAGAACGAAATTACGAGTATTTAGGGTATTTTTCAAGCAATCATCAAAACTTCGGGATTCGGGACCTGTGCATTTTTGCTATATGGCGTTGATATGAGGATAGTTGATGAAGCGTTGATGAAGCGAGTTGAAATTACGTTGAATTACTGTAGTTGAATAGTTGTGACTTTTGGGTTAAAGAATAAGAATTGTTGGGTTCTGGGTTGGGTGTGAACGTGAAATAAGTTAAGGCTCATTCAACGTATAATTTGGAATGCCATTTGAAACAAGTTGGTTGAAAAATTTAGCGAAGACGTTCTGTTTCCTCACCAAGTTTTGCAAGAATAAGCCATCATCAAAATAATACTTTCAACTTGTTTGAGAGAACACTTGCATAATGTACTGAGGTGTAGCACATTTGGCTTATACCTACAGGCGTACGAGAAAAACGATACATATAAAACAAATCAATTAAGTACAATATAACAGCTAGCCATTTTGCAAAATCAGTAGTTTTATCATTAGTCCATCAGTAATTTATCCTAACATAAAATGTAAAAATAACCATATCCATGACTGGTACCTCTGTGCACACCGTTCTATCAAAACTGAAGCGTAGTCTTCATCAGCAAACTATTAATAGATGTTCGTGTCCTTGATCTAAGACCCAATTTTTAACCTACTTGGAATTGTCAAGACTGAAGTTGGAGAATGATAGCGCAGATATGCGAAATACAAACCTGGATCTAGTCCCATCAGTGGTCCACAAATCGAGTGATTAGTACACGATAATCTGACTTCGAGCTATAAGTGGTGCTTTTTGAAAACTTCAATACTTTCTTCAATGTACATTCAGGATTGTACCTGAAAAGAAAAAATGGGTATTTCCTGGCCCCCATGAAATGAGATTAGACAATAATTATTCCTTTCATACTCGTGAACGCTCAAGATGGCAGGTTTGGTATGTTCATTAATTTTGAATAATGCAGTAATGGTAAGGAGAAAAGGAAATTTTGTGTGCGAGTGAATGTTGTTGATTGCTCAGCATGAGCATTGAAGCCAGTAAGCTAACCCGAAATATACTTTCATATATACACTAGACACATCAGCTACAACTGTATTTCTCAGATTGTTTACTCTTTAAAAATTCACGAAATTACTGAAAAAATCTTACTTTCGTATCAACTTATTTGTATTTCAATTCAAACTAGGGATAGATTATTCACAGTAAAATTTTTGTTAATTCAGGACGTTGATTGACGACTCTGTTTGAATGCGCCTAACCATTTAACGTCAACATTTTCGTATTCGTATTACTGTAATCACGACTAGTGTCATTCAGCTGGCCCTGGCATCAAGTCACGGACATCAAAGTTGGGAAGGAACTGCCGCTCAGCGGTGAACTTCAAAGAAGAGATTAGGGCAGAAATTTCGCTAAAATTACAATACACTGAGGCTTTTTTCGAATGAGGACGGTGTGGTTCTGTGAGGTGTTTAAAGGTTAACTTTCCCTCGAAAGGGAGTAGTGAAGTGGAAAAGGAGATTGAGGGTACCAACTTTCACACACTATAAGTGGAGAAGCGGAAAAGGAGATTGAGGGTACCAACTTTCACACACTATAAGTGGAGAAGCGGAAAAGGAGATTGAGGGTACCAACTTACACACACTGTAAGTGGAGAAGTAGAAAAGTTGATTTAGGGTACCAACTTTCACATCCTATTCGAAAGCGAAAAGGAGATTGAGGGTTTCAACGTTCACACACTATACGTTGAGAAGTGGAAAAGGATGTCAAGAGTTCAAACTTTCAAACACAATGCGTGAAGAAGTGGAATAGGAGATCGAGGGTTCAAACTTTCACACTCAATACCTAAAAATTCTCGAGTGTTACTAATAATGACGCCAAGCTCAGGTTTTACGTCTCCACTAATACCGCTGAGCTCGGGTATTAAGCAGAGAGAATTCTTGTATGCTCGTCATTAAGAACTTGGGAGTTTAACAGCATAGTTTGGCGTGCACCGTGAGTTTAACGTGAGCTTTATTATCAATAAAAAGTAGCACGATGAATTATGGCTCTTATTCCAAGCATAGGTAATCTCTGGCAATATGACGCAAGCGTTTTATTAAACTGTACACATTACATTAATTCGTTAAGCTCAAAACTGTGTTGCAAGTATCACGTGTACATCTATGTACTGTACCATGTAATTTCATTTGTTTATTAGTATTGCTTTGTTTTCAAAAGGATAATGAAGAACTCTAGAGAGTTAGGAAATATATGTCTTCCCGAGAGCCTGAACATTCTTTAAAAAAACTAAAACAAATGTAAGTAAAGAGCGCTATTGCTATCGTAGTGTGTTTATAATACATGCAGAGATATTAGTTAAATTTCGGTTCCCTGGTTTCGAGCTCATCTCTCACATACAAGACATACTGAAACTACTATACGCTAATAACGGTTTTATTATAAAATATTTAAAATGATAGAACCAAATTTAAAAAAATTATACATGTTTTCAGCTTGACACGTGGCTTGTTTCCCCACTTATTTACAAGCTTAACTACACGCCATTTCACATATCCTTTGCGTAAAACGGAGCGGGATTTATTTGTGTAAAACGGAGAGCGTCATTTCGTCTACGCTTAGCTTTAAACGGAGCGCAATTTATTGTACAATTTTAGCATAAAACGGAGTGCGATTTATCGCACATCCTTAGCGTAAAACGGGACGCGTCATATCGTACATCTCCAGCGTAAAACGGAGTGCGATTTATCGCTCATCCTTAACACCAAATGAACCCTCAGCGTAAAACGGAGCGCGATTTATCGTACATCCTTAACACAAAACGGACCCTCAGCATAGAACGGAGCGCGATTTATCGCACATCCTTAACACAAAACGGACCCTCAGCGTAGAACGTAGCGCGATTTATCGCACATCCTTAACACAAAACGGACCCTCAGCGTAGAACGGAGAGCGATAACCACGAACACATCACCGCCCTCACGCGTCTGTCCCCGCCACAACAAACATCACCGCGCCCGTCTCGCAGGTGCACACTGCAACAGGGCTGGAGCGTCCCATTAGAGATCCCTTGTGTCTCGACACCACCCATTAGGGCTCATTAGCTCGGCACACTCAGGCACGGGAGAGCCTTTACTACGCTTTGCTATAATTGTCGTCGATCCATCACAATTCCGCCAGGCATGACTCGACTTGCTGCTTCGAGTTAACTTGAATGGTTTGCATTTTGCGTTGTTTGGTGAATTATGGGTTTAATTTTTGTGGGGTTGGCTTTCGATTCAATGTGTTACTGATGAAACGTTTTTCTGTGACACATTTTTTTATTACATATTGTTTGGCCGATTAGGGATTCAATTTTCATGTGCTTATTTTTGATTAACTGATTGCAGCTCCGAGGCATTTGGAATTGTTTTGTATTTCAAATTGTTTGGTCGATTAGGGATCCAGTTTTAGTGTGGTTATTTTAGATTCAATTTTTTACTGACGAAACGTTTTCCTGAATAGATTCGAGGCAATTGAAACTATTTTGTAATTCATATTGTTCAATCCAACCAGGGATTCAATTTTCGTGACGTTATTTAAGGTTCGATGTGTTACTGAAGAAACGTTTTCCTGAATAGATTGCAGCTTCGAGGTAATTCTAATTGTTTTGTTTTAAATTATTTGGATAATTAAGGATCTAATTTATGTTTCGTTATTTTAGATTCAATATGCTAATGATGAATCGTTTTTCTGAAACAGATTGCAGCTTCGAGGAACTTGAATTGTTTTAATTTTACATCGTTTGGTCAATTAGGGATCAAGTTTTTAGAGGCAATATTTTATTCTACCAAGTGTTACTGAAGAAAAATCTTCCTGAAAGTTTTCATTCACCTTAAGCGCAGAAACAAACTTGTTTTTGCATGCGGCCTTTAAGGGATTCCTTCCTTTTAAACGTGTTCTTGTATGCGGTGACCTCCTTCCAAATTTAGAGCTCCAGGCCTGGATATTGACTGCGGGTACTCGATGAAGTTTTGACAAAATGTTGCTGGTGCAAAAGGGCCATCCTACGCAGTTCCAATTTTAGCAACCAGAAGAAGTAATTCGGAAGAAGCGCCTTAGGTCACAGGTAATTGACTTTCTTTCAGTGTAGTTTGCGTCCTCGCCTCAAAAACTGTGAAGTGGTAAAAAGTTGCAGTTGCTCTTTTAAGCATTCAATAAAACCTTGTTCGGTCAATGCCATTATGCCAAAAAAGCAAACGTCCACATTTAGTTAAAAAATATATGAAGCAAAATAACAAAAATATAAACATGCTGACGCCAGCGCATAGTTGTGCTGAAAAACATGGGTAAGTCACGGACTGAGGGAGGAACTTGAAGTTTATTTTTTTCAAATCGGAGTTTTTTTTCAAACCATGAAATCCTTTTTTTTCACGCTAATCTTCAAACATTTTTACGCTTCCCTTTTAATTTAGGAAAGAAACACCACAGCATATCACTATCAAAAGCTTAAATTAAAGCAATCGCATTTCTCTTCATTTCAAGATAGAAATGACTCGCTTCTTCAGTTCTTTGTTTGACAACGTTAGACCGTTAATGATCTTGAAAAATAGCTTTTATTGTCCTTTTTGGGATCTGCGTCTCATTATCTCGTAAATTATGGTTACGATAATTAATTGAGCGATAAACGTTAGTAGTTGTGCGCAAAGGAAGGCGATTGCTCATAATAACAGCAGTTCGCGCTCATTAAAACTAATGGTTTTATAATTACTGCATTCCCTTGATGTTTCTTTTAGTAAAAATAAGGGGATCAAGATAGCGGTTATTCCGAGTACAAACGCGATTCTTTATAATAACTGCAGTGCTCATGCAGTAAGAATGCTGGTTTTGTCAATATTTCTCGATGTTTCCTTTATGCCCAAATGCTCACACTTGCATAACCATTGAGGCAAATGTTCCTTGTAATTAACATCCATTGCCTTGGAAGCGGCTGGGGAATACGAGGTCTCATTCAGTGTTGCAAGATTAGCCTTTTTGGGGCCATAGTTCTGAGACTTTTTCTTTTTTTAAGATTAAATTTCGCCTAAGTAGAGCTCTTAGCATCGGGCATTCCAGCTCGATTTTTAGGTAACTTCTTGGCTAACTTTTGGGTGAAAACAGATTTACACGAAAATAAGTTTACACGAAAACAGGTTTACACGAAAACAGGCTTACACGAATACAAGTTTACACGAAAACAGGTTTACACGAAAACAGACGTACCCAAAAACAGGCGTAGACGAAAAAGGCTTACACGAAAACAGGCATTCACGAAAACATGCGTGCACGAAAACAGCCTTACACGAAAACAGGCTTGCATGAAAACAGGCTCACACGTTAACAGGCAATTTCGGCAGGAAAAACATCAATTGCGAGCTACATTTGAAAATTTCGAGGCCTGTTTGATTGATACTCAATTTCATGGCGCAGGTTTGTAGTTTATGTCCAGTTTTGTTTTAACTCAGAGAGAGAACAATACTTCAAGTTTCACGGCTCTGATGCATGTGAGTCACCTGCATTGTTATAAAAATTTCTAAATAGTCGTTGTCCGTCCGTAAGCATACTAGATATTCCAGTGCGTAGAATTCATAATTTTGAATTCTCTTAATTTATTAAGGCATGGATTAATGTTTTGTCTGAAATAAACCTTTCATATTTTAAGCTCTCAAAGAAGTTTCAAATCTAGTCAGTAGGAGTGATTTTGCTTCTATTGCAAAAGTTTACTAGCCAGCTTTATTTTATCAATAGTTTAGTTCTAATGAGATATACTAATATTTACTAGCCAGCTTCATGCTACCAATAGTTTAGTTCTGATGAGATATATTAATATCTATTTATTTACCCAGCCAACACAGGCACTGTGTGAGAATCTTCAATTAAGTTCATTCAGAGCTGCGAATGCTAATAAATGGCTGAACAGATAATAAGATTAACGGATACAGCACAATATACTGCCTGATTAATTTGCAAAGTACTCGGTGGTTAAGCTATGCTTAAAATATAACTCAAAAACACTCATTTCAACTACAAAATACGTCAATTCATGCTGGTTCTGATGGAAGTAGTTCAAGACTATTTTGCACAAGCCCTTGGATGGGAGCAAGGAGAAATAATTGCCTTTCTACGCTTTCATCTGTCCAGTTGATGTTCTCTTAATCAAGAGTAAAACGCTGGCAAGAACGATTTATAAGCTTATGGAAATCTGTCAGAAGAGCAGTTAACGTTAAGATTCGATCATGATTTTCGAGAATGAGAGGCGGTTCAACAAGATTCTTCGATCATTAAATGGGACTGTAAGATAAGCAAGGTTACCAACACAGGAATATCTAATGTTGCAGAAATACGTCACGTGATGAGCAAAAATCGCTGAATGGTTACGAAAGAACGCCCAAAACCGTCAGTATACATTACGGAATGCTTTAACATGCTCCCCAGGTATTGGGCCATATGTGTACTATTCGAAAATTGCTCATTCACGTACCGGTATAAGCGAATGACATTTCATGTTTCCCGATCTTTTTGAAAAATAATTGCTATCATACGAGGTGAAATGTTATCGTGCATTAGCATTTTTATATTCCTTAGGAAGGATAAAAATGTACTCGAGCTGTAAAGTCGACTTCCCAATTCTGCTAACATTCTAACCAAACCAACCATTAACAACCGTGGAAACGCTGTAAACATGTTAATTTACCTTCACAAATCTACAACCATCACAACCAGGTGCGACTGAGAGCGGAAGTAACATAGCTTCAAAGACCAAATAATTTTTCCAGCATCAAACCCGCGATAATCCAGCCCTCGAAGGCAAAATTCTCGTCGTTTCTCCTTTTCCATGCGGTACTGTTCAGGTGAAGGCGAAAAGTCGGCGCTATCAGACAAAGCGAAGAGATTCTACAGAAACTGTGGGCTGAGTTAGCCACGCTTGATGACCAGAGTCTGGTGATACCTTTGAGCGGTCTCGGGAGTGTTGCCCTCGCAGCCGCAAGGGGAACAGTTTAATTTGAAGGTGGGAGTCGAGGAAAGGATGAAATTTGGATCAGGCATATCCAAAACGTGAATGTATAAGCCATCCATCCATGTTGGTTGACTCCAACTCGTACTTGCTGAAATTTGGATCAGGTACATCCAAAACGTAAATGAATTAGCCATTCATCCTCGTTAGTTTTGATCCCACCTCGTATGTATTTTAAGGTCATTCAGTTCATTTACTAAGGGGTCCATTTTCGGTGGAATAAAATGGTGCTTTGCTAGATTACAAATCTACTTGGCCAAAGAAAAGAATCTAAGCCTAATGCATTACAAAATACAGTGGAAGTGAAGGGAACATGAAGATCGTTTCAGTCCCTTACTTCTGTCAGAGGGGAAAGAAAATAAATAATGCAATATAAGGAAATTATATAATCATCATAATAAAGAAAACAGGGAATTTTAAAAGTTTTATTACTTCAAATTGTAATGTTTGGTATCAAACAAAAATTCCGATAAAGAATTAAAATTTCATATGCTTAGTGAACGCTACGAAATGTGTGTAAAATGATTGTTGTCATAATCTTCCCTGAAAACCCTAGATATGCCCGATAAATAAATTTGAATTAGACAGCAAAAGAGTTTGGCTCCACCATGCGTGCATACGTTGGAAAGTGTCATAGAAATACGAACATATCTATGAATATTCTGGGCAGAGCTGTTGAATCGAGTACATAATTATTGTTTGTACTACGATGACGTCCTTCCCAAATTTTTATCTTGCTGGTATGATAAATATGGAAATAATAGAAGCAAACTATGCAAATAGGTAAGAAAGAATCTACCGAGGTTAAAAATACATCACTATGATTTTTTTTCGCAATTCACTTCTCTATTCCTGGCATGCTGAACATTTTTTCGATTAAACTCATTCAGTAAGCATTAAAATCTTTCAATGACCAATTTTGCTTGGTGAAATAGTTCTTTCCCTTAAAGGTTAATTGAGGCCAAGAAGCCAAAACGTCCAGGGACACAAAATTGGCCATAATTTATTTTACGGCCATCCGCTGATGGCTGTTCAAAGCTACACCCATTCCTCCACCGCCATTACTTAGATCAGCCCACTCACTAACGGACCGAGCGTTTCATGAAGTGATAAATCAGGTCTCTATAAATGACTTACCTCCCTCTTGAATAATCCACAGTTAACAGCAGAATTGGTCATATTTTCTTATGAGAATTCGCGCCATTAATCAAAATAATTCAGATGTATTGACTAGGCGCTTTTTCCAGAGTTATAAGCACAATTGGTCATATTTCCTTATGAGAATTCACGCCATTAATCAAAATAATTCAGATCTATTCACTAGGCGCTTTCTACACAGTTATAAGCACAATTGGTCATATTTCCTTATAAGAATTCGCGCCATTAATCAAAATAATTTAGATCTACCGACTAGGCGCTTTTCACACAGTTATAAGCACAATTGGTCATATTTCCTTATGAAAATTCGCGCCATTAATCAAAAAAATTCAGATCTATTGACGAGGCGCTTTTTACACTGGAGAGTGTTTTTGCTGTATATCTTATTTGAGGGAATCTGCTTGAAGAATATTCGTTCCGACATTTCTTGATTGGACTGAAGCTTTAATTTAAGCACGTTAGGACCACAAGTTATCGATCAAAGCGGCTTGAGTTTTTTATTACGTTATATATTAAAGACGTCGCTATTCCGTCAGCCACGGCACTCACTGTGATGACTTCAGAAGCGTCGTCATATTTAAAAAGATCTAAAACGAACAAGGACTTGAAAAAAGCCTAAAATAATGGATCTTAACGAAATGGTTTCGCTCGCGTAGGAGCAACTAGAAAATTGACTTTCCACTTGCGGACCTTGCGTGTGTGAAGAAACAACTCTATTGAATTGAGAAATAATTTTTTATGATGCCTACAACATTGTTTTCTTAACATTACTCTATGTGTTACATAACTTTTTGCTCCCTCATTTAATTTGTTCATCGATCATGAATAAATAAGAGCAAAGCCAGTCTCAAAAAATTAAAGGTGCCAATAAGGAACTTTTCACGTGATAGAGAAAAAGGAGAACCAATCTAATAATTAACCATTTTTATTATTGTTCGTGGGAAATGGGAAAAATATTAAAAATGTTAATTTCTACTCTGGGTTTTCTTTTTATCTAACGCGTGAGATTCCCTAAGAATTGGACAATTAGCAACATAAGGAACTTTTAACTTGACGCTAACAAATGCTCGAAATAATATGACTGACATCTTAAGCTGCACGGTCCCATTGAGCCTGCTGCAAAAATTGGTTGAAAAGATCAATTCGTGCTAATTTGGACATCGAAACGGTGTAAAGGCATTCTTTGTACGACTCTCATCCCAACCAAACCTCCGCTTGAAGAACTTTGATCGATCACTGTTGCTGGATGTTACAGTCGTGTTCAATTCTCTATGCATTTTAATAAAGATCGCATTTGTTAACCATTTTGGATACATATCTGTGCTAACTGCGGCATCGATATTATGCGTAAACGAATCCGTTTTTCGTAGCCACCACAGCTTCACGTAACAGTCGTATTCAATTCTCTATTAAATTTCATATAGATCTTATTTCTTTTTGAGGTTTACCATTATGAAAGATGAATGTTCATGCTAATTGCAACATCGATACTTGCTGTAAACAAATTCTTTGAGCGTTTCCCGTCGCCATCTCAGCTTCACATTATAGTCGCATTCAATTCTCTATGAAATTTGATCTAAACCACATGTGTTTACCATTATAAAAAATGAGTCTTCATCTTAATTCTGAGACATCAATACTTGCTGTAAGCGAATTCTTTGCGGCCGCCTCCTTGATGCTCACAGCTTCACATTATATTCGTATTCAATTCTGTGTGAAATTTGATTTTACAAATTTCATAGATTCAACACATCACTTTAACACATCATCATCATCACTAATGGTAAATAATGGTAAGCACATCACTTGTGTTTACGGTAAATAACGGTAAGCACATCACTTGTGTTTACGGTAAATAGTGGTAAGCACATCACTTGTGTTTACTACATCACTAATGGTAAATAATGGTAAGCACATCACTTGTGTTTACTACATCACTAGTGGTAAATAATGGTAAGCACATCACTTGTTTTTACCACATTACTAATGGTAAATAACGGTAAGCACGTCACTTGTGTTTAGCACATCACTAATGGTAAATAATGGTAAGCACATCTCTTGTGTTTACCACATCACTAATGGTAAATAATGGTGAGCACATCACTTGTGTTTACCACATCACTAATGGTAAATAATGGTGAGCATATCACTTGTGTTTACCATTATTAAAAATGAATGTTCATCTTAACTACGACATCGATACCTGCTGTAAACGAATTCTTTGCGCCCGCCTCCTTGATGGTCACAGCTGAGCCTCAAGGGAGGGTTAAATTCCCCCCAAAAAAGGAGGCAACAGGAAATGGCGAGCTTCAGACGAGCCCAACTTCCATTAAATGAGCGAGCAATTAGTGACTTTGATCTAGCCTTCAATGAAGCCCTGAATATTCAGCGGGAAATTATGCGATTAGCAGAAAATGAACCTGAGCCGTTAAATATAAATCATTCGCTAATGAAATTGTATTAAAGAGTGTGAAGAGTTCTACGTTTGCCATGTTTGTCACTGTCAAATAGTCATTATAAAATTGTATTAAAGAGTGTGAAGAGTTCTACGTTTGCCATGTTTGTCATTGTAAAATAGTCATTATAAAATTTTATTAAAGAGTGTGAAGAGTTCTACGTTTGCCATGTTTGTCATTATAAAATTGTATTAAAGAGTGTGAAGAGTTCTACGTTTGCCATGTGTGTCATTATAAAACTGAGCACGGAACAACTTAAAATCTTCGACGAAAAAAATAATAGCATAAAATAACGCAACGGAAGGAAAAAAGTGTGATGGATTCAAGAGCTAAGTTGAGAACTTCAGTGCAGTAAAAGAAATAAAATCATTAAAAATTATAGATAATTGGTTTACAGGAGAAACTGAAGACAAAAGGCGTAACATCGGCGTCGGATTGACGTAGATTTTGCAGTGGCTTCGTAAATTGCCGTACGATATGCGGTAATTAAAGAAATTATTGATAATCTCACGAAAATATCAGACCGGAATGAATTAATGCTCTTTATTTTTAAGCCATGGGACAATCAACTGCTTTGTGACGTCGTTTGAGTTTGATCGCTGCTTAATGGGCACTGTAAAAATTCATCGATTAGACCTTTGAGTTCAATTCTAAATCACTAATATTTGTTCATTTATTTATTAAAGTGCTTTGTGAAACTAAAGTATTTCCATTTATTCAGAATAAACCAAAAAACGATTAATTAGAGATGTATTCAACTGGAATGAAAAACTCCCATTGTAGCATAAACTGATTGTTCAATTTTTCTATCGCGATCGATCGGATCGATGTTTACAATATTCATTCAAGTAAAGCCCAATACTTTAATAATTATTTTGAGCCTTTTTACTTACGCAGGTTCAGTATAATCAAATCCCTCTCTACAATTTTATTATCAAGTGCCGCAGGTTAAGTATAATCAAATCTCGCACTGCAGTTCGATTATCAAGTGCACGAGGCTCAGTATAATCAGATCCGGCGGCGCCGGTTCATCTGGCAGCCGCCCCTCTTTATTTAGGGTCTATATTTGCCATTGCTCGCTGCTATCACGCAATAATGGAAAAATAAAGGCTTAATGGGATGCCTTCGAGCGAACATTCAATTTGTTCTCATTTTCCCGGCGTAAATTTTCCTTCAAGCTTTACCGTTCGAGGCCGCATTTTTTTAGCGCGAGGAGACGCATTAATGAATTGGAAGTTCTGCTTAGCGCCTCGAGGTGGCGTGTTGGGTGACGGGTGTGTCTTCTGTGGTGGTAGTGGATGTTATGATGTGTATTGATGGCAGTTGTGATGGCGTTGGTGGTGGTGGTGATGGTGATGGTGGGAATGGTGGTGGTGGTGATGGTGGTGGTAGCGGTGGTGGTAGTGATGGGCATGGTGGTGGATGTGATAACTTGTGGTGATGGTGGTGGTGGTAATGGCGAATATGATAACGTGTGGTGATGATGGTGGCAGTAGAATGTGTGGTTATGGTTGCGGTGATGATAGTAGGGGTAATGAGCACATCGATGATGGCGGAGGTAATAATAGCGATGATGGGGGAGATAATAATGATGGTGATAATTGCAATGGCTATGATAATGGTTGTAATTATGGTGATGATTGAATTGGCTATGATAATGGTTGTAATTATGGTGATGATTATGAGAGTGATGAAAATAGTGGTCATCATGGTGATGCTTGACTCTCCATAGAGTGTGAGGAAAATCCACGGTCGAACAAAGGATTTAAATCCCTAATAGAGAAAATCCGGTGTCGAAGAAGCGATTTAAACTCTGAATAGAAGAGAGGAAGAAAATTGAAAATATGAACAAATTGACAACTTGAAAAAAATTGAAATATTAAAAATCCTCGAGAGACACGATCCTCATCGCAGTCTATAGGGGTGGCATCACTATGATGATGTCGATGATGGGGATGATTGAGATGCCGATGATTTTGACGCATGAGGATAATAGTGATAATAGTGATGAAAATGAGGGCAACGGTGACAATGATGATAGTGATAATATGTTTGAAAATGATGGTACTGACGAAAATGATGACAGTGATAATAATTATGAAAATGAGGGCAACGGCGACAATGATGATAGTGATAATATGTTTGAAAATGATGGTACTGACGACAATTATTATAGTGATAATAGTTATGAAATGGCAGTATTAACATGAATGATGATAGTGATAGTAGTGAATACAATGATGGTAATGAAGATGATGAAGGTAATAAGGATAAAAACGAGAACGTCGCTCACATAAGGCAAATAATTGTAATGATGAAGACGATTGTAACGTCGACAATGAAGACGGACGTTGATAACAATGCTGGTGATAATTACAAAGACCAATGCACACACAATTTAACGGCACTTGCAACAGCACCAACAAAGACAGACACGAAAAATTGATCATATCTATTTTCAAACAGTGCACATTCATTACTAAATATTAGATGTGCTCGACTGCCCATTACCATGCATTTAAACTGGACCATTTGACTAAAGAACATAAATTAAGGTTGACTATATCGACTACGTGTTGAAGTTCTTGGTTCAATGACGGGGTATTTGTTATTGCATAGCGTATGAGGGCAGCGGAGTATGAGCATCACGCTTGTGAGGGTAGCGGAGTGTGGGTATCACGCTTGTGAGGGTAGCGGAGTGTGGGCATAACGCGTGTGAGGGTAGTGGTGTGTGCGCATCACGCGTGTGAGGGTAACGGAGTGTGGGTATCACGCGTGTGAGGGTAGCGGAGTGTGGGCATCACGTATGTGAGGGTAGTGGAGTGTGGGCATCACGCGTGTGAGGGTAGCGGAGTGTGGGCATCACGCGTGTGAGGGTAGTGGAGTGTGGACATCACGTGTGTGTGCGTGCCTGTGTGTGAAGTCTGACATGGATGTACCTTCGCAGACAAATATGTTTATTCAGTCTCGTGAATTTAAAACCAATTAAAATTCAACATACAGACTCACTACGTAAACTTTTATACTCAGAATAGGAAACACACACTTACCTTCAATAATTAACACTTTGGCCTGAACTTTTTATTTTATAATTATATTCTGCATCATTTAGTTTCAACTGATTAACCCATACTGAGTCAGGGAGAGGTTAAGTACTGCTCTGTCTATGTAAATGCTGAGGCTCTGTAAGACGCAATTAGCGCATCGTACATGATACACAATCTGCGCAGCCAAAAATTTTATTCTCAGCAATATCCGACTCCCGTAATCACAAAGGGTTGCAAAATCCCCCTTAGCGTACTGCAAGGATGCTACATGACGCTGGTTGAAAGGGGTCGCATAGTGACGTATTCAGCTCATGTTATTTTTTCCGTTGCCCATAAAATGTAAATATTTGTAAGAATCTTCTCAATGGCTGTTCAACACTTTGCCCCCAATTGTTTATGGTAAAGTTCAATATTCAACTCAAATTTAAAGGCAATTTTAGCGTTCAATTTTGAAAATAGCAAACATTTACTGAATTGTGCCTTCACTTGGCTTAAATTTAGCATTTATGAATGTTGACTTTATGACTGCTGGTCGATCAGTAGGGTTATAAAAATCTCCTCTGTGACCACCGGTGGTGCACGTTGTGGTCGAAGTGTTAAGATATCTGCTTTTGCAAAATATCGTGCGTAAGGGACTCTCAAGGCACGCCCCGCCCTGTTTGCCGTTTAGGATCACGCAACTGGAAATCCGAAGTTAAAATTCAATTATGTGAGCCACATAGCGAAATTTGTCTCTTGTTACGATTTCTTTGTTAGATTTAAGTGAAAAGTTAGTGAGTTAGGTTTAATACGTTAGCTTAGAACACCAGTGAGAACACCACGAAAAACAATTGAAAATGCTCCCTGAGAACACCACTGAAAACATCACTGAATATACCACTGTAGACACCACTGACAACACCACTGAGAACTCGATGAACATCAAGAAGATAATTACAAAAAACATCACCAAAAAACTCGTAGGAAAACACCTTCGTTCCGATGGTGTCCCACTAACACACACACGCACAAACGTACGTACACACGACGCAAACGAGCGGTACTGCAGAAAAAAGCACGCTAGCGAACCATTATTGTTCTGACCCGAAATGCGATCACGGGCGCTCGCTGGCTGACAACTAAGACGGTGCATGTGTGCTTCTTACTACAAAGGATGTTTTATTCCAATCAAGCCTGGTAAATATTATCTTGTACTCTAATTTTTCAAGGGCCTTATAACTAACACCAGGACTCAATGACGGTTACCTCCTGTCAAGCCGGTACCCATTTCCGACACATGGGTAAAGTGAGGAACTGTAGCTGAGTTCTCCCTTTCCTCAATGGGGAGCAACACCGACGATGCAGAATGGGTTCCTGGGGGCAGCAATTTCTCAAAGACCGTATTCGGGTCATTAATTTGCAGAAAAAGTTACTGACTGGGTCAAGTGGTTGTTGAGAAAATTACTACGGTTAAAGCCAATGATTTAACACTCTGACCGCGATAGGTTAAATTGATATTCAGTATTCGACCTAAATGTAAAGTCAATTGTAGAGAGTAATTTTGAAAATAAAAACATTAACCGGAACGCGTCATTATTTAGATTTGATTAAAATTTTATGATTGAGTGACTACTGGTCACTCAATCACAAAATTGAGTTTGTGACTACTGATCGGTCAGCAGCATTGTGAAAATTCCCTCCGTGCACACCGGCGGCTCATGTCGTGACCAGCGTGTCGAGTGGCGTTTGAGATCATTGTTGTCCTTTGAAAGTGTTGGTGGATTGCCGCGAGTGAAGAGTAATTTTCTGAAGTGGAGCATGGTGCTTAACTGGCTCACGAGATACACTCTGTTTTTATTTTGTGTTTGATGAGTGCTATTAAGTTAGCTAGCCTTGCTGTGTTCTTCAAACTAAAACAGTCATCCGTTCATGTAAAAAATGAATAAATATCGCAAAAACCTCGAACTTTGGAATACGCTGCACAAACTTGCACAAAAATCCAACGTACAAGGAGGCGCTACAGAAGACAGCCAAAAAGAACAGGCACGGAGAAGTGATAAAAACTCCAAGTCAATATTTCTTACGCACGCCGGGGAGCCTTATAAGCATCCACAAAAACTTCAATTCTGGACTCCACGTAAGCGACTTTCCCTAAGAATCGACCTATTGGAAATATAAACTTCACATAAACAAGTCTTCGTCTCAGCAATCAAAACGTAGGATAAGCAAATGTATGCAAATGTAACATGCAAATCCTGGGAACGATGTCGTGATTCAAGTTTATTAGAGCTAATATTTTAGCTTCAAACCCGGCCAGAAAAGTTCATGATGAACCAGACCAGGGCTTTTCAACCTGGGGTACATGTACCCCTGGGGGTACATGTACCCCTGGGGGTACATTTAACATACTTCACATGTTAAAATGAACAAGATGTATTTACGTACAACTGTATAAGTACAAATAATTAATAATCATTAGGTGTTCTTTTATAGTTTCTTAAGCCTCAAACTGCGCTGGTGGTACATGAAAAGACACAATTAAGATAAGGGGGTACACGATATGAGAAGCCTTGAACAAGACCGACAGAACGGAGTGGAGCAGCAGAAGATCAGCAACTTGACCAGAGCGTCGCCGACGGTCATGCAGATATTATGCTATTATGTTGAACGTGAACGACACCAGCATACCTGTCTCACGAATGCAGTAACGAATTGATATTATTATGGGCTTCAAGAATTTTACGTCGGCGTTTAATTTCTCATTAGTCTTTAAAATTTTTTTCTGCACTTTGCTAAAATAACATTTTAGTTCATCGGAAACTTTAAAAAGAACAAGTCTAGAGTAAAACTACGAGCAAGCTAAATAAAAATGACGTTTCGACCTTGCTCATATTTATACTCTAGAGCTGTTTTCTTTTTAAAATTTTCGATGAACTAAAATGTGATTTTAGAAAAGTGGAGAAATGTTTAAGAACTAATGTGAAATACACTAGGAAATATTTTTGTAAAATTTTAATTCCTTAGCGGATCAATTTTATGCATCATATTAGAATTTCACAGGCGTACATTTTATTATACGCTGGGTATTAATGGGTTAATTAACCAGCCACGCAACCCTTGAGTTACCCTGCAAATGAGGCGGTATTAATTACCTCGTTTTTTTCAGTGGATTCACAAAGAATCGAGATAATAACCAGCCAGCGTAAAGAAATTACTCGGGCGTAATCAGTGGGAATTATGACAAAAATCAGTGCTTCGTTATGGGTCATTTAACTGCATTTGTTGGCTTCATCAGAACTCAAGAATTATAATTAAAAAATAGTTCTATGCTAATTGTTTTACAACACGCCATCGATGTTGGATTGGTTCCCTTAGTTTCAGTACAATTTCTGTTCTAAAATAGAGACTAAAATACTCATATTTTCGGTATCGCCACGTCTTGAATACAAACAGGTTACGACACTGTATGACAGTGTTATATTTGCAATAGGTTGATTCTTAGAGAATATCACGCGTAAGATAAAAAGGAGAGCCAACGTAAAAATGTACATTTTTATTTATTACTTTTTTATGACAAACGTTTCGGAATGATTCAATTCCATCTTCAGTGCTGAAAAACATACAAAAAGGTCAAAACGATCAAAACACATAAAATACAGAAAGCTCATAGAAGTTCAAAAAAATGAGCGAACAAACGTCTATAAAACTTAAATCCTGCTGATAATTCAACTACATTAAAAACGATCATTCTCATTGGCTCATTCGCCCACCCTTTTCCCAGTACATACATTCATACATTTACACATGGGAACTTAACAAACAGGCACGCAATAACAGTGTCGTTGAACACGATCTGGCTTTACATCCAGCAGAGCGTTTAATTACAGATTTTGTGTTGATACTTATATCCTAAAGTCCTAGTAACTGCGTTTTCAGCTTTATACATCTCAATGCACGGAAATACATTATACAACTCGAATGTAACATTGGTTTAAGTTATAATAACTTGTTATGCCGGTCAAGTTTACTTCACCAAGAAGTTTCAGAATGGTTGATAGTACCCTATTATTTCGATATATATTGACGTCCTCATATACCAAAATATAAATGTATTTGATCGGTACGAATAACAGTACGGAGTAACATTGATGAAGTTGACAAAACAAATTATGTTGGTGTTATTATAACAACAAGTTAGGTCGATGTAGTTAACTTATTCATTAAACCAACGTGGGTAACAAGAACATGTTACTTCAGTATAGTTAACGATTCTACATTGTGTAATATCAGTGAAGTTGAAAACACTATTTTGAATAAATCACTTAAACTGGATACTGTGTTAACTAAACTGTGATATACTAATACTACAAATATAAAATTGACAACGTCACTACAGTTTCCCGGGATTTTCATCTACCTGTGGATGACATAAACAATGTTTCAACTCATAAAATGTTTTAAAAATGTATTTACTTATAAAATGTTTTAAAAACGTTTTAACGTATAAAATGTTTTAAAAATGTTTTAACTTATTGGGGCTGCAAACGACATTCTGCCTGCATATTATCGGATGTTACAGCAATCATACATAAACAAAATAGCTTGTTTACATTACCCCTGTTTATTATATTACCCCTGTACCTGTGAATGCGTAATTCTATTCAGACCTTCTTTGCATTACAGAGAGTTGCTCACTGTGTCTCGAAAACGCGGTTACGACAGCGTCATTTGTATGCAAAAACCAGAGGTCCAAGTGAAGTGGAGCTTGTATCAAAATTCTGTACTTATTTTTTTACGTACGCAAATGCATTTGTCATGCCTTTCTTCGTTTGTTTGAGAAAAAAGTGTCTTGAAGCAAGAGTTTGGATTTTGATTTGATATTCAAGAGTGAGTGAGCAATGGCAAATATTATTTTGAGTTTACACTTTGTGTAAAAATTTGTCCTGGAAGTTATGTGATTTTAAAATCAAGTTGAAATTTTTCATGATTGAATTGAAACTGACTGGACATCATTTTGGAGGAAATAAACAGTGTATCAAATATTATTCAATATTAGAAGTGGAATTAGTACTACTGTGCCAGCCTGTGCGAATGGATTACGAACACTTCTGAATACTTGAGAAACTGTCAATCAGAAATTACGGTGATTTCGATAACATAAAAATTGCAAGTGTCTTAAAATGAACATGAAGGGAAAGTTCCTCTGCTAAAAACTGATTGATTCAATATATTTTTTGTAATTTCAGTGGCTAAAAAACTTCTCGTACATCATGAAAGGGTGGCTTTCGTTGCTCCACATCATTCTCACAACTCACCACGCTCAAAGTATTCTCTTCCCCACACTTTCTCCCCAATCCTCAAAATCCCTCAGTCAATCCTCTCATTCCCCAGTCATTAGATTCCAAGACCCTGTCATCAAAACTGAAAATACCCTCTCATCTGAACTCCGGCATTCGTTTACTAAGAATTTCAATGGAACGCAACGGCATGGTCTATTGCCCGCCAATTCATCACTTGAGGCGTCGAAAGCCCGTTCAGAATCCGAGTTCGCAGCCTCCAACTCGTCGGCGGGAGAGTCGAGGTCGAAACTGTCGTCCGTGACATCGAGATCCATCCCATCTTCCCAGACTGCAAGTCCCAATCCAGTGGCCGAGTTTTCAATCTCCTATCCAACGCCTTGGAATTTCGGTTTCATTTCGTCCCCTAAGACACGTCGTGCTATTGCCACCGTGCCCCGCAGTGCAGATCTGCGGGAAAGATTGCACGGCCAGATGAGGCTGCTTAGTTCTTCGTCGTCTTCCCTGTCAGCGCAACCAGAATTGCAGGCGAATGGACAACCCAGGCTACAGCGAGCACAGTCCATCACCCACAGTCAAGGTAAGGCCCTTCTGATGTACAATTTTCTAATATTCGGCGAAACAAACTGGATAAAGAGCTGCCATTGATGACACCTGAGATGTATATTTTCGAATATTTGTACATTCTCGAATATTTGTATTTTTTTCGAATATGTGGATATTTTCGAATATTTGTATGCTTTCAAATATTTAGAGCATGAAGCCAACTGTGCATATTGTTAATAATGATGCTCATTAATGATGCATTTCTTTAGAATTGAGTTGTTTGAAGTAAAACGCTTACATTGTCATTGAAATAAAAACGATCTTTAGCAGTTTTCGAATATTGAAATAGAGTAAAGAACTACCATTGATAGCTGAATCTACGATGGTTTTAGGTAATTTTTTTCAGTGTTTCAACAAGTCAGATCTATCATTATTGGCTATGAATGAACAGGTATTAAATGGAAGAAGATATAAAAGAGGTATACTGCGTTGCATGAACGATTAGGAGTGCAGGCAGGAAAAAATATTTAAAGTAAATGCAGGGCAACATGGCGATCTTATTGCGTCAGATCCTGAAAAAATATCGATGCATTTACTATTTAATTTCTTAGGGAGTTCAATTAAGGAACATAACAACCAGAGACAGAAACAAATATTAAAACGGTTTAATTGAGAAAGAATGGTAGCTCGACGTGATATAAAATAAAACGATATTATTGCATGATAACATGTTTGGTTGCATCAACAGGCCGTTTTACGTTAAATTTTGTGGGTTACGGAAAAATTACGTGGGCAATGCTATGTCAATTGAATAAAAAAACTTGTTGAGCTAGTGAGTAAGCGCTTTAGTCATCTTTTAATCTCATTCATTCATCACTTAATCTCATTAAACATTCTGGGTCTTAAAATACGAAGAACGTTGAGCCTAAGAAAATAGTGTGAATCTTCCTCGCCTGATAGCTGATAGTTAGAGATGTAAAATGTACGTATTGTAACGGAGACGTCCACTTGAATTTTATTTGCTTTAGTTTTAGTGGCCGAGCTCACAGGTTTCGAAAATATATTCGGTGAAGTAATTTGACTCAGTAAACAGAAATACCACCTGTTTGCACAACTCTAGCATCTTCAGAAATCTCAAAACTGTATCGCTTAGTAGTGGAAATAGTGATATGTGAAAATTTGACTTGGCGTGTTATACTTCACGAAAATCGATAGTCAACACTTTAACCCACAAACGCTTGCTGAATTTGTTTTTTTGATGTACCTGCGAAATCATTGAAGATAAATGTTATTACTTTATTACGCTTTTGGTATTAGTTGAAGTTTTATTAACTTTTTAAATCATTATCTAATTTTTTATTAAAGTTTTCCTTCGTTATTTAAAATGTATTATTTGAAGTCAATCAATTCAGTATCATCAGGCCACAACTGTTGTTGCTAACTCTAATAATTATATAATCGAAGGAAAATGAATAAATTTAATAAATTCATTCTCCTCAACTTTTCAATTTCAAAATAAGGAATATATTTCAAATGACTTCTGATCATTGACGATTCACACCCTTGTCGTATTCTATATAAATACAGACGGCGATAATCTTAAAGTAAATAAATCTTTTCTCGAGATTGCTTAAGATGAAAAAAATTACACTGGATTGAGAGGTGAAGTAAGGAACATGTCTTGACCCAAGTGATGAATAAATAGCCCGTGGCTCAAACCGTACTACATACAATACATTTATTGCGAGAAAATTACAGTTTTTATCGAAAGCAAAACGAAGTTCTTGCTCTAATTTACCGAAGGGAAACACACGAACGAAGTGAAGCACAAAAGCATGTACATTCTTCAAGTTCAAATTCTTGTTTTTTTTTGCTTAACATAAAACTAGTCGAATTTTAGTTCTAATCCACTAGCATTATGCTATGGAGGAAGTGTTCTGCTTAACTTGACTTAACCAAATGACGTATCATTTCTTGACGAAACAAAACCACCTAACATATCATTGCCTAACCAAATCCAACCATTTAACGCGCCATTTCATAACCAAACCCATCAATTTAATTTTATCATTTCCTTGCCAAACCTAACCATTCAACGTTATCATTTCCCAACCAAACTCAACCACCTATCGTGTCATTTATTAACCAAACGTAACCATTCAACGTATCATTTCCTAACCAAACCCAACGATCATACAAATGACCCCCTCTAACTTGACCACTCAATGTACCATTACTTAATCCCAACTGTGCCACCTGACCAAGCAATGCAGTCGTACTGATGGTAACAAATGACCGTGATTCATTTCCAAATTGCACACTTGTTAAAATGAATGAAAAAGAATAGCATGCTAATTTTATGCTGAAGTAGTGCTCGGGTGCAGCACAAACGAGTGCAGTTCTTGGGTCCGAAACATCGAACGCATGTCGCTGCTGCCGTCCAGGACACGTGATGAGTTATCAGTGAAATGCAAAATCGTTCGTTTGAAAACTGATGCAAAATCTGACCTAAAAAATGAGAGTGACAACCAAAAGATAAAGGGATTTTACGCGAAGATTTACGAATATTGAAGGTGGAAAGTTAAATATCCTATCTGTGATGTTAAGATAGAGAGGTTTAAACATTCTGGGTCATAAATACGAAGAATGTTGAGCCTAACAAAATAGTGTGAATCTTCCTCGCTTAATAGTTTGTGATGTATAATGTATTGTAACGGAAACATCCATTTGAATTTTATGGGCATTAGTTTTAGTGGCGAGCAGACTGGTTTTGTAAGTAAATTCTGTGATGGATTTTGACTCCATTAACAGATATACTTCTTATTTGAAAAACTCTAGCACGTTTACGAATCTCGAAACTGCATCGCCTAAATTGAACCCGACAGCCGATTTCGAGCCTTTTTTTAGAACCCAAACATGTTTCCAGAATTCAAATATGGTTCGAGAACCTAAACCTGCTCAAGGACGTCGAACTTACTTCGTCAGACAATCAAACTCGAGCTCATAAGAAAGCAGGTCAACGGCACTACAAAATCATTTGCATTCACTCCAAGCGAAGCACAAGCTAAACTTCAATAATGTTTGCCGTCACCAGAAATATCGAGATAGGCTCTTCCTGTTATTTTACTTAGTCATTTGATAGCAGGTTGCCGGCGCCAAATTTAATAATCATGTTGTCATCTATTGCGAGCTGCCGACAACTTGAGCACGTTCCCCTTCGAGATTATCCAAAGCAATCTCATACCATATTTGCCGACGATATCGTCGACAAACAGGGCCGCGCTTCCGACCACGTAGGTACCGCTCCGCTCGACGTAGTCAGGCAGAACAACCAGCCATTCTTTGGTGAAAATGGCGGCTCTTGCTGTCTCTTCAAGGCCTCACTTTGCCCCAAATGGAGACTATTCCGGTCTCTTTGTTGCGATAGGCCTGTCTTTCACTGGAATTGAGGACTATGTTGTTTCTTAAGCGCCTTTCCATTTTAGCTTGTCACGAAATGACGACTATTCGTCGTATTTCAATGCTTCTTTTGCCCAGCTATGGAGACTCTTTCTCACTGAAGTGCAAGACTGCCCTCGCTTTCTACAATGGCATTACTCTTGTTTTGCCAACGCATGAAGTGCCCATTTTTGCTTCTTATGTTCATGCCTTTGAGAAATTCTAGCGGAGCTCTTCTCCTCTCATATTCCTGCGAAGAAATGAACTTTTAAGCCATCGGCTATGCACTTGGATTCATTTCTCAACAGTACGCTCTCAGTTTATTTATTTTATGCCTCTCATTTTGTTATCCTAGCGTTGCAAAATTGATTTTGAGCCAATGTTGTGCTGCAGGATGATAGCATTGACGCCGATGTTGTTCTGCAAGATGATAGCACAGTCGTCAATGTTGCACTGCAAGATGACAGCATTGACGCCGATGTTTTACTTCAGGATACTATCATTTATTGCGAAGTTGTGCTGAGATGCGTCAATATCATCCACGCTGCGTTGCAACACAACAGCTTTACTGCAGGATGACTGTAATTATTTTGGTCACGTAGAGGTGTACGACCGCATTCAGCATTGTCGGAGCGTAAACATTTCGTTCACCTCTTCGTGATGTGCGTTCTTTTGCCACCATGCCTGCTTCTTCTGCAACTACCTTTCTTGTTTTAAAGTATGTAAAAAGGTAAACTGTTTCTGTACCACTGAAGCGAGATTTACAGATGCAGATTTACCTCCTTCTGTTTAAAAAGTGCAATCAAATATTTGCGTATAAAAATTATAAGCATATTTCACTATTCTTGCCAGTGTGTTGGTCTTTGTCTCTGAATTGAAATTGGATAATTTGTTCCGTGTGCGCTTTTTTCGAGTTATGTTTTTCTCAATTTGTGGTGTGATTTGCAATTCTTTATGTTGATCAGAAGTAAAATTCATATATTTCAAATTGTGACCTAACTGTCTTTGGTATCATTACGAAATCAAAAGGTTCAGACTTTTAATTTAGAAAGTTTATTTCATGGATAATAGATGATGAAATTATTTTAACGCTAGTAATTACAGCATTTATGGGTAATGAAGACAACCACAACTCCTGTCTGGTGATCACCTCGTGCATTCTGCGCTATTACAATCAACAGTGTAGAAATTGTATTTTAATAATGCCCTCAACGCAATAAAATTCTTCATTATTCACAGAGGCAGCAGCAAAAATACCGCACATTTTACTTTATATCACAATAATCTTAGGGGATACTAAAAAATATCGCCATTGCTTTGACTGTCAACAACCGGCTCTCGCCTTTTCGGTTACTGCGTTGGAGTCCCTCGCGCCTCGAGCCTACAGGATTTGCCACGAAAAATATGAAGAAAACCCTAAAATCTTGAGGGTTTAATGAAAAATATATAAATTTAACCTGAAAAATTGAGGATATAGTGCACAAGTATGAAGTATGCCCTGATGTCTCGAGGATTTAACGAGAAATATATGGATATACTGTAGGTTGAACATTTCCTGAGAGCATATGGATGTAACGTGAACATTTGAGGATTTAGCACAAAAAAGTTGAAGAGAGCCCTGATGTCTCGAGGATTTAACGAGAAATATAAGAATGATTTGAAAATTTGGGGACCATGAATAAAAATTTGAAAAAAACCCTGAGATCTCGATGATTTGACAAGAAATAAAGTAAGATAACTTGAAAATTTGAGGATATAGCACAAAAATACAAGGAAACCCCTGATATCTGGAGAATTTAACGAGAAATATATGAATATAACTTGAAAATTTAAGAATTTGCCGCGAAAAATGTAAAGAAAGCCCTAAATATCTCGAAGATTTAACGTAAAACATATGAATATAGCTTGAACATTTGAGAATACAGCCTGAAGATATGAAGAAAGCTCTAAAGTCTCGAGGATTTATTAAGAAATATTTGAAAAAAATGTTAAGATTCAAAGATTTAACTAGATATACATGAAGGAAACTTCGAAACTAAAGGATTCAGCACGAAAAATATGAATACAACTCTTATGCATCGACAATTTTGCGTAGAAAACGAAAAGAAAACTTGAAGTTTTGGAGATTTAAAGGAAAAATACAGTGAAACTTTGAATTTTTCATGATTTAATATGAAATATATCCAAGTCTTCAAAATTTGACGTGAATTTTATAGAGAAAACTCTGAAACCTTAAGAATTTAAGACTAAAAATATAAAAGTTCTGAAGTTTCGGGGATTTACCTATTTACCATCGACAGGAATTTGAATAGCCACTTCATGAACAGCTTAGATATATTTTATTCCTTTGCATATTCGAACTCTAATGTGTTCTTTGAAGTTCTCTGTCAAGTGGCAGTTCCTTCTTCTTTCTGATGTCAGTGATAATCTGATGCCTTACAGAGCCAGTCTAATGATCGAGCAGAGAATTTAGTAATGCTACATTCTACAGAGAATTTATTAGCGCTTTCATTTTAAAAGTATAATGAAAACTATTATGAATGGGAACAGCATGACGTGAGTGATGTTTTCTTGTGCCATTCTAAAACAAAAAAAAAATTTTTCAAAAGTCAAATTTGTTGCAATCAAATCACTGGATTCAGGAAATTAAGCTGCGTTCTAGACACACAGTATTTCATAGAACAAAAGAAGAGTCCTTCCGAATGCAAACGTGAGATGTATTTTCAGAAACATGTGCCTTCACTCAACAGCTTTACCCCCTGCAGATAACAGAAGCTTAGTACGTTTAGCATTCGTCAGAACTAAATGAAATTCCCGAAGAAACTTGTTTTTCCAAAAGCTTCTTACGTAAAACTCACGCATTGCTCACAGAAAATGCTCACGCATTTTCCCAAAAGCTTCTTATCGAGACAACTTCAACGCCATTTTTACAAATTTGTGGTTAATTCTCAGCTTCAACAAAATCCGTGCGCTCTCTCTAAAATATCTTCGCTTGAAGCCGAAGAAAAATCATAGAATTTTCTCTTTTTCCTGATCTCACGCCTGGACGAACGCATCGGCAAGACTTATTCGCAATTCTAAGACATTTCTTCATACCATAAAATGAGGAGTTTTCTTTCAAGCCTAATCGGGCACAAATGTTTCTCAGCGTCGGGCACAAATGTTTCTCTGCAGGCGCCAGCGAAGAAACTGCTCGTCTTTTTACCCATCGTGACGCTGACGAAAGAAACGGAGGGCGAGAACGGGGGGAATACAGCGGTCTTTATTGTCGATATTTCTGTGACGACAGAGTTTTCTTCGTGGACCAAAGCCTGCCGTCGCGCAAACAGGGCCTAAAAATGATCGTAGTTTCAGTGGCCCATAGCTAGTCGACTTCGTCTTCTTTCCTTGACAAGGACGGAATGTGTTCTGCCTAAGAGCGTTTTATGTCTTGCTGTGCACCCAGCGTGTCAAAATTTATTGAATTTCCTGTAATCTTTCGGTGAAAACTCAAATCTTAAGCCTAACGAGGAAACTTTTCTCTCTCGGCGCTTGAGAAGACTTGCAGGGGAGAACTGCCAGACGGTCTGCGTTTTGACTGCCTGGCGGTCTACGTTTTGACTCCCTGACGGTCTGCGTTTTGACTGCCTGCAGTAAAAAACTCATGAAAGGGAATTCCAGATAGTGCACACCTGTTTACTCTCATTTTTCACAGCCATTTTCTCACAATCACAACACTCTCGCTCGTTTTCGTCATCTATACTTATTCAACGCAATTTCTATACGATTTAACTAACATCTATACGATCATTTAACGCAACACTAGAGTCGTATACAGTCTAGGACACTCAGTAAAGGACCAATAAGTCACGAATAAAATGGAGGCGATTCTCCAGTTGGGTTACCCTTTCTGTTACGCTGCCGCCGTTCCAGTCGCTCGCACAACGCTGGTGCCGTCAAATGTAAAATTTGCGGTTCAAAACTTGCCGCGCACACCGCATGAAATGTTAACTTTGCGGTCACACGTTGCTGTTCAACTTGAATGTTCCCTGTTCATTTGTTCGATTTTAATTCAATTGACTTTTTCGCTTCTTTTGTCGTCCAATATCGTTGAAGTTTACAGTCTTCGTGCGGAAGTCTTTTTCAACGGATTCAAGTCTTCTTCTTTTTTAATCAGTTAATCAGTTCTTGCCTCAAAAATCCCTTACCCCTTTCTTCACACACTATATTTTCTTCATTCTGTCATTTCCCGTATTCCATTCCAACCCTTCTCTCTACTCCTCTCTTTATACAACATATTTGCTTCATTGGTCTTGTACTATCATCAGTATTGTACTCCAATCGTCCCTCCACAGCTCACTTCACTACCTTCACTTGCCTCAGCACTCATTCCAGTTAAGCGAACATCTGTCCTATAAATTCTCGGAATCCGAATCGCCATCTTCAGCCTCCTTCCCATCGCTCATCTCGGTACCAGATTTCTCTTTCCACAAAGACAAAGCAAAGCCTTGATCTCGCCAAGGGGACATTTTCTTGAAGGGCTTCCGAAGAGGTTCGGTCGGTGCATTCCAAAGCCTGGGTAGTCTAAGCGATTTCGTAGTCGTAGAGATACTACAGGAAAATAATTTACGTCGTTGTAGCAGTACTGCAGGGAAAACAATTTACGTCATTGTAGCAGTACTGCAGGGAAAATAATTTACGTCGTTGTAGCAGTACTGCAGGGAAAATAATTTACGTCGTTGTAGCAGTACTGCAGGGAAAATAATTTACGTCGCTGTAGCAGTACTGTAGGGAAAATAATTTACGTCGTTGTAGAGGTACTACAGGAAATAGAATTCACATCATTGTAATTTGAGGATATATTGCTAGAAAATTTTTTACGTCGTCGTGGCGGTATTGCAAGAAAGTATTTAACGTCGTCGTAACGGCTTTGCAGGCAGTGTAAATTTTTCCTCTCAATTGTGCTACGCTAAGCGCTACAGTTCGTGTCACAGCCCAGTTTATGTAGGAGAATTTACGCTTTTAGCTGTAAAGCCTCGACGATGTGATTTGTTTGAAATCTGGCCGAGCTGAGGCACCACCTTTTGTATGGAATTGTAACTCATCCTACACGTTGTCCTCGGGCTTCAATTCCCTTTCCTGCACCATTTAAAAATTTTACTGAAAAACTTTTCCTCTGAAAGTGCGCTATTATAAAATATTGGCATAAGAGTGATGGCTGCTTCAAAATGAAATGACTTAAACAAAAATGAGATGGCGCTTGAGCGTATGGTTCAGTAATACGCTTGTTTTTCTTTGTAATTCGGTTTGTGCCACATCTGGTACGCGGTGTATTTAATTTCCGGTCACAGTCGAAACGAATCGTGCTACTTAGATAGAAAATTCGTCACTTAATTATGGTACGATATAGACTATGTTTTTATGCAAAGAGATTTGAATTTCCGTTGTTGTTGAGAAGGAAGATTTGTAGTTCACGAATAAAGTACACTTGTTTCAATTTCAATAGCGGTAGAAAATTGAGAGTTGTTAGAAATGAGGAAAAACGGTTTCATGCAACAAAGTGTAACTATCGCAGGTAGACATTGCTAATTGCTAAAGCTGTCAAGAAATTCAGTTAAAAAAATGTTTATCAAAACAAGCAATAAGTTTCACTACACTTGCTAAAGATTTCCGTGCAACTTTTTGTCTATGCAAAATATGATTCTAAATACCAAAACCATAGAACTTGAAGGACACTGTGTAAGATCACCATCTTCCTCTACTGTAGAGGATATCTCAGTATTGTTACATGATTGGTGGATTTTTACATTTCCCTTCTTGAACCTCGCATTTTAGTTTCAAAATCTGTTTGGTTTAGCTCCGCATTCCAGCTGCCTAATACTCATTTTTATTCCTTGTGTTTTCGATTACATGTTGTGTCTTCTGTATGCAAAAACTTTCTCCTTCACTTAACGGCTTGTTTTTGTTTTGAGGAAATTCCTTAAACATACTGGAACAGCTCCTACTATCTTTACTTTGCGTTTTTTAGGATAAAAATTTGAATATGATGAACTGGCATTTACTCTGATCGTACTCTGTGTTTTTGCTTGGAGAATTCCTTGAACAAAATGAAACAGCTTTTACTCTGTTCTGAGTTTTACTTTAAGAAAATGACTTCCTTTTGACGGAACAGTTTTTTCTTTACTATGTATTTTTGTTTGAGGAGAATGACTTCAACAAAATGAACCAGGGCTTGATTTCGTTATAATGTTCTTCTTTCAGAAGAATAACTTTCTCTAGATGAGCAGCTTTCACCTTCATTTTAGTCTGTATTTTTGCTATAAGGTGAATTTCTGGCACTGGATAAGACAGTCTCATAATCAATTCCCGCAAACGATTCTCGCACAACTAAATATTATGATGAGGTTTCACTGAGGTTTAATTCGCTCAAATCATCGTTTAAGTCGGGATCATTTTATTCGGGAACAAAGGAAAATCTTGCAATGGCTTCTCATTCACTGGGACTCGATTCTTCGTCGGTTAATGAAGGTATTTGCCTTCAAAAATAAAAGATAAACCAAAAATATAATGATAGGTTCGTTTAAACAAAAAGCAATGATCTACAGATTTAAAAATCTCATTTTGAGGAACGAAAAATGTTCCATTTCTGGTCTATTTATTGTTAATTTTCTGTTTATATCATCGAATATCCATTGTTTGATCGTGATAACTATTGGAATTAACATTAATTTAGATGTGAAATAGATTAAATTAGAACATCAGCTTTTTATTTCATCATATAATTGATCCTGTCCAAGTAAAATATCATGTTTTAATTCAATATGCTTCGAAATCTAAATTTCGAGACCAGGGCCCTAAGACATATTCTCTGTATCAAACGACGTAAACATGCTGGTGGGCATTTGCCTTCCTTTAAAACTTCTTGAGCGGCTGAGGGTGAATATACCAGTAAATACATCAATTTTATCCATCCTATTCGTCTTCTTGTAACCTCGCAATGAGAATTCATTTTAAATATCAAAATTTCAAATACAAAGGTTATTTATTGTTAATACTTTTAAAATTGAGGAGCTTGTTACGGAGGAGGTAATTATGTTAAATCAGTTCGGAATTTGTTTTTCCCGATGATTTCAATTAACTAGATACGCCCTTCCAGACATCGATTGCCAAGCCAAACGTGGGAGTTTCTATATCCGAGATCCAATCATCTCATCAATGGATTTCGATGACCGGCTTTGACAAAACTCATTTGAGGTCTCTGTTTTGAACAGAGCATCATTCAATATTTCGATCTAGTGTTCGATGTACAGTAGGTCTATCAGGGAACAAAGACGCCTGTATTAGCATGCTCAATCCTCTATTCAAATTAATTCTCTCAGCCAAATGCTTTTTCCCCAGCTAATTTAATAAATGTTCTTATGCGATATCATAGCATGCAAGCATCAAATCATGCAAATAATGTTAGTTCCAGTTTTTTCTCTAATTCTATGCTTGTTTTGAATTAAAAACAACATGGTCTAATTTTTCGCCGTATAAGTTAAAGTTTGCTTAAGATGACGACGCACAATCTTGACGATCGACGGTACAGGGTGCCCCAAATATGTATTCTTCACATGACTGAACATTGCTCATGTATTTTTTGTGTTTTTTTTTGGTGCAACTCAGTTTTCTTCTATGGCGTTTAATTTTTTAATTTGATGCTCAATTTTTTCCCCCAACTCATTTTGCATGTGTTTATGCCAGTGAAAACCAACACCAAACGAAATGCATGAGTACTGGGCAATCAAAGAGTAAGTACATTTTTTTGGGAGACACCGTGTATCCCGAGCCCAGTACGCACCCCAACCCGAACCTCAGGACTCAACAACCCTCGTCCACTAAATTCGTTCATCCTACGCAATCCCGAAGGACCCGTGGCCTTTTCCAGCCTGGTCCTTTCCGGAAATCAGCAGCAGAGCCCCAACGGCCCAATTACGGGACTACTAACTTAAGTTCAAACTGCAAGAAACTTTAACTCTTGAGAAAACTTTGAATAATTACCGCTTTATCGAACTGGAACTAAGCCAGCTGCCGCCGCTGATGCTCCCCGGGCAGTGGGACTAACGATGTTAGAATGGGCGCCGTGGCCTGATTTTCAAGTTTTACAAGCTGCGTTTGATTATGGCCTCCGAACTTCAGTTAGCAACTCGTAATGAAGAATTTTAATGATTTCACCGATGCAAACGCGTAGGGACTTTTAAAATTTGATCGCCGTCTAGGCTATCGAACAAAACTGGCTTAGATTTAAAAAGATGAGTCTTTTCTTTTTAGAAGACTTCCTCTCTACATTTATCGCGCTATCGAGATCTTGTGATGTTTTAGATTTTGGTCGAGCTGAACTTTTACTCGTCACCCCGCTACATAAGCCAATGTTATTTACTAAAAATCTAAATTGAATTATTTCAAATACTTGACTCTGTTACACAACGTGGTTTGCCTCACACAAAACGTTTACAATTGGGGTTTTTAAACGTAATTGTTTTTTATCATATAAGTTACGTCGTTCTACCATCTATGTCATTGTTAATGTAAAAAGCTAGCCATCTCATTCACATTTACTGTCAATATCATACACCCCAAGAGAGATTTTTTGCAGTTTCACCATTTTTTAACTTGCGTTTCCTCTATCTTTTCAGACTGGCGTACGAGCCCCGACGGCGAAGAAAGTAGCTATTTCCGGCCAGATGTTGCAAAAAATCGCAAAAACAAACGCAGTGCAAAGGACCCTCCGTTGGGCGAAAGCAGAGAGATATTTATTTCCGAAAACACTTGGGCGCACTTGGGTCAGCGGCGAAAGTCTTTCAGAAACAGAAATTCAGACGAAGGCCGGAGCGAGAAGAGAATCCGACACCCAACATCACAAGAGGATACGTCGCGTTTGAGGTTTGCCGATTATTTTCTGGAGGACAATATTCATGGAAAGGGAACAATGCGTGCTGAGGAGATGAACATATTGCCTGTCAGTCCCACATCAGCGAGAACACCGAGCGTCTTCAGTCCAAGCAACTCGCGGTCTCACTTCCGATGCCGCCGAGGCGCCGGCCGAAGGAAGAGGTCTGCTCTGAGGTGCAAGAGGAGAAGCTTCTTGGGTGGAGGTCCCCCGTCGTTCCACCCTTCCTCTCCAAAAAATATAACGGCGCAGCTGGGGGCCAGTGCTTACCTTCCATGCAGAATTAAAAACCTCGGCAATAAATCCGTAAGTCGGTGGTCGGATTTTGAGCTCGTTCTCTAAGTTTTTGCCTGAGTATTTACCATGCTGCATATAATTACTTTATTGAGCAATTTGAATGGAATGTTTGAATCGTAGTTGCATTTTTTCCAAAGAGACATGGTAATAAGCAGTTCATAATAGTACTATAGCGTATTTTAATTTTCCATTATTTGAAACATTGATGATTTATGTGTATGATTTTGTACTCAATTCTGAGAACGAAATTTTTTACATTTTCGCTAACAATTATTTCTACTAATTGGTGGTGCAGAATTATTCTGCGGTATTGCAAGGCTGGACTCGACTTCTTTCAGCTTCAATTGTTCCTTTAGGAGTTCGATCTTGTGAAAAATTTCTTGAGTTATATTCAGTATTTTACATTTTGATATCAATATTGCATGGTATTATTAGAAGATCTAATTTATACTACACGTATTGACAATATTAAAAATGGGTAACTTGTATAAAATTTAAATAATTTTCTTATAATTCTTATAATTATATGTATAATTATAAGAATTAGCGTCTTAGATGAGGCGTTCAAGAAGTTTGGAGCGAGAAAAACGAATCTCCTAAAATAAATTATAACTCTTTGATATTTACTAGAAAACTGAGAGTTATTGTATTTTATTGCATTTGTTATCTGTTATCGCATTTTAACGACGTTAGGTTGTACACATTTTGCTTACCAAAAAATACTGTCGCTAAAAACAATGACCAACACTGGCTAAATTTTCACCTTAATTGTAAAAAACAGTCGAATAAAAGTAATAATTGCGTTTTATCTTCAGTTCCAGAAGGTGATAATTTATTAACGAAGAAAATATAATTCTATGAATTAATATCATGAGACCTGTAGAAATTAACGACTGCACTCAATAAAATTTCTTGGTTTGAATTAATATCATGAGACCTGCATAAATCCACGCCTGAACCCATCTATAACGAGTACGAAACAGCACAGTTACTCTGCCTGCAATATTTTGCCATGAGCCCGCATTTATCTCTGCAAATCCCAAAAACTTCGTTGCAAGAGACCAGAGCAGAAAATTCCAAAAGCAGCTTCACCGCGATATTCCAGTGGACAGCTTTTAACTCTTCAAACGGCAAAAAAATCAATATCCATTTTCGTAAGGCCATATCGGACGTCCGGCCGTGTTGACGCATGAGAGGGCGGTCGTTATTGGACCTGTTAACAATGGAGGACAGCAAAGTTCTTTACACGCTCCGATAACGTGTAGTGCCCGCTGCGCAAATTGTCTTCTCCGAAAACAGAAGAATTCTAAAACAGCTTTCGTTCTCTACGGAGAGTCGGTAGTGAAGTGAAGCCGTCCAACGTGATATTCCAATTGAAGCCTCTCACTTTAATATTTCAGTTTGAACACGGATGTCTTTGATGCAATAACTGTATTGTTTTGCGAGGAACTTTTGTTATGCATGTGGTGGGTGCAGATCGTTGACTTCGGACGTCATTGTTTCACAGTGAATCGTTGAAACTGGAGAGATACGAATTAAATTGTTTCACTAAAGATCATTATTCTATAGAAATATGAGAGAGCAATTTACGAAGGATTGTGATGCAAAATACTGCATTCTTCACAATTTTATACTAAGGATAATCCTTTTTATTGCAATACAAGTCCTAACTTAATGGCATGGCAACACTCTCCGCAAAGTGATTTAAAATATCGAACGAGGTCTTTAAAACAACATGGTGATCTATTCTTCAATAACGAGGTAATTTCTCCCAAAATTACAGCCGCATTTCTTCGTGAATGAAAATAATACTCTCATTAAATTGCAACAGTTGGGTCCCAAATGGCAGGAGGCACGAAAACAAATCTTCTAGGACTTAGAACACAGGATGCGTTGAGTAGCAGGCTCTATTAGAAGATATTTTACATACCCGCTAAATTATGGGAGCGAAGGCGCACAACGAAGCATTGCTTCTTCAATGCAGCCTGAACAATGGCTCACGAGGCTGCTGTGGCCTAGTGGTCAAGAGCGCTCATCTCTCTCTCTTAAGGAACTCAGGTTCGATACCCCGTTGTGCCAGCCTGAGGTTTCTCCCCGTTGAGGAAAAAAGAGAACTCAGCCACGATTCTTCACTAGACCAAGGAGGTTGAAATAGATTCCGGCTCGTCCTATAATGACAGTCATTGCATCCTACCATTAGTCGTATATAACTTCAAGAGCGATTGTAGACGATGAGATGTGTCTACATCTTCATAATTGAAATAAAGCAGCCTCTGAGACGTGGAGTGGTAACTAAGCAAAATTAGTTCTTATTGCACTGCAGAAGTCGTAATGCTTGCGGGGTTCATTCAGGTTTAAAAGTAAATATGTTTGGAAGCATTTGAGACGTCTTCGACTACGCATTGGTTTTAGTTTATTATACGTGAAAAACAGTTTCGATGATTACAATGGTCAACTATATGTTACCTTAGTACCATTGGAACTCTCATAGAGCAAGTCACGGTGTCTAGTGCCAGAAAAGCATGTGATACAGATGCAATATCTGTTAATACAAGCTGAATTCTGCATTTCATCACATATGCTTATGTCTTTTCGAGATGTGTTTGCGTCTTCTTTTCTAAGCTTCATCAAAATGAGATATGAAATAAAACAACCATTTCTTGTGTTAACAATATGTTTACCGAATTCGAAACTCACAACTCATTCAAAGTACGAGCAAATCCTCTTCGCATTCAATTGATAGTCTTAGTCAGTCTCAAATAATAACCGTAATCATTGGGGAGTGAAATAATCAACCCAGAGCTACGTCGAGAAATCATACACCCCAGCCTCCAATTCTTGCCGGGTAATGATCCCTGTAACTTGCAGCAGCCAAGAGTACCCTCACAACAGCGGCCTAATTGCGCTGTGATTGGCTTCTCGAGGCAATCTTGAGGAATCTGAGCCAATCACAGGCTTGCCTCAGATTTATAGAGCTTTGCCATACAAACTCCCTTTGAGCGCAGTTTTCTCTAAAATTTTGCCGGTCTTAGACCAAGTGATCTCAGGGGATTAGAATACGAGGGCATAGAGTCGAACAGCAATTGTAAGAGTAACCAAATTTACCCTGGAACTGGTGGAAGATTAAGACTTTAAAAGAAGTAAACGTAAGATAATTAGTAAATGTAACCAACGTTATGTAACGGATTATGGAAAGACATAGCGATTATATAATTTTTTCCAAGTTAGGTGTAAATCAAATTAAGTTTGCACAATTATTCATACTTGGAAGTCATATTTGCTGTCGATTTATAAGCAACTGAATACAAAATTTATCCTAGCAGTTCATCTGGTAAACTTTATTTTCTAATTTGTCTCTCTGTTCTACATAATGTACAATTCCTCAGTAAGTCAATTTTTGCAGATTGACTTAATTAGAATGGAGCTGGTCTCCAAAACTTTTTACAGAATGAATAGATTCGTTGTAAGTGTTTTAAAATCAAGCCTCATAAATTTCTAATGAACATGATTTCAATATTAACCGTTTTCAAGTTTCTAAAGATCATTCGATTAAAGATCAATAATGAAAATTACTTCTCTGAATGTACAATTCCTTAATGTTACTGAGAGCGTATTTTTAAGTCTACCTTATGATATTGATACTAGGTACACTTGAGCATGTCTTGATGCGAGCTTGTCTTGATCATATTGATGCTATTTTGTCTTGCTGCTGTTGATGCAAATATCATGCAAAGTATATTCATACATATTCATGTGAATCATTGTTTCGTCCCTAGTTCTGGGTTAGAAAGTGCGACTCTGCACGATGTATACTTCATACATTTATAATATATTTACTCCAATTCATTTATATTATACTTATTCATTTTCATTTAAGTCTCCGCGCCCTCTGCTTCGCCAGCTGTCGTGGTTCAAGAAGCGTGAATCAACACATGTATTACATTTATTTAATCGTATTTATTAAGTCTATGCGTCCTGTGCTTCGCCAGGTGTCGTGGTTCAGGAAGCGCGACTCACACATCCTGACGGTGGACAGGACGACGTTCATCGCAGACGACCGGTTCAGCGCGTGGCACGAGGGCGGCACGCAGTCGTGGACGCTGCGCATCCAGTACGCGCAGTTCCGCGACGCCGGGGACTACGAGTGCCAAGTGTCCACCGTGCCTAAAATGAGCCACACGGTCCGGCTCACCGTGCTCAGTGAGTAGCACGAGTCTGGCTGTGCTTGAAGAAATTGTTATCTTTTTGGTTTGTGTCTACGTATAATCTTAAATAATCGTTGTGTGCTCAGTGAGCAGCATGAGTCTGGCTGTGCTCGAAGAAATTGTTATCTTTTTGGTTTGTGTCTACGTATAATCTTAAATAAATCGCTTAGTGAGGTGCAGGAGTCTGTTTTTGTACATGCTGGAAGAACTTAAAATTATAATAATAGTGTAGAGTAGCGGGAGTCCGTTTGCATTCATGATTGAGGAACTCGTAATCTGTTCGGTTTGTGTCTACGTATAAACTTAATGAATAGTTTTCTTGTTTGCTCGCTTTCTTGGTTCGCTGCCACCGCCTACACTCTGCTTTCAATTTCACTCTGCAATATTCACGCCTCAAAGCAAACGACAAAACCTAATTTACATCATATGCTGAAACAAGGAAAACATGAATCCTACATTCATAAAAAAGGAAAGTTGCTCCTAAATCTAAGCAACAAATGTTTAAAATTTGGTTTTTGCTCACACAGTATCACTGAAATTATGTAAGTATTCGACATAGCTTACAGAAACATTTTTTACGTCTCCGAAAACATTTTTTAGGTCTCAGCTTTATAAATCTCCATTTGTCTAGGATGTATGCTCATTTAACTAACAAGTTACCTACTATATGGACGATACAGAGCGAATAATACTAACAAACAATGATGAAACTATCGACACAAGAGGCTCTACGTATTCCGCCAAAGTTTGACTAATCCATTAGTTCATATTTTAGAAACATTCAAAAATGGTCAGGAAATTGTCGCTCCTTCTCCAACTTGTCTCAAAGATTTCTCCTCTCGAGTTACTGGTCGAAGCCCTGGAAAGAATCGCCGCGTTTCGTTTTAGCGCCGCCATCTCAAAAAAAGACGCAAGCTTTCGAATTTAGTCGAACGGGAGCGAAAAAATTTTGCGCCTCGAGGATGGATGAAAAGACTTCCTCTGCAGCGTTTATTGCTAACTCTTTCTGCATGAGCTTAGCCCTCAGATATGTTGCGACGTTCGCCTGGACCTGATGAAACCGACTTTTGTTCTAATTTTTAAGCATCATTTTGTGGTTAAGAAATAACCTATAGTTTGATATAAGCAATCCACAGCTCTTTTTTAATATCTTGATTACATCTTGGATTCTAGTTCACAATCCGAATTTATTTATACTAGATATTGCAAAGGACAGAAATATTTTGAGTATTTTTTAACGTTAGAAGTTTCTTTGAGATGGAAAAAGATCCAAAATTCTTCTGAGGTTTAGTGATTAATATGCAACGCATTTAAAATATTTAGAGAAATAGGCAGCATGTTGACACTGCATCAGACAATTAAATTGTCGTTTCCTGGATTTCACTTTCGACTGAACTTTTTCAATCAGAAGGCATTAGGAATTGATTGCAGCTGAATCGTTCACCCGGTAATCTTTAGAAACAGAAACCAATGGCACGCAGCCGCACGTTATAGCAGTTATTTTTCATGGAATTTTTTAACAGAATGCATTAAGAATGGATTGCTGCTGAATCGTTTACCTTTATAAATAGAATCTAATGGCACGCAGCCGCCCATTCTAGCAGTAATTTTTGAAGGAGAAGTTGTGTTTTTCGTCATTAGTCTCGCGTAGCGGCATGGAGACAGCAAACCTGCATGGAGAGAAACGAAGCAACTTGCGACACAATCGCTCGCAAGAGGCCTTCCAGCAACTTCATCTACAAATCTGAGAACTCGTTAAAGTATTTCATGTATTCAGATGAAGTCTGACGCTCGTTGTTCATAGTTGTTTAGAAAATTTCGAACAACTTAAACGTAACTCGGCATGAGCAAAGAGACATGGTCTGTTCTGAGCATCTCAACAAAGTTGCGAGGTTGTGGAGCGGAGTCCGTTGCTGCGTGAAAACTCATAGCTCATGAAGCATGGCCGTCGAAAGCGTGGTTCATTGCTGCCTCAAATAAAGTCATATTGCCGCGACTATTAGAAGACAATTCAGCCGAACGCTTCGTTTCTACAAACAACACCTGTAATATTGGCTACCGATAGAGATTGGCGACAGGAGTTCTCATACAAAAGTTTCTACGCGACGCTTGCATCTTGCCTCGTTCTGCTCATGATTGCATGGGATTCTTTCACGGTTTTTCTGATATTGCCGAGCTGCGGAATAGTGAGAGGCAATAACTCTAGGAATTCGCGGGAATGTTCTCGGAGTGTTTCAGAACATTTAATGTTTGGCAGAACCCGTACTGCGCTGAACTCTGCTACTGAAATGCTGATTTGAAATTGTGTATTGTATGATGTGTATAGAGTGTCGTTCTGATTGGAATTTTCCATGGCAAAAAATATAAAACGATTTTGGGAAATCTTACATATTTTGATTTCCCAACGATACATTGTACATGTTGTTCTTCTCAAAATGCCTTTCGTTCGGTATACTGACTCGCCATAACCAAAATGTGACATTGCTTTACTACTCTAAAGAATCTCGGCCACTAAGGCAGTAGAAACATTTACTCTGAGGTCACACGTCACCACAACAGATCCCAAGTATAAGGCGAGGGAACTGAGAAGTCACTAGTGATGAAATTTACGTAATCACTGTCCCGCAATCAATGTTCAAAATTTACGTAGTCACTGTTCCTTAATCATTGTTCAAAATTTACTTAATCGCTGTCCCGTAATCGCTGCTCCGAATTTACTTACATAATCACTGATCCAATGAAATTTACGTAATGACTTTAGTTCCTGAAATGCATTTGATCTTAGATAAAATACGTAGGCCTGTTATGAATTTCCAAAGTTCTGAAATGAAATTTTGATTTGCAATTTGTATGCAGAATTTCATAAAATTTATTCTTGCATTTACCAAGTTATTGGATGAACATTTTTATATTTCCATAAATCATCAGATTCTTCTGCCCATTCGTTTCTTTAAATTAAACTTAAGTCAGGTTTCAATGCCAGAATTTTAAAAATTCAAAATTCCCATAACATGATATTCTTGAATGACTACAAAATGAGAAATGTTTTCACCCGAAATTTTACCAACCCGTTTGCAATCATAAATGAGAAATCTAAATTTGCCGTATACCGTAGTATGTTCAGCTTCAATTAGGTGCATGCATTTAACGAGCGTTATCGTACGCATCTGGCACGGCAGAGAAGTCTATGAGAACCATCAGAAGCAGGTGTCTATGCACATCGGCGCAACATCTTATGAAATACAATTGCTCCAAAGAATGAAGAACTGCGATCTCAGCTCTTCGGCAGTTCTGTTGCGGCAGAGAAACCTATGTAGAGCATGGTTTCTTAAGCCCCGGGTCGTGACCCAAAGTTGGGTCGCCAAGGCATATCATTGGGTCGCTAAATGCTGGAGGAAGATTAATGTAAAAAGAAAATATGAATATTTTTTTAAAAGAGTTATCATATTATGAATGAATTTTTTTATTGTTTTGAAGGCTGGTGCCGCGGCAGTTATTTTGGGCAGATTTTGGGTCTCTGCCAAAAAAAAAGGTCAAGAACCACTGATGTAGAGCATCACCCGCAGGTGTCTAGGCACATTCGCGCAATATCCTGTGAATCATAATTGTTCCATAGAACAAAGCACGGCCACCTCAGGCCTTCGGGAGTTCTGGCACAGGTGACCACTCCTTATACGGTATCAGATGCAGGTGTGTAGGCGCATTCATGTGATATCCTGTGAACAAAATGTTCGTGTACGCCTAGTGACGATCGGCAGCAATTAACGCATGCGCACCAGCAGCGGCTGCGACAGCGCTGATGTTACAAATGATGTTATAAGAGAACGTGCCATCTTTCTTTTAATTTTATTTGACATTATCGTGGTTTAGACATTCGAATACACTTCTTCCCTTCTGCACCCTCACGTCCATCTTTCACACCCATCTCTATCAAATTATTTTCAGTTCTAATAAGCCAGGCTCGGCTCGGTCATGGTGTGGGCTCAAATTTTTGAAACATGATAATCTATCATTTTCATTCAATTCAATTTGCAATGAAACGTAGATTTTTGCGCCCTACAAATATTCTCCCCTTCACTTGAAGATGCCATTTTTTTAATAATTTTTACTTTTCCAACAGGACAACGCACCCTCTCGCACGCTATACTAAGTCTCCACAAAAAGTTTATCCAGTGCCTGATATATGTATGTATGATACCGGATAATGAAAACACGCTGTTCTTTATTAAGCTGCCTTTTAAAGCTATAAAAGCTGAAGAAATAAATCAGAACTAAACTGCTGTATGGTTCCGGTGCCATACATACACATATCTGTCAGCGGAGACATTTTTTTTGTGGACATACTGTACAGTACAAGACACGTCAGTTGTGTCATGATAATTTTTTAAGATTTTGTACAAGGAAAAGTGTCCACCCTTTCCCTCCCATTCCCAAGCCCTCAAATCTCCATTTCCTACTCCTCCTCTCATCACATGTTTTCAAACCCCAAGGATTTTTTTGTTTGATTCATTTCGGAGCCTGAATCGTGGACTTCAATCTATAGAAAAAACAGAATTTTTCGCCCAAAATGGCACGAGAGAAATTTGACAAGAACCGTTGCTTATTGCCTCACAGTTTTTGATGCAAACTTAGGCTTTTGACTCGGGCTCTCAGACATATCGAGTAAGAATTTACAATAATTTAGTTAAAGTTATTTACTAAAAGTTGCAACTATTATTCTCCCATCACTCAACACTCGAAGCACGACGTGACCCATCGGTGGCCACTGAAGGGATTTTCATAAAGCTGCTGACCGACTAACTCAATTTCAACAAATGATTAATAAAACCTAAATGAAGGCGCGATTTGTTTAATGTTCGTTATTTTAAAATTGATCTCTAAAATGAGCTTTAATTTGAGTTGAACATTGAACTCCAGTTTAGCCCGCCGCACTTTAACGTGTTAAATAACAAATACACATAATGCAAGAATATTTGGATAGTCCAAGGACTCCGTCCAATCCTTACAAAAGCGCTGGTGTTTGCGATCGTTTCTCTGCCCTTTTATTAATATGATTTTGAGCGGTGGAAAATATTTCGTGACCTTCGAGAGACTTCTCCCGCCCTTGACCCAACACTTCTGAGGAAGATGCTCTGTTAAACAAAACATCCTCGTCATTCATTTTATTTCGCATTGACTTGGTCGAAATCCCCGGTCTGCCTTATTCCAGAACTGTTCAAGCCTTCTTCGATGTACTACAAGGATTTAAATTTTTCTTTAATATCAAGAATTGAAGCAAACACAGAGTATACTGACACGCGGGCTTCATAAACTCGGATATTACGCTGAACTTCCTCAATTTCTTACTATCCACTACATAGCAATGCAAGGTTGTCGCTTGCTTGATTGGCTGGTCAGTGTCTCTTTGTCATGCTCTTAAGGATGTTGAATGGCCGTATTTGTGCTCAAGTTCACCAGTGAAAATGTACAAGAATATTTTAAATGCTCAAATCCCGTCATATTTACTGGGCCGTGTACACTAATTTGCTTATATTGATAGCAGATTATTACTACTATAAAATTCATCAGGCTTAACGAAATTGGCGTACAACGAGCGCGTACCGACATTTGCAGTCTGCGATCTCTGTTATTTACTAAAATGCTTAAACGATGACCTATTCATGTTCCATAAAACTTCAACAAGTTCGCACTGAAAACTAAACACGTTACCATTCAATTTTCCACGCCAACACATCAACAAGAAAACAATAGCTTAGAGAATGCAAAACTGTCTGCATTAGGGATTCTATTTCAACTACTTAAGTGTGAATTATTCTTGAATAAATATTTGCCATAAAAGCCCTGAGCAAATGACAACTTTGCAAAGTTTCTAAATCAAATTTTACGAGTAAAAGTTCAATTTTTTCAATATTTACGAATCTTTTTTATCAATTTCATTCATCCATCATTTTCTTTAGAAATTCACTTCTTCTTATTTATGTATTTATTCTCCTCGTCAATTTCCACTTTTTTTTCGAACATTGCGCCAAATTCTTTTTGAAATAAAGCGCAAATTGGATTGTTTTGGTCAGAAAAAGGTCAGTCTGGTTACATGGGTGCGCAGCTGCAAGTTGTGGTACACGGCCCAAAAATCCCAAGTTGGGGCAAGTGGAGTTTGCGAGCGACCGCAAGTGCCGCGGTTTGTTAGAGTCGCGCAAGTTGCTCGAGTTCCATGAATAGAGAGAGGTGACCTCAGCTCTTCGGCAGTGCAGGCACGGGGAGATGTCTATGTAGAGTATCAGCAGCAGGTGTCTGGGTACATCCATGTAATAGTCTGTGAAATACAATTGCTCTAAAGAATGAAGAACTGCAACTTCAGCTCTTCGGCAGTGCTGGCACGGCAGAGAAGTCTATGTAGAGCATCAGCCGCAGGTGTCTAGGCACATCCATATTATACCCTGTGAAACACAATTGCCCCAAAGAATAAGAACTGCAACCTCAGGTCCTTGAGAGTTCTGGCTCAGGTGAAGACTCCATGTTCGGTATCAGGCGCAGGTGTGTCTCATGTAATATCCTGTGAAACGCAATTGCTGCAAAACTCATAATTTCAAAATGAGTTTGATTGGTTAAAGTAAAAAGATGATTGGTGATCGAAATGGTAGAATTTCGGGGCCGTTAAAGAAAACATGACAATTGTTATATATTTAAATATTAGATATTAATTTTTGGTTGTAGCCAAGATACCGTTGAGCTCCTCTTACGCCCGGAAGTTTTTTGACAGTCGCCCTGATGATAACCCAAGAAATGGGTTGAAAGCTTGGTAAAATAAAACCACTTTGGTCGGGTTGAGTTTTAAAATTTTACTTCAAGTAAAATTTTAACTTCACTGTGAAGATTTGTTTCCACGCTTGTACGTACTCGTGTTTCTCTCACAGGTTAAATTAAGATGAGCGGTTGTACATAGCGAAACTGCTCATGTATAGGCACAGCGTTCCTTTGTTCCAGGACGCTTGAGAACTATCCTCCAAAACTCCGCTGATGTTACGTACATTTCCAGCTCACGTTCAGCGACCTGACCTACTCAATCACAAGCAAGTCACGTATGACTCTCAAATCTGCACCATAACGACACACCTATACCATTACGAGAGCCGCGTCTGTCCGTCCGTCACACTTTGGAGACATTCGGTCTATACCATTGCCTTGATACGATTAATACGTTACACACAGACAAATTCTAAGTCTAACTTTAAAATAACGACCTCATTGTTGATGGCTCAGCTAATTTAGTTGTATTAATTCAGACGAGATTAAACATTTTTCGTAGCGAACTTTCAGTCCTGTAGGTTTAAGTTTAGATTATGGATCTTACAACCACTTGAGGATTGTGTTGAATAAATCAGTATCAAGGATACAGAACTGAAGAATTCAGGGCTGCTTTAGCAAACACCTCATCCATTCAACCATTACAATTGGGTGCATATTTCACATCATTAGTAGCACAAGGTGGTAAAAAAGAAGTAGTTTTAAAAAAGACTCAGGTGGAATGAATTTCCAAAGTTACTCTAAGCGGCAGTCGTTCAACAATGCCATGGATGTATGTATTTATAAATATTCAAAAGTCAGCATAGACGTGGTCATTGAACCGCGAAGTAGCGAAGGGACAACATTGTACTTAGAGGCGTTAATATCTCGGTTCCCAATTCTAGGAGGGAACGGAAAGACCAAGCAATGAAACTAAAAATTCCGTATAATAATAATTAACACTTTGACGGCAATTAACGTGTGCCACCAATGGTTAAAAAGATTTTCACAATACTGCTTGCTGAACAGTAGTCACGAACTCAATTTCAGCAAAAACTCAAGTAAAGCTAAACAAAGGCACGGTCAAGTAAATCTTTGCTATTTTCAAAATTGCTTACTACAAGTGACTTTAAATTTCAGTTGAATATTGCACATCAGTTTAATCAATTGCGGTCAAAGTGTTGAGCGAATAATAGTTTCCTCATCGGTTCCCGTAAGCATCCTGCGAGAGCCCTCCTTATTTTATTTCCCAGTCAGCCAAAGTTTGGCTCACTCGGAAATCCAAACGACGTGTTCAGCCACAGAAGACGCAGTTCGCTCACTTGCCTACAAGTCTACTCATATCGTAATCATTAAGCTACAACTTCGCTCGATTCTGAGTTTGCATAAGTTCGGGTCATTTGAGCTAACTTTGACAATTAAATTGTCTTCCACCCTCTCCCTGCACTGCGCTCCTGTTCCGAACATGTCCGTAACAGCCGGTATTCACTTGACCGTAGTTGAGGTTCGGTAATTAAATTTTAGAAATTAACTGGCATCTGTCGATGCAGCGCATGGCTGCTGCCCACGGTCTTCTCTGGGTAGTGGCAGATAATAAAAATGGAAACATTTTAATTGGAGATCCATGAAATCAATGTCATTAAGGGGCATTCTCTAGCGCTAACTCTGCTGGCATGAAGTCATGTGGTCACATCCATGTTGTCAGTTACACAAACGTTACGAAAATCATGTAATGCCGATGGAGACAATGGCCAATTATTAACTTGATAACAACACTGACATTTTAAATTAGAAGGGTAAGATTTATATGAAAAGATAATATTTCTTGGGCATTTAAGGTGAAGGCGACGTGTAATTGTTCCCTTGATAACAACACCGACGTCTTAAATCAGAAGTGTAACATTTCCAAGAAAAGAGAACATTTCATGGATTGTGAACTCCGTGTTTCCTCGCACTCGAACCTCTGAACGCCTACTGAGTCAGCACCGGAATCTCAGGCATGCCAGCAGAAGATGATACCCTCATGTGAGTCACAAGTTTGCGCTCCTTAATTAGTGTAATTCATGTTCTTTGTCATTAAGGAGTTGTGGTCAAGAATGAAATACATCGAAGTACAAATTATCAGTTCGTAGTAAGGAAATTTATGTTGTGTTGAAAAATATTTTCTGGAGTTTTTTTTGCTCGGTGTCTGTGGTAAACTGGCGCATTTTAACTACATTGACTTTGATCAATTTCTTCACGTGTAAGTAGGTTCAGAAATGCTCCAAAGCGTTTTTGCACTAAGTTACAGCAATTGATTAAAATCTGTATTTCTGTCTAATTATAAAATGCAACGTTTCGACGTATCAAACACCATCCTCAGGCTGAAAAAAAATACAGAATAATTTTCTGAACCTATTTACACGTGAAGAAATTGAACTATTTCGTAAGGCTGAAAAGTTAGAAAAGAAATTATATTTACTATTTATGATCTAACGCGTACATTGTCGGGTTTTAGGACAAAAAATTATCATGACAGAGATAAAATGAGCCTTTAATAGTCGTGAGATTTAGATTGGGTTACTTTTGCGTGTCTTCTAATGAGGAAGGCCATCTCACCATCTAATTCCCTTGAAATTCTCCAATATAAACCAAAAAAATTAAAAATTATTCCAAAAATAAAAATTTATCGTTTTTATCCAAATTTTCCAACCGTATGTTTCCATCTATGCTGAAACTCTCCCTGTCTACATAACTCTCTTGCATGCTCGTCTCTAAAAGAATTGTTTCTGTTGTTAGCAATATTCATGAAGAGGTCAGAGTTCTCTCAGATTTACCGATTAATCTATTAATTTAATATTAATTACTTAATCAGCTTTCAAGCTAGGGTAAGCTAAGCTCAATATGTTGCACTCAGTAATGTTCATTTAGCACTCAGGATAGCAAATCCGATTATTGTCTAGATCACGATTGCAGGATTTCAATCTGACACAGAAATAGGAAGGATTTGCCTGAGTTTTTCTACTGACTGGTATTTCTAAGGACTCGCCAGAAGTGCCATGTGTTGGTGAATAGCACAGAGCATAAGTTATTGAGGTTCTCACGAAACGAATCACTTCATTTCAAAGAATAGCTTCAACTCAATTATGAAAGAAATCAGAATGCAAACGCTTATGAATGGATCGCTTCATATTCAGAAATTGCTTCAACTCAAATAACAAGAAATCATGCAAGCGAAAGCTTATAAATGATCCACTTCATTTTCAAGAATTTCTTTCAGCTCAAGTATAAAGAAAATCAGAAAACGAAAGCTAATGAATGAATCGCTTTATTTTCACGAATTGTTTAACTCTTATATAAAGAAATCAGAAAACAAAAGCTTATCCCAACGATGATGATTCAAACGACAAAACTGTCATGAAGAAATCAAGCTTGATGAGCTATGTGACGAGCAAATTTTATGAGTTATTATAAGAGCTCGTTAATTAAGAAGCAGCGTTATTGTTGTAGTTGTTCTTGTTATTGGACGGTCGTGAGGCTCCTGAAATGAAAATTTATGATTTGAAACCAACATGAAAGTGTGAAGAATGATACTATCAGCAAACATTGAAACACTAGGCCGGAGAATAGAAACAAGGGACTCCAGAAATGGAATTAAAATTATAGAGGCTCCAGAAATGATGATAGGAATGCGGAAGCATTAGAAATAATATAACAAATGTGAAGGCTCCAGAATGATACAAGCGTGGTGGGTTAACGAATGGCAATACTCATACAAAGGCCTTAGGAATTATAATACAAATACACAAGTTACAGGAATGAGAACACGAACGCAGAAATATCAAATAAAAACACAAGAGTATCAAATACAAACACAGAAGTATCAAATACAAACGCATAAGTATCTAATACAAACACAGAAGTATCAAATACAAATATATAAGTACCAAATACAAGCACAGAAGTACCAAATACACACACAGAAGAACCAAAATGAAGAACACAAAGCCTATAGCCCGACTACTTCTCCATTGCCTCCAGAAAACAGACCCTGTCCTACATTTTTCTCGGCCGAGGTTCAGAAATAGCGCGCCCTTTACAGCAGCTGCTCCGCAAAGTTGAGGACACGTTCGTTTCCGTCGAGGAGGTCCGAGTTTAGGAGAATGTCCTGAGAAGCGCAGCTGCTGCCGAAACGGCGCTTCTTAGTCGGCGTTTCATGATGCTCATGATTGCAAGGAGCATTGCCACGCTCAGCAGACAACGCCTAATGATGCGTGTGTCCATTGGATTAATTCTGAAAATTATCACGGGTGCTCTCGCGTTCTGTTAGCGTCTGTCGGCAGCACTTGAGGAAATTTATGCGTGCCTACGAGTCTGCAAAATGAATGCGTGAGTGCAGCAATGCTTGTGCCATAACAGTGATTTAGAACTTTGAAAATTACTTGTTAAAATTTATATAAGTTATGCAAAAAAAGGCAACAGGTCTACTGAAACAAGTTCAGAAAGAGAACTCTTACCAACGACATAGAGTTTTCAGGCGAGGAACTATTCTCCCTAAAACAAAAGTACAATTCAACGAATACTCGATAAATCCCTTGTAATTATTCCACGTTACCGTAAGCCAGTCTTCAGACTTCAAAAACTCGTCTCGGTCATGGCATGGGCAATAATTTCCATACCGAGGAAATTTCATTTCAATTTTGTTAAAAAAGGTGCAGAAGTGAACAAAAATTCGAACATCAAAGAAATATTCACTTCTGCGCTTGAAGTCATTAATATGCATACCAAAACAAGGCTGTCACTTTCCAACAGGACAACGCACTCTCTCTCAACTCGTATTAACCGTGAAGGAACAGTAATACCTGGCATGTTTTTTGAACGCATTGTATTGAGCTAATAGAGTAGTTTCCATTTCATCACCTGATCTCAACCGAAAGAATTTTTCTGCATTATTTATTCTAGAACTTGAGCCTTCACGCAGAACAACTGAAGCCCTGAAACATTATCTCAAGAAGGCCTCGGAGTCATTGTCTCAAGATATGTTTTGAATTGTGCTAAAGTTGATTATACGGGCTAAAGTTGACTATACAGGTTAAATTTGACTATACAGGCTAAAGTTGACTATACAAGCTGAAATTGACTATATCGACTAAAGTTAACTATAATGGTTAAGCCGTGGGGTTCTGGTTACAGGGGAATATATTGGGTTGTAATTCCTCGTAACGTGAATAAAAGTAACAATCATATGTTTCAACAGGATTTTTTTAATACTCGAGATAAAAAATCCATTAACTATTCTATTAATTCAAAAACTTTGTAAGCAAGCGTTCATTATTATCACCGCAAAAGAGCCTCTGCAAACGAGCATTATATTCTCAGTGATTTTGAGTACGCTTTTCATGGAGCCGTTGTTGCTCTTCCAATCTCCATTCAATCAATCTAATCATCATCCGAGGTTCGCATATAAAAATCGAGAGCGAGTAAGGCTTCAAGCTGATGCTCACAATGGCCTGGTAGCATACTGCGTTTGTTACAGGGAGAGAATAAATATCTTATTGCTGAAAACCTGTCAATGTTCGACACAATGCCTCTTCTGCAAAATTATCCACGAGATCATTCCATTTTTTCAAAAACATACAAACTCACCTAAAAAACAAAATTTCTCTGTAGAAATGAATGCCACTCCCCAATACCATAATACCAGCATATTCCTTGTAAATCAAGAAGGGTGGGAAATTCTTTCCGCAAAATAATCAAAAAGCCTTCCAGTACTCTTCAAAATTGGCATCCCAACAGCTGGTGAAAATTGGCGGACCTAGCGTCAGTCAGTCGATGTTTTTCACATTTTGCGTTCGAGCGCCTCTCCAGAGCCTCGGTTTCGAAGTGGCCAAAATATACCGATTTGTCAACTAAGTTTCCAATTTTTTGCTCCTGGCACTCGAGTCAAATGGAACAACGCCTACGTCTTCAAGAGAAGGTGAAACACACGTGGGTGAGTGAGAGTAAATAGTGCTGACGTCATCAAGAGAAGGTGAAACACACGTGGGTGAGTGAGAGTAAATAGTGCTGACGTCATCAAGAGAAGGTGAAACACAGGCAGGTGAGGGTGAGTGAATAGTGCTGACGTCATCAAGAGAAGGTGAAACACAGGCGGGTGAGGGTGAGTGAATAGTGCTGACGTCATCAAGAGAAGGTGAAACACAGGCAGGTGAGGGTGAGTGAATAGTGCTGACGTCATCAAGAGAAGGTGAAACACAGGCGGGTGAGGGTGAGTGAATAGTGCTGACGTCATCAAGAGAAGGTGAAACACAGGCGGGTGAGGGTGAGTGAATAGTGCTTACGTCATCAAGAGAAGACGAAACACAGGCGATAGTGCTTACATCATCAAGAGAAGATGAAACACAGGCGATAGTGCTTACGTCTTCAAGAGAAGGCAAAACACGGGCGAGTGAGGGTGAGTGAATGGTGCTTACGTCTTCACCAGAAGGCGATACATAGGCGGATGAGAGTGAGTGAATAGTGCTTAGTTGAGACTGGCAGTCATCTCTGGAAGGAATGTTACAGTGATCAGATGGACATTGATCATGAGATAAAAATAAGATAACGCAAATCTTAATGTATATCAGACAAGCTACAGGGCAAAGCACATACGAGAGCAGTGATCATGTCATGCCCTGCACCTTCACGTGACACACGTAATTTTGTTTAAAATTGTAGATTTTAGACAGTCCGGTCAGTCGTTCTTAACGTAAATTTTCTAATATCGTTGTACATTTACTTCTAGTGTAAGTGGTGATATATTTTTAGTGAGATACTTCTGAATTTTCATGGGGATAAAAAAATAAACTATTTATTACATTAACAAGTATTCTTAGGTTTTAAAAAATTTAATTAACGATTATTGACATGGTGTTCGCTATTTTACTAATATATAATTAACAACTCTCCCTTTTATCCACAACCCGTTTGACCTTGATCTAATCATCAATCAGTATTCAAATGCCTGGTAATCATTTTGCTGAGTATGATGTATTTTCTATTGTTGTTCTATCATCGTAGCAGAACTTTACTTCAAAATTGTAACACACATTCAAAATTTTATTTCAATTACATCAGATATTGAAATTCTTGTTTGAAAATTGTTTCAAATGTTTAAATGTCATTTTAATCGTATCGCACGTGTAAACTTTCCTTCAATTGAATGGTTTGTACAAACTTCTATTTGCAAAATTGTAACATCGTTTAAAACAGTTTTCCGGTTTCCCGCCGTTTTTTAATGTTGAACTCTACGTCTCAGAAGGAACCAAAACTTGCGTTGGATAGTTAATTCCTAATTAGCCCTCCTCAACAATGCAGATCAGCTACTACCACGGCAGGCTTCTGTAAATTATCGTCTTTTGTGTCTCGCAGGGAGAAGACAAAAACACATCTCATCTAAAGCGCGTAACTCACTGAGCGTTGACATCTCTAGGGCACAATTTAGCATCTTAATGCGCTGAATTTGCAAGCCCATATAGGATGAGCGGGGTCCTAGCTTTTATTTCAGTGTACCAAGTCGGCGTCAGGCCCACTGCCACAGTCGCTAGACTGGCCTTTTTAAAAGCCAACTAAATGCCATTCGGCCAATCATAGCCCTCTTTTGAATAAAATTTAACGATAGAAGACAACACGTGAGGGACCAAAGGTTACCAAATATATAGAGCTCTTCTCGGCGAAATTTTTACAGAAAATCCAGATGTTGGGAATTTTACTCAGGAAAAGGCCAGTCTGGCAACACTGCGCAGTTCCTTTGGACGGAGTTTAACGCGCAAAAGTTTTGCAGAAGAACCCAGACATTGAGAATTTCACTCAGAAAAAGGCGTAAATATAACGCAGTTCCTTCGTACTGCGTTAAAATTTTTACATAAAAAATCCAGACATTGAGGATTTTGCCGAGAAAAAGGCCGATCTGGCAACACTGCTCAGTTCCTTTGTACGACGTTAACGCTAAGCTGGAGCCAGAGAAGCACCGACTTTCCTGCCTGTCTGTCATCCTTATCTACTTCCCCTCTGGGGGACGATTTATCCGAGACGATCGGTGCTCTGGGAACACGGCCAACAATGGGGATAATTATAGTCACTTTGTGGGGCAAGCTTCCTCCTCATTTCGGGTAATCTGTATTCCCAGAGTCCCGGCAAAAGTGGCTCGGAAGTTTAAACATCGCGCGCAGAATCCTGCGTGGAAGCCAGCCTTCCGCTATTGAAACTTTATTCATTAGCTCAGTTTCTGAACAAGTCTCAGAATTAGACGCAAATCGCGCGCTCGAAAATTAAAGCAAACTTTGTTTGCGGCGTTTGCAAATTTGAGCCAACGTCGGGGCTGCAGCGCTGGTGTGAGATGCGAGAACTTATTCTCCTGATAATTATAAATACGTGTCACTTGTTGTGTAAATCTATATGTTATGTTAAAGAAAAAATTATTATCGTGGTATGTGTCGGCTGCTGTGCAAATCTCAAAGTAATGTTAGAGTAAAAAATTACTATCGTGTTATGTGCCGGCTGCTGTGTGAATCTACTTCTTATGTTAAAGTAAAAATTATTATCGTGGTAAGTGTCGGCTATTGTGTAAATCTCTAAGTAATGTTAGAGTAAAATATTCCCTCACTTTGGTTCCTTCACACACGTTGATGTCATTCAAGCTTGTTTAGTTTAGTCAAGAAAAAACTTCGGGACATATATTAATTATTATGTATTGAAACTTAATGGCAAATGTTAATTATTTTTTGGCCAGGAATAACTTCCGTTATTATATTATAGTTTTACCGCCCTAAATAGTCCCTAAAAGTTTATTCAGACTCAGTACTAGACTCTACAAAAGTTATAATTATGACTTTGGCTTTAATCAATTATAACTAATCGGAACAAAATTAATTAAAGCCTGATTAATTTCAATAATAATTAATTAGGCATTGATTATAATTAATTAGGCATTGATTATATATAACTATGGTTATAATTATTTAGGCATACAATTTCTAAAAATACAACAAATCGACAGCGCTGTTTGGCTCTCGTTAGCAACACAAAAACACTTCATCGCAGAAATAGGTTTTACAAAATAGTTTCGGCGACGATATCGCTTCACTGCCTCTTACCCTCACTCCTCACACAGCAACACTCGTCCTCATAACTTCTTTTAATATCTATTTAACAGCATTTTTTCCCTGTATTTATTCTCTTTCTCCTCGATTTTTAATCTTGCCTGTTATTCTCAGTCTTTTTCTTCTGTCGTCACTTTTATACTTTAATGTAATGCAAAATTGCCAAGTAAAAAAGATCTTTAAGCCTTCCAGTGAATTATTGGCAAATTCACATGCTATTACGGCGTTCTATCATGGGACACCGACGTATTTTTGTAATACTTTTTATGGTATGTGTATAACCCTGAGTATCTTTGTATTCAGAAATTTGGAAAAGGAAAACGTTGTATTGATTTATTATGCATAACTTTTTCTGAAATACAATCGATCCTCGAGTTATGCGACATTAGTTCATGCAAGCCGTATCTCATACGCATAAAAATTGGTCCAATTTATTCTAATAATTATAATGAATATTTAAGCATTGTTTTAGTTGATTGATTTCAGCCAATTTCTATCAGTACAAGTTGAAGTTCGAATGAGATAATAACGAGCATCGGCTGCATACTCTTATTCTTCTCTCCATTTCACGTGAACTTTTTCTCCCAATGAAATTCCTCTTCTTTTCTTTTTGTTCATTTCAACTGAATTTTCTTTCCCTCAGAAATTCTTCCTCTTCTCTCCATCCCTCATTTCATGCGAACCTTTTCTCCTACAAAAAGTGTTGTTCATCTTTCTTTTTCTCTATTTCACCTAATTTTCTCTCCCACAGAAATTGTTCTTTCTATTCATGCCACTCGAATTTCTCCCCGCGGAAATTATTCCTCTTTCTATCTATTCCAGCCGAATTTCTCTACCTGCCACGGTGTTCTTCTTACTCTTCATTGCTGCTAAATTTCTCCCACACACTAATTGTTCTTCTTTCTCCTCATTGCTGCAAATCTGTCTCGCACAGAGCCGTCAGCGGAGATCTCCGGCGCGCAGGACCAGTTCGTGCGGGCGGGCAGCACCGTCTCCCTCACTTGCGAGCTGCGCAACGCGGTCGAGGAGCCAAGCTTCATCTTCTGGTACCAGGTCAGCTAACGGGGTGGTCGCCTTCGCTGTTTTCTGATCATAGTTCGAGCCATTTTCGAGTTAAGTTTTATTTCCGACTAATGTTATTTATTAGATTCTCGAGACGCCAAGCTTCATCTTCTGGTACCAGGTAAGCTAACGTGGTGGTTGCATTCGAGGTTTTCTGATCGTAGTACCAGGTAAGCTAACGTGGTGGTTGCATTCGAGGTTTTCTGATCGTAATACTTGGTGAAGTGAAACAATTATTGACTGCACAAGTTTTAACGCACTAAATCAGACGTCGCAGAGAAAGGAGTTGCTGCTTTCACTGTTTTCTGATCGAAATACTTGGTAGAGAGTGCTTTGAAAATTTTAACTGTTCCCTTTTCTAAGTTTTAATGTACTGAATCCGGCCCGGCAGCGAACGGGATTGTCGTAGTTGCTGTTTTCTGATCATAGTTCAGGGTATAGGTAACGGATCAAACTTTCATTGCTCCCTTTTCCAAATTTTACAGCACTAAAGATGTAATTATAATATTCCAAAACGTTTGTCTTGAAAAATAATAAAAATGTTCATTTATACATTATTTCTTTTTTCATCTGAGATACCCTAGGAATCGACCTACTGAAAATGTACTACATTTGTGCTATACATGTTCCTCGCAGTCCGAATTATTTTCGAATTAATTCAATTTCTAAACAATTTAATTTTTCGGATTCATTTCCATTCTCATTAACAGTAGTAAATTTGGCCGTTTTTAAATGAAGCACGGTCGTTTACGATTCAAAGTTCTTAAATGTTCTCTAGCGAGAATGTAGTATATTGGAAATTATCAAACTATGACTATTTAGAATAAAATTTGGCGAAATTTGAGAACTCTGATCTGGAAAAGAGACTAGTATGGCAGTCGTGGCCAGAGTTACTGCAGAAAGGTTCGTTAGTTCAAGTTGAGCTGTCACTAAAGTCTGACCAATAAGACACTACCGAACGTTTTCTAATTACACTCAAACAAATAGACGTAGCTGGGTTGCGTCTCAGCGGAGGTACAGATGGTGTGTAATTATAATAGACGTCCCTTCTACTGACACCTGATCATCAATAATAGACGTCCCTTATAAGTTATAACGACACCTGATCATCAATAATAGACGTCACTACTAATGACACGTGAGCATGAACATCATACGTTTATACCAATGACACATGATCATGAATATGTTCTCGCTACGGCTGCCCATGGGGGGTTATAGAAGCGCATCAATGACAGGTATTTCCCATTTTTGTACTTAATTAGATTCTTGGATTTTGAATTTTACAAGTAGTCGCCAGAGAATTTCTGGTCAGGTATTTGAAGAAATGCATTTTCTGATGACGTGAAAATAAAACTCTCAGATTGTACATCATGGAGTACACGAGATTCATTTTAGCTTTTCGGTTAGAATGCATAATTTGCAAGGGTCTTGTTCGTCCATTACATGAAGAACGCAGTAGGATTTGTAAGGGTCTCGCTCATCCACTATATAGCGCAATAATACAGAGTTGTTTATTTGATAGGTTGGTTGGTCCGTCTCTCTGTCATGCTCTTTTAGGATACTTGAAGACCGGATCTGTGGTGCGAATTTAACCAGTGCACATGTACAAGAGTATTTTAACTGCGGGTGCTATTTGGATGGATCTATCTGTTTATCATCTACATCTGGAAGATTTATTCAATGAAAATATCTAATGCCGGGAGTTTTGACTGGCCGTGTTCACGAGTTTATATTATAAAACATATAATCAGTGCAAATCCGTATAAATATACTTGTCCTCTGTAGCAAACATGCCGAGGAACTTTATAACTTAGAAGTATTTCAATCAAATAAGTAATGAAAATACTGAGGTTATATTTACATTTATGTTGGCCAATTTTTTCTTCTAGTTTTCGTTATGTCATTCAATTTTTTATCGCCTCACATCCCTGCCATCACTTTTATACGCCCTAATTTCAGAAACGTCACCCGTTTTTGCTTTTCAATTCCCGCCATGTCATGCCGTTTTTCCTCTTCCAAAACGGGCTCCGCTTGGTCCGCCTAACGGACTCCAAACCGTTATTTCTCAATTCCCGCCATGTCATGCCGTTTTATCGTCCTCCAGAACGGGCTGCGCGTTGTCCACTCGACGGACAGCAAGCGGGTGATCAGCGCGCCAGTGCGGACAGCCAGCGACCGCCACGTGTCCTCCCTGACCATCGCCCGGGCCATCGCTGCTGACTCCGGCAACTACACCTGCGCGCCCGCCTCTATTGAGCCGGCTAGCGTGACTCTGCACGTGCTGCACGGTGAGTGCTGACTCTGCACGTGCTGCACGGTGAGTGCTGACTCCGCACGTGCTGCACGGTGAGTGCTGACTCTGCACGTGCTGCACGGTGAGTGCTGACTCTGCACGTGCTGCACGGTGAGTGCTGACTCTGCATGTGCTGCACGGTGAGTGCTGACTCTGCACGTGCTGCACGGTGAGTGCTGACTCTGCACGTGCTGCGCGGTGAATTCTGACTCTGCACGTGCTGCACGGTGAGTGCTGACTCTGCGCGTGCTGCGCGGTGAGTGCTGACTCTGCACGTACTGCACGGTGTGAGCAGACTCGGAGTAGGTCACAAACGCAGTATCGATCAGAGAAAAGAGTTTGTTTCTATCATACTTCACGTTATTTTAACGATATTCAAGGAACAAATGCTTATGCTTTTACGTTTTCTTGCATTTCATGGTAGCTCAATTTTTTTGAGATACTGCAATTCATTTTCCTAAGAATTTCAAAGAGTACGCTTGGGATCATTCGACTTATCGAAAATATCCATTCAGACCACCGGGAAATGTACCTTCAACTCTATTTTCACGTTTGTTTGTTGGAATTTCAGAAAATTTATTTCTATGTTTAATTTCTTTCTTTCAAAAAGATCTTTTATTAAGAGTGTGTTTCGTTGCCTAAGAAAAAATTGTATTCAGTTAGCATTAACGTTTTTCGAATTATTTTCCACTATTATCGAAATTCTCTCCTTGTTTTTTACTTCTCATGGTTAAAAAAAAAATCATTCCCCCTCTGACACTCGTGCTTTTTCACTATTTCCAATCATTGTAGAAGTTTTTCAAGTTCTTTTATTTCTTGCAGTTTGAAGGAAAGAATTCACACATGTGTTTCCTTATCATTTGAGCCATCATCGACATTTCCATTGTGTTTTATTCCTTTCTATTTAATTAAATAATTCATGAACCGTTGACAGTAGTGCTTTTGTCGTTATTTTCAGTGAATAGTGAAAATTTCTCTACGCTTCCTTTTTCCTCGGGGTTTAAAGAAATTATTTACTGACACTAGCGCTTTTTCAATATTTTCAGCCTCAATCACTGTAAAAAAAATTTCACATTTTATTATTTCTAGTGGTTTAAAGAAAGTATTTATTGATACTAGCGTTTTTTCAATAATTTCAGTCTCAGTCATTATAGAAATTTCTACAGGTTTTATTATTTCTTCTGACTTATGGAACAAATTTTCTTCCCCAGACGAGCACCCGGCCGCAATGCAACACGGCACCACCAACACAGCTGCGGCCTCGACTGCAGCTGCAACTGCAGCTGTAACTGCTGCAATGATCTGCCAATTGGTCATGTCTGCCAATGTACGACAACCAACCGCCAACTACGTACTAGCGATCATTGGATCAACAATCATTGGATCAACAATCATTGAATCAACAATCATTGGATCGACAATGATTGGGTCGGCCAAGCTGTGGACTGCCTCCATTTTTCCAGAAATCTGCCGAGCCATTTCCGAGCGTTTCAATGTTATAATGTTCTCCGTCATAACTCGTGCTCACGACATTGTTGGGACCTCCTGGAGTCTTTACAGCTCAGTTGGGTGCGATGTTCTCGCAGAAATGTGCTCAGAAACGGAAAATATCAGGGATTATTTAACAATGTTCCGCTTCTTCAAATCGAAGAAACTCAAAAATTCCAGGCGGGAGATCGACAAGATGGAAAACATTACGGTGACCGAATTGAAATTTCCTCTCGCACCTCAATTTCCAGGATTTATCAAAGACGCTGAGAGCCTGGATCCCAGCAGGAATATTAGAGCATCCAGCACGTGACTCACTTACTAACTCCCTGAGCCGGAGAGCGTGGGTTTGATTTGAAGTAGTCTGCAACTCGTTGGCTTCCATCTTGGTTGAGAGCGCGGCTGAGACTCCGGTTTTGAAACCTTTTTTATGTTTGAAAATTTGTTTACAGAAACATTAAAGCCTGATTTACGAATCTTTGTTGAGAGCGCGGCTGGGACTGCGGTTTTGATACCGTTTTTATTTGAATTTTTTTCACGGAAATATTAAAGCCAGACTTATGAAGTGGTTGGCATCTAAAATGAATCAAATGGAAGAATCGTTAGATGACCAACTTTGAAAATTTAAAGCAACTTTTTGAAGTGAGTTTAAGTTTTAGGTTGAAAAATTGAAAAAATTGAAATTAAAATACAGGTTTATCAATTCTTTTCATGTGTACTTGGGTGAGTGAAAAAGAGTGTAACTTATCCCTACATGAGTACTCAAATCTCTTTCATGCTGTTTTCATCACTTACTAATAAGAAGATATCATGGAAAACTCTAATCGTAAATGTAAATATTTTTAAGGTACACAGACGCGTCCAAATTCATCTCAAAACTGTGTTTAAATCCATAAAAAGTCTGCATCATTTTCAGCAACGTGACGAGCAGTTATTTGTAAATCAAAGCTCACGCTCTCCTAACGTCTTGTAAATACGATGTAAATTTTAGCCATGTACAAGAGACCATATTAGTGTGAAAATTAGCAGGAGTTCATGTATTTTTTCTATAAAAATTTCGAGTTAAATCAAATAGACGCGTAAATTTTGCTTAGTGTATTTCTCTGATGTACATACGTGAGATGTTGTGGTGTTTGTGACGAGCACCGTGTGTGAAAATTGCTTGTGATGAAGCAAGGGTTCGCCACAGCAATAATTTTCCCGCTTGTCCCTTGACTGTAGATGTTTTGCAGGAAAAAACGGGTTAATTTTTAATACAAATATGTGGAGTTTTTATTCAGAAGTGAAATGTGAAGGGCTAAGTAAATTGCACCTCCTACAGCGTGTAATGATTCCTATAGATATATCGGCGTTTATTATTTGTACTTTTTACGAAGATGTGTTTGCTGTTCGCGATGTGAGAGACAAACATGTGGGTCTACAACTCTTCAATGAATGCAAGACGCTTAAGTTTTCAACATTTACCGCTGTCTTAGCGGTTCAGCTGGAATCATGAGAGGTAAATGACTTACGCTGCTAGGTTCACCGCTAGGACGACTTAAATTGGTAACGAAAATACACGTTATCAATCGGGAGTTTTAAATGACTTACGCTTCTGGGTTCACCATTACGACGACTTAAATTGGTTACGAACACAGAGTTAAGGATTAATTAGACAATTCCTGGAGAGAAGTGAAGTATAGGGGCATTATTTACTTTATATGGGCAATATTTTAGGATAAATACAATAGCAGCTTTGTTATTTAAGAAACACGCTTTGTTCATAAGCTTGGTGGATTTGGGCTGGTACAATTTGTGACAAGAGCTGGAAAATGTACACGATTTTACGATACCGGAATGATGTGACAATTTTTCCTCGTTTTTAAGTGTTCGTTAAGTAAATTTAATTCAATTTTAAAATTTGGAGATTATTATTTTGGTTTTGAATATTGCCACTGATATTAACGCGATACCAAGTTCGATGATGAATTGAATTTTATGGACCGAAAATGTAGAATTGTCGCTGAAATTTACATTTAGTCCGAAATATTCTGCTGATAACGTACTTTTTGCAGTTTTTTGCTATTTTCGACATACTTAGTACTTCACTTCCACTTTCTCTCAAAATGTGAGGATTGAAGCTGCACTTTTTAATTTTTCCTGGTTGTTTTCATGCTACTTTAAAAACACAGTAGAGAGCAAATGCGACTTCAGCCATTCAAGAAAAATATTTGTTATAACAAAAAGTTCGTGTTCACATAGCCAAAGCTGAAGTATGATAGTTTGTTAACACCACATGAACTAATGAAAATTAGGTGCACGCTTGTAAATCTAAATAGTTTAATTCAAAACACACCTTTTTACACTCTCAAAACTTGGTGCAGTGTCTTCAGTTGCTGAACAAGCTGGTCGCGACGTGAGCCGCCGGTGTACACGGAGGGAATTTTCCCATGCTGCTGACCGACCAGTGGCCACAAACTCAATTTTCACAAATTCTACTTAATTGAAGCTTAATGCGGGAACGATCCAGTTAATGTTCGCTATTTTAAAAATTCCTTACTGCAATTGACTTCAAATTTGAGTTTAATAATGAAGTTCAGTTTAACCAGTCGCCGTCAATATGTTAAGGCAATTCAGTGCAGTAACTGTAGTTTGCCTTCAGTTCAGAGCAATGTATTTCACCTATAATATTAGTTGCAGCGAATTGATTGCTCCCATTAGCAGTTCAGTACAATAAAAAAATCGCGCTCATCACAGCAGTGCATGATCCCTGAAACGATAAGCACAAATAGAAGCCTCTGGCAGCTCTGTGCTGCTCAGTGGTGTTCACTGATGGAATTGCTGCAGTGGTACGAGCGATAGCGTTACTGGGATACTACATCAAAGTGGAGTGTGTTTGCCCCTGAACTAATATTGCAGCTATACTGCGTTGATATTTAACAATAGTTGGTTCTAACAATCAAATCTTGACAATCCTACATTCTGCAGTTCTCAAGCTTGTGAAATTTCTGAATTATACGTTACATTTCCATGCGTCGCATGAATGTTTTCAAGCAACGTACGATGCATTTAATCACGACAGTGCGAGCGCTTAGAATGCATTAACCCGTTTAATATAAGAAAAACACACGCTTGCGCTGCTCCTACACCCTCACAATGAAGTACCACTTGTGTCTCTCAAATGTAGTCCATTTGAAAATTTTGAGTACGGCCGCATTTTTTAAAAGTATACGATTATAAGCTCTAGGCTGGAGGAATAATTACGCGATCTCGTGATACTTGTCTGCTATGATATGAAGCCCCGATTCTTATTATCACTAAAAGAGCACTTAACTTCCATTCTATATAGTAATTCACATTTCGCCTCTTTTCTTCTGCAACCCACCTGAAGTGACATTGTATTGAAAGCTTTATTTTCGGAAAATTGTTTGATGTCATTTAGAGACCAAAATTCACCGGATAAGTTTGTGAATTGTCATTTTAATTTCTTACAAAAACTCCATTTTAAAAATTTTAGAAATGAAAATTTAAATTTTTTGTAAAAAGCCCCACTCTAAACCAGAAATTCACATCGGGGCAAAATCGAAAATTTCATAATTGATGAAAAAATGCACCAATAAATTACCGTCAAAATTGGGACTTCGGTTAACCTGAAAATGTATAATTTTATGTCGGCCGAATTTCTGATGTATCATTTTCACTGGAAATTTTAAAGTCGCGTTTTCGTTGAAAAGACAAAATTCGATGTTGAATTTAGATTCAAAATTCCATAATAGCCAAATTGGAATTTCAGATTGGAGAAAAATCGGGAATTTTGGAAAAGCAAAAACCCGAGATTTTGTTTCAAGCCAAAAATCTGGAATTTTATAACAACAAGCTTGAACTTTCATTCCAGCAGTAAATGAATCCGAATCGCTAACATTACTTTCAAATGTAAATGAAAAATGACCAGAAAAGCATTATTCCATTTATGTAAATTTTAGCACAATTTTTTAATTCATTTTAACAGTGTTCCGATTTTCGGAATCCATTCCACCTATTGCTCTTATAATTGTCAATTATTAACATAGTATAATCAGTCAAAAATCGCATTTCACTCATCGTTTTAACGAGACACTCAAGTAACTCAAGGCTCTAAACGCAGATTTAATCCTTTGAAAAATGTACTTTAGAACCCAACCCGTACGACTGCGATTTTGGTTTGCTGACTGCTGAGTTCAGGTGGCCTTATTTCAACAGTTCATTCCTCAACAAAAATTAAATTCATCAAACACATGTTACCAGTTGAATGATGCTCATGATATTTTTCTCTCTCCTGCACTTTCTTAATTTGTAAATCATGGGATGAAGCACTCATTTGAGCAACATTTTTCTGTCACATACGTTTTCATAAAAATGTAATCACGATGTTAAAAGCTGGTTTGAGCAATCTGTCTCTTTCAAATACATTTTAATGATAAATTGTTAAATGGATTAAAAGCTTATTCCAGTTTTGCTTGCATCCCATATCCCCTTTCAAAACGAGTTAAATCATAAAAAAAAAATTATTCGAGCGACATGTTATTCATTTCACACACGTGGGCCGCCACAGGATTACTTGTATACCTTATTTGTACAGCATACAAAGTCTCGGAAAAATTGAAGATTGGTG